>JAVJGG010000074.1:61247865-61277464 GCA_035590195.1 Aviceda cuculoides
CTGCAGAGAGCAATGAGGTCACCCCTCAGCCTGCTCCTCTCCAAACTAGACAAGCCCAAAGTCCTCAGCCGCTCCTCACAGGACATGCCTTCCAGCCCCTTCACCAGCTTTTTTGCCCTCCCCTGGATGCATTCAAGGACTTAAGATTCTTCTTAAATTGTGGGGCCCAGAACTGCACACAGAGTATTCAAGGTAATGATATTTGTGAATTTATTAGAACTTGTTTATGAAGATAGAAAGATATGGCCTCTCTTTGGAACAAGGGTAAGAGGACACAGGATGTTCAATTGTCCTCTCCAAACTTTTCATATTTTGTATAGAGTGGAAAAGCTGTCACCAGAAAAGGCTGTGAGTGGTGTACGTCTCGACAGTGGATAGACTGTGACTTTAGAGAAGCATGAATTGGGCAGAAACATGGCTTAAACCATAACTCAGCTTCCAGGCTATTGCTTGTTGATGATGAGCAACAGAGAAGAGAGGGTGAAAGCAAGAACCAGCATGGTTTTCCCTGTCACAAGCTTTACAATTTGATTGTGGTCTAGAGATGACACTGACAGTTCTTAAAAAACTATTTCATGTTCTTAAACAATTTCAGTTGGCATTTTGCAACCAAAAATGTGACCTGCCTTGCTTATAACTTGATTGCTTAATATTTCCCACCAGAAAGAAAACTCTTCCTCTTAAATCTCTTGTGCCCTTGTTCACAACAGTTGTTTGAGAAAAAGAATACCAGGACTGAAAGAACTGGTTTGCTTAGGGATTTTTTTTCTCTATGCAGTCAAATCCTATCTAGGTCTAGCTGAGCTATCCAAGTATTAAATTGGCAGATTTTTTTCTGAGAAGAAGGAAAAAGGCAATATGCTAAAATAACTGCACGTATGAACTCAGATGGGCTCACACTGCTGCTGCCTGCACGACAGCTGCTGCTTCACTAAGAACATCTGAGATTGTCAGAGGGGGTGAGAGGGAAGATCGGGGCAAGAGTCCAGCCCTGCACAGATCCATCATTACCATTGAACTTGTGGGACTCCCAAAAAAGGTAAAGTGTAGGCTGTGTTTTTTTGCCTCTTCTCCCTTGACATTGTAACTTTAATTTCCTCCTGACAGCTATGAACTTTTCCTTTCCCTCTCCCAGTGACTTGGTGGGGGTCTCACAAGTTGCTTGGAGTTTTTCTGGTGTTAATATCACTCTGCATGTATTTCCTGACTCATGGAACCTCTGGGAATTGCACTAGGCAGGAAATGTGCTGGGTAAATCTTTCCACTCTGTTTTGTACCTGGTTCTATTTATAGGAGACCAAGATGCAACAAATAGTTTGAATATTTCTACTTTTCCCAACCGGGAGCAATGAAAGAAAAACCTGATGCTCCCAGGCTAGGATAGGGAGAGAGGTAATGGGAGGGTTCATTCTTCAGTACTCATTCTCTGGGCTCTCTTCAGTACTCTGGGCTTGTCAGTAATGTCTTTAAATGGTAGCAGTCTGCTGTGTGGGTGGACAACTATCAGCTCCTCCCAGCCATTACTGAAGTTTTAGAGTGGCAGATATAATGTATACTGTTTTTCTCAGTATAAACTTAGGAAGCTACATACATATCACCTTTCATCCCCTCAAGAAAAGCTTCCTCTGCAAATCCTGTGCAAAATATTACACTGTTTCTGAAATCGAGTATTCAGAAGTTGGAAATGCTAGGTTTTATAATTTTATAACTAGTTTCTCACACAGTTGCTATCTGTTCTCAAAGGACTACAAACTTTCTTGCTGCTAGGACTGAATGCATCAATCTTTCTGTGCAACTATAGAACTGTCACTTTTGAACTTTCTAACGCCTAGGTTCTCTATGCAAGCAAGTTCTTCTAATACAATCAGACTTTTCTGGGAGCAAGAAAATGGAAGTGTTGTAGGACTTCCCCAGCTCAGTACTTACTGGGTTTATTGACAGGGCTGCAAACGCATTGGGTCTGCTAGTTGCTGAACTTCAGATGGCTGCTTTCTTAGCTGATCTGGCATGTGTCTGAGCATAACATTTATCATTCTTTTAAAGACATGCTGTCTTAGGCTCTTGGAGACAGTTTCATCATACCTGACCAGATATTAGTAGTTACTATGGAGAAAAGGAGCCCCTTCTTATGAAAATTAGTTCTCTAGATCATGGAGTTTCTCTTCCATCTCTTTATGTGAATTTCTTACCTCTGTGGCAGAGAGAATATGTGCAAGTGAAAGCATTTTTTTTAATACGTTTGTCTCCTGTAATCCCCTCCCTTGGATCAAGCTTCCTGTATATCTGTGAAAGTCTATAAATTCTTCTATAGCTCTCTAGTTACTGGGACTCCTGATGATGTCCCCATATCTTCTGCTGTTTCTGGAATAATTCTATTACCCTTCCTTCATGGACCATCCAGTGTGGGTGGACTGATTTCCCTTGGCTTCAGCGTCTCCTTAGTCTGAATGGGACTCTGCTTTCCAAAGGACCAGTGAGATTTAACAATATTTCATCATCGTTGGTCTGGGATATAGGTAATACAACTTTGAGAATATAAAATTGATTCCATGTATGCAGGATGCTCAGTCATTCAGTGGCAGTTTATATAACCTCACTGCCTCATAGGTAGTTTATAAGCTGTAACTTGCTGCAGTAAATAGTTATGGAGATGGGTATCTTGTGGCTTAAATCCTGGAGTAAGGCTTGGAAGACTGGATTCCATTCCAGAGTCAGTGATCATGAAAAGTTCATTAATATTGTGTCTCGCTTGGCATGTGTTAAACTGAGAGGAATTCTACACTCTCATATTTTTTAATAAGTGCTGTATAGAGTGTGTTTTTTTCCTTTCTTTGTAGGTGAAATGCGTTCTAGATCTCAGTCAAACCCTCCAGGCTTTATTAAAAGGCAAAGGACGCTAATAATAAAGCCTACCTTTTTTATTTCCCTTTTTTTTTGTTGTTTTTTTTTGTTTTTTCCTTTTTGTTTTGTTTTGATGGTGGTTGGCATGTCTTCCACTAAGCATCCCATATAGCTCACTTTCAAATTTGAGATACTGGGCTGAATTAATTTGCAGTCTGGCTTGGTGCAACTGTTCTATTAACAAAATCAATAATACATAGTTTTCTAGCTACAGAAATAAGAATATTTACCAAATTATCATGTTGGCTTAGAAGTTCTTTGGGGTCTTGAAGCATCTCCATCCTGAGCACAATACAAGCATATGCACATAATACAGCATAATTTTGTGTGGGCTTATGTACTAAGGTGTGCAAATAATACAATCAGGCTGTACAACACTGTTCTCCCTCCATGCAAAACTGACTAGCTACGAAAATGTCTTACATTGTATTTATATTGAAGTTGCCAGTTAACTGTGCATCTAGTAGCAAGTTTAGCACTGTCTGAGCTTGTTGATGTGCATCTGAACCAGCAGAACAGATGAATCCTTGGGTTCCTGAATGAATATGTGTACACAGGATTTATTTATACACACCCCCCCCCCTTAAAAAAAAATCCGGTATGCATACACTGTGTTTCTTCAGCTTGGTTTTTGTAGCCAAATAATGTAACCTCAACTAGGGGTTGTTCTTGTTTACTGTAAGCAGGAGTTTCACATACTTTTACATATTGTTTTGCTAAATAATTATATACTTACATGCTGGATGAAGTCCTTCTGCTTTGACGTAGGATGTGTATTCATGAATCATATGTTCCATTCCTTGCATATTTTCCATGTTTCTTTGTGCACTGTTCAAAAGATTTCCTTCACAAAACTATCATACGGAGTACAATTATCTTTTACTATCTGGTATTTGTTGGCATTGCTGCTGTATAAAATAAAATCAGCATCTGGAGACATGAACACTTGTTTATTAAACTGTTGTATATTTGTTTATACCTCAAGTCATTCAACACATAGTGCTTCTTTCCTAATTTTATCAGAGAAACCTTATTCTTCATGTAACATTCACTAGTGGGTTATACCTGCTGATTAATCAGAGGAGTAAACAGTCAGAATTTCTCTTGTAGGCTGCCTGAACATCTCTACTTCCATTGTTCATATCTTCTATTTTCAATGCTGTTCTAGTGTGTAGAATTTCCCTGCTGTTTTTAGAGCTGGATTTGATAGCAATATGCCTTTCTTTCCATATATTTTTTGTGTGTGTGTTGCAAGGGATGATTTTGTAGATGGTGCTTATACTGTTAGTCCATACAGAGAAATTGGTAACAATCACCTCTATATGAACTTCATGGTTTGCAAGTAATACTAGGAAAGCTAAGCACAAATACGTTCTGCAGGATCAAGTAAAACTGCAGATGTTTCTGTTCATACATATATATGGTTATCTACAAGACGCTCTTGGAACTGCAGGAATAAAGGAATGTGAAACCTTAGGGATGAGCAGCATAATCCACAATGGGGTTGAAAGTGTGTTGAGGAAATTTAAATATATTGGAACGTAACTTAATCTTGCATACTTCTTTTGGACAACCTAATTGCCACTGACAAGAGTTAGCCCTTTTTTCACAGGTCCCAACTTAGCTAAAGAGAGATGAGGAAGGAAGTGTCCCCCTTAGCACTTTCCCATAGAACCAGCTGCAACTACCAAGTTGTCTCACTCGTACGTAGGATGCGCCTTCCTCTTCCTGTCAGTTGAACATTCACTGTCTACTATGCCCAGACACTTTCATGCATGAAAATGGGATTCCCCTTCAATCTGCCAGAAAAACTAACCTCCAGGCAGATAACTGCTGAAGTTCCTGCTTGATATGTTTTCCTTTTAAGCTGTATGCTGTAGTGTTTAAAAAGCTTTCCACTAACAAAAGTATTTCAAATATTGACAAAGAGAAATCATCTGTGGGTGAACTATTTAAAAAAAACCCTCTGACTGGTAGAGGAATGCATTACTTTTAAGGTTGCTGACTTTATTAGTAGATGTGAAGTTGATAGGAGTGTGGCAGACCTAGAAACGCAATAAATCAGGGAGTTCTGAGGGAGAGCCTAGTACAGAAAGAATGAATTACATGCAGAAAACTCCTATTATGGAGATGAATAATTTAACAAGATAGAAGAAAAATGAAATGCCAGGGATATGATATCTTAAGTACTGAAGGATTAATTGTATTGCTTTACTTCAGACATTCCAGTTATTCAGTGAAGGCTTTTCTTAACTGCTGATTTTGTTTCAGCAAATTGCTTGGTTTTAAATTTAACTACAGTAAGCTGGAAATGTGATACTGTCCAGACTTATACAGCAAATAAAGGAATGGTACCAATTTATTATGGTACTGCAGTGGATTTTGTTTCCAAACACTGAATATGAGTGTCAGGCTATGTATATCTTCTGCACTAGTGAAAATGGTAGGAGTTAATGCTCTTTGTGATCTTGAGAAGGAAAACCAGAGACTGCCACTTTTTGGGGGTGTAGCTGAGAGTTGTGGTAGGTTTCTTTGCTGAAAGAACTAGAGCTAGCTCCTTCACATTTTAATTGGGAAAGTCATAAAAAGAAGTAAAAGGTGTAAGTCATTGTATTTCTTTCTAGTATTTGTCAAATAGAATAGGGGCTGGTGACAATGTTGCCAACGGATATAGGTAACTGAAGATTTTTGTATTTTCAGATTTCTAGGTTAAATTGTATAATATTACCCCTTTTAAAACATATTTTTATATTTTATTTTTATGTATGCTATCGCTTCTATTTGCCCCTTTGGTTAGCAAATGCTCTTCTTTGGAGGTGGCTGCTCTTCAGTCATTGCGGAGTTGTAGAATCTTTGAATAAAGTTCTTCCTTTTATTTGTTGCTCAGAAATCGTCAGGACATTAAGAATTTCTTCTAATTAATGGAAACAAGGTAACTGAATATAACTCTGAGTATCTGTTATAAACTGTTAATTTTCAGCACACTTTTTTTTTTTTCCTTTTTGCACAGTAATTTTTCATTAAGAGCCATTTAAAAGGATGCAATGCTGAAGTAGCTAATGATAACTACATGTAGTGACAGACTGGAGACCTGGGGATGAGACTGCTTAGGTATGCAAAAAGACCTGATTTGTGAGATTAAAGGCTTCCGTTTCTCTAATTCAAGTAATGATATCCAGCAGGACAAGGTGGTCCCCATGGTCATCTGCAGCTACTAACTGTCTTCTGGGAAAGCATCTAAAGCTGCAAAGTATCTGTAGAAGCTGTTGAATATGGGTGTCATGATAGCAAATACTGAAGGAGGTTTTATAAAATACGTTTTGCCAAGGGATTGCAGAAATGATTAAGGCATGGATTACAAGAGGAAAGAGAAAAAGGAAGGTGTGTGAAGAGTAACCAGATGTAAAAAGGTTTTAAAGATAAAGCAACCAAACCTACGTGATTTTCATCCTTGTAAAATTTATGCTAAATCACCCCAAAGTATCTATGTTTTCATTCAATACTACTAGGATTTCTGTATAAACAGGCTAACAGCTCTTTTAAAAAACTGTAGCTTTTTTATGTATTTGTTTCTTACTTCTTATTCAAGTAAATAGAAATTTATCAACACGGAGAATTCAGTGGACATATTTACAGGAAGATAGTTCTGTAAGGTCAAAATTTCTTATCTTGCCAGATTCCTATGTATTTTACACTAGATGAAACCACAAATTTTATTTTATAAATTTTTATAAAATAAAGCAGAATTAAGAATAAAAAGTTTTCTGTTAGTCTGAAGCACTTCAGAGGTGTTATTTAACAGAAAACATCAAAGAACTGTTAGTTTCAAATTGGTCAAACCCACATTTCAAAACCATGGAATTTCCCAGGAAGGACAACTTTGGCTCCATATGCTCTAGTGTGTAAATCCTCGTCTGTTATAGATTGTTTAAAGTGTTTCTTTTTTGGTCATTAATTGAAGACACACTTTCTTGTTCCTCTTCTTATCTCTCTGATAAGTGATGGCCTTTTAAATCTTAAACCCTAGCACCATGCAGATGGGTTTCCAAGGGCTGCTCATTAATGCACTGAACAGCCACCTGTGATCTGAAAAAGATCTATCTTACTCTAATAAGATTTTATGGAAGGGTGTTTCACATTGAGCAGACACATTATATTTAAATTAAAAGTAGGATAGCACTGGAACAATTGCATAGGAAATACAAATCCAGTTAGTGTAGCTTTCTGTCAATAATGTGAAAAAAACCCACTACTAAGGAGGATCGTGGTCTTCTGAAATGTTTTAGCTGATACTACATATATTTCAGTATACTAGCCATCTGACTACAATGCAAAATTGGCCTGTTGATTGAAATTTATTATGTTGTTTCAACAGAAAATCTGCAATTTTTCTCTCTTTTTTTTTTTTCTCCCCTTGTTACATGCTTCCCTCTCTCTACACAGAAGGCAATCCTAGATAAGCAGATTAATATGTGGGATAGCTCCTCTTCATTGTTCTCTGCAGCACTTCCAGCTTTTCATAGCCAGTTGGACTTGTTAGGAGGAGCTAAGTGATTGGTTGTTTCCTGGGCTCCGTTTCATAAATTATAGCCCAGCATGCACGAGCATGATTCCTACAGTTGCAGTAATCCAGAGGCCTGTCAGTTCCTGACTTTATGCATGTTTATTCCTACTTATTTTCTAATATTGCACTGGAATTTCCTGTCTTAGATAGTTTGCAATTGCATCTTCAGGACTCTGTGAGTAATTTTGATTTTTTCTGCTCTGTTAATTACATACCATAAAGAAGAATGCTTGTGTTTAGGAAGTAGTTCACTAGCAGCCAGCATTTGAGATTCTGTGCTGTGTGAGATCAGATACATTTAACTTTGTGGGTCTTCTCTTGCTAGGGTTAAAATAGCTTCATGATGTTGCATGTGGTCAGTGCATTTGGGGTTCAGTCATTTCTGAAACAGGCTGTGTTTGTTCCCTATATTTTTTGTTCTTCTATAACAAAACATAGTGATGCTGCATTACACCTCATTTGTGCCTAATCAAGACATGTGGCATGTCTTACATTTTCAAACAATTTGTATATTGCATACTAGCAATTGTGTTAGGACTATTGAAGAAATGCACACAATTCTCAGCTTGCGGTGTAATACAGAACCCTCACTCCTTTCACACTCTCCCCCTGCATCTTCTCTAAATAAGAACAGGCATACCAGTAAAAAGCAGGACAGTGTTAACGTCTAGTATTATAAACAACTGCAAAGATTAACTAACACCCTCTCCCCCTTGCCCCCCCTTTTTTGTGGTGTTGTGGTGCTTTCCTTAATTTGTAGAGGTTGTTTTTATAGCAAGCAAAATGCCAGCAGGTGAGAGTTCACACGTTTAAAAACAAATGCTACTTACAGTGAATTAGAAACCAGTGGGAAATGCTGTTCAGGATCTGCGGTTTAATCAGATGGAGTTAACACAGTGACTCCCTTGTTGGTTTCCTGAGATTGTCAGGTGTTACCTCTGTGCAACTCTGGTTTAAAACAATAGAGCAGCAGATTGAAATCAGAAATTAGAAAGCTATTAAGCTAGTGCTCTACACCTCTCTAGTAAATGCCACAAGGTCATATTCATTGCTATAAATGCATTAGTTCATGCAAAGAACTTTCCACATTGGTTGTTTTTCCACTGGAAACATCATTTCATTCTGTGGTGTAATACAGCTAACATTTGTGGGTAGATAGCTTGGGTTATACTAAGGAGTACATACTTTCTGCTAGCAGGATGTAAGCCTGTGCTGTTACTTATTAGCTTTCCTTCTTGAAGCCATATCTTTTCAGATGGATTTGTGTGAGTAAATGATTTTAAAATATGTTCTTCAGACAGCTGACTTGCTCTTTCTAATGAATATTATAGATTCTGGGGACATAAAATGTTCTTGTAAAACTTGTGTAAAAATATTTTTTCACTAGCAAAGAAATTATTTTTTTAACCTGTAATAGAAAATAGGAATGTAATTTTAGCAATATTGCTGCTTGCAAGTCTTATATTGTAATGCATGGAATCACTAAAAAATAAAGTGACCATCACAAACTGAAGGTCAGCAGTATGGTGATACCATCTAAAATATTTTTGTTAGATGTGGGTCAGCAAAGTAAACTGTTTAATTCCTCTAAATGGCTTTATGAAGTTAATCAAAAAAGGGGTTTGCTCGCACAGGTAATACCTGAGATAACTTTTGCTGGCTTTACCTCAGTGGTCAGGTATAGTAAATAGGTACACTATTATTTATCTAATATAAAACCTAAAGCACAATGAAATCAATTTGACTGAGATGTTATGCATTAAGTGAGGCAGTAAATTATAGTATAAACTGTTAGTTTCTATGATATTTCTGAAGTAAGAAATCCAAAGTAGTTCTCTTTGATGTGAAAAGCTGGTTTCAGCACAGTTTCTCTGACATATGCAAAGCACAAGGAAATAACTTGGTGAGACATTAAACTTGGAGAATGTGGTATTGTGGTCTGAACAGCCATGTGACTTGTCATGTCTCATTTGAATGAAAGTTATCTCTTCTGTGATAATGTTTTTTAATCTAATCAGGTTATTTAGCTCTGAATGTTGCTACTTGACTTTTCCTGTGCTGAACAAAAACCAGAGACTATGGAAAAAAAACTTGCAAGCTCAAGCGAATTTCTTCTGGCACTGTGTTTGCTGTGATCCTAAGGGGAGTAATGTGGAAAAATTGGTCCTCAGTGCTGTAGCTGAGTACATGCACTGTTTCAATACTGTTAAAACCAAGTTTCCAGGAACTGAAACTGTATTGATACAGAATTCTATAGGTGATATTTGAAATCTAACATACTGCAAGCAGTGCTTACAGGCTGGATCAAAGTCCTGTTGTGCTGGATGCTGTTCAAACAAGTAGTAAAAGGCAGTCCCTGCCCTTATGAGATTATAAACTAAACATGACGGTAGGCACAGGATGGAAATATGCACAATTTAAACATGAAGTGGGCAAGTCAGAGCAGGTCAGCAGCCAAAGAAGGAATGAAATCCTGGAATATATCTGCAATATGATATTTTATTAGAGATATCGGTAGCAAAAAGCTGTGGCAGTGAAGGTCCACATTAGGATACCTGTCTGATGCCAGAAGCAGTATAGGTACATTGTGCCAAGGCTAATTAGGGCAGAATTAGCTTGCAGTGAGCATTTTACAGCTTCTTGTACAGATGCTCCCCTAATTCATAGTGCAGTACCTCCTTGGCTATGCTGATGCTACTTGAAAGAAACTTTTGTCTCCTATTAAATAGCTATTCCAATCTTTTACATCCAGTTTAGGAAGTCTCAATAGGTGTTTTTTTCAGAACTCTTTGAAAAGGTTTTTCTAATTGTTTAGTAGACTCTTAGATTTGCGTTGTTGTTTGAAACATGACAGAGGCTTTTCTCTAAAATGCAAGGGAGCTTAACTTTGCAGGGAAGACAGCCCAAGTTACAGCTTTTATACAGCACCTACCTTGAGTCCTGCTGGCTGAGTTGATGTATTGGTGTTTGGCCAAAGCAGATAAAATTTATGTGTGATTGTCCACTTAAATGTAAGATTGATGTGAAGAAATGCTTTACATAATTTGGAAGAGCTTATAAAAAGAACTAAACTTCCCTTTAAATTTGAAGTTATGATGCTTTGCTAGTGAATTTTCAGTGTCAGTTCAGGTATCCATGTCAGCAACATAATTTGTATAAAAACTGCAACATGTTTTGGAAAATATTTTTGTAAACATTTTGCTTGCAAATATTGAAACTGTGTCTGCTCAGTACAGCACCAGAGTACTGGCTGCAGGTGTGTTCTGCTTTGTACTCATGTTGCAGTCTCCTGATGAGCAGTTAATTGTGAGCTGTTTGCAGCCAGCAAGAAGCATTTCTTCCATTTGTGTCTCTCTGTGCCAGTTGTCTGAAGGAAGCCCTATGCCAAAACACTAACCAAAAAAATGGGGGGGATGCTCACAAAAATTGTGCCCACCTTAGCTGCTGAACCCATCTGAAGCCTGTATGAGAGGTGGGTTCTTCATGCAGACAACAGAGAGGACTGATCCTACAAAACCCCCAAAATGTATGAGCATTGCTCAGTAGCCCATGCCTTTGCTTCTGCTAATAATTCATGTCAGCCCTGGGAATTAAGTACAGGTCAAAATTAGTAAAGGATCTGACAAGGCCTTCTGTTGCTGTTGCTATGTAATATTATTTGAATGATAACATTAAGTGACTTTGAGTGTAGCACTGCTTATCTTGGAAATAAATATTTCTATATGCCTCAGTTTTACAGATCTAAAATACTTTGGCTTCACAGAAGATGTATCAATGTGACTGCATTGTTACGGTTTTATTTTTTAATCTTTTATACAAAAAATATAGAACTTGTAAACTCTAAATTTCTGGTTATAAGAAAAGAAAAAGTATTTCACTTAGCCTAAGGTATACTGAACTTTCTTTTCTCTCATTTACAGTGGTCAGTTTAAATTTCTGAATTAACTATGGACTATATAAAGATTATTCCAAAGCTTGAAAAATAAATAACTAGATTAAGATCAACAATTTTTTTTTTCTTTTTAAATGGGAGTTTTGCTTTCTTCCTGGTTGATCTTTAAAACAACCATGGGGGAAAAAAAACCCAAACCCAACAAAAAAAGCTGTAATCACATCAGTGCAATAATGTACAATATCTTCTTAAACCAGCATAAACATGTATCTGTGATATCTTTGTGTTCTGGTAGATCACTCAGCAGATTGAAAGGTGGGGGGTGTGGGGGTGTGGAGAGAGGGACAAAAGAAAGAGATCTAGAAGAAAAATCAAGTGAGTTCCAATCACATTTGGAGATACGAGGAAACCAAAGGGAATAAGTGGAAATATTGAAGCTAAAATTAGCTGTTCAAATTAGCATCTTCAAAGCATGTTGAAAATGTTGGTTTATAATTTTAAACAAAGTGTATGATGCAATTTGGCCCAGAGGGGAAAAGAAAAAGCCTCCAAGTGATAATATTAATGAAGCAGCTTTTGGCTTGCTTGTGTAATTTTGTCTTTGCAGTCACTTTCTGCAAATAGTTGTGCAATGAATGTACCGATACTAAAATGTATTTCAGAGATGCGTGTGTGGATGTTTATAGCAGGTGAGCATTTATATTTGTATATATGTGGAAAAGGCCTTAAGCAAAACCGGGACTGGTTGTTTGCATGTATTTGCATTCTCAGGATCAAGGACAGGATTGCTTTGGTTTTGTTGTGTCAGGATTTGAATTTTGTGCATTTGAAAAAGTAGTACTCTGTTCCTGCATTCCAGCTTGCTTTCCTTGAATGAAAGTATAGTTACCCAAACTGTAATACAGATGTATTTACATTTTCAGGCAGTTACACAAATATTCTCCCCAAGTAGCATAGCTCCTGGCTTGTGTACAGAGAACATGCTGTTCCTTCAGGGGCTCACTGGAACTTGCCGTTCTCTGTATGAGAAATGACGGTGTCTTTTCTGTTAAATAATTTGCCAGCAAGTTTTACATGTCACAGTGATTTTTAGAGCTAGCAAAGCTCAGCCTTGTTATAGTCTGGAATCTGAATTACAGCACATGGATAGTCTATTAGCTTTCTTGATACATCATTTATCTCTCCAGTTCTGCCAAACAAATGCAGACCAAAACTTTTTGAATTTTCATGGTTGGAGGCTCTCAAGTAAGGACAGCAAGTATATAATTTGTAGGTTGCCAAACTAAAAAATTAAATTATTCCAGTTCAGTAATGGATTTGAAAAGATGATAAAGGGAGAGAAACAGCCATTTGTGTGTTATCTGTATGGATGTAAGGTGTAGATGACAAATATTTTCTTTGTGCTTGATATGTGTTTGGAAGTGGTCTGAGGGCAAGCTAAGAGCTGAAGTGGAAGAAGGTGGAAGGTGGCTTTATGGCCTGTGACAGAAAAGGCTCTAGATGAACTTAAAGGGACTCTGCTGTGCAAATTGATCTGGCAAAGCCTGAAAGCTGTTTTATACTCTTTCACTGGAAAACCAGAATTTTGAGAACATAAGGGATGTACATGCCATGAAATGTGATTAATCAAATCTATGTTTGTCTGTGGTTGTAGTTATCCCAGACAGCTCTCCTGTATCTTAAGCTTTCTGGTTACTGTTAAAAAAATTGCAGTTGACTGCAGAACATGAATGTCTGACATAGTAGGGGAGAGGAATACAGATGATCTTGCAATGCTGAATTTCAATATGTGACTCAACAAGTTTTCAGTGATAGCTGTATTTCCCCTAGGGTCCAACATTTTTGAAAATGCAATTAAAAATGAAAAAAAAGATTTTGCTCATTCTATCTTAGAATTTTGAAAATGTAGGCCCTTACTTAATGTTAAGCTCCTTAATGTAGTTATTTTTACAGCATTAACAAAAACGTGTTTTACATGTGATATTTATGATGATATACCCCCCAAACAGAGTTAGTGTGTGGTTTTACATGTACAAAAATTTACATGCACAATTAAAAGTTGAATTTTGGTGATGCTGATTTTGTGTCCTGTTTTTAATCATTTTGAATTTTGTTTTAAAATCAACACTTAACAGTTAAGAAGTTGAAATGTAGTCTGTCTATTCTTTATCTTACTATCTAGGGATCTCATCCTCCCTAAGCTCTTTCAGATCTGGGCATTGATATGACGCATTGTAGTTTCGTTAATTTACAGCCAAAGAGTCTGCATTGATTTCTATCCTTCTGTCTCTTCTTTCCTGCCTCATGAGTAAAGTGATATAGAAGGGGAGATATATTCGTATGAGAATGTGTTTTCTACTTTCTTTACTCTCAGTAATAAATACACCAACATAAATTCACTGTGATGAGTAAATATTTATGTGTACAAACCATTATTTACACAGAGAAGAGCTGTAAAATGCAAATTATACTTGAAACCACCCTTAAAAATTAAATCCAGTGCTGGATTTTCAATATTTGCACTTTTCAGAATCTGAATACTGTATGCAGCTTCTGGACTCGGCTCATACGGAGGTTTGAACATCTGTGGCTCATCCATTTAAACAGATGGTAAGATCTGTGATGTCCCAGGCATTTGCGGTGCAATGTGGTGTCTGGCACAAACGTGTTTGTACATCCACCTATCTTTGACCACTAAAAAGACTGGCCTTGCTCCAGACTTCTGGTATATGAAATTTCTAGCAGTGTGCTGCCCTTGGACTTCAGGGATATAAAATTTGTTATTTGCTTCTGTTATCTCCATATGGGTGCTTCCTATCAAGATATTTAATTATGAAGAGAGGGGAAGCTGTAAATCACTAACCTTTTTTATAATAGATTCCCATATAGTGGATATAGCACAGCATGTATGTATACAGTAAATGAAACAATTAGCTGAGACCCGAAAAGACTGGTTATCAATGTGCTGTGCATTTAATTAAAATTAAAAGTTATAGAACCATCTACCTAATGCCCCACTAATCAACAGTGGGAGTGGGGGGGAATGTTATTTAAACATAAGTCTTTCTGTTTGAAAAACATCTGTTGCTCTGAATAATCTGTTCAAGTTTATTTTGGATGAAGCCAGCTACTCCTGATGACAAAACAAAGTTTGAGAACATAAACTCCAGTCATTACAGCCATTTCCTGAAGCCTTCTCCCAGAAATAACGCTAAGGGCCTTTATTCAAACATTCAGATTGAATTGCTTTGTCGTGTGCCTAGCTGTGGGAATACTGATATATAGGATAACCTATGGGAAGAGATAGTCATAATGCTGGCGTTCCCCCAAAAGTGCAATATGGATTCATCGAATGGCAGTCTTGTAGTAATATTTCTGTGCAAGAGGAATAAAATGAAAGATAGCCTTTAAAATCCACAAGAAATGTAGCACTAGAAAGGAGCTACATCAGTGTAATAGGTCTATATGGCCTTTTATGTCCAGGTTTGGAGTGCAATTGGAAATACAGCAATAGTAGAAAGGATAAAAAGGCAGTTCTCTGTAGGGCATTTAGCAACATTTGTTGGCGTACTTGGTAAGATGGGAAAAAAATATGGTATGAAATGACCCTTTCAGGAGCCTTTAGTTGAAAAGCCAGGAGCTGTCTACTTTTGCAATGCATTGGACTGAGAGATTTGAAGGTGATGCTTTATGGCTTGAAGATTTGATTTTTCTGTAGGTCTTACACTAGCTTCTTTTCCGAAATTAGCACTTTGACTTAACGTGCTGTTTTAAGGAAAGCAGAATTGCTTACTTTCGGATAGCATTTCCTCTAGCTTCAGCTACTGACTCTGAATTCTATCTCTTAGTGAGTCTCACCACAGATTAAGAGGAAAATATCACCTTCAAAGTCCGTTAATAATGTGTGATAAAATCATTACAAATACTTCCCAGTCCTGGCTAAGATTCTAAGGTTTTTAATATAATCCCTGGTTTTAGGTATTCTTGATCCATCTAAACTAAATGGAACATTGCTTCAAAAATTCCTCTCTTCATTGAGGATGTTTTTCGTTCTCAGAAGGTTTTCATGGCTCATTGCAGTTTCCACTTTCAGAGATATTAAGCAATTTACCATGTGTGTTGTATTAGTGTTAAGATAGCCTGTTCTGGAAAGAACACATTTATTTTCTTCTGTACTTATTCTCCCTGGAATCTGCTCTTTCCTGACCACAATTTGCTACAAGCTGACCACTAAAATTTGTAACTGTACTTTCCTGATGGTAAGCAAAGTCTGTATTGTTGCGATTTTTTTTTTTTTTTTTTAAATTATTATTTTTAAACTGGTAGCTGTGTGCAAGACTGCAGTGTTGGAATCCTTAACAATGCAGAGATGAAGTTCACTATGAACTTGAGGGTATGCACCCACTCATGTTATGCAGCTCTGGGTCCCATGGCCCTAAAGCAGTTCAGACTTCACTTATTTATTTATTTATCTATCTATTCACCCCCACATCCACCTCCCTGGGGGAAAGTATCCAAAATGATGTTGAAATTATGCTTTCTTGCAGAAAATTTCCTGCAGGTGAAATTTTTGTAGTATGAAACATGATACATCCAGTATGCTCCAGAGTCTGGCACGGTGGGGGTATTTAAGGGTAGAAAGCTAGCTTGGGACAGCGAAGGGTGGAGGGAGACAAACCTAGTGAAACTCTGCCTCTTCTTCCTACTGGGAACAACCCCCACGACGTGCTACCCTGCAAGAAACATGTTTGCAGTTCCCGTGGGGCATCAGCGGTGCAGGGTTCAAGCTTGCGCCCCAGCCACGCTTTGTTTGGCTTTCAGGGGTACAGATCTATCCACTGTGTTTACTCGTTGTGCTACAGCTTTATCTTTTGTCCGTATAACTTCTCAGCCTGCTTCCGATACCGGCTGACCAACTTGCTGGTCGGCTCTTTGCTTGCTGGGGGAGGAAGGTCCTCCCCAGCCAACGGCCCTCCAGTTGCCTAATGAAGGGCAGCTCCCTAAAGAAAACCCGAAAGGTGAGAGGAATTCCGTTCCCAGAGCAGGGACTGCATGTGCTTTGCCTCCCTCGGGACGTACGCTGCCTGGGGCACCCGCTGGCTACTTTGCGCAGGGACTTGTGTGTGTGGGCTGCGATGGCTTTGGGCACAGTCTGCAACCAACCTGCGTGATCCCAGGGTCGCGGCCCTGGACCAGCCCCTTTCCTGCTTCGGTTGCCTTACTCGCAAATGCTCTGGGGGTTTTGTGCAGAAAGACTTCAGAAAACTTTGAGTTAAAAACACTGAATTGAGGCTTTGTCACAGGAGGCTGTATCTGGGCTCATCCCGGTGTTTATGATATATCAAGATAGCACAAAGAAACAGCACAAACCATTTTAAAGTATACAAGGAGTTAAGCTAATGGATTTCAGTGGAATTACCTGCTTGAAACCTAGCACTAATGTAGTTCCTTGCTGTCTTTGGTTAGTGATGCATTTCAGAGATCTAGAGTGAAAAGTTTAAAAAGTGCAACTTTTCCCCCCTTTTGTAGCTTGCGCTATTTTTATATTAAAGCCTGTAGTGTTTGCTGTTCATCGCGGAGATAATACATGGGCAGTGCAGTGTGCAGGGATTTTTTTAAGCACTTTGTATTTGCTTAGTTTTTTATTGATTTACTTTACACCATCGTATGTCTGACTATCCAATACTACACATGTACTTTAATTCTCCTCTGGGGGAAAAAAAAAAAATTATCGTGCTGCTTCAGGGAATTGGTTCATATGTGCATAAAATCAAAATTCCAAAATCCGCATTGGTGGTTCCTTAGGAATCTGAAATAAGGCAATTATGTTGCTTGAGAGAGTTAATCCATGGACAGGCTGTGAAAATATAAATGCACACACACCTACACGTACACACACGGCACTCCTCTGCCCTGATATATAACCAGGTAAAATAAATCTGACCCTGAAGCTATGATTGAATAATTGAAATTTACAGGTGCCACTTTGTGTGTAAAGTCTTGCTGACACACATGCTAAATATTTTAAAGTGTGCTATACTCTATGATGATCAGCTATGCACTAATGACTGAATTAAAGGACAGCTGAATTGAGGCAAATCATGTAATTACAATAGAATGACAATTTATAGTAATTTATTGGTTTTATTGTTATTCCTCTTTTTTCCCTAGTTGCTACTTAAACTCATTTTCTCATCATTCAGATTTGTAAGTGATCAGCTGTCAAACAGTAATTTTGGAATTCAACTATGCTTTTATTAAAAAAATTCAGTGAAATAGCTTATATAAGACCATATAAATCATCAAATTGCAAATAGCTTATTTTAAAAGCAGCATAGTGCTAAATGCATTTATAATATTAATCCATTCATGAAATTACATTTTAACTTGATAATTCTAAAAGCCCTAGATTTGAACAAAGCCAATTCCATGGCAAGACTTCACATGGCACTAGATCTGAAGAAAGCAGGAATATAAACCATCATTGATTTGTGACATGTTGTGCAGCTGGTCCCCACCGATTCACTTTGGATCTTTGAAATCAAAATGCGGGTCACAGAAAACATGTAACTGTAGCAAAATCTTAGGACTACTGCAGCCAGTTACTCTTGTGCAGATGATTCAGCAAGGAAAAGGGAATGGATGCGGACAGTAGTTTCAGCTGCGTTTGCTGCCTTGGGCCAGCCCCTTTTAGGGACAGTAGAATTCTGGGTTCATTTTCAGGTTTTCTGGGGATTATTTTTCAGCCTGGAGAAAAGTAGGCTCGGGAGAGACCTTATTGCTGCCTTTCAATATATAAAGGTGGCTTAAAAGAAAGATAGGGGAAGACTTTTTACCAGGGCCGCTAGTGACAGGACCAGAGGCAATGGTTTTAAATTGAAAGAAGGCAGGTCTAGACTGGTTATAAAGAAGAAATTCTTTACCATGAAGGTGGTGAGGCACTGGAAGAGGTTTCCCAGAGAGGCTGTGGATGCCCCATCCCTGGAAATGTTCCAGGCCAGGTTGGATGGGGCTTTGAGGAACCAGGTCTAGTGGAAGGTCTCCCTGCCCATGGCAAAGGGGTTGGAACTAGGTGATCTTTAATGTCCCTTCCAACCCAATCCATTCTGAGATTCTATGATTAGAATCTGGTTGTTATAGCTGTCTCTGTGTCTCCACATATCTCTTCTCTTCCTGTACACTAATCCAGTCCTCACCTTTGGCAGCCTCTCCTACATTTTTCTGTGCCTGCCTATGGTAGCTTTTCCTCTCTCCTAGCTAAAATAGCCATATTGATTCCTGTTCCTACTTACTTTCCTCTGTTTTTCCCAACCTGTTAACCTCTCTGTCTCAGTCTTTCCCCTTTCTATCCAGATACTTTCACTCCCTGATGTATTGCCATGGTTGCTTATGCCTTAGTACCAGCCTTGTGTGAAATCAGAATCAGTCTTGTAACAGTGAGGAGAGTCGTGGCAGTTAAGGAAACCTGTACTTGTTCTGTATTTGGGATGTCAGTCCGTTATGACTCTCTGGCTGTAGACATGTCAATTGTTTATCCTTTTCAGTCTCCATGTACTCCACCATAACGTGATACCTGCAAGAGATGAGACAGGACAGAATATGATTGGTTGGTCCAAGTCTTCTGAAAACTCAGCTGCAAAACTTGGCCCTGTAGTGCATGTGCCAGACGACTTTTTTTTTTTCTTCTTCTTCCTCTCAGAGGTTTTATTATTTAGGAATATTTACAGGGATGGCTGAAAGCACATCCTTGGTGATATTTACAGGGACGGCTGAAAGCGCATCCTTGGTGTGCTTCATTTATGCAAATTTTCTTTTCATTGCCTTCTTCAGATTCATTGAACTCTGTGGCTAACCTGTGTCCCAAAATTCAGTTGGAAGTAAACATATGTTAAGGGAAATTTCACTCCCAACAAATGAAGTTTGACAAAATTTATCAGTACCTGAAAATAGGTTCATATGAGAAGAAGGGTAAAGGAATTTTATCTGAGAGGTGCAGCTGGAGGGTGGTTAACAGTCCTTATCCCACAAGCCTTGCGCAGTTGTATCCATAAGGATGACAAGACAGGCACTGGTCTCTTCAGAGGGCAGCAGAGAAGGGGACCTCCTGGTGCTGTTCAGCGTCACGACGGGGCCGGGCTGGATAGCAGCCAGCTTCACGGCGATAAGCCATGGCAGCTGTGTCAGTATTTGCTGCCTTGCTTTCTCCTGTAGCTGGGAGCTGATTTAGACACTCACCCCTAAACCAGAACAGGCATGTGTTTGTTGTCGTCTGACAAAGCGTATCTGTGTACCAGCATTAGCCTGGCTTGAGATGCAGCTGACCATCTGGACCCTGAATTTCTGAAGGATTCTTTCCAAATCAGGCTTAGGATTCCCTTCTGCTCCATATTGATCTGGTTTTAATTCTGTTCCTTGGGAAATATGTTGCTGATACATACACGGTACAGGGCAGATTCTATACAGCAAGAAATTTTTCACCTTTTGTACAAAGCCATTTTAGAGAGCAAATTGTTATTATTTTTAATCTAAATGTTGTTTTTAAGATTTGCTAGACAAGCTCAAATAAAAACATGGTTTTCCCAACTCAGATGTAAATTGAAAAGCATTTTTAAAAGCGTTGCACAAGCTTTCCAGAGGAAATGGAAATATTAAATTCAGGTTTATGGCTTTAATTTCTCACAGCAAATTTTTTAAGGCAGTTTTGCAAATGTAATGTAAATGATTATGTTATATAAATTATGTAAATTTTATGTTAAGTACCACTAGTCTGATACTTGAATTAGTTTTGTTAAAAAACCACTAAGAAAAATCCAAGACAATACTTCCTATTTCCTGCTTCAATACTGAGTGGATGGTGAAAGGAAACTGTATAGATAGTTTGGTTAAATAAAGACAAAGATAGTTCCCTAGATCCAGCCTCTCCTTTCTGAAGAAATGTCAGGAATTAATCTTCCTCTTGAAATGTACGCCAGAGCTGCTGAAAGATATATTTTAAAGTGCACAGGGTTTTTTCAGCTGCTTAAGAGATCATCAGTTTTGTTGAACAACTGACCAATGCTTATGACACTGTAAAGTTGTATCTGCAACTTAAAATTGGAAAATTTTAAAATCATATTCTATACCTAGCAATCTTCTGTTTCCTTTTAGTTACAATAGAGAGAACCACAGAGTAGTTGAGGCTGGATGGCACCTCTGGAGATCGTTTAGCCCAACCCCTTGCTCAAAGCACAGTCAATCCAAGCAGGTTGCCCAGGACCATGTCCAGTCAGGTAGCTCCTGTAATGTTTCTGAATACTTTGTTTAATTTCTTTTGCTATTTTTCTATTATCAAACCATTTTAGCCATTTTAGTCAAGCAACATATGAAAGTGCCTGTCATAGTCTGTTTGCCTAGGATAGACTCCTTTTGGTGGAAAAATATTTTTCCAGATGATTTTTCCCTAAAAAACTTGTCCCTCTTTCACAGAAGGAACACAAAAAGCTCTCAGGCTATGGAAACAAGCAAGTTTGAAAATTCTCTTAAAAGTAAATTTGAAAAAATGGAAGTGCCTCAGGGCTCACCCACTTATCACAAACACACTGTCCTGAGAACAGCATTATGTCTACAAAATAAACAAGGTGATTTACAACAAATAATGGGGTCTTGACTCAGGCCAGCAAAAACTGGGGCAAACAAGAAAGAAAAAGAATGTGTATCCAAGTTTATCCCCAAACAGTTTGCAGATTAAAGGTTATTTTTATTAAGGCATGTACCTGTAGAAGGAGCAGACTTGCTGTTTGTTAACAAAAAGACAAAAGCCCTGCAGATCTTCGTATGTATTTCTATCATAAAAATACACATTGCCATATTGAGAAGAATGCAGTGGCAAATACTTCAATATTTACCTATGGTGGAGTGTGAGTACTGCCTACCCTAGTTTGTTCTTTACTTGCGTTCTTCTTCCTTTATTGAATGTTTGTGTATTGCACAGATGTTGGCATTTCTAACTTTCAGATTAATCTCAATGCGCCCTTTGTCTAGATATTTGACTATGCTAAAGAGTGGGGATCTAAAGGTAGGAGAGAGTGGAATAAAACTCTTTTACAGTAGCAGGTAATGTAAATATATTAAAACATTCTTTATGTGATTACATTTAAAGTTACAGGTTTTTAGAATCTGCTGTACAGTAAAATGGAAAATCAAATGAAGGACTTTACTGAGCACCATTATCTTTCCAGATGTTTCTTTGCCATGTCTCATGTCATGTCATGTCTTTGTCATGTCATCTTTTTCAAGGGCTCAATTGCTGGGAGCAAATCACTGTCCAGCAGGAATGCCTCGTATCATCAGGTAGTCTCCTCTGAAGCCTGGGAGTTAATCCATAAATACTTGGTACTATCTGTGCCCCAGCTGTATTTTGCCAGAACATTTTGCAGGAATTGTATATGAGACCACTTGTGTTACCAGTGGGTGAAGAGCTAATGCCACGAGATGGAAAATGAAATAAATGTATTCTGTGGTGAGGTCAGCTCCTCAAAATGGAGAACAGCCTTTTTGTGATGGCCACATGCTAAGCAGTGTTTGGAAATCCTGTACTGCAGGGATAGAGAGTAATTGACAGTGCATGATGCAAATGTGATTATAAAGAGGTGATTCTTCTGTTGACTGAGAACTGAGTGTGGTTTTCAGGCTGTAAAATGCAACTAAAATGACAATAAGTCCAGAAAGGAGACCAATAGTCTATTTCTGAGAAAAGACTAGGATTACTCTGAGTACACACAGCAGCACTATATGTTGTACATATGTTGTACACATGCCATAGCTACGTGTGTGGGAGCTTCTTCTGATGCTGTCCCTAAAGACTGTATACAAGTAATTGTGATAAATTGCCAAAGGTGAGCACTTCAAGGTAGTGCTGCAGAGAGATCCACAAGGATGTGTCAGTCATAGCCCAAATAAATCTTGCAAGTAATAGTGTAAATCTGGTAGTAGAGAATATCCAATACAATACATTCAAACTGGATGAGAGTATGTGTGAAGATGAAAGACACAGCATAAAGAAATCTAGGGATGTTTAGCCTGTAAGCAGAAGTTAATGATACAGGGAAAACTTTCAGAAAACAGTCAGTAAGCAAGAAACTGAGTATGGCTTTCCAGAGTGCAGAAAGGACCCTGCAAATGCAATTCAGAATTCAAGCAGCATGCCTAGAGGTACAGTACGATGAAGCTGAGAGAAAATAACTTCTTTAAATATACCCCTGATGTGAAAAAGCCTTTATTTGTTTGGTTACTTGTTTGGGTTTTTCTTCTTTTTTTTAACCAAGTCAGTGTGAGAAAATTAGAGGAAGCAGAGAGTGAAAACAAAAATAGTCTCAAACTAATTGCACGCTAGAAATCAAAGATGACTCATAAGCTAATGGAGGCAATTCAGTTGCCAGCTTCAACACTTTTGAAGAAGGGATGACATTTGCACAAAAATATAGCTGTGGATTTTGTTGACCAAAAATGAGGATGAGGAACTTTGAGCAGTGGGAACTTGTGAGTTACTGTGTACACTCTTGTGTTCTCTGACTTTGTATTTCTTAGTTTAGCTACAGTTCATCCAGGAAATTTCATTATAAGTGGGGATGCCTGCCAAGATGGTGCCATGTAGGGTTAAACAAGAGAGCCTGGTATATAAAGCTGCTCAGGGAGAAGGGTTTGTGTTCACTAATGTTTCATGTTGATTTATTTTGTCAACTGGGGAAGTTTTCTAAACTTGGCTTCAGCTAAGTACCAAAGGATGACTTCAAGTGCCTAAATATGGGCACCCACATAAGAAGATTTTAGGCTATCTTTTGGACACTTTAAGTTACCTGAAGATGAAAATTATGCAGGGATTTTATGCTCCTGTTTCCTTTGAAAAACATATTAGTTGCCTATTTACACACTTAGGTGCCTAGCTAAATTTTAAATGTGTTTTTATTACAACAGACGTAATGGCTATGTATGTTGGGAAAAGACATGCAAGAAGCTGGATAGGAAACGTGCACTTAAATTGAAGATGTTTATCTTCCTGACAGTTCAAGGTTTTTGTTACACATCTTTCACAGGAAAATCCCTGAAATTTATTAATAATGCATCTTTAAGTATGTCTGGCTTAGCTGGCATTGCTCACTGACTTTTTAGTATAAAAGACATGAATAAGAACAGTTCAAGTAAACTTGGCAATCTGCAGAGAAAATTTGAAAAATATTCGTTTACTTTCATGAGGTATCCTTCACATTCATTAGCCATATATTAATATGGTGTGCAAATATCAATAACAAAATAATTCCTAACATGTAGCTGGCAAATTTACACTTATGCCTTGCCTCGCAGTAATTTAAAATTACTGTTTTTCAGGGAATGTGCTTAGGTTGTTTATAACCCAGTATGACCAATCTCACAAATTGATAGAATGTATCTTCCAGCCAACAAAGCATAATCTTATACTGTCGGTAGAAAATTAAAAAGGAAACCACTATTAAGAAGAAAAATAACATGAAAAAAACTTAATTAAAGAAAAATGAAATCCTTCTGAACAGAAGAGATCTATATATATGACACAATCAACAAAAATAAGACTATTCACTCACAAAGTTTGCTTCATTTAAGGTTAGCTTGTGACTTGCAAACAACTAATCTTCTTTAAGTGTCTTGTCCATATATCTATTCTATTAGTCCTAAGTTAACAAGGTAGTTTGAGGTACACCATGGTCAAATTATTTGACTGAGTTAACAAAATAACTTTGATTTATACAATAGTCACTGATTGTACGTTTTAACCTTCTTGAGGTCGTCTAGCAAAACAGTATTTGAGCCCCTTTGTATCTTTATATTGTCATTTGAGGCCAGTACTTGGGAAAATAAGCAAGCACACCCATATGGCATTAGAGTTCAGACTGGTTTCTCTCCCTTCCTCCACACCAGGAGTGCAGGTCTTCTCTTTGTTCCCAGGTATAGCTGGGCATGCAACTAGTAGTGCAGTCAAAAAGTTCCCTTCTGTTCTAGGGGAGTCATATAATAATGTGACAATACCCAAAGGTTAAGGTGGACTAAATGAGATTGGTTGTGTTGAAATACAGTGGTAGAGATAAATCTGTGATACAAACTTGATGTGCATAGGAGCACAACATTTTTAAATGATAAAGAAATAAAAGCAAATGTAATCTTCTGGTACAATGTAGAAAAATAGAAATCTGCATTTCTAATCTTAGATACTAGTAAGTTTTTCTCTCTCATGTCATCATTGCTTATGTCAATAGTGTCCTTTATTCACTGTAAAGCGGGCCAGGAAAAGATTTCAGATACTTTGTGAGTCTGATGTTATAAATATGTTTATTTGCTTTTACTACCTCTCCTAGGAGTAGTTTTGATCTTTATGACTTAAAATACGTCATGGTTAGGGATTTTGTACTTTTCTGTCTGGTAAGTCCAGTGCAGACTGTACATGGCATTTGCAGGCATCTGATAAGAATCAAGGGAGATGCAGGATAGAAGACTGCTTTACTTAGAAGCTGTACATAAAAGGAAATGCCCTAAGAAAGTTGTTTAGTTGGAACAAGATTCGTAAAGGGAAACACATTAGCTCATTTAAGAAAAGCACAAACCCTGAAAATATACATGTGTAGACACAGACATAGGAGCATAATTTTTAATTATGATCTCTCACATTGCCCATTTAAAAATTTGTATAAACTCACTTTTTTGCTTTAAACAGCATCATTACAGAAGGTAATGTTTAGTAGTCACAAATATCATTGTGAACACCTTCGATATCAATATAACCTCATCCAATGTTGGTGGGTAAAAACAGGATTCTGTTTTAATTTGAACTGATTTATGTGAAGTGGGATGGCCCATGTACATGTGTGGGAATTCAGTAATGAAAGTTCCTGCTTCAATGTGGTTCTGGTTTTAGGGAGTTTGTGACTTTCTGACTTCCAAGTCCAATGTTCTTTAGGCCTGGAATGGCCACAGTGCAGAGTCATGCAGTGGAAGCTGCAGACACTGAATTTGGCTTTCCAGTGGGACTGAAAAGGCTTTTTCTGTTCTTCTCAATGCAGAATTGCAGTTTGGTTCTGTTACAGTCAGTGTCCAAGGCTTTTGTTCCACTGTGGTCAAACAGCTCCTGGGTAAATTTTGCCTGGGTCTTGTATTATTTGACCCCTCTGCCTGAGCTGATTAGTTCTTGCCCCGTTAGGCAGAGTTCAGGCAGAACTGCAGCCCTTTTCTCAGAACATCATTATCCATCTCTCTGGAAGGTTATGCAATTCATGAAGATGGTCATGACATTTTGCTATCCACCCCCACGGTGTCTACTAGGTAGTAAGGAGCTGTGGAGTTTGACAAATGATATAAATATATATCTCAAAGCAAAGCAGCTGTTCAGTTTCCTCCTTCCCCCTCACTGTGCAGCTCTGGGAATGCAGAATTCCCATTGCTGTATTCCCACACTTCACTTTTCAGTATTGTCTTGACCTCCAGTCCTCTCTTCTAAGGCTTAGTTTTTACAGTTTCTTTCTTATCTGGGGAAAAACATCAGCCGATGCCCTACTTCAGAACAGGCAAGAAGGGCAGTTGCCTCCCTTTTCCGTGATGAGAGCAGGCACGTGATGGACATGGAAAGCAAGCTGTAGTTCTCCAAAGTGTCATCATGTGGTTAATATATTCCAGGCCAGCAGGAGACAAGCTGACCCTACTCAGAGAGCCTCTGAGACACTGTAGCACATTAGCATGCCCCTGTTGGCAAGTGTCGGCTGGATTTCACTAGCTTGGGCACTGTCTTGTGAGCACAGGCAGGTACCTGTTGTCAAAGCTTCTGGCACAGCTCCTGTCATGGGGAGCACAGGGCAAGTTAACGTAGAGCAATCTGTACTTCCTCATGGTACACAGATGCCCATCATTCCTCCAGAGTCTTACTTAGGAAAAAAGTAATTATCTAGCTGCACTGGTTGTGAAAAAGCATTCAGAAACAAGGACCGTGTAACCAACACAGAGATGTTTACAGGAGCCCATAAGGAATATGAAGTAGGATACTGTGATCTGTTTGGCTGTAAATATTTAACATCTCCCAAACTGTCTAGTGATTTGAGCACATATTCCTCGTTTCCCGTTTTCCCCCACCCCACACTGGTATTCTTTTTATCCTTTCAAGGACAAATTTTAGGAAGCAAGTAGCATATAGTTTACCCTGATGTATTTACAAAGCAAGTGCTCTTTGCTTCAGGAGGTACGGGGAATGTATACCAATAGGCAGTGGTCTGTGTAGGTATAGAAGTCCAACGTGTCTTCATTGTGTGTTGCTGTCATTAGCACATTTACTACTAAGCCTGTCTGCAGTATGGCTTTGTAACACTTTGCACACAAGCTCAGTTTGACTACAGGATCTGGGCAACACAGTCAATCATTTCTTTGCCATTTCTGGTCTCAGTTTCCTCTGTATGCTTGAGTGTTCCTGGGGATTTGGCGCCATGTTTTTTTGCAAGTTCTCTCTACCAAGGTTTTTCCTGGCTGCTCCTTTGGCTCCTTCCTGTGTGTTAGTTTCCTTTCAGCTTTGCTGGGAGTCAAAGCTCCTGCTTACTAAGAATCATGTACCTCAATACCTTTCTGATTTTCTTAGTATTTTAGCCTTTAAAGCCACTTTTGTTAGATGGGTTATTTTCCATTTGGGAATTTTCCATTCCTCTGACCCTGCCTCTTCTTCTTACCAACAAAATAGAGCAGAACAGGTTTCACCAAGATTAGACTTATATTGTACTTTAGGCTAAGAGTGTTTGTGTGCTAAGGGTCTTTAACAGTTGCTTGATTTGAAGTAGCTATGCATAGGCTAGCATCCTTGTCTCCTAAATTCCAGGAATGTTTCTGGGAAAACACAGTCTTGAGAACAAGTAGGTAGAAATTACTCAGAATTACTACATGAAGTCATCTCTTTTTCATAAACTCAGTTCACATACTCCCATGCCTGTTGCATCTTTTTCTGTTCAAGGAGTTAAATTCAAGTAAACCAGTATTCTCCAGAAACATTAAATATCACAGAAGTGAGCCGCTGTAAAGAAATCTAAGAGCAAGTAAAACACTTGTTTTGTATATGCATAAGTAAACTGTTGAGTATAGTGTTTAGAAGCCTTTCGTCTAATTTTGCCATTACTTGTTAAAGCAGCATTAGATGCATGTTTCTTTTCCATGTTCTGGAGAACAAGGGGAGATCCTTAATGCTTGGTATACTGTTACGGGCATAATATTTGCAGCTTCCCTCAGCAGTGTATTTTGGCACAATAAAGACTTGAACTGGGTGGGATCTTAGTTTATATCTGCAAATCCACAGTTAGAAAAAAAATTGTATCTGTCCCACGATCTAATGAAAACAATACATTTCAGTGTTCTCAGTGAAACAAACTCTGGAAACTCATTTCAGCTGACATAAGATGTTTTGTTTCCATTTTGACAGTCATTCTGTGTCTTCTAAAAGTAAAATATGAAGAATTCTGTTGAAATGGCAGCTAAAAATGTTCCTTTTTTAAAAAGGTCAAAGCAATTCTTCAGCTATATCAAAATGTTTTTTATCTTTGTAAGTGCCTTTTTGAAGCAAACTTGCTTTGAAATTAATAAATTTCCACATAGCCATTTTTCCTTGATGAAATATCTCATTGGAAAATTTTTAACTGTCTTTAGCTAGTACCTGGAGAAATGCCCCAGTAGTAGCTCATACTTCTTGGGCCTCTCGGTGAAAGCTCTTTTCAGCTCTCCCCACATTCTCCTCAGGTTTGTACTCCTGGTTCTCTCAGTGATGAGAATAAAAATGTTTTTTTCTTCAGGTTCAGTGTTTGATGCAGTTGTATGATGTGTTGCCAACAGTTTCATCCAGTCTGGGCTGAGACCTACAAGGACCCCAGGTGGGGTGTCCTCTGCACAAAACAGCCAGAAAAATTTTCTGTACAGCAGCAAACACAGCCAGAAGTTGAGAAACAAGGTTAGCAGGGGTCTTATGGCATTTTGAGGAAGTGTGGAAGAAAAGCAAGACTGATTGTTAAGCCTGTTGCCAAAGCAGGAAAAAGGCTTAGCCCTATGCACAGGAGGAAAGCGTAGAGTTAATTTGTAAATGGGTTGCCTATAAGAAGGTTCTGTAGTGAAATTCACCATCTCGGCTGAGGATTTGAGGTGCATTCTCCAAAAGTGAGGAAACTGAGACACAACAGCATCCAGTTTGGAAAAGTACTGTGATTCTTAATATTGAAGTCTCTTGGTGGAAGTACACAGCAGGAAATGCAGGGAAAAAGGAACAGTAAAAATGGAACTGGCAGTAGTTATATGAAGATTCTGGAATAAATAGAGAGACCTGTAGACAGGACGTTTTCTAATAGTCATTACATTAAGAGGTGAAGAAACTCTAAAAGAAACATAGTGATCTTAGCATAATATTGCTAGTCTGGAATGCCAGGGCTGCAGGTCTCTCATTCCCTTATTTCTGAGTGATTGATTCTAATTCTTTTGATCAGCTGGAGTATCTCTAGTAGATGATTCAATTTGCGATGGTATAATAGTAGAAGTAATAACTGTATCTATAAATATTTCTCATATTCAATTGAATTGGAAATTACGGACATGGCTCTTTAGAACTTTAAATTGGTAGTTTTAAAATGTAGCTGCAGATGTAACCGTAAATGTCTGCTTTGAAATTGCTTCATTATAGAACTGAAAGGAACACACAGAGAAATGGCAGATGAAATTAATGCATATGAACAATCACCCCCACACATACTGATTCCCTATTTTAATTTCACTTTTCCTATGTGCTGATGAGATAGTTACTTTGTTTTGATGATTCTTGAAAGCTCATTAAGAACATTCATTAAGCTTCACAATATGCAGTGAAGTATAGCTGCTGCTGTTACATGCAGGGTACAGTTCAATAACCTTTTCAGATGACAACAATTTGGTGGCAATCAGGAGTAGTACCCCAGAGACTGAGTTACCAAAACATGATATAGATAAAAACAAACATCAGGATGTTTGGTGTCAGGCTGATGTATTGTCTAGGCTGGCAAGACTATCATATTTTAAGATGCTGAGAGTTAAACTTTGTCACAAAGGGATAGGAAACCAAATGAAAAGTACTAACACTTCAGTTGTACTTGTGTGGATTGGTTAGTTTAATATTATTCCCTGTTTTGGGTTTGTGTGGTGGGGTTTTGGTAGCAGGGGAGGGGCTGCAGGGGTGGCTCCTGTGAGAAGCTGCTGGA
>JAVJGG010000074.1:61277673-61294818 GCA_035590195.1 Aviceda cuculoides
CAGCCCATGGAGGGGAGCGGGGGAGCAGATGCCCACCTGCAGCCCGGGGAGGACCCCACGCCGGAGCAGGGGGATGCCCCCCAAGATGGCCATGATTCCATGGGAAAGCCCGCGGTAGAGCAGTCTGTGCCTGAAGGACTGCAGCCCATGGAAAGGACCCACGTCGGAGCAGTTCATGAAGAACCTCAGCCTGTGGGAAGGACCCATGCTGGAGAAGTTCATGGAGGACTGTCTCCTGTGGGAGGGACCCCATGCTGGAGCAGGGGAAGGGTGTGAAGAGTCCGACCCCTGAGGAGTGAGCAAGCGGCCTCATGGTGCTTTGCTGCCGGCTGGGTTTAAACCACAACATTCCCCTTCCTGCTGATTCTTTCCC
The DNA here is from genome assembly GCA_035590195.1 of Aviceda cuculoides. Classification (NCBI taxonomy): domain Eukaryota; kingdom Metazoa; phylum Chordata; class Aves; order Accipitriformes; family Accipitridae; genus Aviceda; species Aviceda cuculoides. The sequence continues at coordinate 61,278,047 of JAVJGG010000074.1, forward strand.
ATTACTTGAGTTCCTTTATGCACTTATTCTTTTACCAAGGTCTAAATTTTTTTTAACCACATTGTTTTCTGTCTCCTCCTTCTCTCTCCTGGGAGGAAATCTTTCAGGCCCTTCTCTAATCTCTGCCCAAATTTCCTGAATTTCTAGTGACTTGTGCCACATCACTGCTGCCAGTCTCCTCAGATCCTTCCTGTGAGACCTGGGGTCTGTTGCATGGGACTGAAAATGTCTGCCTTGGGGTAAACTGTTGCATTTCAATGTATGACAGCTCATAAAGCACTTGGAAAACAATAGGAGTAGGAGTTCACAAGCCAGCTTCAGCTCTGCTGAGGGATGAAGCTCATACAAAATTCTGTTAGAATGAATTTCCTTGTTCCTGTGTGGAGCAAAAGCATGCTCATCCCTACATGAGGAATGTAAAACTGTCTGTAAAATATTAGTTGAGAATTATCATCTGCAACTTTTCTTGCCCACAACAGATCCTTTCCTGTTTGCTTAATCTTGCCTCCCAGTCCATTGCTATCATTTGCTCAGGAGGCATCTGTCTCTTTTCCCCACGATGCTCACTCTGCTGTGGGAAATGTCCTCCTTTTGGTAGTTTCTATCCTTTTTTGGCTCATTCTGCAACTGAGATGGTTCCTGTCTCTGCAATCCTTTGCCAACCCTGCTCCCTCCCTCCCCTAAATGTGCTCACAGCTGTTTGCTTTCTCTGTTGCACATTCGGTTCTCTGACTCAGGTATCAATAAAATACCATGCCGTGGATGAATGGGGGCAAAACTGAGAAGTCTCTCAAAATGATTCCTTCTTAAGTGCTGCTTGCTTCATCATACCTATCTCATCTGGAGGGTGTGAGAGCCTTGGTAAGGTTTGGAAGGGTGCATGGAGGTTTGGGCAGTCCGGTGAGCCAGTGATGAAGTCAGGAGGCAAAGGCACTGGGACACGCTGTCTACTGTAGCCCAGAGGCACTCAGCAGGAGGTTGTTCAGCTACTGTCCTTGGGCTGGGCAAGGAAGAAGGAAGTCCCCTCCTCCATTTTCAACCCTGTGTCATTCCCAGAACAGGGAATTGAGTGAAATGGAGCCTTAAACAGGGATGTGGCCGAGTCTTACTCAGCATCAGCTGGGCACACAGTTTGCTGGGTCTTCTAGCTAAACTATGAGAAATCTCCCTTTCTGGTGGTAATGAGTAGAGGCCTAAAACATCAGCTAATATTTTTTTTCTTTGATATAGCCTTGCAGATCAGCTATTTGTTAACTGGGGTGGGTATATCTCACGGAATTGTTGCGGGGGATAGGTTTCAGCTTTGAGCCAGCAGCGCTCAAAGCCTGAAGGCAAGTGAGTCGTCCAAGGAAAAGGGAGCTGTGGCAGAGCTGGACTTGAATGGTTTAGGAGGAGATCATCACAGAAGTTCTGTATGGGAAGGGAGGAAATGGCTTCCTTAGGCCTTAACCTAAACACCAGCCAGACGAGTGGCATGATGCTACAAGCATTATTTTGAATATTATGAGACGTTATCCAAGAGTACAGTGAATTAAAATGTTCCTGTATTGCTGTGAATCAATGAATTAGAAAAAAATAATTATTTGGATTTCTTTGCAAGCATGATACTGATATTTAGTTGCTGCTAATTCATTTTTCAATTTGGACTAATAGGCATTTAACTTTTTAAAAACTGTAATCAGTCCCAGTTACAACAAAACTAACTTTTCTTAATTGTTAAAAGAGGTTTAAAATTTTGGGTACTCAGCATGGCTTTTGAGGAGAATGAGAGATCATCAGAGTAACTTAAATTGGAAGTGAAACTGTGAAAATGAAGGCTTTCCACCTTGCAGAGAATTCCAGTATTCAACGTGTTTATTATTTGGGAAAATACTCTGTTTTAGCTTCAGAACAATCCAAGACTTTAATATTGGGTCAATTCCATATTAAACCAGATTTTCCTGGCTGTTTGAGTTTTGTTTGGGTTTCCAGTTATTAGATTGCATCTTTATATGACCCCTACCTTGATATGGCCATTCTTTAATATAGCATGTTAGTGTCGGAGGGGATTATGTTGCGCCACAGAAGACACCATCCAGCAGAGAAGGCTGGTTTGTCCCAGCTAGGCTAATCTAGCAAAATGAAGTATAACTTCAGTAAGCAATTCAGACTCCTGAATCTCATTGAAATGCCTATGGTGGCAAAGGTCAAAGGCCCATCTTTCCCTGTTATCCCATCTCAGTTTTGGTGGGAGTGGCTGAGAAGGATGTAGAAACAGAGCAAACAGAGACAGTGCCTCCCCATAATGTTCTCCTAACTTCCAATGAACTCCAGGATCTCCCTATGCTGAAATAGGTGTGGGATTTCCTGAACTAGGCATGGTTTCCATGTGGGTAGGAGTCATACAGGTCGATTATTTATATGAAAATATAAGCTTTGTCTTATCCACCTTGGTATAAGTTTTGTCTTATCCACCTCCTTCACTGCAAGCACATCTTCTGCAGCAACAAATGAGAAATTCAGTTTAATATTGGACTGTTTTAAAGAGAAATGTTTTGTGTCTTTCCAGTTGTTCAAAACATGCTGTGTTAGTTCAAGACAATCAGAACTAAATACTAAATACTACAGCTTTTTTTTTTCTTTTTTTTAATTTTTTCTTTTTTTTTTAAATAAAGTTGAATTTTGTGCTGGATGGGAACAGAAAGTCTGGTTTTGCAGCAATTACATATTCTGAAAGAAGATCTCCCTTAAGGAAAATCTTTAGCTATCTCCCATCCTGTCCTTAGAAACACATTAAAAAAAAGAGATGTTAGTAATTTTTCAATAGCCAATGCTGAGCTTCAAATAATAAATCAATAATCCTTTAGCAAGATTGAAGTAATTTTGTTCTTTGCTAGGCTGGTTTGTCACAAATTGTTAGGAGGATTTATTTCCCTTTGGGACTATGACACTGCTGCCATGACAACAGTTATTCACAAAGCCAGATTCATCCCATGGTATGTAAAATTATGGAAACCGTCTAGGATGTTGCTGAGTATGATATCTTTTTTTTCTTTTGTTAGTAATTTAACTTGGTGGGTGGATAATAATAACAACAACATATTTTGGAAGCTTTCAGATCTATTTGAGACTTTCTGTCCCATATAGAGGCTTTCTTACAGAAAGGTCCAAATCTAATACAAAATGTGTTTTGCACATGATAAGCCATTGGTAACATGCAACAGCATTAGCAGAGGCCCAGGTAATTCAACCAGATTGGTTTACATGTGTGATCTTCATAGCTATATTTTATGACTCAAGGTCATGTTCTTTTACATTTTGGGCAGAAACGGAATGTTAGCATGGTTCGTTCACTACCATACGCTCGTTCTCAGACTATACGACAAATAGTCTATTTCCTAGGGATTGCAAGGGACTTTCAGTAGTAGAGAAATTTGTTTTGAGCTCAGGAAATATTAAACCAGTTCCCATCCAAGATTTCTTTTTGTAGGAGAAATATTACAAGTTCCAGGGTAAGCCTGATATCAGCTTGATAAGTAATAGTGGTTTTCTCAGCCCTTGCCATTAGATGCCTAATTTGTCAATGCAGAATTTGCATGATTCCCTTACATTTCATGAGTTCTCATCTTCTATTTGAAATTTTCTTTCAAAAAGGAAGAGTAAGAGTTGGCATTCTTGCCACTATTTCTTAAGTTATTTAAAAAATAAAGCAAAGCAAAGCAAAAAAACCCCTTCCCATTTCCAAAGACTTTTATAAGGATTAATAGAACCTACCAGTGACTTGTGCAGGGTGGACAAGTTGCAGCAACTGAATTATGGATTTTGTACTCTCCAGTTCCCACATATTGTCTGCCACAGTCATATGGAGAATCTTTAACTTTCTCCTTTCTCTACTCTATATCAGGCTGTTTGGGGTCTGAGCAGGTAGCCATGTCTAGGTTTGGGAGTGGTTATTTAGATGTTGGTTACACATGCTCCTGAACATCAGCTCTTTCTTACTGATGAGGGGAAAGACTCAGCTGAATGGTATTTTTTAAGCAAGGTGGTTTGGCCCATGTGCTATCAGTTAGACCACATCCAAATCAAACTAGTATTTGTGCTCTCTTGCTGCTCTGCTCAAAATCTCCCAATGGTACTTTGACAGGCTACTGTTTAGGCTGCGTGCTGCATGCCTGGGTTTTTAAACTCCCTCTGGTTTTTGGATCAGGCCCATTGCTCTCGAACTTACAGTGGCCACTGTGCCCTTGTCTTCTGCCAGTAAAGTCCGTCACATCCCTTCCTGAAGTGGGACCTTCTGATTCAGTGACAGTGACTGCCGTGCTATTTCAGAAAGATATCTCTATGAGGATAGGTGGTCCCACTGAGGTTGTTCTGGTGTGCGGTTTCCAAGAACAAAAGATTGTTAAATCAAATCCAGACTTTGGACCGAAGAACAGTGATTCATTTTAGACACTTTAAATTTGTTTTAGATTGAGTAAAGCAGCAACATACATGTCTGCCATTCCTTGTAGCTTGTTAGTTCTTACCTCTGTGTGCCCTTTAGACTTTGAATTAGGATTCCTTCAAATTTTCAGGTCTCCCTTGGTGTGCTGAGCATCTCTAAATCATATAATTCTTCTTTGACATCCTCAGTCTCTGAAATTTCCTCTTTTTATCCTCCATTTTTCTGGGTCCCCTTTCTATTCCCTAAATATATAGACTTCAACCCTTCCAGGAAAATTCTACTTCTCTCCTCCCTCTGCTCCTTCCTGTCCTTATAGACAAGGTAGAACAAACCTGGTTTCATAGATTCCAGGTTTTCTGTTTTACTGTCTTGTGGCCTTTCCAATGGTAACCATTAGGACTGAACCTCCCTTGCCTCCATCTCGTAAAAAATTGTAGTCTCTGGTATCAGGTACCAAAATTGTATGTCATGCTATTGGCATTCAGTATTGCAATAGTTTCCTTAAATCAACAAATTTAATAAGCTTTTGTGAGATAAATTGCACAATCATTCTGGAGATCAAAAGAAAAAGACCGTGCCTTTCATGTTGGTGCTTAGGCCATATGATTCATCCCATTTTTTCTTAAATGCTTGCTGTGTCCTGACTTCTGTTTCCATGTTCTGAAAGCTTCCCTTATGGGGTCACGCTGACAGTAAATTAGTATGACATCTTCCGTAATGCAGGGCTAGGATTGCTCTCAGTGAGAATTCCTGGACAGAATTCTGTGGCCATGTAGTGTGAATGCAATTGAAAACCAGTCTCAAATATGAGTTGCAAATTTATTTATTTTTTTTCTGTTAAAAATCCATTTATGACTTCTGTCCCTGATGCATTTTCTTGGGTAACTGTACAACTTTCTGTGCCTGATAGGTTGTCTTAAAGTAATTTTGATCTAACCTCTCTGTACCCTGCCTGTGGTAGCGCAGCAATCCGTCATGCCCCTCATCCTTCACAAAGCTGGCGCAGTGCTGACAGCACTAAAGGTTAATGTTGAGACTTGCCTGCTGAAGAGGACAAAGTTGGACTTGCTGTTGGGAGCATAATTAAGTAATATTAAATAAAATATCTCCCTCCAAAATATTGTGTACATGTATGACACTGTGCCCTTGTTCCCTTGCTGTATCTTTCATACCATTTTCCCCTTTTACTTTCCATGGAAAGGGAAAAAAAGGCTTATACTTCATCTAAATAAAAATTACTTTGCTACGTTAGAAACTTTGTGGAAGTTCCCATTTTTCAACCAATTCTAGGTATAGCTAAATTCTTTGCTTGCTCAATTACCATAACAACTTGGTATGGGACCTTTCTTTCTCAAATCCTTCCCCTTGCTTCTTGTGGTATGTTCTAGCATAAGCCTGCAATTTCCACTGTGTGCACAAGCAGTTTTCTGATATTTTTGACTGGCTCAGTGAGCTGAGACTCTGGCAGCTGAGTTTAGGACTACAGGGGCAGTGGACACAGAAGGCTAACAACCTATTGCTTTACTGGTAATATAACTCAGCCCTCACTTGTTTGCATCTTTTCTAGAGGACCTTATTTGAATTCATTAATTTGCAGTGAATATTAAGCATTGCCACTACTTAATACATGAAATGTTGCCTTGTGTAAGCTCCGTTTCTGTGCTACTTAACTTTCACCTGGGATTTTTTTTGCCTGCAGTATTGTCCACTTCTATCGTCTTCACATTACTAATGTGAAAAGGTAGAGAACTGTTTTGCTTTTATTAAACTTTGTTAAAGAAGGAACTATTGTAAGAATTATCATTGATGGAAGAGAAATTGGATAAATAATAAAGGAATAAAAGAGTTTTTAAAAACTGTTTTTCCCCTCCCATCTGGACATAGCATTGTAGTGATTTTGAGCCAAGGAGAGAATACTTCTACAATTTAGGAAAAATATGGAGTATAAAAATTTCACCCACACATAGCTGCAGGTATGTTTTTGCTGGATTATGCATCAGTCCTATCATGTGGCACACACAGCTGCTTAAACTGAAGATAAGATGCAACTTGTCCTGAGTTAAGTTTAAGAACTTTGTCCACTGAAGTACCATTTGGGGTGTGTATCAAAACCCTGTGCTGATTGCTTGGATATTAAATACCAACAGTTTGTTATGACTATACAAGCATACAGAAATGATTCTTCAGTTCAGTGCAAATGTGGGAAGGGTGTAAGTAAGTTTGTGATATTTCTTTCCAACGTAATGTTCTCTTGTGGTACAACTCTTTGCAGTATGAAGCCAGAAGGACACTTCAGAGTACAACCTCATTAGAGATCTGAAACTTAAATAATTTAATTTATAAATTGAAAACTTTGTTTTTCAAGGTTGTTAAATTGGAAGGAACAATAATCACCAGATTAGTTTGGTTTAAAAGGAAAAAAAGAAGTCCTGGGACAGTGAAAGTAGCATAGAAGTGAAGCTGTACTCAGTTCTACTGGTTGATGTGCAATGGCTCTGATATATATGTTTCAGAAAATGTACAGGACCCTGTTTGCTTTTGAATTTAGCTTGGTAAGGACTGTATTTTGTACTTCATCTCTGTTTTTTGTTTTCATCCAGTAGAGCAATAGGTATGCTCTATACATCAAATCACAGAAGCTGTCTGAAATGTAACATAAAATAGGTCAATACTTGTATTAATGGATTTTTTACTGTGTTTCATAAGCCATCTTTAGTTGCTGTCTTTCATTAAGTTTTATCACCTAAGAGTTTATCACATTGAGTTTTATCACATAAGAGGGGATAAAGGGGTAACTCAGGCATTTATGTGTGTGTTATCACTAATATAAAGTCCTTAGCATTGATAATGCTGTTTCAATTTCTGTATGCAAACTGTTTTTACCATGTAGAATAGCAGCTTCTCCCTGTATCATAGTTTTGATAGTACATTGAGTTGTGAAACGACTTTTTATTTTCTCACAACTGCTCAATTTTTCCTCTTATTTTTCATGATTTTTGGGAAAGCCTCAAATTACCCACTTATTATGCTAACTTATTTCAAGGGTTTATACTTTATTATGCTGTGCTTTTGTTTACGATTTTCTTCTTTGAATTGACATTTGTACAAAATAGTTATTTTTGAAAATGCGTGCTGTCTGTGTGCTTGTTCTGTAAGTCAGCCAGTTTGAGCGAGAATTAACGTAAAAGTTGAATCAGAGCTGACAAACTCCAATTCCAAGTACTTCTTCCCATTGCCTATTTCTGGGAATTTATTTTTTTTATCTACAAAGTAAAGCTATTCTGATGCTAGTCTAAAATTGGACAGTCACTTAAATACAAATGCTGCTGAACATTTTACTTGGGAAGATAGACTTATTAAGCACTAATTATTTTATTAAAAGTGTTTTAATTGGATGGATGATTTTTAAATTGTATTACTTTCATTACACACTTCATAGCAATGGATTTCATTATCAGTTCACACTGAAAAGTAGGTGCACAAGGGATGCATTAACCACATTATTTGTGTAGGCAAGGAGCGTGCATTTTCTTTAAGAGAAAATAAAAGCTTATAAACTGCCAGAGGAAATTAATTTATTTAATTTTCCCCTTTTTTTGCATAAGTCTCACCTCAGGTTTCATTACATATTTGAGTTGCTAAGATGTTGGTGTATATTGAATTTTGAAAGAATAACATGGAAGATAGTCTAGGGAAAGTCCTTGTCCCAAATTGGTTGTCTTCAGCTGCTCAGCTTGACAGAATCAGATACAGCTTCAGAGCCATCAGAGTAACAAGTTTAATGAATAAGTAAATTTTTCTAATAGAACAGCTTTTTCCTCCTGGTGTTGGCTTCCCAGCTGCCACCTCTGTGTTACACCAAAGTTACTAAACAGCATCTGTCAGCCCAACACTCTGCCATGTGAGTCACTCTGAACTCTTTGAAAATGATATATAACAAGGAATTATTACTCTCAAGATTACTAGAGCAGCATGGAAGGTTTTTTCTGATGCTGAATTTATGTCATTTGTATAATTTTACAATTCAACAGCTGGATATAGAAACCTTCAAGCAATTCTGTTTGGAGGTAAGTTTTTGACTACTGTCTTTTGTGTACAACCCATTCTTGTTTTCATGAAACAGCTTGTTACTGCTACTTATTCGCCTAAAATAAATACTGTTTTGCTTTGAATCATTAGAATGGTGAGAGGGCAAAACAGCAGGAACAAATGAAGTCCAGGCAACTCTGCTTAAGAAGAGGAAGAAAAATGAATGAAAACTTTGTTAATCAACATGCAATTAGCACATTCAGGTTGCAGAAAAAACTTATATTGAATACAAGGCACATAGGACAAGGACTCACTCAGGTGGGGTGACCCCCTCCTGTTTTCATGATTTCAGACTTGGCCTATGCATAGTGCAATACTGGATGGCTCTTGGACTACCTGACAGGTGATTGCTTTTCTTCTATTTGTCTGCCTTGGTTAAATGCACCTGTGGTTCACAGTCCTCCTGGCATAGTCCCGAGGATCAGTGGTCAGGGGAGCATGGGTATCTAGGACGTGCAAAAATTCTCTATTAAGTGCTTCTTAGTCACTAAAGATCACATTAAATATTTCTCTTCTAGTGCAAATGGTTGTGAGGGATCACGAGTTTAAATAAAAGAGCCATGAGGTACACACAGATGGATACAAACACAGCAGGCATAGTACAGGCAAATTGAAATGATTCTTAGATGTATGTGTACTGTGTATTCCTTCTTGAGTATGCATTATTTGGGCTTCTCTTTCATTTTTCTGCTGCTCGATGAAGAATTGCTGCTTGTGCTATTAAATTTGATAGTTTAATTCCATGGTTTACGAAGGAGTGAGCAAAAAAGCAAATATGGTTTCATTTAACGTACTTTGTTCATTGTCAGATGAATGTAATGAAGTGGAAGCTAATCCAATTAGGGATAGTGAAGTTATATTTTGAAATGGTCCCTGTTCAGCCTCTCAGTTTATGTAGAATCTATTTACGACAGAAGTGGAAAAACTTCAGCTTTAAACTTGAAACATTTTATGAGATGTCACCTCTTTAATGATACTGTCAGCTTCTGAGGGAGAAAAAAATCTTCCTTACATGTTCTTGAGTTTTAGTGGTGCAAACGTATGGGTCACTGCTCCTTATACGTGTTCAGTTTTGATCTCACAGCAAAAAATTGCATTAGTCCAACTGATTCTGAAAGGTGCTTTTGTGGAATCTATTAAGAACTCCAGGGATAAAAATTATCAATATTACTTTTTTCTGCTGTTCCCTTTTTATATTACTTTTTAACCATTTGTGCTTTCTCTTTTCTCTCCTGTGTCAGTGGTGCTACTTGTTAACCATAAATGTCTTGGTCACCCTAAAGCTACACTGACTACTGTTTTTGCTGTTTGATGATGGCCTGAGGTGGATGCTTACAGAAGAGTATAAGAGGGCATGTATGGAACCATGTTTCTCTCACATAGCCTCACAGCTTCTGGCATGTTGATATGCATTGCAAATTAAACTAGTGGTTTGAATTCCAAATATCTACTTTGTTTTGGGTTAATTCCAGAATGCCTAAACAAGGAAAATAACAAATGAGTAGATTTTTTCCAATTCTAAATATGAAAACAGTTTCCACCTCCTGATAAGTAAGCATCACTGCTTTGCGGGCACTGCGAGGAACTCCTTTAAATGTTGTCAATAACCTTTCACTTAATAGTTTGTTTCGGTAAGGTATTATCCTCAGGAGAACACAGGATTTTGCAATAAAAATGAACGACAAATGTCAAATTTCTTTTATAGTAAAATGTGAGTTATGTTAGTGTTTCATGGGTTACAGAATAACTTACTAGGTGCTTTGTGTGATTAAAGTTTGGAATGCAGTATGAACAATGAGGTCTTTGTTTCTGCTGGATGAAAATAAAGTTATTTGTTATACTATACCTATCAAAATATGGAATTTCATGCTGCTTATTATGTAGTATCTGAGCTCATGCTACTTTTTCAGCACTTGTATTTAGAATACAATTAAACATGTACAGTTTTGAGCTTTAGTATACATATTTCTTCACAAGACTTACAAGAAAACAACTAAGATGGACTCTGGATTAACAGTTTGATGAAATAATTTGTGTTCCAAACAGGTATGATAACAGCAGTTGCTGAGACATGCTGCCATAGTAGTATGCCTGTGGCATCTCATTAGTGGAACGCAGTGTAATTGTTTTACATGTGTCCTGAAATAGTTCTTAGAATGTCATCTTTGTGGGCATATTTACTTGAAAATCAACAGAATTCCTGCTAAGGGCAGGAGTGCTTGTAGTGAATACCCACAGGTCTGTTCTTTTCCTTATGGATTTGTTTGTAGTTGGCTTAAAAATTGGTCCTGAAATCCATGTATGTAGTATAAATGTACATGTTCTCATTTTTCATATCCTTTTCTGTATCTCTGTAACTGCTTGGTTTGTCTGGACAAAAGTAGTGTGGAGTGTCTTTGCCAGCCCTTTTTGTAAACCTGATATTTAAATCAGGGATTTTGGTGATCAACTTTAACAAAGAGTTCAGATGGATAACCTCATAAAGAACTGTAAGCTTCAGTGCCTAATTCTGCAGTTCTCTTTTTTTTTTATATATAACTTGTAAGTGTCTGCTCCACCCCCAAGTCTTTGGCAAAGAAACAGATTTTAAAGGGGTTTGTAGTTTGATTGGAGTTCAGTCCTTCGTCTTCACTGCTCTTGAATGAAAACCAGTTTGTCTTTGTGCCTTCTAGCTAACTTGTGTCAACTATAAAACCAGAGGGTGAGAAACTGGATTAAGGTATTCTACACATTTCTCAGAGCTGACCAAACAGCTTGTATTTGATAATGTAAAGGATGTGAAAAAACTATGCAGAATTAGACCCTAAAGCCAAGTGATATATAACAAAATTGTCTTATTACGTGACCAATCATTTATCCATCTAGTTCTGCACTAAAAACAAGCAACTCCCTCCTTGTCCCCAAAGAAGAATGAAAATATAATTGCACAAGGAAAAAAGAGGTAGGACTGCAACTAGTATGTTCACACACACTAGCATTTAATATTGATTTGCTTTTAGCTGTCTTGCCATCACTTTATATGTCCAAGCTGTTTTAGTATTTGTATTTACATACTTTTACTAAATTTTTATTTAAAGGAAATTTAGTATTCTACTTTTGAAGAAGGGGTAAGCTAAATTAAAATCATGGCTTATTTTCTGAGACTCCTCATTTAATTACCGCTGCATGTGAATATGGTAACCTTCCTCAGGCAGCTGGTAGCTAATGTGATGGTGAAGCAGCCCTGAATTTTAATGAATGCCTCAGCATTGGAGGTTCAAGTCTACTGATGTTCCTCTTCTTTATCTAACCTAACCTGACATTTGTCACACAAAAAAGTAAGCTGTAGGGCATAGTTTTCCTGGGGGAGAGGATGTGGAATCAGAAACTTGCATGTGGCTGTGGTTTGTAGTCATGGTTTTCTGCCACAGACACAGGGTCTGTCCCAGTTTGCTACTGGCTGGTGTGAGGGTTTCTCTGTGCCAGCAGGTGTGGCTTGGTAATTGCTGAAACCAACAGGAAACCTCCCAAATGAGTAGCAAGCCTACATGTGTGAGAACTATTCAAATAGAGGAAGATAAATGTTAAGTGTCTATTTCTAAGCTGATGTAAGTTATCTAGAAGTAGTACTTCTGTACTTTAAAAGCAATACTCAGTGGGTGGTATCAAATCCCTTTCTCCTCCACAGGAGAACTTCAGTGGCAGCAATAACTGTTGCTGTTTCCTCACTCTATTTTATCATCGTATCTTTGCTTTGTTGTTGAGAGGCTGCTGAAGTGGATCTACTTTCTTATCACTCACAGTAAGTCCACATTTTTGCAATTTTGTGGACAAGCTGGGACTGGGCATAGTTTTGTGCTGTTAATACTTGCCTGAGGAAGTGCTGTCAAGACCATACTTTTATTTTTCCATAGCTGTTGATAGTGGAGGATTAAGAAGTCCTCCAAATGGTTTCTACCACCTGAGGATTCATCTTTTTTTTTCCTGTAGAGAAGGCAAGTGTGCTCAGCAATAGGGGTGAACACAGAATTCAGGGCATCTCTTCATGTACCTTCAATGTTGAATGTATTTGACTAAATGCTCTAACAAAATGCTGAGAAGGAAATGCTGGTAGTCTATACTTCTGCTGAAAACAGTGAAGGGTACTACCTGAATAACATAATCAAAGTTCATACATTAGGGCCTTCAGCCTGACGTCAGCCTACCACAACCTGTTGCATGCTACTTTAACAACCAACCTGTAGCAGATGCAAGCGATGAAATGTTACAGAGTGCTGAAATAGCAGCTGTTGTACTTCTACAAAACAGAGCATAAGGGTCCCAATGTAAAAACAACTGTAGGTAAGGTAGTAAAGTGTTGGTAGTATTGCTTTATATTTGACTGAATGAGAATTGCACAATTGTCTGCAGTTACAGTCACTTGGGTGAGGTGGGAAGAAAATGCAGGAGTTTCCCACTTCATTCAGAGATCGCTGCGATAGCAAAGTTAGCCTTGCTAACACGAGATAACAGAAGCAGGGGAATGTCCCTTTTATTCCTAATAGATTTTATAACTCATTTGAAAATGTCTTCTGTATCTCAATTTTAGAGTTTACATGTGTTACCAATAATTTTATGTAATCTGTGACTATTTTGCTGTAATATAAAATAACTCAGTTAAACTAAGCTGATTCAGCTTGTCCAGGAGTTGTCTGGCTGGCACAGTGCTTCAGTATGTTTAATGTCATTGAAATGACTTTCAGCGCTTGTTTAAAATCCATATTCCTATCTCTTCTTGCATCCTTTTATTCCTGTCTTTTCATTAATATTTTCATGTTTCAAATGTGGGCTTGTTAGCCTGTTGATTGCAGGTCTTATTTGCTTGCTCAGTGTTTGATGTCTGAAGCACTGTAGTGTTTCTGTATCCATTAGATCAAGAGTGTTAAATATTGCCTATGAATACTGATTGGAAATATGGAGTGTCAAGTGCCATCTTGACTTTTACAAAATCTGTGCTACTGTTTCTGAATATTCGCTGTGATAAATACACCAGTCACTTGCTGCTTTCTTCAGCTTTTTGCCTTTGATTAAAATGTATATTTTGCTACATTTAAAGAAAGTGTTCTGTATTGGCATCATTACCAGGGCTGTGTATTTCCAAAGTATGTGGAAAAATGTATTGTTGGGGAATTTACAAAATTAAAAAGCAAGATGAGACTTTTTGGTAACTTAACTGCAATGCAGCCTCATTTTGGCTACAATTATTTTGAATTGTTATTAAATAAGTATATAAAACTCACAAAGGGTGTATTCCTCTTAAAAAAATTACATGGCAGGTCAATAGAAAGAGTGACACTGAATTTTTGTTAACCATAGTACACGTCCAGAATGTTTCAGTATGACATTACATCTTCTTTATTCAGTCTCTGTGGCAAATGTCCTACATTTGTATTGGAAAATGTCTCCAAAATCTTGACACTGTTTTAAAAAAGTAACAACTTGGTGATAAAGACTAAAGAACCCCAAGGGATTTCTGGCTTATTGTTGGAACTTCCAAAAGTCATGGCTGGACATTGTTGTGCTTTCTGGAAATGGCAGTAGTTACTTTTGACAGAAAAAGTGTGACTAGTTTTAAAGGTAATGGTGTGAGGGAAACAGGGAAATCAGGGTATGGGGTGGGGGGAGCACGTTAGTTTCCAGGCAGCTAACAAAAAAGTGAAAAAGTCTGTGGAATAAACATTAATTTGGGGGGAGTAGAAGTGTAGTCTAGCATATAGACTTCAGAAAGTTATTGGTAACATCTTAGCTTTCTTGTGAGATGGTTTAAGTAAGTCAATGTGAAGTATTTTAGTTTTGGAAAAGCCAATGAAGAAGAGAATGGCACCAATTCAAACTCACTTCTCCTCAATGTGAAGTCGTCATCTTTCAGCCGATCTTTGCAGAGAAAATCAAGAAAGCACTAAGCTCTCTGAAATCAGAAAAGGCTGCAACTTTGAAAAGAAATGCTATTGATCCAGAAAATGCAGCTACAGCTGTATAGCTAACTATTAAAGAGCATTCCTTCTTGTTGCCTGTTGTCCTACACCATTTCCAAGCTATTTTCACACTGATTGATTGCAGAGTGAGCTCTTGCTGCCAGTGTCTGGTACTTATGTTAGAAAACAGCTTGCAAAAGAATGGTAAGTTTTGGAATTGACAATAAAATGAGATTTGTTGTCTACCTCCTGACCAAGATGCCAAGGAGAATACTTCTATGGATTCTCTTGGTTGTAGTAATTGAGACAAAACTGTATTTTGAGACAAACAATACTAAATAATGCAAAATAAGTTGAAAATGAGAAGGAACCACACAGTTGCATTTTGCCATGGTGCTTTAATTCTTGTCACATATTTATGAGTAACTTGTCCTTATAGTTTTAAATTTATTCAGGCATGGAGATGAGTAATGGATTTCTAAAAGATTGAAGATGGTAAACTATCACATGACAGCTACAATAAACTGTTGAAAACCTGGATACTTGTAACCTTTGATCATTTTTAATGGTGACAGCTTAGCGTCTTATGTGGAAAATAAGTAGTATGAATCTTTTACAGTCAGGTGCCTAGCATCCGAATTTCTCCTCTTCGGTGAAACAAATGTTAGCTTTTCTTAAACGATTCCTTCAAGGAGAGTCTCAATTGGAATAAAGCACATTCATGGTCCTCTGCCCTACTGAGCCAGACAGCAAGTTATTTGTGATTTCTCTTTTTATCTGCTCAGGAAGAAGACTTGCTGCTTCTTGGCCACCTTCTCTGGCAGATTTGGTCTGAAATATGTCTCTTAATGATTGCAATATGCTAAGCTTTTGATAACTTGACTTGTAACAGTTGACAGAAGAGCTGTGAATGGACACAAACCCATTAAAATAAGAAGAAATGAGCTGTTTCATGAGCAAGAATGTATTTTCAAACAAGAAGTGCTGGAAATTGAAGGAAAAATCTTTAATAGTGCCACAGATTTATCAACTGCCCACCCTATAAATATGAAAGTAGCCTTCCTGGTATTTCTGAATAGTAAGAGTTGCCCAGATAAAGGAGGAAGTTTTTCACTGAACACTTTAAAATGGCTTCTTCTTAGAAGATATTTCAGTAGCTTCTTTTTACATTCTTTTTTTTTGGCTGGATACAGAGAAATTACAAACTTTAATATTGAATTTCTGAAACTGAAAATTTGTTGTTTTCTACTCATTCTTTTTCTTCCTGCTTATTTATCCCTTGTGTTTTTCCATGCCAAGATAAAACAAAAAATATAAGTGCACAAAGAGAGAGAAGCAGGAAGAACAGAAGTAGAGAATCCAATTTCCTGGGTTATTTCCAACCTTTGAAAGAGTGAAAAGACCTATAACTGGTCTAGTGCAGCAACCCAGGCTGAGCAGCTGTAGAGCCGTGGTGGTGAAGATTTGGAAGGAGCTGTGTGCTTTCTTGCTTTCATTCCAGTATTGCTCCTTTGAGACCTCATCGACATTTTGTTAATAAATGCCCATTGTGATGAAATTTTTGTGTGTATGGGTATGGAGGAGCTCAAATTTGGGGGAAAAAATTCTAAGCATACCTAATGTTGTATGCATCCGAGAAGTGCATGTGATTGAAATAGACTCGCTTTCTTGCTTGGTCTTTGTGATAATTAGCTAGCAGATTGGTGAATGTCTGATTAGCTAATAGTTGCATAGAGATAATTCTTTGTTTGTGCCTGTCTGGCTTGGTTATTATTCTATAGATAGAAAGAGACTTAGGTCAAAAATAGAAATACGCCAGACCCCATATTTGCTATATAACACATAGTGTTTGACCAGTGGTTAGGACAACTCTTTACTAATGTCACTGTCTGGGCCTGGATTTTTATTTATTTAAAGCTGGTTTATCTCTCCTTTTATTTTTATTTTTAAAGCCTCTAATTTATTTTTTCTTTTGTTATATGAAGGTGAAAAAACATGCATTGTTTATAGTAATATTCATAGGATCATAGAATCATAACACCATTTATGTTGGAAAAGATCTTTAAGATCATCGAGTCCAACTGTCAACCATGCCCACTAAACCATGTTCTGAAGTGCCTTGTCTACACGCTTTTTTAACACCTCCGGGGGGGGTGACTCCACCACTTCCCTGGGCAGCCTGTTCCAATACCTGACAACCCTTTTAGTAAAGAAATTTTTCCTAATACCCAACCTAAATCGCTCCTGCCGCAACTTGAGGCCATTTCCTCTTGTCCTATCTCCAGCCACCCAACAGAAGAGACCAGCACCCACCTCACTACAACCCC
>JAVJGG010000074.1:61298746-61309434 GCA_035590195.1 Aviceda cuculoides
GTACTGGTACTGGGGGTTGCCCTGACCCAGGTGCAGGACCTCGCACTTGGCCTTGTTGAACCTCATGAGGGTCACATTGGGCCCACTTCTCGAGGTTGTGCAGGTCCCTCTGGATGGCATCCCGAGCCTCAAGCATGTCAACCGTACCAGTCAGCTTGGTGTCATCTGCAAACTTGCTGAGGATACACTCGATCCCACTGTCTATGGCATTGATGAAGATATTAAACAATACTGGTCCCAGTATGGACCCCTGAGGGACACCACTTGTCACTGATCTCCATCTGGACATTGAGCCGTTGACCACTACACTCTGGATGCGACCATCCAACCAAGCCCTAATCCATCAAACTGTTCATCCAGCAGATCCGTATTTCTCCAATTTAGAGAGAAGGAAGTTGTTGGGGATCATGCCAAAGGCCTTACAGAAGTCCAGATAGATGACATCCATAGCTCTTCCCTTGTCCACTGATGTAGTGACACCATCACAGAATGGTTCTTGATTGGTCAGGCAAGACTTACCCTTGGTGAAGCCATACTGGCTGTCTTGAATCACCTCCCTGTCCTCCATGTGCCTTAGCATAGCTTCTAGGAGGGTCTATTCCATGGTCTTCCCAGGCACAGAGGTGAAGGTGAGAGGTTGGTAGTTCCCAGGGTCCTCCTTTCTGCTCTTTTTAAAAATTAGTGCAATGTTCAACTTTTTCCCAGTCACTGGGGACTTCACCTGACTGCCATGACTTTTCAAATACCATGGAGAGTGACTTGGCAACTACATCAATTCCTTCAGGACTCTGGGATGCAATGATGGCTGTTGCTGTTCAGCATAGTGTCTTTCAAACTCAGTCAAGCAGCTGCTTGTCCATGACCTTTTTCCTCTTCCTCTTAGAAATGTGATGGAGACTTGTGAAGTAGAGGAGGCAAGGAGGGGAAATACTTTTTAAAAAGGTTTTTAATATATAAAATGTAACCCTCAATATAGTGTCATTCACTGGACTGCTTGGGGTATATGTTTTGTTTGCAAATGCCTTATGTAATTAACAAGGATTTTCTGGCACAGTTCGAAAATGCTAGCGACTGTAACAATTTTTACAAGGTTTTCAACATGCATTTGCAAGCAACAAGCACTTAATGCTACTTAAATTACTAGTTAAACCACGTTTCTTTCTTTCTGGAGTGACAAGGGAAAAAGATACTGCTTGAGGGGACCCATTTCTGACAATCATTGCCACCAGTGAGTCAGTCTCCTAACACCAGATGGAGCTGCCGTTATGCAACCCCATGTACCTATAGATGAATGAAGGAGTAACCAGAACTCCTGTCCTGCAGGCCTCAAGGCAGGTGCCAGCTTGCCTGATGCACTCAGGCAGCCCTTTGGAAATGCTCTATCATGTGTAACAGCCATTTGCTTGGTACAGGAGTGGCAGTATTTTAAAAAAAAAGTTTTCCCTCTGAATTGTTTTAAATGGTATCGCTGTAACTTGAAAGAAAATCAAAGCTAGTTCAGAGTTAATTTTAGTGGGGGGAAGAGGGGGGAGTCACTTTTTCCCTCCACCTTCCTCTCCTTTAAGAAAAAGAAATTTAGAAAGCTCTGGCTGTCATTCTCTGTGCTTTTAGTGCAGAGTGGGGGTGGAAGTAAACAGCTCTTCTGCAGGGTAGAGGGGAATGGCCTTGCAATCTGAAGCTGGTGGCTGAAGTGACAAAGCATTATTATAGTGCTGCATCTGTTATCTCCTGTCATGAAGACATAGAATTCCTGTTATGAACTCAGTTTTCTGTGTTCAGATAGGAAAACTAGCTCTGCTTCTGTGTGTCTCCAAGAAGCTGGAGAAAGAGGTTATACTTCTAGTTAAAGTGACAACCTTCATTTTTCCTGGCTCGAGCCCCAATAATCTCTCTGCAGGTCTTGTTTGGTGTATGTAACTAAGTTTGGTATTACTCTGAAACTATTATTTTTTGCAAACCACTTAACTTTGAGATTGTAAATACTATTATTTTTATGACAATTAACAGGGTAGCTGGACTGTAGCAAAAATAATAATGTAAAAAGCTCTATCTAAAGTGATTTTAATGTCCCAGGCCAAAGTTTGGATTTGCTTTTGTGCTATCTCAGTGTGACTAGATCATGATTCAGTTTAATTTTATCAGACAGTCAGAAATCATGTTTTGTTGAGTGTATTCCTGGGTGAAAGTGACTGAAGCAGCAGCAAATATCTGAGGAAAGAGGCAGCTGGCAACAAGACCTGCTTCTTCCTCTGTGAGGTTTCCTGGGCATGGAGAGGAGAGCTGGCTAGCACCAGGGTCCCTCTGTCTTAGCAGGGCGCTAAGCCTTCTGCATCATGGAAATCCGTTACACGTAAAGATTCCTATCTAGTAGTCCCTGAAGAACTCCTTAACTGAGGAACTGAAGCAATGGCAGTGATAAAATTTTTTAATTTTAACAGGTGGGTGTAACCTATTTAAATGCTATGGGCCCTTCATGTAAGTGAATCTTACCACTATAATCCATGTTTCTGCTATTATAAAAGGCTATCCCCCATTTCCTTAGCCTGAAACTGATGACTAAATTTGATATGAATTCAGAGATAATATTGATGCTACTGAAGGTCTTGCTGTTCACTGAAACTTGCTATTCACTGAAAGATTTCTCTTAGCCGTGGTGGTGAAGGTCACAAATCTTAATGTCAGAGCCTTGTAGATTGGAAATCTTGCTGTAAATGGATTTGTTTGTTCTTTCTACTTGTCTTTTGCCTGGATTTGTTCCCTTTGGCTGTCACTGTGTTACTCAGATTTGAAAACATTCAAATTCAGAAGGAGCCTTAGACACCAGTTGGAAGTGGTTTCTACTTTGCACAGACATTTCTTTAGAGTTCAACCAGTTCTTCCAAATATTCATGGATCTCTGAAAAGGTGGTATGATTTCCTACTTTGCATTTATAGCTGCAAAACCATGACATACATTGGTCTTGGGTTTTGTTATGGTGTAGGTGTCTCTTCACTACTCCTCAACTGATAGATTCAAGAAAGAGCTAGAAGTAGAGACCTGTTTTAAGGGCAAGCCTCTCACATTGTCTATAGTTATCTATGTAGAGTGTGTGTGTATTTGTCAGTGTCAGGTAGATAGAATTGTATTAGCTGAATGAACGGAAAGGAGATGTTGTTATAAATGCTTTCAGGTTGTGTTTATGCACCTTGCCTTATCAAGTCATTTTTAATATACTTGTTCCATAGTAGAGCTATTGAACTTGGTGCACCTTTTGGGGGATAGTAACTCTTTATTTATTTGATTCAAAATCAACAGAAGCTTTGCTATGAATGGTGAGTCAGATCAATAATATGCACGTGACAGAAAAGGTGGCTCATACCATGTGAACTGCAAGGACATTTGTAAGTCTGTGGATGGTTTTTAGCATATTCGCTTTAACTCCACTTAGCAACAGCAAAACTGTGTAGTCTGTTGTCTTCTCCATCTGCACTCTTAAACTCTACTGAGCCTGTAGTGACAGAACAAAAGATTGCAAATTTCAGTGTCTATGTTTGCTGTGGAGATTTTACACATCTCAGAAATGATCTCCACAGGGTGTGTGTGCTTTTACATATAACCCTTCATTTCTACTAGGTGGAAATTGGAATTTAGTCTGAGCTTGAACTGCTGTATATTTCTCAGCTGTCTATTTCAAGTTATCTTTTTTCTTTTGACCACCCACGAGGCTTCCGGTGGTTTCTCTCTGGCAGCTCCCTGCTGCTCCAAGGCACTCCAGGCTGTTACGTAGCAGACAGACGCTGGCAGAGCGTGGGTGTAGAGGAGCAAGTGTGCTAATCAGCTGTGTGGCCTTCGTTATGTCAGAAGTGCCCTGTGCCCCTGAACACACATCCTGAAGTGTCCTAATCCAAAAAGTATACAGAATATTTGGTGCAAGGGCAAGGAAGAAAGGAACATCTGGAAACACCATAATGAGCAATGTACTTTACTAAAATAGACTTCTATGAAAAAAACTTGTCTAAGTAGAGTCTCTTGAGATATGCAGACTGTCTTCTTCCAGGGCTTTCCCCTCACACCAGACAGCTAAAAGGTTCAGAAAGCAAATGTGGCTTATATTAACATATTGTGTTTTTTCAAGTGTGAAAGAAGACTTATTGTCAGATAATCAGCTAATGCTCATACCAGAGAGGTAATGAAGTTGGTGTGATCTGCATCATATTGAGGATGTGTGATTAAAATTTTATTCTTATAAAGAATTGTATCAGACGATAGAAGCACATATGTGAGTGCTCAAAGTCCAGGACAAAGCACCAAAAATATACTGGTTGTGTTTCATAACTGAAGTGTCTGTGTTCCTTTTTGCTCTGTTTAAAGACATGTCTCTTCTATTCAGCACAACTGTATACCTTATTTTCTACGTGTTTTTCCTGTTGTGTAGGAAATAAAAAGCGATTACAGACATTTCAGAGGAACTTCTAATCAGGGCAGAAATGGCTCAGCAAAAGATCATGCAATATATTGTTGTATAAAAACATCAGTTACTTTAATACAACCTGATTCAATAGCTACAGAAAATCATTGACATTTTAAAACTACTTGCAGGCCATGTGGAAATGAGTTGACAGTTTTACATTTCTGCTTTGCTGGTTTCTGTACTGAAAGCAGCAGTCTTCCCAGCTGTTACCTTTGCTAACTATTTAATGAAAGACTAAGGAGTGAATATGGAAGTGTCAATCTGTAGTCCCATGTGTACAAAAACGCAGGTTTTCTTTTCAATGATCTGTAGTGGATCTGAACCTTTAATGGCATGTTTTACATGGACTGTGAATAGGACCCTTGACAGGATGAACATCTCTTAAGTATAGTTGGCATTCAGAGAACAAAAAAGCTAAATTTGTAATGTTTTTTTGGCACAAGACCTTCTGGATAGACCTCAACCAACCACAAAGGCACGTAGACGAATAACAACACAGCATACTCTGGAAAAGTGTGGGGTACCATTTTTGCCAAAGAGGTCTGGTGTTTACCTCCCTCAGTAAAGGAGGCCAGCTTTCTTTCACATGAAATAAATACTAATGGAGCTGCTAGCAGCAACATGCACCCTCCGCTTGAAGCTATGGAGCCATTTCCTCACCAAAGAGTCTCTTTAAGCATCTCAGGTTTATCTGCAGTCAAATTTAGTAGCATGTATCATCAATGGGTACGGTGTGGGGAATGTTGCAGAAAGCTGCTAACAAACAGCTGAACTGCTGCTGTTTCCCCAGTGTCACACCACAGATAAATTCAGAGCAGCCAAGCACATACATCACAAAAAACTTCCTCTTTTTCAAAAGGTACAGCATTGGTACTACATAACGCAGGTTGCCAAGAGCAAAGCTTCAGTGGTAGAAATTGCAGTTGATTGGTGCAGCAGAGTTGCAAAGACTCTGTGGAGAGTGGCAGATTGTGCTGGCCTAGGTACTTCATTGTAAATATTTATTCATTTATTTTAATCCTCTTAATGAAAGATAAAGCCATTTCTCTGCATGCAACACCCTCCAGAATAATAATTGTTGTTGATTAAAACCAGGAAACTCCTTCCATACTTCTTGCAAGTTTTCCTGTAACAGAGATTGAAGATGGTAGCTCCTACTTAACTGTATCTCTGGCAACACTGGAGCAGCCTGCTCGATAAGTGATTCTCCAGGTTTAGCCTTGAATAGATTTTTTGGACTGTGAATGCAAGATTCCTGTTAGCCTATCCACCCAGGACACTAAAGTCTGGGGTACTTTGTACACTGCGATCTACATTTAATTTGTTTATCTTTTCTGTTGCTGTTTCAGTCCTGAGTGTTTCAAAGCATGAAAACATAAAGTTCCTACTGACAAAGTAATGGTGAAATGAAAGGTCAAACCTTTTAGTACAGTGGCAGGTAAACATGGAGTTTTGGCTGCCACCTTTAAATTTGTAGTAGATTATTTACACTGTTAGGTACTCTGCTTCATCTCCACTTTCGCTCTTTTCTGAGGCAGTTTTAGGCTAGAAGATATTTAAGGTATTTTAGTCATAACTGCTCCCTCTTGTGCTTACACTGCTCTGCCCTCTTCCACTGCATGGTCAGACAGGTTAGTCTCCTGTATACTGCACTGAAATGGAAGAGAAGCACTCAGGTGGACAGAGATTGGTGTGGGTGATTAAATGTCAGATGATGTGAATCACCATCCAAAGAACAGCATATATAGGCGATTCAGCCTCCCCAAGGACAGCTGACTCACTTCTGATGCCCTGCTCATCAGAAGGCTGGATTGAAAGCCAAGGCTGTTTGAACAGTCTGTGAGTTATGGCTAGTGCTTGGACTGTAACAAGGAGGCTCTAATTAAGCGTGCAAACCCAGCCTGTTCCTGTGCGGCTCTGCTCAGCTGGCAGCCTGTTGGCAGGCCTTTGCTAAGTGAATTGCAGTGAGCTGTTTGAAAAATGAAGGCATGCCACATGGAATGAAGGGTTAAATGCTGACTGTGTATGAACTAGAAAGAGTCTTCAGGTGTAGGCAGTAGAGTGGGAAGTGAGTGAACAGAAGCAATGGAATATGCAACACTCGGGAATTATGGGATGGTACTAGCCCATTATCTCAGCACAACTCAGTTGCATCTTCACTCAACTAACATACTTAGCTGCCTCTTCACTGAAAAGTGGATCATTTGGAGCTTGTATAATGGAAAAATATAGACTTTAACTTCTATCTACACTTGCGGAGGCTCAAAGAGCATATTCAATATACACATTATTATAATGCAAGGTTTAAGGACTGTCGCTATAACCAGTGTAGGAGCAGAAGACCAGTCTTGAGTGTCAAAATAACCCCTAGCAGTCTCAGGAGCAAAGAAAATATTACCACTTACTTCAGAGGACAGAGTGCAGCAAGGATGCATGGGCTTAGCTGAGCGGTAGGGATGGCGTCACCTGGAAGTGACAGAGTGTGGTTGGCTTTTTTGGCTGGGGTCGTGTCCCCCTGTCCCCCCGTCCCCCTCCTTTAGAGACAGGTTAAAGGACACCTCATTATCCTGTAGGTGCTAAGAACAGTCATCTCAGCTTGCAGGTTGAGCTTTGCATAGTTAAGTTGTGGACCAGGGGAAGACAGGATAAATTTCAATACATTGTCCTTGCTTTTCAACTACTTTCTTGAGAGACTCTACAATTGCATGTGATTGGGAGGTGAATAGAAACAAAGCCCTTGTGTGTTGAGGTTGAATATGGTTCATTTCTCTCCCTGAATCTGTTGGGCTGTACTTAACATGTAGGGAACTTTCTGTACTGGAGGTTGCACTGCGCAGTCACCTGCCCAGGATTTAACTAGCTCACAGCATTATGGTGGAGTCTCTGGGCTGGAAGAGAATTTGTTGGCTCGTGTTGCTGTCCCATGGCACAGTTAAATAAACCTATATTTCCACTCAAGAGAGATTTTTTTTAGGAGCCCTCCAAAAAAGGATGCCATGGTGTTTCCAGGCGCTGTATCCCACTACATTGCCTTCTGTACTTAACTAAGTTGCCTTAGTATTAGATCTTTACCTTTCTTACTGAAATAAATGCATTCAATTCAGTGCTCCAAAAATGGTCATAGTCTTGCAAAGAAGACATTCAACTATTTAAATTCCATTTATTTTAAACATTATTTGTGTTAAGTATTGAGAGAAGAGTCTTGAAGTTACTTGTGAATCATTCACTGTTGTGATTGGTGATTTCCTTAGCAAGTCTGAATTATGCAAAACTACAAAAGGCTTTTTTGCTCATGTCTATCAAATTTTGATGGATAATTTTTTTTATCCATAAATCAGTGTTTGGGAGTTTGGCCTTTTGTAACTGGAATTTAGGGTCCAGATAAGCCAAAAGAAAATACATGGGTACAAAAGGCACTCTTGTTATTCCTGCTGCATAGAGGTGTTGAGTACAGATAAGTGTCCCAGTTATTGTTCTGCTATTTAGATGATCATGGTAATGTCAGTGGAAACAGTTGTCATGGAAACCGTTTTCCTTCTTTCCATTATCTTTCTAATACCATATTTGTAAATCAATTAATAATTCAACTGAAAATTAATTTGAATTGATGTATTCTGAATTCATTTAGGAGCCACAGTTATGCACACAAAATGGTATTTTACCAGTGATTGTCTTCAAGAACTGTCAAGAACTGTGCAAAGTCCTCAAATCTCTCTCTCCATTTTTTTTTTTTTTTTAATTGAGCTAAATGGATTTACAATTTGACAGTGCCAGAGATTCAGGATGGGAATTACTACCAAAAACTGTCGAGATCTTTGACTTACTTAGTAATTAACTTGATAGGATTATGAACCAAAACTTTTGAGATTTTTGATCTCCAAGTTTGTAAAAGAAACTGTTGAAAAAGGAATAAGCATGCCAGCAACAGTGGAAATATTTGTCTCAGTTTTCTACTGCTAAGTCCTTACATTGTTTTTGCATTTGGTTCTTTTCCATCTTTTTTTATTGGTTAGTTGTGCATTCTCCATGAAAGTAGGCTCATATCCTTTAATGTATTACATTACAGTTGTATTATATCGTCCTTCCTTTCCACCCCCATGGTATTTTAAGCATAAGTGGATAGGTACTTTTGCCTCTGAGGCAGGTACACAGCACAAAATTCATGTATAAATTTAACAATGTGAGTAAGTTGCTGGCATTTTCAGCATTGCTTGCTTTCTCACATGGAATCATTACTTTTGACGTGTGATTTTTCACTTCTGTTTCCACTCTTAATGATACCCTGTCTTAAAGGTATATGTATCTGCTGCTCTTCATACTAATAACTTGTAGATGAAAGCTACAGCAGGGACATCATTGCTCTGGTAGCTCTGCATTTCATTATATTTTACATAGCAAGGTGACTCATTAACAGCAAATGTTGCTTTTATTAGACTGTGTAAACCAGAATATTTAAAACTATCTTTCACTTTTAGTTTGTCAGCAGATAAAAAGTCAGATTGTGAAATTAGTGCTGTCATGTTTGTAGCATATCATATTAACATTCAAAAGAAAATTACTTATTTAATTCAAGTAAATAAGAAAACAAAGTAAAAGTAAAACCAAAAAGTAGAACCAAAATTTCTAGATTCCTGTCCACTTTATATTACATTTTATCAAATGTGTTCTGCTTCTCTGTGGTTATTGCATGTGAGCAATTGGATCTTTCTTCAAGTACACCTGACGGGAAAGAAAAGTAACTTCAAACAGCACAACTAGTTCTGTTTCCCAAGGTGTGGTCTACAAAATTGTTGTACAAGTGCTACCTTGAAAACACTGGGTTTTTTTACAATGTAGTTCAAGTAATCTCTCCTGTATGTTCTGTTTTTTGGTATGGTCTGTTTTTAGCAAGGTACAAATCTAGGTTTAAAAGAAAACATTCCCCATACCTGTTTTCTTGGTCCATTTGTCAAATGGAAGAAGTGGTGCAGCATTTTTGAGCGCTAATGTCATTGCCAGAACTGTTCTTGCATTTGATGCATAGAAAAGTTCAAGCAATAAATAGCTCAATAAATGATTTATGATATCCTCGGAATATTGAGTTATACTAAAAAAGTCTGAATCTCAGCTGGACATCTGGTTAAAAATTCTGAAAATATGCCATGCCCATTTTTCGGAAGTAACTAGTATCCCAGGAGACAACTTTTTTCATCAATAGAGTCCCACAGACACCTACGGACTGAGCCACGCAGTTCCTGAAACTTCAAAAAGTGCTTATTCCTGCAACACCT
The DNA here is from genome assembly GCA_035590195.1 of Aviceda cuculoides. NCBI lineage: Eukaryota > Metazoa > Chordata > Aves > Accipitriformes > Accipitridae > Aviceda > Aviceda cuculoides. The sequence continues at coordinate 61,308,468 of JAVJGG010000074.1, forward strand.
ATTGAAATCAATGGAAGACAGATGCCTTGAAATTTTCAAAGCTCTCACTAGGTAATTTTTGCAACTGGCAAGTCTTTGAATATCTTTGATGTTAAAGTTTTGGTCTTTTTACTTGATGTGTGTGAATGTGAAGCAAGGACCGATGAAGTCTTTCTGTAATAATGGACAGATAAATTAGAAATTCAAGGTAACTTTTTTTTTTTTTTTTTTTAAAGGGGAACTTATCTGAGAGATGTAATAAAATTAGATAGTATTAAGATTGTGGTACTTGTGGACATTTAACAAAGCCATCAAGGAAATGACTATGTCTTTTTTTTTTTTTTTGCAAATGCTTATTACATAGCTGTTTAAAACCACTTTCTAAAATGTCAATGTTCTTTATGGTCACTGCAGTCACTTCCAAGTGTGACGTCATGATTCATAGCATCTTGAGTAATGGTGTGTGAAAAAAGACTTTGTTTATATAAATGGAGGTGGATGGTAAGATATAGTTCTTATTTCTGGATGAATGAGTACCTGAATAGTGCTTGGCTTTTTAAGTTGTCAGAAGAAATAACCTCTCATCGTTATTTTTACTAGAAAACCAACTGCGCACTGACCAGAAGTGAATAGTGTATGATACTCCTTTTATGGGGCAGAGAACATGGGGAGAATATTTCTGCAGAAGTTTTGTTTTTAACAGATCAAACAAATGCATATGAAAATAGAGCAAAATTTTAATGCATTCTGTTTTAATGGAAACCCATCAAAAGCTCTGGATAGCAATATTCAAAGTTGTAAGGGACCAGTGTTACTGGGGGAAGGTTGGTTTCCCTGTGTCTAAATATAACACAAGTTTCCTGTGTATAAGCATAACCCATTGGGTAGTGAAAACCACCTGTCGTGGTTTAACCCCAGCCAGCAACTAAGCACCACGCAGCCGCTCACTCACTCCCCCCCCCCCCGGGGGATGGGGGCGGCAATCCGG
>JAVJGG010000074.1:61309534-61323036 GCA_035590195.1 Aviceda cuculoides
TGAACTCAAAACACAGCACTGTACCAGCTACTAGGAAGACAATTAACTCTATCCCAGCTGAAACCAGGACACCACCACACCCCATTTTAAGTATGTCTGATGCTGAAGCCCAGGTTAGACATTCAACCTTCCTACACAGCTGCAGAAAGGTAAGATGATAACCTCACAGAAAGGTAAGATGATAACCTGATGCTAGTGGTAATAATAAAGCCAGTTGAGAGCTCATCTGCCCCATCCCACCTTAGCCACCTTTTCCCTGTGCAGCAGTTTTACTGGCCTGTCAGATGCGTCAAGAGACCATTCTGCAAACCAAAGCACTGCAATGATCTGGGTTAAAGCAGCCCTCTACCACAACATGGCGGGGGGAGGAATCTTTAATCATTTCAGTGATCTGATTTGAGTTGTCATGATGGCTCTGCTGTGTTAGCATAGCTGTGTGGAGAGAAACCCCAGTGACGCACAGCTGGAAAGGTGGAGATCGGAGACCTTTAAAACTCCTTTCCTGTGAAAGCCAAAGTGTCTGGTATGTCCACCCTCTGATACTCTGTATTGGGCACTGAAAAAGCCAGTGGCTATATTGGTACCTTACATCACTCAGTTATATCCCTCAGTTAGACACATGAAATAAAACAGTGTGAATACTCTCTGTGCTACTGTTTTTTAATTACAAGAGTAAGCTATACAAAATAACACAGGAAATGGGGAATTTGTAGTGCAAAACTTATTGCCCATTAATTCCTAGTCTTTGTGAGGAATATTATAGAACACCTTAAAACTGAAAGAATTTATCAGATAGAAATAATGGCGATATGTTGTCATGGTTTAAGCCCAGCCACCAACTAAGCACCACAAGGCTGCTTGCTCACTCCTTCCCCCTAGTGGGATGGGGAGGAGAAAATAAAAAGAAAAGCTTGTGGGTTGAGCAAGGACAGGGAGGGATCACTCACCTATGGTCATGGGCAAAAGACAGACTCAACTTGAGGAGAAAACAAAATTGATTTAATTTACTACCACTGAAATCAAAACAAGGGTAATGGGAAGTAAAACTAAATCTTAAAAGCACCTTCCCCATAACCTTCCGTCCTTCCCGGGCTCAACTCTACTCCTGATTTTCTCTACCTCTTCCCCCTCAGTGGTGCAGGGGAACAGGGAATGGGGGTTGGGGTCAGTTCATCACACATTGTTTCTGCCGCTCCTTCCTCCTCAGAGGGAGGACTCCTCACTGCTCCAGCGTGGGGTCCCTCCCACAGGAGACAGTCCTCCATGAACTTCTCCAACGTGGGTCCTTCCCACAGGCCGCAGTTCTTCACGAACTGCTCCAGCGTGGGTCCTTTCCATGGGCCACAGTCCTTCAGTCACAGACTGCTCCACCGCGGGCTTTCCCATGGGGTCACAGCCTCCTTTGGGCATCCCGCTGCTCCGGCGTGGGGTCCTCCCTGGGCTGCAGGTGGAGATCTGCTCCACCGTGGACCTCCCTGGGCTGCAGGGGCACAGCCTGCCTCACCGTGGTCTTCACCAGGGGCTAGAGGGGAATCTCTGCTCCGGCGCCTGGAGCATCTCCTCCCCCTCCTTCTTCACTGACCTGGGGGTCTGCGGGGCTGTTTCTCTCACATGTTCTCACTCCTCTCTCCAGCTGCAATTGCACAGGTTTTTTTTCTGCCTTCTTAATTATTTTATCCCAGGGGCACTACCATCATCACTGATGGGCTCAGCCTTGGCCAGAGGCAGGTCTGACTTGGAGCCAGCGAAGCTTCTAGCAACTTCTCACAGGAGCCACCCCTGCAGCCCCTCTTCTGCTACCAAAGCCCCACCACAATACCCCAATACATATGTATTTTTGCTTTTCTCCAGTTTAGACAACATAAGGTTTTTCCTATCACGCCTATTTTTGTGTAATTTTTATATCATAAAATGAAAGTTTTTGAAAAAGCTAGATATTTTGAAAACCTAAAATGAGGTGTTACACATACTTTCAACATAAAATTAGTTGGGAAAGATATTATTAATAAAAGGGAGTAATTTTGTCAAGGAAAGTCTTGCTCTTTCATTAGCTGCTCCACTGCTTAGCTCAGCCTAACTCTGCTCATGTTTTTCAATTCACCCAAGGAATAAGACAAATCTTAGACAGGATTATGCTAAACCTATTCTGCTCAGATTCCTATCCTTGCAGAGAAGAATGAATAAAGAATTAAATGGAAGGCTTCTGGAATCATAGTATTGATTTTCATGAAAAACAAATATGATACCTGTCTTTATATTCAAATTATCCCCATTTTTCTAAGAGGGAAACACAAAGGTTAGGGCATTGTTAAATAGCAGTCTTCTCACAAACTTTGAACAAAGTATTAAATTGCTGAGGTTCTGTAAAAGAGAAAGAAAACTGGAGATAAACCTTCAGTAATAGAGAAGCCCTGTTGTTCTTTTCCAATGTCATTGTAATATATGGTGATAAAAATCTCTCTTCTCTTGCTAGCAAAAATAGATTTAGATTTCTGTCTTCCTCCATAATTGTTTATTAAGGGATTCCTCTTTAGTCACTTTAGACATGTAATAAGGAATAAAAGGAATTGTGAAGATATTGCTGGTTTTCTCTGATCCCACAATTTTCCACTTAAACATTGAACTGGCTCTGACACCTTAGCAGGTGCATTTGCATTTGGCTTTATTCACTACTCTTTTACTATGCTATTTGTGAAGGCATTACAATAAAAATAACTGCAAATTCACTTCCAACTCAAACATTTTCATCTCTGGCTGAACCTGGCTTTGCCTTTTGTTCATGTGTAGCAAGTGTTGCTGTATTGTCTAGACTCAATTTACATTTTAATTGAGTTTTAAACCTTCTTAATAGATGATGATGTACCAAGAGATTGTGCAACCATTTCACTAATGGAGAGAAAACCACTTTTTACAGTTTTTTTCAATATGGGAGATTCAACCATAAGGAAAAATATGTTGCCAACAGAACAGAAGTTAAACTTTGATAGTATTTTGACGTGAAACAGACTCTACTAGAAGAATCACAGGAGCCAGATGGTAAAAATGATATTTCCCATAACTGCCAGCATTAGAAATCCAAGCACTAGTACCAGCTCTATAGCTACAGGACATACTTATTTCAAAGTCAGCTGAATTGCAAATGGAAAGGTAGTCTGAGTATTTAAATTTCCTTTTAAAATTAAAATTTCACTTACGTTATTCTTTCTGAAATTTTAGTGTCATAACTGCCATAGATACAAATTAGCAACATTTAAGCTACCTAAAAGAAAAATTTTTCCTCTCTTTTCTTCATGGCACTCTGGTAGGTAACTGAAAACAGAAGTTTTAATGTTCACTTCATAGTTCTACAGGTGTTCCTTTTATGGGGAGAGTATGGGAAGAACATAATGAAATCTTTGATTATTTTGTTTCCACTGATAGACAGTTTGTATTTGTTCCTTTTTGGTAATTGACTAATTGTTCTGTACTTAGGTAAAATGAATTAACGCCAAGCAATATTATTTAGAAGAGAAGATGTGTTTTCTTTTCCTAGAATTCATGACTCAGTATATGAATACTGAATGCATTTGTAGGTGAAGAACTTCTATTCTCATCCTGTCGATGTTCTCATTTCGATTATCTGTCACTTTATCTAGTCAAATATGAACCAGACAAATGTGATAGTGCACCATTAAGGTTAAAAAAGTGCTTGATACACTTTAGAAAGTTTAAAAATTCCAAATGAATGAAAAGCATAAAGGAAAATGTAATACTTAAAATAGAACTCTGTAGTATTATAGGGCCTACTTTCTCTCATGCTTTAAAGCTACTATTCCCATAATTTCACTGAATGATTTTGTTACCCTCTTTTACGAATTGTATTTGAATTTTTTAAGGTGGTGATCTAATCCTTTCGAATCATCATGCTGTGTACGAAGTGGTATTCGATAAATTTGACGATAAAATTATTTTAGCATAGAGAGTGAAGTCAGGAATAATTCAAGGACCTTTTGAAATCAGTTATAGTTTTGCCTGTCTATTTAGTAGATAAAACTTTATTTGCTATTTACTAGTGATATGTTAAGGGGTGGAGAGAGGAGGTAGGAAAGGTAAGATTGATTGATTGATTGATTGGTTGGTTGATTTTATTCCTTATAAGTGTAATCCCCTGCAATGTATCTCCTGTATACTTAAGTATGTCATCCTATTGTAACTTTTTCACTGCAATTTCTGGAACTGTCTAATTTAGTCCTTCCAAACGACTGAGAAGACTGAAGTTTTAATGTCGTTTTGGTAAAAAAACCTCACCTAATGGTAATAGTCCTATGAATTCCATTTAAGCACAGAATATGTATAAATAATTTTTGTAAAATATTCTGTATTTTTATGCTTTAGTGAAGGACCAGTAGTTCTGAAATGGAAAACTAAAGAAGCTTGCATCAGTATAGCTTCAGTATTTTAATTGAGGCAGTTTACAAACTTACCAAGATAGCAAATTTATTCTTGTGCTACACATTTATAAATTGAAGTACAGAGAAAAATCTGACTTTCTTTTGCACTCTCTCTAATACAGAGAAATGACAGGGATTAATTCAGTTTCCTAAAATCCAGTTTTGACTACAGCAACAAACTAAGCTGCTTTCTAATTTTACAGTTAGAGTAGTTGCTAAGCCATCCTAAACTCATGGGCAGAGTCTGATTCAGTTCTGTTGTTTTAATGAGATTCTGCTTATAATAGAAAATATAAGAAAAATCAGCAGCAATGTGATCAGCATTTTGTAGTTTCCTCACTCATTAATCTTCTAAAGCAGTGTAACTGCATTAGAAAGATAAAATTAAGACATATATTTTCTTTCACTGTGTTACTGTGTTCCTTTCTAGCTCAGCTAACTCACTTGCATAGATGTTATTTGTTTGCACGATCTAAATCAGATCTCACTCAATACCTACATAACGTGCTGAAAGGAAAAATATATGCTTTAGTGAAGAAGTGAACCTGGGGTCATAAATAAAAGTGCTGATATCCTAGTGAGCTTCTTGGTTGTACTATTCCTGGCAAAAAGGTGTTCTGTTTGAGGTGTCTCTCTAATCCGCTCTTAAAGCTGCATCTCCCAGTCACTGCCTTCTATTGTCTTAGAATTTTGCCAGATGCAAGCCATATCCTTGCCTGGGCCAAGACAAACTCCTCTGCTGTTAGGTGGTAGCTCGTTCCTCCAACCCTACTGTTCTGCACATGAGAACATGTGAAGTTAAGTAATTGTCCTTGGCGGTATGTGTTGCTTTCCAGAAGGACATTTTAGTTTGCTCCTCTGGGTCTCCTGGCAAAAACTTAAAGAGTTTTCAGAGATGCAAGTTTTGCTAAGAGCTCTTAGAGAGTGGATTTCAGGTCAGCTGTTAATAACCAGCAAATCTTACTGCCTTTTAAAGCACATTTACTGGGCTAATGATTTTACAGAATATAAGGGTTATTGTGAAGTTTGGTCTGGAGTTGATAAAATATTTACATTTATTAAAAGTTGCAGCTCTACAATGAGTAGAAGCTTGTAGCCATAACTAAATAGCACCAGTACTAAAAGGTAAAGACGTGAGCATTATATATTTGCAATATGTGTTGTGTATTAACAACATACTTTTAAATGCTAGAAGGGACCATTAGGGTCATATAATTGGACCCTCATAATGCAGACTCTAGTAGTCTACAGTAAGTCTTGCACTGGATCCAGAACATGCCGAAAATCATCCAGCCTGGAATAAAAACTTCAGCTAACATAAAATCAAATGTGTCACTTAATAAGTATTCTAATGGTTGCTTAACCTTCTTGTAGTTATTACTTGTATTTTGGTTTTATCTATTGTCAGTTGGATCCTTCAACTGGTTAGGTTCCCTAATACATCTCTAAACACAGATTCAGTAGCAACACCCTTATGTTAAGTGTGATGAGAAGATGGCAGTAGGGTTAAAATATAAGTAAGGAAAAAAGGAGTCAGTTGGTAGTCAGCTCAGGCACACTGCATCACAGCAGTGCTTTGTGCTTAAGTGGTCTGCTCAAATTTAAACACTTTTTTCTGCTTTAAAAAAGGTGCTGACTTGCTGAAGAGTATCTATTTAGATTCAAGGAGTCCCTTCTTCCCAGTTCTCCCTAATATGAGAAGATTGCTTTGAGTACCACTTAGGTCTCCCAACAGGTACATAGCAGAGGAATGCAAATTTAGTTTGGAATATCAAATGTACAGTTAAATCATATAGTCTATGCATAGCTGATCTGAATAAACCTCCTTTGCACATTTTCTGGGGCTGAAGATGATAGTCAAGATTGTGAGTGACTCCAGCTAGTGCACTTGGAAATCATTGAGTATGCAGGTCTGTGCAAACTTTCATACAAGACAGTACTGAAACGCCTCTCTTACAATCCATAGTATACCTGCTGGTCCAGTCTGGGGGTTCCTTGAACAGAAAGTACAAAGTGTGCTAAACTGTGTGGTGGTTTTCTGAAATGCACAAATATTAATTAGTGATTGGGTTGAGTTAAGTGATCTCATTTGCCTTTCCAAACACCTGGTGACTTTTGCATTACCTACTCTGAAGAATCTTGACTATGAGCTTTTGGAATACAGTTTACTAACTCACATTCAAGCATGATGCATTGGCCAGCTTGTGTAGCACACCACAAATAAAGAAAGCATTTACTATTGTTCTGAGGCTCTCACCCCTAAAAACAAGGTCAGCAACTGTACAAATGTTTTCTTTAGACAAAAAGGAAGAAATTTTATACAATGAGGGTGGTGAAACACAGGAACAGGTCGCCCAGAGAGGTGGTAGATGCCCCATCCCTCGAAACAGTCAGGGTCAGGTTGGACAAGGATCTGAGCAACCTGATCTAGTTGAAGATGTCCCTGCTCATTGCAGGGGGGTTGGATGAGATGACCTTTAAAGGTCCCTTCCAAGCCAAACCATTCCATGATGCTATGATTCTATGAAAGTGGTTCCTAAATAGGCATTAATAAATGTAGGAAAAATTTAAAAACTTCAATAAATAATGCTTATATTGATTCAAAAAGTGGAGACTGAGCTTCAGGAAAAAAGGCAGAAGGAAGCCTCAACAATAATTTCCTTTCTTGTTTCTTACATGTGGTTGTTTTGTTTTGTTTTGTTTTTACCACCTTGCCTAGCTGTTAGAGCTGGTGGTACTTCTGTGGTAACTGGTCCAGCCCGATACAAACGTGCTTCACTAGAAAAACAGGAAGGTGTTCAGACATTCCCAATTCATAAATAAAAGTTGAATAGTTCATATAGCATTTATCTTTTGAAATTTAGTTGCCTGCAAAGCATGGGTAATCATGGATGAAGACATTTCAAAAGGAAAGGCTTGTTACTTTACCTTGGGGCACAATGATTTTTGCTCTTAGAAGACCAGGCTGGGAACAGTGCTCTAATTCCAAACACTACCCTCTTAGTTAAATTATTAACTGGAAAGCTGTCTGTCCTCCTTCCTCTTTTGCCTGTTGCTGTTTCAGGTATTTTCAATTCCTTCAAGTACTTATTTTTGTTGGAAAAAGTTTTACTCAAATAGGAAAAGCATTAGGAGTAAAGCTATTTTTCTACAAAAAGTGAATGTCTTTTTATATCTTTACAGGCTGTTTGACTAACCCTCCCTTTCAGGATGCCAGGCCATTTATGGCTCTTGGTTTAAAATGAGACATTTCTGTAAATGTAGAGAAGACAGCATAAATGATAAGGCAGAAGCTTCTCTGTTTTTCTTGGTTGTAGATGCTATCTCGTTTCCCACAGTCCCTAGCTTTTCTTTTTTTTCCCAGTGTTTCCCTGAAAAGGTATAGGTTCACTGTGTTAGTATCTGGGTCATTTGATCATTCCACGCACTTAAAATCCCGTATGATACGTGGATTCCTGTTGTAATTTTGAATAGTCATTACTCTGAGCTGGAGCTACCACTTATTTTGCAACATTGAACAACCCCGTTGGCTTCTTTATCAATTAACCATACTATCAATGCTAACACTTATGATAATGGGTAAAGACCTGGGAGCAGACTAGAGATTGAAAATGGATGAAATGAGGTGTTATGGACACCAAGGGATTTCCTCAAATGATATTCTTAAACACTAATAAAACTGTAGCTGTGTATGCTTCCCATCTACAGGTAGTAGTGCCCAATGTAGAATGAAGACCACATTTTGTCTGTGCTTATCTGTGAGTACACTAAGGTTACTTATTTAGGCCACTGGGGGTTTTTTATGCAGACTTTCTCAAATAATATTTCTTTCCCAGGTTTTGGCGGAAATAATACAAGTGGTGTCCTTCTAGTCTCAAAATCCATGGTAAATTGCAATGGAGTTTTATTAATAATTAGCCTGCTGATTTCTCATTTTATGGGGATGCCTGTGATTTCAGGTAGAATTTCCAATTTATTTGGATGATGTGAGAGTTTATTTTAGCTGTGCAGTGAATATTCTCAATTTAATTATTTATTTAATTTATTCTAAGGAAGAATAATAGGCACAACATTTCATAACTATGAGATGTAGCTTGTATAAAGGATAGCTCTGCTATCTTAACTAGTTTTGTAACCATTCTAGGTGGTATTTAAGCAATTTGGCTATGTCTGCCTGGCAGTGTACAAAGGGTTTTAGTGTTGTGTGGCAAGTCGTAACCCTATTATTTTAGGAAAAGTCTTAAACTGGAAAATGTTGCAGGCCTTTATAGTGTCATCCTTTCAGGAGCAAGACTTAAATGGAAGGCAGAGAATGAACACCTACACAGCTGCTATTACATGTTTATTTCCAAAAATACTTTTTAAAATCTGTCAATGCCTTAAGAATTCACATTCTGTTTGAGTTTAAGCTGCACTTTACTTGACGCTTTGTCAATACACTGATACTGTTTGGGAGTCATCTTATTTTTCTCAGCTGAAAACTCAATTGCCTTTTAAATGATTTTATAGTTGACATTAAATGTTCCATGAAGCACAGGAATGAAAATGAGTGCAAACATTTAATGCTTTAATGGTTGCAACAGCAGTCCATGCAGCAGTCCTGAGCTTCAAAAATAACCTGTGACTAATCAGTTTGTGACCACATCACTGTACTCTGAGATCCCCAGTGAGACTGTTTGTGAGATACTCTGACATATGTCTTGCTGATTTACCAAGTGACAATTTGTGATTTGTTTCTACATGCACAGTTGTGTGCAGTGTTTTTTATTGCTGAAAGTGGCCCTAAAAGTGTCAGGAAGGGATGTGGGGAGCAGTGCAATGTACCCCTCATTGTGGGACTGCACAGAGGGATGGCTACAGAGAAAGGGGAAGGACAGTAGCTCCTGTGGCCCTTCCCTTTATCTTCTGCCAAATATATTGCATTTTGGGGGAGGAAGGAGGTGAACGGAAACCTGTCAGGTTTGCCATAAATATACTGTGCTTCACTGTTATTTTTTAAATAGTCCTTCTGATTTTTATTAAACATTTTAAACTGCTCTGTGATTATATGTCAAGTCAGAGTTCTTCAGTTTCACACAAATAGAATTAAACCCTTTTTTCTTTAATCAGCTAGCTGCTTGCTTTTTTCCTGCGTATTGTGACAGCATATTGAAGAAAAGTTAGAAAAATATAGTAGAGCTTGGTTAAGCATGGCACCTTCCAAAAGTGATGTAACCCTTAAACTGACTGTTGCCCTTTAAAAAGTAGAATGATATATTGTTTCTTCTTGGGAGGTCATGTTGTTGTATGATTTGAGTCTTTCAGTTTGAGCCTGTCAAAGCTAAATTTAATTGTGGAGTTGCTGAAATACATTTTTCCTACAGTCCTCCTGTAGATCATTTGCAAATCTGGCTTGTGCGTGTTTTAGCTGGAAACCCTACTTATGAAAGGAGAAGAAGCAGCACTAGCAGCAAGGAGAATGATTGCTCCCATGTTTGGGTCATGGACACCAAGGCTTCATTTTGCTCTGTCTGTGACGAAAACTCTGCAGTCAAAGGCCACCTATTCTGGAGTACTGATGTGAGGAAGTCTTTGTCACTTTGTCCTTTTTCTGACTTGACCCATTTCTCAGAATCTCTCTCCAACCTGTGATGTTTCCTTCCACTTCTTGAGCTTGTATATCTCTCCAGCTACATGTACAGATGAAAAATCTCACCATCAAACACTGTGCAACTATTTTGCTGGTGGGAGATTTTCTGTATTCTTAACCTGCTGCACAAGCAGGTTTCACTACTTACAGTATCAGTCAGGTAACACAAACTTGCTCTGCAGCTAGATAATGAGGAAAACAGGAGAAGAAAATAGAAGACTAAGGTTGTTGTGCTTAGCCCAAGGTCCATGATACACATTTCTGACAAATATTCATTTTTAAGAAGTTACTGACTTGCGTATGAAATCTAACTGCATTTCAATTAGTGCCTTTAGTACTGTCCTAATACAAATTTACAGAAGAATTCAAAGCTTTTACTGCATCAATATAAGTATTATTTTTAGATGACAGAAGTGTGAAACCGAGGAGACGTAAACTCTCTGGTTAGGTGTTTTGCATTTACCTCTATTCTTAGATGGAAAAATTCTTGCTTTTCAGACCTTGGCTCATGTAACTTGTGGCTGCTTTGTGTAGAAGTACTTGGAGAATGCTCTAGATACAGGACATATTACATTCATGTATTGTGAGATGTCTTTTCTTTGATAAGTTCAATATAAGACAATTCTGCCTATAAAGTAATTTCTCAGCTGTGTAAGATTTTCTTACTAAAACAACTCAGGTCTGATTCTTTATTTATTTATTTGCATCATTTGGACTATTTGCTATAACTGACTATCCTACACAGCTCTAAAAAGGAGGGGCAATGATTTAAGCTTGAAGGTCATGCCCCAAAAATAAAATGGGAAAAAACCATAAAGGAATATTAACTTTGAACTTGGTGCTATAGAATAAAATTCAAATAGATAATGAGCATTTGTATTATCCTGTTGATTATTTGAATATAAATGGATTTTCACAGAGAGGTATACCTTTTTTTATGCCATTATTTAGGTAGATGCCAATGACATAACAAAATTACTGCACTTTTAAAACAGTTGTGAGCTCTGATAGAAAATCAGCAGCTATATGAACTTATTTTTTCAAAATAGCCTCTAGGATTGGATTTGTAAAAAGGCCAATGCTAGAATAACCTTCCTACTCAATTGATCTTTCAATTTGTGAGTCGTGCAAACTGTTAGTGGAGTGCTGTGTTGAGTTATGGAGACTGAAGTTCAAGAATGATGAAAAATTAGAAAATGCTCAGGCAATATGACTTGTCATGAAAAGACTCAAGGAGTTCAATCAAACTGATTAGAGAGGTCTGAAAGTCAGACAGGATTAAATGGCTGAACACTGAAGCAAGACAAATTCAGATGATTGAGGAGCATTTTTTTTTTTTTAAATTTGAGTGTAGTCAATCACAGAACAAGTTGTTAAGATTGCCATGGCGACTTTATTGTGGCAACATTTTTAATCAGCCTTGGATGTTTCAAGAATACAACTTCTCATTCAAATGATAATTAAATCTGAGCAATCATTTAGTCTGGATTATGCAGGCAATCAATCTGATCACAGTGATTATTTCAAATTTTGCAATTGATGTAAGCCATTTTAAATTAGCAGTAGAGAAAAGGGGAATATATTGGAGTGCTATTAGAAGATTTCATGTGTATAAAATTTTTTTATAGTCTTGGATAGACTTTCCAATTAAGTGCATAGGGCTGATGCTGAAACCATTTTGAAATTTTTGTTACTTTGCACCATTCTTTTAATAAAAGAACCTCTAAGGTTTGCAAGGGGTTTTGTTGTGGACAGGTTTAAGATAGTGCAGTATTTCCTGCTTTTTGGAGGTAAATGAAAAGCAGTCTTCTTCAGAAGTTCTTGCTTGCTTGCTGACATTTAGTAAGGCTGTGAGCAATTAATCTAAAACCATATTGAGCCATATATGTCACCCATATTAGCTGCTCTCTATTGTGGGACATGAGTGTTCATGTGGTCATATATTAACACTCAACAACTGTTTTTTAAAATGAAAGTGTGATTTTGGCATTTATCCAAAGTTAGAATTTCTCATACTGCTTTATACTTAAATTTATCAGCACACCAAACAGAGCAGAATGAAGACTCAGTTTGACATGTTTCATGTTAGAAAGAAGAACTTTATCTTTCGTAATTCTTCAGTCACAACGTATTGTGTGGTTGGGTTTTTTCTTTTGTCTGCTGTCTTAATTGGTTCACAAGGTGCTCAATATTTTATAGGCCTGCAGTGCTATGTTGGTCTTCTAAGAATGCATACAACCATAAGGGGTTTTTTTAATTTGTGTGATCTTGCAGGTGTGTTTCACCTGTTTCTGTCAGCATAAGAGTTCCATTTCCACTCGTTAATGTGGTACTGTTCTTTTATTTTCTGTTTTTGATCTGTCTGCTCTTACAGCTACAAGGAAATGTTTAACAATTTCAGTATTAATTTCTGAATTGTTGGCTTATTTTTGTCACCACCCCTTGAAATTTACCAAGCTGAGAGAAACAGATAGGCTTTCCTATTTGCTTTTGATAGACTCCATCAGATTAACAGTTACAATGAATGTGTGTCGCTTGCCATTCTTAAGGTGGTGCATTGCTGACTTTATCTCTTAATTTCAATAATGAGAAAATTCTTATAAAGAGAGAATAACAAAGATAGATGGAGTTTCATGAAAAATGTTAAAAGTTTCTTCAAAGGCAAATATCAAATAGTCAGTTTCTTCTGACTTTTTTTACTTCTCTTTACTCTCCATCAAGCAAGTAGATCTCTTTTTCTAGGGAGTAAAAGACATGATGTATTCCAAAAGCCTTTCAGCCAAACAAATTTAATGACTCACTATTACCAGTATTTTCTACCTCTCTTACTCTCTCTACTATATTACTCTTACCAATAGATTTAGCGAGAACATTTTTACAGTATAGTCTCTTTAGATTCCAAAAGCCTACTATACAGCATGACATTTATTTATCAGTCTGAATTGTATAGAAGAGAATAGTGATTATGTGAATCTTTGGCTGACTGTAGAAAAATGTTCATGAAACATTTACTTTACCACACATTTTTTGCTTTTTATCAAAATATTCAGTTACTCCTCTTGTTCTATCTCCTATTAGCTCATCCCTGAGAAGAAGTAAAATAACTTACTTCAGTCCTACTCCAAGAAATAACTTTTTTGTAATCATGGTATAGGTTTGTGTGTTTATCCTTCCATTTTTTTCCAGACAGTTTTTGATATAACTGGGAAATATACTGTAAGTATAGCCAATACACTGGTATATTAAAATAAAGCCAGGGTAACTTTTTTTTTTTTTCTTCAGCAGAAGCAAAGTCTTTCCAATTGAAATTTAGCAGTTATTTTTATAATCTATAAATTGAAATGGATGACATGTTTTATTAATCTGTGTGCTTGTCCTGGTTTCAGCTGGGATAGAGTTAATTGTCTTCCTAGTAGCTGGTACAGTGCTGTGTTTTGAGTTCA
>JAVJGG010000074.1:61323136-61350238 GCA_035590195.1 Aviceda cuculoides
AGTGAGCAGCTGCGTGGTGCTTAGTTGCTGGCTGGGGTTAAACCACTACAGTGCTGTAAATTGATATACATTGTAGCAAAATAAAAACTTATAACTTGGAGTGTAAAAAGGACCCTATTCTAGTACCTGTGCTTATTGTTTCTTTGAAGTTAAAACGTATTTATATGAAAAGCATGAATATACCTGAAAGTAGTTTTCTAGCTGATGCAGTTTATACAGGTTTCAGGTGACAAGGACATTACTTTGGTTCATGATGTCCCTGAACTTGAAGTCATTGCAGTCTGGGAGATTATGCAAGGAAAACATCATCTGTGCTCTTGCCATGTTCTTCTGCTCTTCCACAGGCATCTGGTGTTTGCCACTGTGAAAAACAAAAAGATTGTGTTACACAGACTTTTAATCTGATAATGTCATGGTCCTTGTACTTTTAAATTTTGACCTCTGTATCAGTTTGTTTAGTTATAGGCATGCTTCACCAAAAAAAAAAAAAAAAAGGCTGTGGATAAACAACCTTATGGAAAAGTTTTCATGCTAACCCTATTTATAATGGGCATTCATCACCTCTTCCATGCATTACCCTAAGATGCAGGATACAGTTAAACATCAGACTGGATTTTAGTGAGGTAGCATAAGATATTACCACCCTTTCTTATGGTTACTACACCACTAACTGGTGTAAATAGTAACACAGTAACAGCTCCTTCTCCTTTCAGGGCAAAGTAAAACAACTGGCACAGCTTTCAGTACTGACTCACTGCCATTTGTTTTACTTTGCTCCAGATTAGGAACGTGTAGATGGCTACTACTTACCTGTCTTAGGGTTTTGTGAAGCTGACTAAACACTCCAGGCTGCAAAACAGTTTACATTCACTCCACAGGTGTGTGTCTACCTCTGCCATAAACAACCTTCCGAGTAGCTTGGCTTTGTCTTGTCATTGTCAGAACCTTTAACGCCATCTTGCATGCATGGAGGAATGGTTGGCTGTCCAGCCTCATGATGGTAACAATCAATATAACCTCTGTCTGCGCAAGTCCATGAGAAAGTAATTTTGGCTGGCATTTCCTTTGGCTGGTGATAGATAGGTTGCTAGATAAAGGCCTTGTGTACAGACAGATGTGAATTAATTTAATTAAAGCGGGTCGGACAATTCGAGCAACTTCTGTATAGATGCTCTTGATTCCTTAGCTTAGCTAAACTCTATTTCTAGCTGACTTTAATAAATCTCCATTTAAACTGTTAGTTATTATTAATCATGTGAAACAGATGAATTACCTGAATTTAAATACATTTATTTAAATTAACTACTTGAAACTTCTTCAACCAGTCGATGTACGGACCAAAGCTGGCTGTGGATTGGATGCGACCCACCTTTTTCCCAATTAAGATAAAGACACAATAGTAATGGTCAGGCTGTGATATAGAATGAGCTATAAAGTACTTTAGGAGGATATGCATCTGCATTTTCATGGTTTGAGTGGTTTTTTGAATGAGATTTGCATTTGTAAGTATCCATCTGTGAATAATTTCTGGTCTTGCTCCTTGCCTGAACTCTGGCCATAATCCTTTGACTGTGGTACTATTACTGTTTCCAGACCAGTATAGTGATGCCTGAAATAATTTTTTGGTATGCAGTGAGGAAGCTGGCCTGAGTAGGCAAACTGTATGGTGACAAAGAACTTGATTTCAAACTCAAATATTTTTTGTGATATAAAACAAAAGTAGTATAACACAAGGGCTAAAAAAAAAAGGAAGTCATGCAGAAGGTCTAAATGGAATGATTTGAGTTGTATTTTACTTTTGGAGGAGCATCTGCAGGGTGTGGGGTGGGGTTTTTTTGAAACAAAAGAGTAAGAAATATCTTTCTAAAAGATGCCTGAAAACACAAGGGGAATGAATGTGTCTTAGTCATCTCCAGCAGGATTTCTGTCCTGAGCAGTAACTGGTTAGTGTCCTGGGTATAGCAGCTACCTTTCGACTCAGTGAGGGGACAGAGAACCACCTCTTTGTCCTATAGGCAGTTAATCACTGCCTTACGTATCTGCCTGCAGAATGGACTAAGTAAAAGATGGGTTGTGGAAGCTGAGAAATGACTTTGACTGCCAAAGAAGTAAAGGGGCCTGTGCTTTTGAGGAAAGGCAGGAGAGGACAGCAGAGCACAGGGCTAGAAAGAAATATGGACATAACAAAGTAGCGTTTGTAATGTGGTCCCAGATTAAGCACAGAATGCTAAATAAGGGGTGGAAAAACATTTCCAGGCCCTTTTTATAGTGGGGAGTTAGATCCCTAAGGAAAAGTGCTGAGTTTTACTTATTTCTGATGAGCTAAAAGAGGGCGATCTCTCACCTCTCCCTCCCTCAGGAATAGTTGGGACTGCATCAGAGAAAGAAACCTGATGCTGTTATAAGTTTTCTTTTTCTTCATTGATATAATCCGTGAATTTTTGGCTACCTCGTCTGTGCAAACATGGTAATCGTAGTTTGCAGATAGAAAACATATAAAATGACTTGTAACATTTTTGTCATTAAATGTATCCTCAAAGCAGTTATTAACACTCTTACCATTTCTGAGAAGTGACATTTTAGATAAACATTTCAGTGCGTATTCAAGAAGTTGCAATAGTTTTTGTGAGAGAACGAGGAAATAAATACATTTTTTCCACTTTTCCCTGATGTGTTAAATCATAAGCTATTTTTCTAGTTTTTCAACCACCTTGTGTTCTACCTGCAATAGCACCTTCTGTACTTTGTATCTGATCAGATTTCTTACTCTTATGCTACAGAATTCCTGAAGATCCACTAAGAGATGACACTGGCAAAGAAATAAATGAGTTTTTCTTTCATTTTCTCTGTTTATCTTGCACTGTATGTAGTAGAGCTATGTCTTTGACTTGCTCATATACTTTCAGCTTGTTTAATCTCAGCAGAGAATTGACTGACTTAATGGTTAACTGACTCCAACTTGTGGATCCAAGAGAAGGTGCAAAGAACTTTATTTGCTTCTGATTTCTCAAAAATCATCAGTTCAGCTATCCTGTTCTTCATAGGACAGGTTGAACATAGGTGCAAGGGTAGATGTTTCTACTGTCATTCAATTCTGCAGATATGAGAACATGTCATTTGAAGAAACTTGATTTTGAATGACAGCTGCTAGCTCTCATTAAAATTTGTCAGTTCCAGAAGCTTATCCTGTTACACAGGTGTAAGCCAGATGTGGAAAGGTTGTTTTAATAGGTCCCAGACAGAAGTTTGCTATGGAGCAAAGGGAAACTGAACAAGTTCGGGAATAAAAATTATTTTTGGAATCCACTTTAAAAAAATCTTTAGGGTTTAAAGGAAAATCTGTGAAATTCTTACCATTAAGGCCATTGTCCACTTGTTATAGTCTTGTCTGTCTTTGCTTATTACTTTTTTCCTTTTAGTCAGCCTAGATGTTAATACAGAAAGAATGAGAAACAAGCAAGAGGAGCTGAAAGTCTTAACGCACAATTGAAATTACAACTTAATTGAAGTGACAAAGATTTGTGGAGTAACTTATCTGACTGTAATATTACTATAAAAGGAGGGACAGAAAAAAGGGAAGATGTATGTTGCTCTATAAATCAAAGATGTGTATACTTGGTTTGGAATTCAGAATGCAGAAGGAAAGGGATCTGCTGAAAGTCCATAGATGATATTTAAAGGAGAAGAAATCACAGGCACTCTTGTGCCAATGCTACATGGCATGCCACCAAACGTAGAAGGACAGGTAGACAGTGCTTTCTGTGAGGAACTACAGACTAAATCAAAGCACTGGATACTGCAGTGGGAAGGATTTCCCAGAAATCTTTTGGGGAAGGAATACAACAAGATGTTAACTGTCTATCAGATTCCTGATGATTTTGTTACAGCTTCTTGGTATAGAAAGCTAAAATACAGCTCAGATGGTTACTGTCTAGTGGGATTTCCCTGAGGATGTGAAAACGGACGGCAAATTCTTGAAGCCGATGAAAAGAAAGGAAAATGAAAGAACAACAAAACCAAACGAATGAACATCAAGAAGCTAGCCTCTAGACTTCAGTGCAGTAAGCAAGTTGGTAGTTTAAACTTCTCAAAAAGCAAGCTTAGAAAAAAAATTAAGCTATGGCAGTTTAACAAGCAAATGGGAACAGCAGCAAAGATACAAACTAATAGTAGGTTTAGTGAATGGCAACAGGAAAATAAATGAAGCTATCTATGTTGTCCCCAAAATGTCAAACATCACATAGAGATGCTGCAGTGTAACCTGATGTTGCACAGGAAAAGATGGCAGAGCTTTAGGAAGGGATGGACACATGGTATTTACATTTGGGAAAAATAGTTGTCTGTGCTTTAAAAGTACTTGACAATGTTGAAGTCACTTTACTGTGAGCTTTTCTATGTAATTTGGTTGTTTCTGTACCAAGATATACATATTCATATACTTTAAATTTAAAGGTCAGAAATATTTATAATGCTTTTCTGGGATTTAAGTATGCATGTAATTTGAAATCTGTCCATATATTACAGCAGTTAGACGATGTTTCTCTTTGGTTGCAATCTCTCCTTTGTGTACCTTTGCTTTTTTTTTTCTTTTATTGTACATAACAGAGTTGAATTCAAATTTACCACTTAAGTAATTTCTTGCAATGATGAGGACTTGTGAAGAAAGTGGACAAAAAAGCCCAAAATTTCTAACTTTATTTTAAGTTAGGAAGTTAACAAGACAGTATTACATTTCTGGTTTCCAATAATACCTTCCTATAATATAACATACGTCTTGTTTATAATATCTGGGTGGAGCATGGTTATGTATGTTTTGAGCAGAAAAAGAAACAGAGAAAAACCTTTTCCTATCTAGTATGTAGGGGTTCATGTTTAACATTTCTTATACTGCAGAAGTGCCATTTTGATAATTTTTATTCCTTTTGCTTTTAACTTATTAACATGGTAACTTTATGGCCTAGGAAGAAATAGACATATGAATATTTTTGTCTGGATTGTTAGGGTGCATATGCCACATAAACTGTGTGTTTTGTGACAGAAGTAGCATACTGAAAAGATTTAAAGTAAACCTTGGTTCCCAGACTTTTATATATAAATATACATAATTATCCATTCAGAAGTTCTGATCAATGCAGATTCTCTTATTTAGTTGGGAAAAGATTTTCTTTTGGATTACATGGCATCAGATGCTTTCTCACTTTCATGTGTTTTGCTTGAGCTGTGAATTAAATCCCTTCTGGATGTAAGTATTGCTGATTTTTATGGCCTCTTTTTAAGTACTTCATGAAGTCATAGTCACACAAATTATCTTAGTCACATTCTAATTAAATAGTGTGAGATCTGTGTTTGCATTTCAGAATTCTGTCTCCCACTCATGATAAATATAGCAAAATGTGTGTATTTTTGCACAGGCAAATGTATGTGTGTATGTCTATATATGAAAACATGTAAAAATATGACATGCCTCACAGATCTGTTTCTAGACTGAGCTCTCAAAAAAGAAAGCAGTAGGATTCAAAACTAGGTTTTGGTTAAAACTGTGGATTCTAGTGGTTAACTTGGCAATCCAATTTTAAAAAAAAAAAAAGCTGTAGATCTTTGTTACACTGCCTGAGCTAACAATTTAATGCTAGATAGTGGAAAAAATAGGCATGCAGAATTGGTTTTGTAAAAGATGATGATTTATTGCCTGGAATGAAGACTGCTTAGAAATGCAGGATTTTTAGTGCACTGCTCATGTAATGATTACTGTAACAGTGGTTTGTAACATGGTGTGAGACAGAGCTTGATGTTTAAGGAAAAATTTAAAGAAAGAAAAAATCTTATTATTGTAAATGGTGGAAGAACCAAAAAAAAAAAAAAAAAAAGATTATTCCTTGAAGAAAAAAGTAACCTAGAAATTAATATGAAAACCTAGACTTACAGATTTAAAGTTCAGTTTTGCAATTGTACCAGGATGATTTCATCCAGTACTGAGCAACAGACATCTAATGAATAATGTTAAAGATGTGCAATTAAGTTTGCTTACTTTCTAAAAATCCATTTATTGGCACTGTATGTACTTAGGTTACTAGAATTAGAAAATAAATGTAGGTCTGTGCCTGATGTAGATTTGTTGTCATAATTTCCTATTATTTCATTATCCAGCCATCAAATGACAGTTTTGGAGACTTTACCCACAAATATGCTTGCATTTCTTATGTACAGTTCTGCAGTATTTAAAATTCATCATAATCCTAAAGTAATGGCTTTAAACTGAAAGAGGGTAGATTTAGATTAGAAATAAGAAAGAAGTGTTTTATGATGAGGGTGGTGAGGCACTGGAAGAGGTTTCCCAGAGAGGCTGTGGATGCCCCCTCCCTGGAAGTGTTCAAGGCCAGGTTGGATGGGGCTTTGAGCAACCGGGTCTAGTGGAAGGTGTCCCTGCCCATGGTAGGGGGTTGGAACTAGATGGTCTTTAAGGTCCCTTCCAACCCAAACCATTCTATGATTCTAAAGAACCTACTAAGATAAACTCATGCCATTTCTCTCACCTGAGAGAAATGCATACTTCTGAAATGCCAAGGACACACTGAACAGCAAGTTCTTTGTTTGCCAGGCATGCAGTGGTTTAACCAGCTGGTAAAGTCCTGGCTCAGTTGACCAGGCCATGAAGTCTGTGTGTGATTATCCTGATTATTGCTGTAGCCAAAGCTCAGATGTGAACATAATCAGTTTAAAAGTAGAAACTTACAAAAATACCGGCACCATCATATAAACATTTAATAGTAATTTTACTAAGTTTGTTGTGACTGCATTCTACTATTTGCATTTCTCTCATGTTCCCCGCATGATTTCATTTTTCATGACAATTTTTTGAACTTTGCACAGAAACAATTTAGCGGTATCTCTACTGTCAAATCTGGGGAAGAAGTTAAGCCCTCAAAGTGTAGATGCCAGGTCTTGTTACTCTTGTAACAGGGTCTCTACACAGATGCCTAGGCCTAAAATGCAGGTCCTCAAACCTTCTGTTCTCTGCTGGTATCTATGGAGGTGTCTAAATTTCACAAGTGTCATTGTAAAACTGCTACTGCTGCATTGTACCATAAACAGGCACCACTGAAGAGCTGGGCTGTTAATGCTCTTCATGGGCAGATTTTCACGTGGAGCATTTCTCTGGTATCTTGCCCATAGGGATTAATCTAATAATCATTCTATGATTATGGACTGGTGAAGAAGTTCTTGTGCAGTAAGCCAGTGTGTGTACACATGCTGAATGTCAGTTTCTTTCTAAAAATTACAATGTGTATTCTTACCTTGCAGAAGAATTAAGGGGATTTTTTTCTCTCATTGAAGGTTCAACAGGATAAGGCTAAGTTACTCCAGACTCAGAATTTATCTAGAGTACATAATATCCTGCTATTTGAAACATTTGCTTAACTGCTATTCTTTGGTGTCCCCTGATGATATTACTACTGAATTTGGTCTAATCTAAAACATAAGCAGAAAGTAATGGGGGACTCTAAGAACAGAGCACAAATCTTCTCCTCCTTTAGACACTTGATTATAGTAACTTCTGCAGCTCCAGAAGAGACATCCACCTCAGAATGCATGAAATGTCCATCACATTTTATGTAGAGCACTCCCTTGTGAACTGGAGGATGTATATTCAAGGCCCTCTCCCAAAGTGGACAGGGGGTAAAGCTCAGCCCAGAGCATCTCCCAGAGCTCTGGGAGCACTTAGAGTTTTTAAATAGTGAAGATAACTAGAAAAGACCATGGGGCCTTCCATTTGAGAGGAAGTATCATCCTCTATGTTAATTCGAAGTTCAGGAAAGGTTTTTCTGTCTGGGAGATGCATTGTCTTTCAAATTAACTCTAGCTTGACTTTTTTTCTTGGGTAACTTGGGTGGCTACTTAGTTGCAGATCATATTTTTAATTTTCTTAACATGTACTGTATAGGAAGTCTGGGCATACAACTTGTGATTAGGGAGGATTTTTCAATGCTGAAATTAAGGACCTTGAAGTCCTCTTGCAAATTAACACAGCATGCATTTTCTTGATACTCTTTCCTTCTTTGATAACAACTAGGTAACTTCTGGGCCTCTTTTTGGTTTAATTTTGGTGATGGCTTTGATTTCTTATGGTTTCTGTGATTATTTTGGTATACCTTATACATGGAATTGTTTTCCCTTCCCAGAATCAAAACTCCCAAAGAAGCAGTAAGGACTTTTAACTAAGAAACACAGTAAACCCAAGTCCTCTGTATGTTTCTCAATTGCTCTCTTTCCTCTGCCAGAAAAGAAGACAGAGGCAAATCCAGTCAAATAAAAGATGTTTTAGCCTTTCCTGGGCTTGCAGAGACAAAGCTTTAGATGTATATTTTCTGTATCCAAAATCAAATGCTTGTCTTGGAGTTTGTCTTGAGCTAAGAGAAATCTTATTTGCAGTAGTGGAGATGATAAAAGTTAAGATATCATGAAGCCAGTGCTGTATCTGTGTAGCTGTATGTGTGAAAGCTGCTGTCCAGCTGGTTATAAAAAGGTAGGAAAATCCAAAATACTAGATTAGACTTTGGAGATAGACATAAATTTCTTCTTGGATTTCTCATTTGCGAGTTTGGGTTGGTTTTTTTTTCCTTTTCCTTTTGCACTTCATCCAAATACCTTTTATCTGCTGGAGCAAATGGATTACTGTGTATTCAGAAAACTGTATTTTAGCTATACTGTGAAGATTCTTCTCTATCTCTTTTAGATCATATTAACTCCTCTTCCATAAGGAAGTTGTCTTCCATTGACAGACTGTAAACACAATAAAAAGTAAATTAATTTTGTTATGTAATAAAAATCTAGTATTTCTGTAAAAAATTATGTATATTTTTGAAATATTGAACAGCAGTTTAAAAAAATTGATTTTTAACTCCAATCTCCTTCAATTAAATTCAGCCACAGGAAGAACAACAGAAACCTGTATTTTGTACACCTTCTCAGTCCAATCTTGTAGAATAATAACCTTCCAAATTCAGGTTTGTGAAGCCTGAGCACAGCTCATTTTCAGTCACATCAAGTAATTTCAGAGTAACATGCTTCTCATTTTTGGTATAATTTAAATAAATTATGTAAGATCATCAGAAGATACATGTGTATCTTATTTTACGAAAGCCAAGATCCTTGTCACTACTATTTTTATGTTTCAAGTTCACAAACTAGGGATTAGCTATTTGACCTTGACAGTCATTGGCATATGACAGGAATATAAAACAGGAGATTTCTCTGGACCAAACATGTCCAAGAGTCTGTCTAGTGTACAAGGTCCCCTAACTATTTATTTTACTATTAGACAAAATAGTATTAAAATCATAGCCAACAAGGTTGTTCTCTCAACTTATTTTTAGATTTGTCAACTTTGATTTTACTCCATTGCTTCTGTGGCAAAATCCTACACAGATATGGGATTGAAAATTGTTGCACTTAAAGGTTTTATTTCTAGTTTTTTATGAATCTCTTAATCTGTTCCCAGCTCCCACCTGTATGAAGAATTCATACTTGCAAATATCTGCCTTAAGTGGTACAACTGTTAGCCTTGCATAGCAAGTTTTAAGGGTTTGTCACTTGGATCACACAGCTCTCTCTAAACAGTCATTTGTATGCAGTGTGTTATATGTTTTGACATGGAGCCAAATTCTAAGTTCGAGTGCCTCGCTACCACTTCAGTCTGGACCTGTTCCTCTGGAAATGCCCTGAAGTGAATAGCATAAATTTGAGTAGCTTTGAGTGTAGGGATTAATTTTTAATAAACTTGAACTATAAAAAATAAGTAATATATGCACTAGCAAATGTGAACAGAAGGAGGGAAATTATGATGGGTTTTAGAAAAACATAGAATGTGAAGAAATTATAGTACTGTGAGGCACAGATGAATGTTAGTGCTGCCTGTAAAAGAAACAAAAAACAGCATACAGAAGGGGACACTGAGTTGCTCTATAAAGTCATAATGTGAACCCATGGCATGGGTGGAAGATGGAAAGCAAAAAATTACTGATGCATTATAGTAGTTAAAACATTCTAAAGGGGATAGCATATGCTGACTTTTATACAGACAATATGCCATTTTTAAATTAAGGTATCAAATATGAATTTTGTGTGCTAGAACTGCATCAGTAAATTCTAACAGATGTAGTTATAGAAAGAAAAGAAAAGGTGGCTGTGTATTCTGGAATGCTGTTATTGCTATCCTTTATTCAAATGAGTAGATGTTGAGATAGGGAAAGTGTGAACACTTCCAGAAAAAGATTTCAAAAGTTGTATAAGTAATACTCCATCTCTGCTGTGGTATTCTCTCAAGTGCTTCCCATATTGCATGCAGAACTGCAAGAAGAAGCAGAGGGACGAAGTTTCATCATGTGGATGAGAAAATAGTACAAGAATGAAGGTTTTATGCTTCTGGAATAGAAGAATTCTTTTCAGAGAGATAGACTTAATTTTAACCTCAAAGGAAGCAGGTATCAAAACAAGAGGTTGTACTAAGGTTTTAAACCCTTTGATGTTGAGTTATATCTGACGTTTTAAATTCAAGAGTGAGGGAAGTCAGGTAGTTCTGAAAGAGCATGTTTCAGAATGATGCATTCCTCTAGGACATTTTTGCATCTCCAGAGAAAAGTAGAGCTAGAAAATTTTTATGAAATAGGAAATCTGAAAGGACAGAACAAACAGTCCATTTATTATTAGACACAGTGAAGAAAAAGGACATGCTTCTATAATTTTTTTTTGTACAACTACTTGAAGCCCAGTAAAAACAATCAGAAGAATATGAATACACAGTTTGAAGTTTTTTAGAAAGTAAAAGAAAGCTGACACAGTGAAACAGTAGGATAAAGACAGTCCTTGAAAAGACATCCTTCAAAATGTTAAAATTTTGCCCAAATGAGGAAAACAGCAAACATTATAAAATCCGAGAAGTTACATATAAAATTGCAATGAGGAAGACCAAAAAAAGGCAATAGGAACAAAGGTATGAAGGTATAAAAATCTGCTGATAAACCTCTTCCAGATCATGAAGACAGCTAGAAAGATTGGAGGGACATAACTAGGATTAAAAGAACATTTAGCAAAGGCTTAGTACAGGAGATTTTGTGAAGCCTCCTATGACAGACTTTTTTCTTGGAAGAGACATCAAATGATCTGTCCCAGATTTAGGTAATAGTAGAAGACCTTATTAAATAAACAGGTAAAGTGGACAAGGACAATTGACAGAACAGTTATAAAGGAGCCCAGGAATTAAATAGATGAATTACTCTGAAATGTGAGCTTGCCAGGAAGCAGAGCTTTGTGCTGTTCCATATACTAAAAATGATTCAGGAAAAAAAAAAAAGGTGATACTAAGCTATTCATGGCATTAAAGACAACTATGTAAAATTTCCAAACTGCAGAATGTGACAAAATAGCAGATGAAATCTAAAATGAAATGCAAAGTGATGCACACAGTGGGAGGGGAGCAAGCTTAAACTCGCATGATGGGCTCTGACTGAATATTGCTGTGTAGAAAAGAGGTCTTTGGGCAAAAGTAAACAGTTATATGAATATGTTAGCTTGATGCTCAGAGGTCTAGGAGGAAGCTGAAATGTTAGGAAATGTGTGGAAAACAGCAGAAAACGAAGGAGAGACTGTCATTATGCTGGTGTGTACATGCTAGGACCACCTGCATGTTGAGCAGTGTGGGAGGTCCTGGTCAGACATCTTGAAGTGTACCCATTTTTGTTAAATAACTGTAGTACCCATTCAGTGCTAGGAGGATATGCACATGTTTGAGAACTTGCAGTGTATTATAGCTATTTTAAGTCAGTTCCTCCATTGAAAAGAAAGCATCCTTAGAACTGTCATTATCCAACAGGCAGAAACCTGGGGCTAGCGGTGTCTGACCTCAGTGCTATTCGCTGTTGTGTGTAGCATCAGGACAGGCACAGTATTCTGTTGCACGTGAAATATTCAAAGAGTTTGTGAAAGAAGGAAGCCTCTCCAGGTACGGTGGGATGGAGCAGGTTCAGAAGAATGACAGGGATGATTCAGGATGAGAAATCATTAGACTGACCAGAACAGTTTAGGCTATGAAAGAGACATCTGCGGGAGAATGATGGTTGTCCCTCAGGGGTATTGCTGATATGTCGTGGGTGCAGTCCCTTTGTGAAAGTGTCCCTGCTCCGGTGCAGATTTCCCATGGGCTGCCGTCCCCGCAGAGAAGCACTCTTTGGGGTGAAGTGCCTCCTTTCTCCAGCCACGTCTCCTGCAGCGCCTCTAGCCACCCTCAGAGCTGGGGCCTGCAGGGCTGCTGGCGGCAGTTACGGAACCGGCTGGAGCCGGCAGCGTCTGCCTCAAGCAAGCACATGGCTGCCTCCCACACAAGGCACTGCTGCTGCTCCTGCTACTTAAACCCTGTCTTTTACACCCAGTAGCCTACATAAAAATGGTAGGTGAGTGGTGGCAGGGAACTACAATGGCTCTGCTGTTCTGTTCACAGGGTAGCTCCCAGCCTGGTTTGGCTTTGGCCCACTGGTGCACTCCCAGACAGCTGTGGTAGTTTGGGAGCCAGGTCAGGCAGAGTATTCTCCCCCTCGTACATGGTACACATGCTGCCATACTGGTTTTGTGGATAAATTTAGTGTTTTGGATACAGGCCAGCAGGCCTTGGTGCCAGACAACGCTCCCAGGTATGTTTAATTTGTCAAGGCAGACATACACTGATGCAACTCAGTATCAAACATGTATTTCATGTCTTGATACAGTGCCTGAGACTGAGTCAGCTCAAGTCTGTGGCTGTGAGTCCTCAGTGCTAACACATAAAAGTGACACATAAAATACTAGAAATTGGTCTGTAAGTTTATAAATGCGATTATCAAATATATAGTCATAAGGGAAGTATTTTTAGTGGAAATATTCTTACCCAAATTTGCCTTTTCATGCCCCTTCCCCTGACTCAACGCCTGACTGAATTCCCCAGCTTCCACATCCCTGTCTTTCTGTTCTGAAGCATTTTTCTGGGGTAAGTGCTGGTCACTTACTTCTGGATGGATGGAAGTTATTTTTAAAAAAAAAAAAAAGAAAAAGAAAAAAGGCACTAAGTGGACTTTAGTGTCCTCCTAGAGGTTGCACTGTATTCTGCTAAAATCACATTCCACGTCTCCAGAAAATCAGGCTTGATAACTTTATCCAAAGAAAGAAATATATAATCTAGCAGTAGGAATATCTTTGCATTCCTCTATGCTTTATAACCTGCTACAGTAATTTTACTCCAATTTTTTTGTTAAAAACCCAGCATCCTACTGGCCAGTATTATCCAATATATAGCTGTGATTAATGACATTTCTAGTAGCAAGTCCTCAAAATTGTGACTTCAATATTTGCATTGTACCAATAGAGTAATATGCCTTCTCAAAGAACTTCTGAAAATAGAAGGTTTCTCCTTCTTACATAGGCTGCAAAAGTTTCCTGAAAAGTTGTTCTCATAACCTGCATTTCATGCATTTCAAATTGTTGGAGAAAATATATAGAAAAGTAATTCTCCAGTATTGCTTAATTTTGTTTGATAACATCTTAGGAATTTGCATCTCCCCCAGGAAAAGTGTACAGTAGTTAATCAAGGGTTGACAGTAAAAATATTCATGTTAGCTAATTGCTGGATTTGTGATTAATGCTTGCAAAGTCATTATTGTTAAAGAGAATAATGGTAAATACTATTTCCCTTGGAAAAATTAAAGAAAAATGGCTGAAAATGCAGTTTTCCGCAAGTGTAACAATAGTTTGTGTCTATTCTACTGAAATTAAACTTTGATATTACCTGGATTAATGACAAAATTCCCATTTTCTCCACTGGAGAGATTGTTTATGTATCATTCCTGCTGACAAAAAAGGTTATTGTAGGAACAGGAAATTCCAAAAAAAGCACTAAACCACAAAACATTTATGAATTAATTTGGTCTATTTACCATGTTTAAATGCTATTTTTATGCACTCTTCAGAGATACTAATATTGTATATAATACATTTCTACAGGAATCTCCCTTGTAATTCCAAACCACTTTGCTTTTATAGTATAATTTTTAAACTTTGGAGAATACAAGGAAAGTAGAAATGATCAGTTTTTCAGTTTAATAATATAAGCAAGTCTCTCTCTCTCTCTCTCTCTCTCTCTGATGTAGCATTGAAATTTTTTGGGTACAACAGTCATATTGTTGCTTGTTCTGCATTTAGCCAAGTGTAAAGAATGTGGAATGTTCACACTCATGCTAGTTATGCTTTTTTAAAAGCAGTGTAAATGTATATAAACAGAGATGTTATATATGTTCTGACTGATATTATGATATTACATATAAGTTCCACTGTTCTAAAATAAATTAAACTACCTGAGATTTTGGCAAAGTCCTTCAGTTTTCAACATCGGTTTCTGGATATTTGTTTTCCATAGAACGATGGAACTTATTTGCTTTAAACATTACCTTGCACTTTATTATTTAAATTGGTTGCTCTCTGTTCTGAAGAAATCCATGGTTTTAAAAAATGCCTACAATGTGAAGCAGACTATATAGAAAATAAGTCATATTGAATGAAAGGAGGTAAAAGCTAGTCTAGCTAGGCAAGTTTGACTGACTTCTGGTTTATGCTTTACCAGATGGTTAAGGAACTAAATGGCCAGTAGTATGATAATAGGAATACATTTGTCCTTGAATATTCAGGTATTTATTTTCACAGATCTCTCTTAATTATAGATTTCTCATGTCTCAGTAATAGCCTATATGTACAAGCAGTTTTTTCTTACTCAATCATAACTAGAGAAATACAGTGTCTTACTTAGAATAGGAGGCATGAATAAAAATTGAGCATGTACTCTGGAAGAAGGTGGATCTAAATGCATTCTTATTTTGGGACACCTTTCCTCCTCATGCGCTTGCCTTTCTTTCATATCTGTTCCAGTTGTCGAAGTCTTTCACAGGCTGTTGCTTTTGAAAATTTCATCAGTGTGGCTTAACAGATTCATTGGAGTGCCTTTGCTTTTCTGTTTCAGCTTTTTCTCTTTTGTATGCTCTTGTGCTGGGGAAGAACAATGTCCCTAAACAGCAGTTCCAACTGAAATTAAACAAGCTGACATTAAAGTGTTCCAGAATCAGTCCTGGCCACTGAATGAGTCATACACTGCAGAGAGATGCTCAGGCCTTTTGGATTTTTATCCTCAGTTGTAAAAGGACTGTGCTTTGCTTGTCTGTGAGATTACAATCTGTAAACAACATCGTTTTTCAGAGCAGTGCCAGGTTTCTTCCAGCAGATCAGAGAGACAGGCAGATCATTCAAGAGATCTCTAATTCTGTGTGATGATGTGCTTTTTCCCCTATCTTTTTAACTGAAAGAATTTTGGCTACCTTATCAGCCCAGGACTGCTCAGGAATAGAGACATGTCAGAGAGAAACAGTATGAGTTCTTCATCTCACTCATGCATATGGATGTCAGGTGGCAACAGGGAGTAAGCTATATCTTAAGTCCTTGTCACACCTTTTATAGAAAGATTTTAGGCAGTGATTGGCAACCTAAATCACTGTTTAAAATCTTTCTAGATCATTCATGTTTCCAAATGATGAAGTGTAACATTTGCGTTGTTGTCAATCAGAAAGGAGAAAAAACTTAAGCTTAGAGCTATGTTTTATTAAACACAGCTCTGATGCAGACACGGGTGCCTTTAGAGTCAGATATAGTAAAATAATAAGTAGTAGCATAACCTTGCTAGCTTCCAGCAGTCTGCTCCCCAAAATCACTTCATTCTGAATTCTTATATTGAAACCCCTTTGCTCAGGTTTTAGGTAAGTACCTAAGGTAAACAAACTTAAACTATATATGTAAGAGTGAGCAAGCACGATATGTAGGCATGCAGAGTGTTAAGTCCTCACGGAATACAATGTCTTCATCTTAGTTTCTGTTTGTTAAATGCCTGGTAGAGGATGGATGGGCAGCTGTTGTACCCAAGCATTAAACACTCCAGGTTTCTGATGGTCAAGTCATAAATATTAAAACAACATAGGAATTTCCTGACTAGTTCAATGTATGCCTATGCAAATTTTAGTGAATGCTCTTGAAAAATAAATAAAATTAAAGGAATGTAAGGCTATCTGGCAAGCAGAAAGAGTGCAAGTCTATCGATTTGTGCAGCAAGGATTACTTTGCAGTGTTCTATAGCTCTTTTTAAAGAAAACGTGCTTCTTCTGTAAAAAGGCAGACATATATACAAACAAACAATAATATCCTAGATGTTGTAAGAACTTCTCTTACTTTTAAACTCTTCTGATTTACCCTGGAATCTGCTCAAGAGGTCTGGCCAAATTTTTTGTTACTTTTAATTTCTCCTCTTTGAATATTGCTCTGGGTTTTTTTTTTTTCCTAAACTTCTTCAAATATCTTGAAGAGAATGATAGTGTTTTGCTTTGTGTGAATATGCTGTTTTACTCAATGGACCTCTGCTCCATGCAAATATCTTGAAACAGTATTGAAAACATACAGCTAGAAACAGAACACAAATGGGAAGTTGATTTTATTTATTTTGTCATCTCTTAATCTCCTATTCAGAAAAATAAGAATGTTTTGTAATTGAGCTATCGACTTAGTAGGAGCATTTGTGTTTTAATTGTCCTCTATTGTTTGAAAGCTAAGCAATATCAGAAAAATCTTCAATTTAAAGTCACTAGCTTTTTTGTCCATCTTTGCTATGTTTGACAGTTTCTATATGAATAGTAATTACTAAGGCTTAATGACTAAGGTGGTGAAATAAAAGTGTGTATATATATGGTTCTGCTTGAAGTCCACAACGCATACCTTCCGTTTGCACTATTTCTTTGGCTAATTTTTTGGTCATATCTGTCATGTTCAACAGGAATAAGGTTCATAGTGCTTTGAATGAAAATTTGGGAAGCTTTAAAGGTTTGGAAGTAGGGCGTCTGTCTGAATGACTCATGTCCCATGTGATAATAAACTGCACCAGTCCGGCTGCTGTAAGCATGTCCGGGCTAGGTCAATGAGGTTTCCTCTTGTGATATCATGTAACGATTCTAGGTATTACACCCACAGAAAAATAGTGATCAGGAAATGTTCTTCAGTCTTTTTGATCAAATGTATATTGGGCAAGAAGTAGTATCTTCAAACTTCATCCTAGCAATGACTAGCCTTTGTTTTTCTCTTCCATTCTATGTTTTTAAGAGCTCTGCTACCCTGCTTTCTGGCGGTGGTATGGACTTGTACATTACGGATGTTGGTACAAACATGACGGCAAGTGATTAAGACAGAAAGTCTCTTAATATGTGAAAGAAATAATTCACCCCTGTTTAATGTGCTACCACTGCTTTCCTAAGTTAAAGCCATAAACTTGTACCTTGTTTTCATATGCAGTCCCAGATATTTTATGTAACTTATGTGAATTTTGTCAAAATGCATTAACTAGTTTAATTAGTTAAGTATATTTTTCTCTTGTGTGTATTTTTAGCATTGCTGGAATGGATTGAGCAATGATTTATGTACTTTTGTGTCCATTTCATCCTGTAGCTGTTTTAAATAGAAAAAGTAATGTGAAGGTACTCCTTTGTGGATAATGATTTCTATGTAGAGATGACAAGTAAAAGATTTGTCACTGAAAATTCTTTTTTATTTCCACAAAACTTGGATAGATATGGCTTTTATGTATACCTATATATATTAAAATATGTTAGATATAGTGTATGAGTATTATATGAATAATTTATAAGAAGATAGTTTTCTAGGAGTGTGAATTCTCTTAGGAATAACCTATAACAATATCCCAGAAATTGATTAAGATCTTATGGGTTTTTTTCAATGCGGTCTCCACTACTCATCTATGTGCTCCAAAATCTACTGATGTGGTTCTTAGGTTTCTTACATAAAGACTCTATCAATCATCTACGTGCAGAAACAATATGCATATTGCCTTTGCTTCTTTTAGTGGATTCTAGGGAATGCTGGAATAAGATCTTTCTCTTCCCATGTGCTCTCTTTAGATATTCAGTCAGTCCCAACATTATTCCTATCCAGTTTCCACAGCGTGGACATGATGAATTTCTGTCCAGGACCTTCACAACCGGTGTACCCTCAGTTAGCAAATCTCCACCGGTAGCCAGGATAGGTGTTGATGGCAATGGAGGAAATTGAGCCATGGCTCCCGGAGGTGAGGATTCCTCCCCCTCATCACTCTCTGCCTCCATTGAACATGGTCTGATGGTAATACTCCTGTGACCCAGAGAGGTAGGCACCTCATCCATCTCTGGCAGCCTGGTCAAACTGTCATTCTGGGTGGAAGGATACCACCATTCCAAACCATCCATTTCTGAGTTTAGTAAACTCCAGTCCACTCAAATCAATTTCCTCTTCCACCAGTCTCTTGTGGTCTCTGATGTTTCTGATGACCACTTCATCTCACAGGTCCAATGGACTGTTTTGTGTGGCCACCAAGACAAATGTAATCCACAACAGCTGACCCATATTGTCAATTACAATGTGAGGGTATACATAAGCCAGACAGCACTACCCTCAAGAATTTCCAGACCAGACCCAACTACATACCTGTGGGCATAGGTTCTGGGCAAAGGTACAAAATCAATGCCAGAATTTGTTTCACCTTTGTAAATAACTATTGAGTGGTCAGTGAAGCCACTCGATAGGGAGGAAGCAACTATAACTCCATCACACTGGGGCAGATGCTAACTTGGTTACCTTGAAGGGCATCCGCCAGGACCATGAGGACGCATAGCCTCTGCAGCTCTGATTGCAAATTAGATCCTCTGTTTCCTTGTTGTAAAACTGCCAACAACAATATTAGTATATAAGATATCTAAATATGAAAAAAAAATTAGCTGTTTCCTCAACAGTTGGCTTTGCTTCTCTGTTACTCATTGTTGCCTATAAATAATTAAACACATAAATAATCAACACATTTTTATTATTTATCTGAAGGACATGGCAAAGTTTTAAACACATCAAAAGATCAAGTAGTGTTCTGAAGACTTGCTCATGCATTGAGATGAGTGGGGTTCTTAGGAGGGAAAACTAGACTTTTAGCTCTGTCACAGGTCATGATGTTCTGTGGTGTAGGAAACTACACCTGTACATGTGTATAACTGTGTGAATATATGTGGCTCTTAGTATCAAACTGATGTTTAAGAGTTCATTTTCTGTTTTGGCAGAGGTGGGCTTTGGAGGGTCTCAAAAACTTAGTCATTTTAAAACAGTACTTTACACTAGCAAAAATATGCTTGTGTGGATGATGCCTAACCTAGGAAAATATTTCTTGTACCCATGCAAGTTGTATCAGTGACGTGTCTGCCCATGAGGGAAATAAGCTATATCTGTAATTTTTGCTGCTATGATTGATTATATATTAGGAGATTTTACTAGAGCATCTCTGTTGGTCAGAAATTGCACTTTACCTTACCTTTAGCTGACAGAGCTAAGGAAAAAAAACGTGTGCAGAGATGTAGGTGGCCCAAATGAGAATATAAATCTTTCAGCTGCCTCATTCTGGAGCATATGAATTTCCCTTTAACTCTACTCTTCCTTGATTACTGCTATGCACTTGCCCAGAGGCTGATGAATGCTGCTTTTCAAAGCTGCCATGCTGTGCCATCGTCAGTTGCTAATGCTTTTGCTTAGTTATTATTATAATGCAAAGACCAATTTGTAAAACTCTGACAACTGCATGAAAGTACCCAACTGCTGGTTTAAGCATCCTTGGCACCTGGATTTGAAAATTACTCTAGCTGACCTTCTTCCCCTAAAGTCAGCATAAGTCTGCTGGTATGAATAGTACATAAGTTAACAGATTCCCTCAAATTGTGAAACTGGCTAATAAGCCAATAAGGCTTATTTCATTACTGCAAACAATACTGCAGATACCTAGTTAAATAACTGTAGCAAAAAGCCCTGCCTCAGAAGTCTGTAACCTTCCTTAATTATTTGGGTTGGCATGCATTTGTTATTGACTGGAAAGAATCCACTGTTCATGGATATGCCTTGTTGTATGGTTCAGGGTAACTGTATGTGTTGAATTATTTAGTGATACATGAAATATCTGCTCCACTGGATCTTAGAATGTTTGCAATTTTTATACACTGAAACAGTGGCTTATGCCTGGATGTTGTGCAACTTACAAGACCTTGATGCTAACAAGATAAATTAATTTCCTTTCAGTATAACAGCTGGTATTTGGATGGTCAAGGGATAAACCTCTCCTTTGAAACTTGCAGAACTCTTCTGGTTTAGTCATAGAGTCACCATGAACAAGAATACCTGTAGTCTACATGGGACGAGCAAAAGTGTGAGTAGAAACTTTTCTTTTCCTTGCTTCTATTTTTATTATCAGTATTCTTCCATACTACTTATGTGTTGTACTAGCCTTTCATATACCACTTTCTGAGTAGGATAGCAACTGTGTTAAAATCCTTGTTAGTTGTACCCTGTTGTATACCTAAATAAATATGTATATGTGAGTTGCACACACTCAGATAAGTTTATTGAATAGTACTAGGTTTTTGAGTGATTTTTTGTAATTGAGACATTAATTTTTCAGTGTGTATTTTACACAGAGTTATTAAAAATTAGTTTTTTCCTGAGCAGTCATTGAAATGTAACCTTACATATTATCTAGAACGTACTCAGTCATAAATGTATGCCCCTGCATAATGCATTGTTGAAATGTTGACTGTGTAGTGTTCCAGGACACCAGTGAGAAAATATATGCATAGATTTGGATGAGGCTTAATTTTATTTGCTTTCTGGTCTTTGTGATGGTTTTTTTGTCCTATGTGTATATGTCTCCCAGTATCCAAGAGCATTACTGAAACAGAGAGGTTTGGATGCTGCTGTAGCCTTTTCTGTCTTCCAGATGCTCACAGAACATGAATGTGTGGAATTAGATACCAATGACTCTCCCTTACAGGCATAGATAAGAACTGAATGTTCCTTTCTGATATGCTACTGCTATGTTTAAGCTTTTGAATATGCCCCTTCTAATAGAGAAGGACATTTTATTGAAGTTCTTCGGTAAGTGGTAACAGGAAAGAAAAGTTCTAGTGTGCATCTACAAGGATACTGCATCTACAAGAACAGATGATACAGTTATATTTCCTTGTTTTCTG
Organism: Aviceda cuculoides; assembly: GCA_035590195.1. Taxonomy (NCBI): domain Eukaryota; kingdom Metazoa; phylum Chordata; class Aves; order Accipitriformes; family Accipitridae; genus Aviceda; species Aviceda cuculoides. Next base: position 61,344,289 of record JAVJGG010000074.1, read on the forward strand.
AGGGGCCCACAGCTTGTATGTAAACAGACTTCACTTGAGAAATATTCCAAACCAGTCTGGATCCAGATTTTTTTAACTTTCCATGAGTACCTTCCACCTTGCCCTGTAATGATACTGGGACTGCTGTGTTTGCTTTGTTGCCAGTAATGCCTTGGTGTGTCTGCTTCCTTCTTCCCTTTGATACTTCAGTTTTCTAATTCAATGCAGTTGGTTGTTGGACCAAGAGGATGAGCTTAGTTGACTTCACCCAGAATTACTCAAGTTTCTTCCTGTTCTCTCAGGTGTGGAAAGGCAGCACAGACATCTCTGACCAGGCCTGGTGCGGAGCTTCCTGAATCTGGCAGGCTGTACCTACTTAAGCTCCTGGGTTTTGGGAGCTGTTGCTCTTTTTGGCTTATTCTTAAGAATTTCTTTTCTAAAAAAAGTTCTCTCTATGTAGATAACATTTTCTTTCCTGTAATTTTACTGTACATGCTATCAGCATATGTATGTACAGCCATAGAGGGAAAGGGACAGAAGTATGCTAAATTCATCATGGTGCCACGGTTTGATATATGGATCAAATAAACAGCCTGATAATGTCTCAACAAACTGAAGACAGGTATTCAGAGTGCTTCATAAAGCTTCACTGTTGCTGTTGTCTGACCTGCTGAGGAATTATGTGAAGCATGAGGCTGCCCATAAAATTTTTAAAAGACTGCAAAGCATAAAATTTTAATGTTAGACGATCTAATGAGATTTGGTCAAGTTGGGGGGAAAGACCAACATTGTCTCAGTTTAACAGAATGATTTTTTGTCAAATATATTCATCTTTATTAATTCAAAATATCTTCATATTTTAGTACAAACATAGTATATATTTTGTCAAATTAAGTTCTAAAAGTTCAATAAACATTGAACATGTCAGGCCCTGAATGAGAATTCTTTAACCAACAAAATAAACTTCATTATCTTTACTGTTAAATCCTAGCACATCTTGCTGTGTGAACTTAAACATAACTACCTGCAGCTATTTTTCTTTAAACTGGGTATATAAAATATTTCCTACTGTTTATTATTTTGAAGTTGCAAAATATGTAATCCCTAGAAATTATTTTAAGTCATCTGGTAGTATACTCTTTAAATAATGCCTTGACTACTGCTTGTAGGGGAATAATGGCACTACTTGAATAGAAGTGACTTTGGAGAAATGTCTCATTACACTTGTTGAGTACAGCCAAATATTTCATATCATATGATGATGACATCAAATCTTCCATCTTCCTACATGTCAATTTGAATTTACATTGTCAAAGTTATCCATGGTCTGCCAGACAAGTCATTTAATGAAAAGACCACCTAATCAATATGTAAAAATGTCACCAATTAACTGAATAATCTTAAAAAGTAGAATATGGCTTTTATTTTTATTTCATGGGATGTTGTCACATAGCTTTCAAAGATGTTTTTATGTTTCTAGGAAGCATGGCAAATTAAGTCTTGGTTCAGTTGTTTCAAATGTCACTGTCATAATTTATCTAATATAGAAGATGAACCTGCAGATATTTGCAAACATTTTGGTTTCTTCACCAAATCTATATCCAACTGTCCATCATGAACTAACTGAAGCTTACCTTAACAGTGTAGAATAATAGAAATTTCAGATAGAAAAGACTATTGAATTTCCAATTTTTTCTGACGATACTATGTCTAGTACTGTTTTAAGAAAATAATTTGCAAGTGATCTTATCATTGAAAATATGTTGTTAATATTTATTTTTATTCTTCCTCTAATAGATTTTTATTCCATTGCTTGTACTTCATGTCCTCAGACAGCACAATATGTATAATCCTGCTAGTCCTCCAGTGTCTCCCTGGCTGGCTTGCACAGTCTTGCTATTCATTCTGTTGGTAGCCTATGGACTTGCATTTAAGTGTGTTTTGTAATAAAGGTTTATATAATAGTCTGCTATTTCTTTCACTCTTGCTCACAGTATTCAGTAACGATGTCTGCATTTTTGTCCTTTCAGTCTATGTGTACTATTTATCTAGACCCTCTTAGTCAGTTTTTTTAGGTAGCTTTTTGTTTCTTTAAATGGTTTGCTCATAAATAAATTCCTCCTTTCCTGAAATGCCTATTTTTCTGGTGTCTTGAATGGCTTAGAATATTCTAGGTGATTTATTGCTTTCACTTCCATGACTTACCATCTGGTACTTCTGAAAATACAGCTAAATGTTGTTCTTTCCCTCCCTCCCTCCCTCCCTCCCTCTCCCTAATTTGGTTCTCTCCCCACCGCTTACAAAGTTACTTCTAGTATGGTATAGGGGTTTTAGTTAGTGCTAATCTGCTATGGAAAGAGACTTTTTTGAATATTTTTAGATAAAACACTGAACTTTATTGTTTGCATTTTAGAAGGGCATCATTATTATTTTCATAACTGGATGAACAAGCCAACGTATTTCTACACACAGCTTTACAAATTTCAACATAATTTGTTCTTTATCAGAAGCCGTGATGAAATACATTACTAATTGGTATTTTTAAAAATCAAACTTTCAGCCTATCTTCAGTTAAATTATCACAGCTTTGCTGGTGATTAATACACCATCAATAGTAAATAACTTTTCAATAGAGTATTATAATAACTAGATTTCTATGGGAGTATACTGGAGGCATATTTGGTCAGCTAAAGGACGTGAGATTCTACTTTCAGGTGATGAGAATGCTACTATATGTGGAGAAAAGAATGAAGTCTGAATGTTACACTGTGTGGGTGTTCATCTTGGAACATTGTGTCAGAAGTGAGTCAACTCTTGTGAAATCAGAAAGTAGCTATATTGCAAGAAAATGAACCAACCAAGAGGATATGTTTAGCAACTGGGCCTGCTTAAATTGTGTAATTTCAACAGCTTCAACAGCAGTAAAAAAAAGGAACAGGGGGCAGAAAACAAAATTAGAGCTTCAACAGTATTTGGTCATCCTTTTAGCTTAAGAATATCTGTAAAAGCCTAGAAATGTGAGACTGTTTTGAATTCATAAATGTGTTACATGTAAAAGGTGTATTTTCAACAACTGTAATTTCTGGATAAACAACAGATCACTAGTAGGAGACAAAATGGCTGTCTCATTCTATGATCAAAACTTTAAAAGCAAAGTTGTGACTACTGATGGGATCAGACAATGCTGGACCTCAAAAGGGAATGCTCAGACAGATTGGAGCAAAGCTTCTGAGAGCTTAGCTGCATGAAGAAGTTGCAGCGGAGGGTGGGGGTGGAACTCATGCAAATGCAAAGCAGACATGGAGCACTCATAGAGATGAAATGCAAAGGAAGGCGGAGAGCCATTTGCAAACAGCTGACTCACTGAGATGTTTTCATCCAAAGTACTTAAGCCTGGATTGTCATAACCTTTGCTTATGATGTGGGGGAGTGAAGAGTAAGTTAAAGACTTCCTTTATTCCTATGCTCATTTCTGCTTAGCTTATGACTCACACAGATGACAAGAGCCAGGGGCTCTTTGTCCACCATTCCCTGTGTAAGCAAATGGTCAGGAAGAGGGAAAATCATTGAGTCTGTCCCAGCCAAATCCAGTACACTCCTCTGCTCACCAGCTAGAATAGCTATTCAGCAATAGGGTAAGAGTAGAGTGATGCAGTTCTCTACAGAAAGTATGAAGGAATTGCAAGTAAGTTCAGTTCCAGGCCCTTTTCTGTCACAGTGCAGTTCTGTCAGACAGCATTCCTTGCTTTAGGTCAATAGTTCTAAGTAACCAATTCATCAACTGAAATGGGAGAAGCTTGCAGTGTTCCAGAAGCATTTTTCATAATAAATTTGCATTACTTCCAAATAAATTGATTTTTCTTTCATTGCCAGTGATTAGGACCATTTGTTAGCTTATAGAAGGATATTTAGAGTGAGATTGCTTGGACTAACCATTCTTTATTAATGGGAAGCAGCTACATTATATATTCTTTGCCTTCTTCCACCCCTCAATCTGTAATACAGCCTTTGCAGAGGAAACAAGGGGTAGAAAAGGCAGAGGAGGGACATTGCTAAAGGGAAAATTGAAGCCCATTCAGTAGTGCTACTTTTCCCTTAATGTCAGTTACTGTCGTTTCCTGGCAGAACAGACATTTTAAGCAGCAAGTTCCCTTAAGCAAAGCAGCAGCTGATGCATAGGAAATGCCTGAAGAGAGAGTAAGCAATGTGTGGAGCAACTTTAACCCTTTCTGCATGTTTTCTAACATTCCTTCTACAGAGGATAGTAACTTATGTCTATGGTGAGAGTCCAATCTGAGAAAGAATAGCTGGATTTTACCTCCAATAAATTAATTCCTTTAATAGTCAATTACTATTGATTAAATTGTGTTGGGTTAATTTACTCTATTCGCGTGTATACATTTGACTATCCACTTTTAACTGTGGGATTATCTTTTTGAGAGAGAGAAAAGGTTATATAGCAGGAAGATACTGGTGTATTCCTGACAAAGCAATTGCAAATGTGTGCCTTTCCTCCCACTCATTCTGGATTTCTTCCTTTCTGTCTTCCACCCTCACCAGCCTTTCATGGATGTTCCCACTGATGTTTCCAGCCATATTATTCTGATCAGATCTCAAAATCTGTTCTCCATGCTTTTCTTCCTCCTGCCTCTGACATTTCTAACATTAATGCAAACGCTTTTGTCATCATTCTCTTTTTTTCATGACTCATCTCCTTGTTCAGCTCCTGCCTACCTTCTTAACTAAGTTCCAGCCTTTTTGAAGCAAGTCTTGCTTCCTTATCTCAGACTTGACCAGTACTTAGAAGTTTGCCACTTATAACTGCACCATTTTGGAACATGAAAATACTCCTACCTGTAGGCTAACAGACATAACAAACCTAACCTGTAATTCAAATGTCATCCATAATTATACAGATTTAAAAAATAATCTGTGGGCCAATAGCATTTATTTAGTTTAAATTACATCAACAGAAGAATTCTCTTCATGGTTTGAATGGGTCTGTCAGAGAATTTTACGGGTCAGCTACACTAGCAAACCCTTGAAGTGTAGTAGCTGAGTGTTTATGTTTTGGAGTTCTTGCGCATTTGTGTCACTGGCATCCTCTGTCCCAGTTCTTCCTATCTCCAGGGATAATTGTCTACATGTGAGGCTGTATCTTCCTAGCAATGCAGATTATGTTTATACTTCTGAATCTTTCCACCCAGTACTGGAATTCAGGCCATTTTTGAGAGGCACTGTGAATCGTTCAGGCCCTGTTTCATGGGAAGGGCTGGGATGTCTCAGCTATTTGTATCAGAATTACACCTACTTCTGTGTTTTACTGATTATTAATTGCCCCAGACTAGTTCTTCTTCTCTGAAACCAGCTCCAGCTCTCTGTTTTTTTCTGTTTGAGGGGAACTGCTCTCACCTTTGTAATCATTTACTTCAGCAGTGAAAATAAAATTAAATGAACCTGAAGGTCCCACTCAATGACTGTAAGAGAATACACTTACCTTTAAGAGTGTAAGCTTAACCAAAAAGACAGATGAAAGGATTAGGAAAGGAAAGGAAACAGTAAATAGATAACTGAGATAACTGAGGGCCTGGAATAGATGAATTAGGAAGAAAAACTATAAAGATCAGGACTTTACACATTGCACTTCACACTGAAGAAGGTTGGTGGTTCGGGGAGGAGTAGAGAAAAAGCATGAAGGTGTGGATAATGTAATTAAAGCATAGTAGTACTAGAGATTCAAACAACATGGTCTCTCCCTATTTTTCTTTCCCACTTATTTATTACTGTATATTTCTTATCCATGACTCAGTTTCTCCACACTGTTTTCTCTTCTTTAAATATGAAAGTCATCTTTCAGGCTCTTCAGTTGGTGATTGCTGCACCTTTTGATTTCCTCTTTCAGACCAAATTTTAAAATGGTGCCTAGGAGAAGGCTGACGGATGCTGGTAGAGTGAGGGGCACATAAGAGGA
>JAVJGG010000074.1:61351449-61373413 GCA_035590195.1 Aviceda cuculoides
GTCATTTTATTAGTGTTATCATTATCATTATTAGTTTCTTCTTTTCTGTTCTATTAAACTGTTCTTATCTCAACCCAGGAATTTTACTTCTTTTCCTGATTTCCTCCCCCATCCTTCTGGGTGGGGGGAAGTGAGTGAGCGGCTGCATGGTGCTTAGTTGCTGGCTGAGGTTAAACCACAACAAAGGACTGTCATGGTTTAAGCCCAGCTGGCAACAAAGCACCATGAGACCCCTTGCTCACTCCTCCCCCCAACCCCCAGTGGGATGGGGAGGAGAATCAGAAGGGAGAAAGGGGAAAAAAAAAAAGGAAGGTAGAACCTTGTGGGTTGAGATAAGGACAGTTTACTGGGACAACACGAGGAGACAAGTTACAATAATAACAATAGTTCTAATAAAAGAACATACAAAATGAGTGATGCACAGCACAATTGCTCACCACCTGCAACCTGTCACTCTGCCACTTCCCCTGCTGTGATACCACCTTCACCACCCCGCAGCCCGCTCCCCAGTTATATACTGAGCATGACATCACATGGTATGGAATATCCCCTTGGCTAGTTTGGGTCAGCTGTCCTGGCTTTGCCCCCTCCCAGCTGCCTGTGAAAATTAACTCTGTCCCAACAAAACCAAGGGCATTTAGCCACTGACATCAATAGGAGACATGAAGAATTTGAAACAGAATGCAAGTAGCAATTGAGTACTATTAAAGTCTGAGTAGGCTGATGAGAGCACTAAATTTCAGAATTAAGACTGCCCCTGAACTCCTAGACTGTGCTCTTTGTTATTGGAGTTTTACAACTTATATTGTGTTCCTTTAGCAGTGGCTTTCAGAAACAGCTGTGACTGTATGTGCAAAATGAGCTTTTTTTTCTTATATGCTATACACTTTTTTTCCTTGTGACACTTGCTATATACGTAATCGTCTGCCTGTATATACATACATGTCTGCACACACAAATACACAGCCTAGAAATGCAGAAAGCATATGCTGAGTGTACATCAGGAAGCTTTAATGAAAAAAACAATGATCAGGTTTCCTTAAATGAATATGTAATTCCATTCAGAAAAATTTCAAATATAGTCCTGAAAACAGCTAATAACAAACTTGCTTTTCTAGAAAATAATGGATTTCTCTCACCTAGTGCACTGCATTCAGATTAACTTCAGTCTGGTTACCTTACATAGCATCTCACATGGAACAACGCAAACTTTCCTCCTGCCAGCCTATGAACAGGGAAGCTGCATGAGCTGTAGCCCCTGGGCAGATGCTTCTGGTGGCTTGAGGCTGGGAAACAGTAATATCCATCAAAGTGCTGGTTAATTCTTAAGGTTCTTGCCTATTTTCTTAGCACTGCAGCATTTGGGAAAATCTGGTTTATCCATTATTATTTTTTTTCTCTCTCTCCCCTTTTTAACTTTGATATGATTTGGACCAAAATCCAGCCTCAAAAAAGGAAGAAAATGTCCAAGTTCTGGGGTAGTTCTGCTTTTCATTAAATTCCTTTAACAATTATAATTCGCAAACTGGTTACTGGAATCTTTCTATCTTATCTGTTTTGAATTAATGCTAATTTACTCAGTAACAATTCTTTAGAGCTACCTGGGGATTTTAAAGCACTTGACAATATCATTCTCTCATTTTTGGTCTCAGTGAAAAAGAGTCTTCACAAGGTTTCAGAGAACATGTCTTTTGATAGGTCTTCAATACAGTTTGAGAACACAGCTAACAGAAAGAGCCAAACAGCATTATCTTTAGCCAAGCCTGTGGTGCAAAAGACCTCTTAAAGTGCTGGTCTCTTCCTTCAGAGCTGGGGCTGGGTTGATGTAAATGTTTTGATTTTCAAAGTGGACCTAGGAGACAAACCTGTTTCCAAGGTTTTTGATGAAACTTTTGGGTTGGTTACAGCTCATGCTTTGGAGATAGATCTTAAATAATATTCCCCAAACCCAAAGGAAACCCTATGAGTTGTTTGTTCCGTGTCCCTGTACAGAGAGAGCTCCGAGGGAACAAAATTGTGCAGTTTGTCCTTCTATACTCCCCTTCTGTTATTTGTTCTTTTCACATTTAAATACACAGAATAACCAGAAATTTTCCAGCTCCTCCCTTTGTCTCTTCATAGAACCAAATAAAATTCTCACAGCCCACTACGCTTTCAGTAAGTCCTAACAAAAATAGCTTATTATTTTGATGCCTTCAAAAGACAGCTTGTGAGTTACTTGCCTCTGCCTTGTCATTCCTGAGCTGGAAGAATAAAGGTGGCCTAAACTTGGTCTAGGGTTAGCACTCCTGTCTCAAATCCTGCATTCTAGACAACTATTTGTTTTTGAGATCTATTTGTTTTTCTTACTGCTCTGTACTCTGCTTCTATTCTCATTTCCCCTTTATTTTTAAATTCAGGCTACTCTACTAAGAGGCTAAATTACTAATGACTTCACCTTTTCTTTTTCAGAATAGAAAGTAATGGAAGTTTTTAAAGTTGATGGAATTTCACTATGATATGTGGCCCTCCTGAATACCAGGCTTTCCTTGGTATAACTTTAGAGCTTTGCAGTTGCTCTAGGTTCATAGCTATTAGCTTGCACCTATGCTTTTCAGACTTGCTTATAGTTATTTCATGATCCTACCTACTGGTTTAGAACACTATTTGAATCTCTCATAGGATGTTAGACCAGTCATCTTCCTTTCCTATGTAAGATCCAGAAAGGTAATGAAAGTAATTATGCAATGTCCAAAATAAACTGTTACAATGTGTAAACTGAGCCAATTTCTGTTAGCTGTCTTACTAGATCATATAACATCATCCTAATCAAGGCATTTTGCTGTAAAATGTAATAATAAAAATAAAAAGAAAATAAATTAAAAAATCAGAGCTCACCTGAAAAAGCCAATGCTACAACATCAAAGTGACACTTAGGTAGTTTGCATGCTCTTAAATGAATGCAAACTACAACTGATTGCAACATGATTTTTAAAAATGAACTGTCATAATCAATATTTTTGGCTAAGGGATTGAGAAAAACATCAATTTTTTATTGAGATGGGGGATATTTTTTTCAGTGTATATGCTGTGTTTCTTCTGATAAATTTTGAATTACCATGTCTTGAGAAAACTGACTTCAAAACATAAATGAATTGTGGAAAATACTTAGAGGCAATACTGCCCAATTTCTCCATTAGCTATATAATTTACTGAGTTTTCTACATATGAAGTTTGAAACTTAGACAAAGGCTATCACACTCTTGTCTACATACTTTTCACTGCATGTGCTTTGTAAATAATGTCACTTAATAGCCAGCTTCCATCTCTTTCTGGGGCAGAACATTGCATACTTTGATTTCCCAGCAGGATTCTATATCTACATTACACGGCACATGCTGAGACCTAGATCTTGCTAAGTAACAGTAGAGTGAATGGCAACGTAAGAGCAAATGAACTAGGGTGGAGGAGAAGACTTTGTACATGGATAGTGAGGAAAAATTGTAATCAAATTTTTATATATCTACAAGCCTCTACTTCTGGCCTCTTCTTTGGTTGCTTTGCTTCAGGAAATAAAATGCTAGAAGTGTTTGTGGTACCTTTAAAAACTTCTTCTGGAAACAGTTTTCGGCTGTTAGTATCTTCATAAGAAATCAGCTCAATGGCACAATCTAGACAATAAATGCTCAAGTCTCAAGCGTTTTGCTATGCAGTTTTCAAAATACAGCAATCATCTCAGTTCAAATACTCTTACTTAATGATCCTCTCTTGATAGAACAAATTAGGCTTTCTGTGTTCATCTCTTGAAATGGCAGCTCCTCTGTCCCTGGAAGAGGTTGTTTTAGGAAAGAAAAAAGACAAACTATGCTGGAAAATGAGATAAGATAAAGCAATGAATAATAAAGTTTTGTAGAGAATGTGTGGTTTTCTAATAAGACCTGTGTGAGGGGGTGTGGAGGGGACCATCACAAAACCAGCATGATGTTGTGGCTGTGCTTGGACCTTTCTCCAAGTTTCTTTGCAGGCTGCTCTGGCATCTCACTCTACACATTATCTAGCAATTCACTCCTTTTGCATACAGAATCAGTTTAAAACATCAAATACTACCCGAAACTGGAGTCTGGAGAGAGCTATGGTTTTCTTCTGGTATCTATGCTGTTCCATTTCCCTTCCACACTCCAAATGTTTGCCTATTTTTCTTCAAACTACCTTATCCTAACGGCAAAATATGATACTTTTAATACTTTAAATTCTATGTTACAAGGTTGAAAATTACTTTTATATCAAATGAGTACCCACACTGTGATGGGGGTTAGCAGGGTTCTCATGAAGGAGAGGTACTACAGTTTACCATAAACTATTGAGCTGTAAGCATCGTAAAACTGCTATCTGATGTAAACTTTTATTAATCCCATTTTTTTTTCTTTCTTACATCATCATATGGTACTGTGTCTTACCTACCTTTAAGCAAAACTAAACTGGTATAAAGGAGAGACAACAATGATACCTGTTACTCATCCATTTAATTACTGTTATAGTTCAGTACTATGCTTTTTGGGATCGCTTCAGACTGAAAAATCTCAGGTCATAGAATTATATAAAAATAACTGCCTTGAATTTCCTTTTCGTGTTTTCTTTTGATAGAATCAAAAGTTACTATGTTACTATCTAGATTGCAAGATTTAAAAAATATTACTCTCTACTTTGCTGGGTAATAGGAGCATATAGAAAATAATTGGAACACTTTGACAACTTTTGAATAGGTTATAACATCTTTGATAAATACTTCTATTGAAAGTGCTTCTTCATATTTTCAAAACTGTTTTCTGGTTTCATGGTTGGCCAGTAATGATGCAGTCTCAGCTAACCATTTATATTTCCTTAATCAGGCACCGGATCAGAAGTCTGATCAAAACTGTTGCTATTTTACAAGCATCTGCTATTTTCATGATTGCTTCTTACTTTTCATCTGCACTTTGGCACAAAGATTTAATTAAAGTAGTTAAAGTAACCAACAACAGATGTGATCTGCTCAACTACAAGTCAGGACTTTGAGACTCCTCTGTGGATGAAGAGAAATTAAAAGAATTATGTTTCTGTAATTTACTTCAATTACTCTGTGTACCAAGTTTAGTTAATCACTGTTGTCTAGCACCTTTTCAATAGCTAATAACACGGACATTCTTAACAGTTACCTACAGGCTTTGCAAAAGGTATTTTGGAGATGTGAAAATCCTGCCTTTTTCTAATTTCCTACTGGCAATGTTCTCTACTGTTTCCTTCATTCCTGTTTTGTTCCACTAAATAATCCACAATGCTATGCTCTTGGATGAGTTGTAAGCAGCAGAGGTAGACACTGGAACCTCTAAAGCTTATATATTGTCATGGCAAGCTCATCAGTCTCAAGTGTGCTGCACAGGGAATGAAGTGTGACTTGCATAATTCCCTGGGAAAGCAAACTGCCATGTTTTGATTGTTTCAATTACAAGAAACTAACTGTGGTTGAGTATGTCTTAAATCTTCACCTGTTTTCTTCAGCTATAGGATTTTGTATTTGTAGAAAAGTGTGTGCATGTGGAAAAGGAAAGAGAAACTGAGAATTTTTTTTCCCCTAGAAAATCTAGTTAGAGTTAAATATATGCCAATTAATTAGCTTGTGCTGACCATAACATCATTTGCGGAGTTGCTGTCTAATGGACTTTATCAGTCAGCAGAACAGTCAAGATAAAATGGAATGCAAATTAGGGAATAAATTTATTTTATATTTCTTCCCTAATCATGCCTTCCCCTCCATCTCCCCCGTGTTCACAAGTACTAAGTTTCTGTTCATTTTTCCTTTAGTTAACCATATGTTCTTGTTCTGTTTCTCACTGCATAACAATTCCTTCTATTGCTCCAGTTTCTGTTTGTGGCTCTAAGTTTAACCTCTCCTCTGGTTGTTTCTCCATGAGCAATGCCTCTAAATGGTAAGTGCAAAGTAATTAAAAAAAAAAAAGTCCACCGTATTATTCTAAGATTGAATCAATGAATAGAGGTGTAATAGAGAAGCCACAGTAAAAATAGTGTGTCTGGGAGAAAGAACGTTATTTTGGCCCAAGAGCATTGAAAACTAGCTGTGATGCATAAACTGAAAGAATAAATATGATACAATTCATCCATCAGAGTATCACTAAGGAAAAACAAAAAAAAAATTAATAGTGCAGTAAAGTAAATATCATATGGTTGAGAATACCAAAATACCACTTTCACAGAGTTGAATGATATTCTTTCCCCTGGAACAACTACTCTCTCCGGAAAAGTATCTATTGGCTTTACAATATGCTTTGAAGGTCAGACAAAAGAAAGCCCTCAGGCTTTGGTAGACCGCAAGTTAAAATGTGTTTAAAATTGATTTACTGCTTTTGCTGAGGGTCTGGTAAGGTACCTTAGTTTGCATTTTACAGAAGAGAAAGGGAGCAATTTGTGACAGGAGGAGGTACCCTTTATGTGGCTTTGAAAACCCCTATACAGCTTTGCACCGGTGTCTTTGCTGGGACTGATGAAGTTTTAGAAACCCAGAATCTTCACTCTAAAAGGCCAAAAATACCATTTTCCTAATTGTTGCTGCCTGGTTGGGGTTAGCAGAAGACAGAGAATTGAATGCCCAATGTACTTTGGTAGGGTGGATATAAACTTGTTGAAAAAAGGATGATGTCCCTTCCACATTTACCTTTGGTTGTTTAGCTTTTTAAATTGCTGTGCTCTACCTAAAATGAGTTCCTGCATGCTGGCTTTCAGTCAAGTGCAGTTTCAGCCAAAGAAGTTGCAATGATGGGACAACATGCAGCTACTAAAGGAAAGAAGTAGAACAGATGACCATGTCTAAACCAATGATAATGCTGCCCACACAGTCTTATCTTTTCCCCTACCAGCCTTATGTATGAGTCAGTAAGAAGGGGAGAATTGTGGTGCAAATTAAATTTTAAAATTGTTGTGGAATGTCTTCTGGGTTTTTTCAGAACTGATATATAAGCAAAACTGTCTCTTCAGCCAGGGACTGCAGACTTGTTAATGACATGCTGTCAATATTTTGAAGACAGTTGATGGACCAAAAAGAAAACAGTTGCATTACAAGGAGAATAAGCATCACAGTCTAAGAATCTTCAGTCTGAAAAGCCTGAAGGAGACATGAAAGCTACAGAAGTTGCTGGGGTTGTTTCAGTGTGCTCAATATCTTCTCCTTACTTCCAAGAACAGGAGAGGGGGAGGGGAAGGGAAAGAATGCTGGTATAGCGACTCTTGAAGCACCCTGGAGTGAACAACAATTTGCTAATACACTCTTAATTCCAATATATTGGTGTGTAGTCAAGGCTGTGCGTCAAGGATACTGGCAACTACTTCAAGCATTGGCACTCCATTCTGCCTTTTTCTGTCCATGACCCACCACCTCCCTGCCCCCCCCAGTCCTTCTGGGGCTTTAAAATAGTCAGTCATGTCACAGAAGTGTTTTCAGAGAGGAAATGATCAAGGGAAGGAAGTGTGCAGTTTGTCCTAGTTAGGTTGGAGGGGAAAAGTTTGGGTGTTACAACTCAGGTGAAAATTTTGGGGTTACAACTCAGAGGAATAGCTAATAAAAACTTGCTTACACAAATCTCAGCAAAACAATGTTTTTGTTCTTCCCTATACAGCAGTCTATCACAGATGCCCATCATTATTAAAAAACAAAATCTACTTCTGATGTAAGAATTCCTTTCTGGGTGCTATAGAAACAAAAGTACATTCTTGACATCACCAAGGCAACACAGAAATAACATTGTAAGCATCCTTTCTTTAAGGGTGTGAGAAACTCTGAGATTATGGACTGGACAGTAACAGTGCCGGATGTGTTTGAAGATGAGTGTTGTTTAGTTGATTGTCAGAGGTTACAAAGCTGCCACATAGGATGATTTATTGGCTGTTTAGTATACAGGAACAGGGAATGACAAGACACAAACAACAAACTGTATTTCTAACCATTTCTTTCATTCATGAAGTACTAAAAAGTGCAAATTTTTCAAAGTATCAGAACAGAATCTAGGAAACTGTCTCTTCAGCAAAGCCAGTAAAGGTAAGGTACATGGCTTAATATAGTGTTTGAGAACTACAAGAGTGGGGGAAAATGTTTTTAAAGTTGGGACTTCTTACTGGAACATAAATATAAAACTGCCACAAAGTTTATTATATGAAAACAACAATCTAAATAACAAAAAATTCCTTTATAAGTGCAGGACATATGGAGTTGAGGCTGTTTGTTGACATTGCTCTGCTGGAGTAAAGAAGTGGAATTTTTCCTCTTGCTGTGTAATATTTCCAGGGAACTTTGCCTCAACATTCTTAACTGTGCATAAATGGATACATGAGATTTTCTAAAAGTTTAATTTCTGGAAGCTTACATACTATTGTTAAAGAAGTCTTAAATTTTGGGAAAGGACAATATTTTTAGTTATGGGACTGAGTTTGTATAGTGCCAGTTTCACAGTAGGTGAAAATGTTGTCAGTATAGGGAATGCTTGTGTGGACAGAGGTAAGCAATTTATCCTGAACTCTGCAGTTAGGCATTACAAATTTGTGTCCAGATCTTGCACATTTATATGTCTCAAACCTATCCAAATCACTAACAATGACCTCCTCCCCCTTGTTTCTCCACAGTACTTTGATTTTTTTTTTAAATGTGTTTTATAATGACAAATCTCTAGAAAACATAAATTTGTGATGTTATTGTATGAAATTGGTTCAATGGATGTAAAATGGATTATATTTGTAAACATTTTCATTTATTGGCTGTGAGAAATGGCAGGTTAGCAGTTGGTTGGATGATTCTCAGGCACTTGTTATGTCTATACAGCACTCTATACAGTGCCAGAAATCTGCTCCTCTGTGCTCATTCAGTGTTTCTAGAGACTCAGAGCTCAAGCACTAAATTTGTTTTAAGAGCTGCAGAAAATTTTATAAGCGGACACAAGTGTGGATTCTGTTGAAGATCAACAGCAGGCACCTCTGTACATATGCCTACAGTCACAATCTTTTTTTCATGCCATTGCAATTTCACAATGGCAGGCATAGAATCTTATAATTTAAAAATATAATACTTCTGTGTTTAAAGATCTGTGCATGACCAGTGAAATTTGTGGAATAATGAAGAATGGAATGTCCCTCTAATGGAGGGGAATGTCTAGCATTTAAGTGAATCCACAATTTAGATGAAGAGGTTTATCTTTTGGCATCATAATACTATTTTTATACAGATTATTTTAGAGGAAAACAAATTAAATCACTCGATTTTTTTGAAAGGAAATGCCTTATGGAAGTTTTACTGAAGATGCTTAGAGTAAATTCTATTTGCTGCTTTGAAACAAAGAGATGCTGAATTTAAACATGTACAAAATGGGCAGTTATGATCCCATAATTCAGGTCTCATTTTATTGTCTTTTTTTAAACAGAAGAAGAATCTAGGATGACAGTGGCAACAGTATGTCCCAATTCTGTCGTCTTTGGAGTGAGTTTTCAATTTTAAAATTTTTTAATATTTGGAGAAAGGAATCTATTGTGGAAGTTATTTGGAAATTTGGTTTTGGCGCAGGCCTTCCTTGTGTCCTGCAATTTTGCACGTCTTAGGATAAATTGCTGATACGCCATTGCCAAATTGAGCACATGCTGCAACTCTCCGTGCTTGACCAGCTTTTATTAAAGGTGACAGGTAATGCAGTCTGAAAATAATCGAGGCCTTAAATTGACACAGGAGGGCACTTCAAATGAAATGCAAATGAAAGGTGTTGACATTTAGCTGTGTTTTCTTTGTCTTTGTTTCATTATTTAATTAATATGAACTTTGGAAATGGAGGAAAAAGTTCCTATTCTCACTGTGACATATGGTGAAAAATATATTTCAGTTTTTCCTCCTTTTTCTTTTCATTAAGACCCAGATGTGTAAAATAACTGGA
Source organism: Aviceda cuculoides (assembly GCA_035590195.1). Classification (NCBI taxonomy): domain Eukaryota; kingdom Metazoa; phylum Chordata; class Aves; order Accipitriformes; family Accipitridae; genus Aviceda; species Aviceda cuculoides. The sequence goes on from JAVJGG010000074.1 coordinate 61,361,388, forward strand.
AAATGATCTGGAAATGGTAAACTACTTTTAGAAAAGAAGATATTGAATTGAAAAGTGGTATGTATCTGTATTTATAGAAGTCTTAAAAATTATAGAAAAGAATATTCATCAGTTGGGTGGTACAATTACAGTTGTCTATGAGAAACTGCAGCAATGGTTAGATTATTATAAACCCTATGCTAGGCTGAATAGATGGGACTACCAATCTCTCCCCTTTCACTGCTGGGATGAAAAGCATAAGGGTGTTATTGCTTGTGTAAGAAATGGACAGTTTGTAACTCTTGAATCTCATTTGATTTGCAATCCTTACTAAAGACATAAGTTTAATTTGTAGTTTGACCCTGACAATTTATTCATTGATGCTAAATCACCCATTAAACAGCATGGATTTACTCCTGCTGCATGCACTGCGTGTGCTGCAGTTGATTATATACTTTTGCTATAAAGTTTTATTATACAAATACTGTTATGAGGCAGCTTAATTTAATATAATTGTGCTTTAGTTAACTCTTGAGTCTTACTCTTTTGCCTCATAAATATGAATCTGTATAGGTCTAAAAAAGGCTTCCCTAGGAAATCTGTTAAAGTGGCTCACATTTTAGATTTAAAAGTCCACTGACGTACGTTTCAATCAAAAGACCACTTTGGAGAAGTGGCCATACTCCAGTTAAAACTGTGCATTATTCTTTAACTCAGTATAAGGCTTAAGACGGGCCAGTAGTACTCAGTTAAATGTTTCATTTACAGCTGTCAGATAGCTGAGGACTTTTTGTTCACCTGAAATCTGAGAAAGACTTGGTTTAAAACCTGACCACTTGAAATTTGTGGGGTAATGTAATTTGTTCTCTTGGACTGCTTTCTCCAAAGAGCAATCAAGAGCTTACAAGGGATTAGGAACAATAGTGAGTGACAAAAATAGAAAACACATGTGTGTAATATATTTACTATACATATTGTCATTGGTAAATTTATACTGCAACTTGAAAGGAAATTATATTTCAAAAACAGCCTATTCATATCAGAGTAGAAATTGGCTCTTGTAGAGATGTACAATTGCCAAAATACACAGATATTATAAAACTTCCTATAAAGCAATATCTAAATTAAGTTTATGTTGAATGCATGTATTACTAATTTGAGGTGAACTGAATTCCTAAGGAGCTGTAATTACAAATTCTTGGGTTTGAGATAAACCTTGGAATTTTCAAGTTAACCTTGTATTCAGACATGTTGAAATAGGGTAGTACATAGTAGTAGCATGCAAAGAGTGCTATGATGTACTGGCATCCATATGAAAAACATTTAAAAGACATACATAGACATTTTTTAAGTAAGTTGAATCTAAACTTTGTGTATAGGTCATAAAATGTCTGAATCAGGAAGATGTGCTCTTATTAATGCTTTTATTGCAAGAAAAGTTTAAGGTTTCAGCTGAATCAGAAAATTTTAAATTATGAAGGATAGTGTTAGTAGAAAAAAACCCATAATACTATATTTTAAATAGTGAAAGAAAAAGTTATTTTAGAATAAAATTCCTAGAATAAATTAAGAAATGTTAAAGTGTATAGAGAAGCAGAATCACACCCCTACTTTCCTATCATATTCTGCTTCCTTGTCATGTCTGTCAAATAGACCTGTCCAATGTCTATTTTTTTCTCTTAAAAAAAAAAAAAAAGATAGCTTTGCTTGTTGTGCCTGAAAGTTTGTCCCAAATTATTGCTGTTTTAAAAACGTTATTACCGGCTTTCTGTCATTTCGGGTGGGGGCAGTATGGTGTTTGACAGTATACTGAATATGTTTTAGAGGAGTAAAAAATAAATATGGAGTTAAAAAGAAAATAATATTAAAACGCATCACTGCTTTGCAGTAGAATGCTCTAAGCTACTCTCTTTGTTCCCTAATTCATTTTCTAGATAAGAAAATGCAATCAATTTAATCCAGTCAGACTTCACTGAAACATTTGATATGACATCACATAGTTAGTTTGGAGAAGGCAGTGATCAGTTTAAGTACTACAAGTTGGACAAAGAATTATCTAAAGGACAGGCAGCAGGTTCTAATGGAGTGATAGCTATAAGTTTGGTGGGAGGTTACACAAAGATTTAATCTGTGGTTTGGTTGACCTGATTTATTTCCATTCATGAGGCGTCATTGATAAATGGAAGACTATGATTATTTCCTGTGAAGATGTTAGTGGCCTAGTGGACTACATGAAATAGGAAGACATTTAATAACTTGAAATAAAATGTCACACATATAGGGGACTTAATAACAAATATTTCTGCTATAAGTTGGAGGCTTATTGACTTCAAAGTACAGAAGACAAGACAGACCTCAGTCTCTTAGTAGATCGCAGATTTACTTATAGTTAACAATGTGAGGTTGCTGTGAAAAAGAAAAATGTGATTCTAGAACGCGTAAAGCAAACTTTTTCCACTAGTGAAATGAATACTGTTGGCTTGTATAATGGAAAACCATCCAGCTGGAACTTATTACTCAAGTTTGAGAATGGTTTATCCATAGTGGGAGAAGTATGATGTGGAGCAGTAATATGATGTCATGCTGCTGAACCCTCTTAAAGAGGAAATTAAATGTGATAGCAATGGAGATATACAGTCTGGGAACCAGGAAAGATTAAAATCTTGCTTAAACTGAAGGAAGTATCAGTACAAAAATAAAAAGAATGGAGTGGCCAGGAAGAAATTTAGGCTGAATATGAGATGACTGACAGGGAAGTGAAATTTCACAGCAGACTTCCAACTAGGTGTGTTGGAACAACTGCTTTTGATTACTTTGTGAAAGGAATTGTATGGCTGTAGTGGTAGTAGAAGGCTTAATCTGATCACAGAGCAAGGTTAACAGAATCCTTAACAGTAGGATAAAATTGAGGAACCTTTTCTAGTTTGTGGTTCTGTTACTGGATTCAGAGTTAGACCTTCCAGACGTATAAGATATGTAGTTTATAAGCTTCTTAATATAGTTTCATTTGACAACATGACAAGCTAGCTTCTATTTCTGTTGAAGTTATTTACCTAAATGATGGCATTTTCTTTATGGCTCCCATGAACAGATGAAGAAGTAATGAAGGCACAACTTTTAAGTATCAAAGCAGAGTTGCTTGGGATACGGTTGCTTTTGGGATGTAAAGGGTGCCATTGGCAGTCATACCAGAGGTACTCTTCAGATGCCCAGGTTGGGAGCTTGTTTCCCACTGACTAGGCAATCTCTACGGCCATTCAGAGTATCTAAGATGGGAGTGTGCCCTTTTCGCTGCTGAACAGGTGAGGAATCTATGTTCCTGACTTAAGTCACATTCCTACATTTAGACAATGAAAATGCATGTCTTGCTCCTCACTTCTGTGTTAGAAAATCGTGTTCCTTTTTCCTGTCTACTTCCTGACGTAGATTCTTTCCACTTGAGGCTTTATTTACAAGTGGTTGTGAAGCTACTGGGAAAAGGGAAGAAGAGGAAAATAAATGATGTTAGGGTAGTATTGCATTATTTTTTTGCCTATTTGAACACTTAATCTTCCAGAAAAGTCTGCACACTTAGATTTTAAATGCTGTAGAGAAAACTGTATTGGCCAAATTTGTCTGCTTTTATATCATTCTGTGCAGCTCTTCTAACACTGTCAACCCTTTGAGGAGTCAGTATCTTGAAACTAGAAAAACAGTGTGAGATTGTGTCTTCATTCTGAAAAAAAGAAGTCTTCTTAATCTAATGAATTTAAACTAAGAATACAGTTTATGAGGGGAGTAAACACATATGTGTACATGCTTTGTTTTTTAGGATATTCAGTTCTGCTTGTAATGAAATTTGGTGACTGATTCACCTTTGGAAATCTGGACTTGACTCTTAGTATATGATTTACATCCTCTACTGAAATTTGTATTTTGTTTTATATGGCAACTCCTTTCAGTATTGTTTGGCCTGAAATCATGCAATGACTGATGCAATAGAAGATCTTGTGGAGCTCTTAAGACCGCATTGTCTGTAGTATTCAAAGGTACTTTGGACAACATCATTGGTAAAATAAGAAGATATGGCTCTTCCCATATTTCAAAGGAGACATTTTTTATATACCTTTCAATCCAGTGAAAACAGGGCAATGTAATAAAATCTTTCTCTTCAGGGTAAGAGATTTATTTTCTAGTGTGTTTTACCTCTGGCAGGTTTCTTGTGTTTCTGTCTACTGTTATTCAACTTTTTTCACCACTCAGAACAAAAATAAAAACAAAAGCCCCACCCCCCCAAACCCAAATCAAAACAACAACAACAACAAAAAAAACCAGGTTATGCGGATACATTATAGCTTTTGGCTATGGCCAGAGTTATTTTTTTCTTTCTTTCTACTTCATCTTTGAACCTCCCTTTTCTACTGAAGTTTAGTATATTCCCATATTTGAACTAAATCTTAAGCCAGAAACTTTCAGAATTGCTTTCAGTTGATAAAAATAAAGCATATTACAGGAAGGATAATCACATCCTAATTTGAAATTAATTCAGGTAGCTCTTTATGCTCCTAAAATTCAAAATGTCAATGGCCAGCTCAGTAAATATAACCACTGTGGGAATTACATATCATTCATGGACACTACAAAGTATAGTGGTTTCTTCCTAGCTACAAGTGTTCCTCCAGATTTGTTTTTCCTTGTGTCTGTACTATTTTCTTGCTTCATTTTTCACATTTGATTAGGTCTTCAGGATTTATTATCTAAAATAAAATAACAGAATTAATGGCATCCATCATAAAAACAGACATGTCAGTTATAAAACAGTTATAGTGCATTCATATTTTGGCTTTTGACTTTTGATATTAAAATATTTTAACTTGCAGCTGTTAGCTTCAAGGTCTGTTTCTTGTTAGTAAGTCATACAAACAGCAAAATTTCTCTGAGATGGAGAATTATGGTCTTCGGTTTTAGGGTTTTGTTCTGTTTGTCTTTGTCAGGGTGACTTATCTTTATTTCCTTCCCCTTCCCCATTGAAATGGCTTAAATACATGAATTTAGATTCTGGAGTCAGCTGATGCAAAGTATGAGACAGGACATTTGGAACAATTTTTAATGATCAGCAAAGTGTACACAGGAGAAGTTAAGTACCAAATGAGTGATGTACTGCTGCAGATAGCCAGGAAGTGCACTAGTGGAGGGGCTTTGGGGAGATTTTAGAAGCACTTTGAATGTAGTAAGTAACATTAATCCCCAGTGTTCAAGACTACTAAATTCAGTTTTCCTAACAGCATGAGGGCTAGCACTCATGGAGGAGGTTTCTTGCCCATCAGAACCATTATTTGTAATGTCTCATGAGCCTTGATGGTATTTTTGACAAATCCTCACTTGCCTGCAGAGCTGATGCTTTGAGTCTCTGGACAGCACAGGTGGGTTTATCACAAGTAGATTTTAGAATCATGGTGTTTAAAACTGCGAAGAACTTCGTCTGATACACATTGTGTAAAGAAGCTCTGGATGGAGAGATGGGCTATCATTATATAGAATTAATAAGGAGAAAAAACTATCTAAAAAATTGGAATCTATGCTTCCCATCAATAGTGGGTATGTGTTACCAGAGACTGTTAAAAGAGCATTAATGTAATAGCTGTGTCACATGAGAACAAGGGTTCACTTAGCCAAATATCATGTCTCCTAAGCATTCATGAAGAAGCTTCAGTGGATTACTCTTCTGTGGACGGATATGCCAAATCTTCTTGAACCCGCGTAAAATTTCATTATCTGCAAGAGTCTCACCAAGAGTTCCATAATTCAGCCAGCTGTGTTCCTGTTCCTTTGTCTGTTTTGAACCTTGCTCCTGCCATCTTCATTTGATGACTCATCCTGTAATTTTTGTGTTTATTCTGGAAACTAAAGATATTGATAAAGATGAATGAATTCAGTGGCTCTTGGTGGAAAGAGTGGAGGTTTTGACTGGATATGAAAAAAACATTTTTCACTGAAGACCAACTTAGCATTGGCAAGTTGGACAGAGAAGTTGTTCAGTCTCCAGCTTTGGAGGATGATGCAACAAGACCTAACTGGACAAAGCTCTGAGCGTCTTAGTCTGAATTCAGTATTGACTGCACTTTGAACAGGAGGCTGGAATAGACATAACCAAAGGTTCCTCCCAAGCTTTAATCATTCTTGGATCAGTGTAATCTATCTTTTCGTGCTGCTTCTTACTGTGGTTATTAATGTTATTTTATTTAGCAACTCTTTGCAAAGAAGCTTTTCCATACATTTAGTCACCCTTGTTACTGACCTCTGAACTTCTCTGAAGTTTAAAAAGTTTGTTTTGAAATGGGGATAGGCCAGAACTACATGCAGTGTTTCAAGATGTGACTGAACACTCATTTATACAGTGGTATCACGATGTGCTTTGTTTCATTTCTTATTCCTTTCCTAATATGTAAAAAAATCTGCTTTTTTTTTAACCACTGAGCAGTGAGGTTATGTTTCCATGGAGTCTTAATTTCACAGTCTCCTGAGTTGTAATGATAAGTTCAGAGCTCTTGATTTATATGTAAAGTTAGAAATTTTTTTTCATGTGCATTACTTTACATTTTTCTATATTAAATTTCACCTGCTGTTTTATTGCCTGATCACTCAGTCCTGTGCTTGTGTTCTGCTCTTCACAGTTAGCTGTTACTTTTACTACTGTGACCTAGTATCATCATCAAATTTTGTCATCTCATTGCTCAGTCTTCTTTTTATAAGAAGGTTGTTTGTTTAGGACTTCATTGAATATCAAGGACTTCAATGCACATTCCCATGGAACTCCAATGATAATCTTCTTCCAAGGTAGAGCTTGACCATTTGCTTCTATCTGCTGTTTCTTTTGTTTTAACTAATTACTTATTTATGAAAATACCTTTTCATATTTCATTATCTTCCTATATGGCAGAAAACCTGCTCCAAGCCCAAGCAGGTTATTAGATAAATAAGAACTGTGTGACCTCCTTCAAAGAATTTAATTAGATTTGTGTGGCATGATTTCCCTTTAGAAAAGCTTAAGTAGCTGTTTTCGAGAACAAATTTCTTGAGATACCAGCTTTTTATTTTAATTTCACTTTATATTGTATATGTAGACTTACTCAACATGACTTTTCACATTTGACTGACTGATGTTATATTTTCCATTGATTTCCATCTACTTGTATTTCTTGCAATCTGACAAACAAGCAAGGAGTGAAAGGAGATGAATATTTCAAAATTAAGTCCCCAGTCTATGAAGAGTTCAGTGATGCAGAAAGGCTCTTTGTGCTCAATCAAATAGACATATGAAAATCTGTGGGACTGTGCTCTAAGAAGTCAAATAAATAAATTCTTTGCTCAGCGTTAGTAATACATTAAGAATGAAACCTGTACACGTGTTAGTATGATAACACTGCCTTGGAGGAACACCCCTTTTATTTCATTCCTGTTTATTTCTAAAATCAAAATTCAATTCAGATTTAAAACTTTTTCAGACACTTTCCCCTGGCAATTTCAATAGATAGCTCTGTATATTCTAGAGAGCAAATACTTGAACACATGTCTTCAAGGCCCGTGTATTGAACCTTACTCCGATCTTAGCTATAACCCTTTCCTTAATACAACTCCTGGCTGCTGATTTATAGATGGTTTCTTTTTTATTATTCTTAATGTTGATTGTGACTGGATTACGAACTTTTCACCAAGAATGGTTTTCTGAGGCACAGAATTTGAATACAGTCATGGAAAAACAGCAGTTTATGAAAGTAATAAGAACAGCATAATCTGGATTAGCAGAAGTTTATTTAACTGTTCTTTCAAAATAACTTTCTAATTTTTATTTTCTTATTATAAGTGTAGCTCTAGACTTTGACTATATAGAGTATAACGTAAAAGGAGATTCCAGTCACCTGGCGGGCTCCTGCTCATAGGAATAAACACCTTTGTTTACTATTAAGTACTAATTCCTAAGATAATGCTATTATACAGAATATGACAATGGAATGCATCTGTAGAGAATTGTTGCGCTAAATTAAGTTCAGAATTGTTAACACAATATGCATTGTCCACAGTGTACTAAAGACATAGTACTTTTTCTTTTGACTAAAGAACATTTCTCCAGTGGTAAGAATACTAAGTAACAAAATCAAATTGTAGGCTATTTAAAAGATGTGTGATAACTGAACATGGACTCCTTGCTCATGAAGCAGAACTGTCTGTCTTGAGCATTATGAAATAAAAAAAGCAAATTAAACTCCTTGCTGAAATGTTTGAAGCAGGCTGAAGCCTGTGCCTGGAATCTGTTGTACTGTAAATCCCCATAATATGGAATATTATAGTGAAAATCCCCCAAATTTTTAAATTTTTCCAGTGTAGCCATGAACAAGCAGAATTAATTCATAAGATGAAATCATAAATATGCATAGATTATTTGTCATACCTTTTTGGCTGGGAAATCCTCTTGTGAATTTGGTATGTCACATGCAGAGAAGCAATGGCCCCTTCCTAATATTGGCAGGAAATCCTCTAAATGATTCAAAATAAGTCTTATACCAATGTCATTGATACTGCAGTGCATGACTGTAAACCAAACATTTTCTTAAAACAATTCCTGAAGTGTTCATGAACACTGACTCTGTATGCTGGCATTTCCCTCATGTAGATAAATAATTGCAGCAAGGTTTTGAAAGGACTTGCCAGTCTAATCTCTCATGTATACTGTTCTTCCTGGCAAATAGATACAGGTACTGAGAAATTTCTAACTGCTAGGAATTTGTTTCTCTTGTCTTTGGCCTTCTGCCTTCAAAACATCAGGTGAGTTCAATTCATTTCTGTTTTACAGAAACATTTAATTTACTATTAGTATTTGATTAAAGTTCTGACTAGGTTGAAAGGAAATGGAATTTTGCCATCGGTTTCAATGGGAGGACATTAAATGATGTGTATCATTCTGTACTGTTCCATAGTATGTGTTGGAGTTCTGGATCTGAGATTCGTTACCCAGTGCAGAGATTTGGGAAATAGTTAACTAGCTTACTGGGCTTACTCTTCAGTTATTCACTGCAAACTGGTAAATGATTTATTAGGTCCTACAGTTCAATTTTGGAGATATCATTTACACCTGGTGGTAAATACCACAAGAATTTAGCTAAAAATGCTTTAATGTCAGCATGAAGCCCTTTTCTGACTAAAAGAGGAGGAATCTTCCCCATTCCCCTGAAATGCCCCTACATAAGAGGTACGATGCCCTGGGGCTGGAGAATGAACAGAGAGTGAGTAACAGGCAAGACCCAAGAAAGGCCAACTGTGCAAAGTAGGTCCAACCACCTACCCACATTAGAACCAGTGCCACCAGAAAAGTATGTAGGGTGTTTGTAATTGGAGCCTCCTTGCTGAGAGGCACCAAAGTGTCCATTTATTGCCCAGACAGTATCTCTAGAGAAATTTGCTGCCTGCCGGGAGCTTGCACCAGTGATGTCATGGAGAGGCTACAGAGCCTCGTAAATCCTGCTGACTATCACCCGTTTCTACTGTTCCAAGTAGGATCGAATGATGCTGCAATAAGGCAACACAGAAATATCAAAAGAGATTTTATGTCCCTTGGAACAATGTTAAAGGGATTGGGAGTACAGATGGTGTTGTCTGTCCTCCAAGTTGGAGAAGGCGGTTTGAGAAAAAGGAGATGAATTGAACAGGTGAATGGCTGGCTGCAGAGCTGGTGCCATACTCAAGGTCTTGGCTTCTATGATCTTGGGCTTATCTTTGAGAAACTGAACCTGTTGACAGGTGATGGGGCTCAGCTGACCAATTGTGAGCAAGAGTGTCCTGGGCAATAAGCTGACTGGATTTATAAACAAAGCTTTAAACTAGATTTAGTGGGGGAAAGGGATGCTGTTCTAAGCACTGAAGAAGGGTTGCTGAAGTATTGGGAAGCAACAGGGACAGCCCTGTGGACTGCTTCAAGGGAATTAGGGTGAGGTGCTCTAAAAAGGGGATGTGGCTGATAGCCCAGCTGAAGTGCTTCTGTACCAATGCACACAGCATGGGAAACAAACAGAAGGAGCTGGTAACCACTGCCCAGATGGAAAACTATGACTGATTGGTATCACAGAAACTTGGTGAGATGAATCACATGATTGGAGTGCTGTGATTGACAGCTATAAAGTATTCAGAAGGGACAGGCAAGGAAGGAGAGGTGGGGGGAGTTGCCCTCCATGCCAAAAATGGGATTGATTGCACAGACTTCAACCACCCCGACAGCTGCTGGAAAAGTGGTGCAGTGAAATCCAAGCAGTCCAGGAAACTACTGGAGTGCAGGAAACTGCTGGAGTGCGTTGAGGACAACTTCCTAGCACAGGTGATAGAGAGACCGACCAGGGGAGAGGCACTGCTGGACCTGTTGCTCACTAATGGGGAAGAATTTATTGGAGAGGTCAAGATTGGAGGTAGCCTTGGCTGCAGTGATTATGCCCTCATGGAATGCTCAATCTTGAGGGGTATAGGATGTGTAAAAAGTAGAGTCAGGACCCTGAACCTCAGAGGGTTGGTGGGCAATGTGAAGCTCAAGGGCAGCCTTGGCTGCAGTGACCATGAAATGGTGGAGTTCAAGATTCTTAGGGGAGCGGGGAGGTTGCACAGCAAGCTTACTACCCTGGACTTCAGGAGAGCAGACTTTGGCCTCTTCAGGGATCTGCTTGGTAGAGAACCATGGGATAAAGCCCTGGAGGGAAGAGGGGTCCAAGAATGCTGGTTAATATTCAAGGGTCACCTCCTCCAAGCTCAGGAGCGATGCATCCCAACAAAGAGGAAGTCCAGCACTGTTTAACATCTTTGTCAGAAACACAGACAGTGGGATTAAGTGCACCTCAGCAAGTCTGCTGATGACACCAAGCTGTGTGGTGCGGTTGACACTCTGGGGGGAAGGGATGCCATCCAGAGGGACCTTGACAGGCTTGAGAAGGGGGCCTGTGTAAACCTCATGAGGTTCAACAAGTCCAAGTGCAAGGTCCTCCACATGGGTTGGGGCAATCCGAAGCACAGGCTAGACAATGAATGGATTGAGAGCAGCCCTGTGGAGAAGGACTTGGGGATATTGGTGGATGAAAAGCTGGACATGACCTGGCAGTGTGTGCTTGCAGCCCAGAAAGCCAACCATATGCTGGGCTGCATCAAAAGAAGCATTGCCAGCAGCTCTCAGGAGGTGATTTCCCCCTCTACTCTGCTCTGGTGAGACCCCACCTGGAGTACTGCATCCACAGCTTGGAAGTCCTCAGTACGGGAAAGACACGGACCTGTTGAAATGGGTCCAGAAGAGGGCCAAAAAAAGGATCAGGGGGCTGGAACACCTCTCCTATGAGGAAAGGCTGAGAGAGTTGGGGTTGTTTAGCCTGGAGAAGAGAAGGCTCCAGGGAGACATTATAGCAGCCTTTCAATACTTAAAGGTGACCTGCATGAAAGGTGGGGAGGGAGACTTCAACAGGGAATGTAGTGATAGGACTAGGGGTAACAGTTTTAAACTGAAAGAGGGTAGATTTAGATTATATATTAGAAAGAAATTCTTCACTGTGAGGGTGGTGAAACACTGGAACAGGTTGCTGGAAGAGGTGGTAGATACCCCATCCCTGGAAGTGTTCAAGGCCAGGTTGGATGGGATTTGAGCAACCTGGTCTAGTGAAAGGTGTCCATGCCCATGGCATGGGGGGTGGAACTAGATAATCTTTAAGGTCCCTTGCAACCCAAACCATTCTGTATTGGCTTTCTGTGGCAAGGTTTTCATAGCGGGGGGGTTACAGCGGTGGCTTCTGTAAGAAGCTGCTGGAAGTTTCCCCTGTGTTCGACAGAGCCAATACCAGCCTGCTCTAAGTTTGGACTTGCTGCTGGCCAAGGCCGAGTCAATCAGTGATAGTGGTAATGCCTCTGTGATAACTTTTTTAAGAAGGAAAAAAAAGTTCCTGGGACAGACAGAAGGAAAATGGCAGCTGAAGAGAGTGTGAGAACATGTAAGAGAAACAACCCTGCAGACACCAAGGTCAGTGAAGAAGGAGGGGGAGGAGATGCTC
>JAVJGG010000074.1:61399955-61415647 GCA_035590195.1 Aviceda cuculoides
GGGTTGTAAGACATTGGAATAGGCTGCCCAGGGAGGTGGTTGAGTCACCATCCCTGGAGGTGTTCAAAAAGTGCATATATGAGGTACTCTGTAACATGGTCTAGTGGGCAGGGATGATGGTTGGACTCGGTGATCTTGCAGGTCCTTTCCAACCTAAATGATTCTATGATTCTATATCCCTGCTCGTTGCAGGTGGGTTGGACTAGATGATCTCTGGAGGTCCCTTCCAACCCAAACTATTCTAGGACACTATGATTCTATGATTCTATGTTTAACTTTCACCAAAAATCTTTCATTAAGTAGGTCTTTATAACAGTGATACAGAAATTCTTTTTAACTCACTTTCCCCTTCAAAGGTGGCTGAAAAGCAACTCGAATAGCACAGAGCTCTGTGTAGGGTAAGGTGATGAGCCAGCTGAGAGCTTATGTGTTGGGGTTAGTGGGCAGACCAACATCAGCAACGTTGTGGTAGGGGCCTGCTTCGGATGTCCTGATGAGGAAGACGTAGTAGACAAGTAGATAAACTGGAAGAAGCCTCACATTTGCAGGTCCTAGTCCTCATGGGGGACTTTAACCACCTTGATATCTGCTGGAAGGACACCACAGCAAGGCATATGCAACCTAGAAGGCTTCTGGAGTGCTTTGATGACAGCTCCTGACACAGGCGATGGAGGCACCAACAAGGAGAGGCTCTCAGCTGGACCTGATAGTTAACCAAAAAGGAAGACCAGTAGCGGAATTGAATGTTGGCAACAGCCTTGGCTGCAAAGACTGTGAGATAGGTGGAGTTCAGGATCATGAGACGAGGGAAAAGACAGATAGCAGGATCACGGTCCTGGACTTCCAGAGAGCATGCTTAGGCCTGTTAAGGGATCTGCTAGGAATGGGATACAGCCCTTGTGAGAAGAGGGGTCCAGGAGAGCCGGTTGATTTCCAAGGATCACCTTCTCCAAGCTCAGGAACAGTGCATACCAACAAAGGGGAGATCAAGTAGATGTTGCAGGAGGCCTGCATGGATGAAGAAAGAACTCCTGATGAAGCTCAAATATTAAGAGGAAGCATACAAGAGGAGAAGGCAGGGGCAAGTGACCCAGATAAAATACAGAGATACTGTCTGAGCATGCAGGGATGGTGTTAGGAAAGCAAAGCCCATCTGCAGTTGAAGCTGATGAGGGATGTGTAAGGCAACAGGAAAAGCTTCTACAGGTACATCAGCAGTGAAAGGAAGGCTAGGGAAAACAGGGGTCTGTCATCGGAGACCCAATGACAAAGGACAGGGAAAACACCAAACTAATTGAAGTACACACTGGAGGCTACCATCTGGAAAGCAGGTAGTCAGAGAAGTACCTGGGCATCTTGGTGGACAAATTCAACATGAGTCAGCAGTGTGTCACTACAGCAAAAAAAGGCCAAGAGCATGCTGGTCAGCATTAGAAAAAGCAGTGCCAATTTGTCAAGAAAGTGATCCTTTCCCTCTACTCAAACCTAGTGAAAGCACATCTGGAGTGCTATGCCATGTTTTGGGGTCCCCACTACGTGAAAAACATTGCCATTCTTTAATGAGTGCAGTGAAGATTCATGAAAATTATTAAGGAAATGGAGCATGTGACATACAGGGGGAGGCTTGAGAGCTGGGATTGTTTAGCCTCGAGAAAGGCCAAGGGTGATGTTATCAAGTGTATAAAAGCCTCTTGGAGATGGTAGTATGATGGAACCAGATTCTTCTCAGTAGTGCCCAGTGACATGAAAAGAAGCAATGGGCACATATTAAAAGACAAGAAATTTCATCTGAACACAATAAAATACTTTTTTTTTTTTCACTACTGTGAGACACTGGACCAAGTTGGCCAGAGAGCCTGTGCAATCTCCTTCAGTTGATATATCCAGAACCTGACTGGATACTCTCCTGGCCAACCTGCTATCTGAACTTGCTTGAACAGAGGGTCTGAACTAGATGATCTCCAGAGATCTCTTCCAAGCTCAACAATTAGGTGATTCTCTGATGTGAACCTAAGAGAGTTTGTTTCATACGCTTTCCAGAAGGTTGTGCTGTGTCCCGGACTAGTTGACTATGAGGAGAAAGGTGAGAGAAAACATGTATTGCAAACTCTGCTTTTTATGAAAATTTTGAAAGAACTTTTTTTCCATATGACACAGAATAGGAACATTTCTGAAGTTGAACAGTTTGTCAGGGTAGAAAAACAATTTCCTACTCAACTCTCCTGACATACATTTTTCCTGGAAGAAATTGCACTTGTGTAATGTTATGCCAAATGTCAATATGATGTCCTTGTTATGGAACTGGTTTTTACTGAGTTTTTAACTTGAGTTATAATTGAATTAAGTCAAGCAATAATAATTGCATGGTGAAGCATGAACAGAGAGATGTAGCAGCCCTATCTGTCTCCTCTGTAAAATTACAATCTTGAACGTTAGTATCACTTGGATTCCTGTCCATACCCTGGCAGCTCAACTGAACTGAGTTTAAATCATTATTCAACTCAGGTTGGACAATTTTATGTGTAGGTGGGAGTGCTAGAATCAAACTGGATTTAAACTGTACCTTGATTGCAATGAAGACAAGCATTTGTGGAGAGAATATGGTTGTGGAAATAAATTTATACTCTTGGGTTTATTCATAGAGGCATATATTTGCATGGATATTTGACTTCTACTCCACAGTGCAATTGCCTTTAGACTTTCATTCTTTCTCCTTCCATTTTTCATTTTTCTGTCTTCTCTGTTTTGAGTATTTAGGTATGACAGTGCCTTTTTAATTATCAAATATGTCTTTAGCAGAACTCTCCATATACTTCTACTGACACAGTAGGTTCTGTAAGACTTTTTGATCAGCTGTTAGGATTTGGTTAATAATCCCTGTGGTTTTGTATATTTTTTTTTTAAGTAAATCATGGCTTACTAACATTTATAGTAGGATCATCCTGAAAATCTTATTTCATTGTGTTGTGTGTACTCTTTGTTTTACTTACCTTCGTCAAGCTATGTTTTTACAATTATATGCAATAAAATGTTTTTTTGTCTTTATCACTTAATAGAATATAAACATCTAACTTGAGCTGAATGGTCTTACTAGCTAGTGTTTCAGCGAATTCCCAACCTGTTGCTTCCTGTTAGATTGCTGATAATTCTGTAGGAGATAAATTGTAAATTATTTCCAAGTCTGTCTTCCTACACCAGCATTATTCAAAGTCTTCCATAAATACAATTGTAGGCATTCTATTTCCCTATTGACCTGAGGATAAGAAATAGAACTTCTTGACTTTGCAGTGCCTCTCCTTTAAGAAATTAGTGTGAACCTATAGGTCCAAACAAAGATTCTTTGTTAGGGACTGTTCTCAAACATTTTTAACTGGTGACTTTAGAGATACTTGTTTGCAAGTAATGTGCTGAAAAGTAGAGGATATTTCTTCATTTGCTGAAAAAAAAAAAATTAAACTGCTTAAAGGTAATAATTCCACTGAATTGGTCTTAAGATTCTATGCTTTGCCTAGCAGTATTGACAAGTACTGACAGATGCACATGGGAAATTTAAAATATTTATACATGAATTATATGCAAGGGCTTTTTAGTGGTCTATTTAAACTCAGAATAGAGATCTTGGACATTGTTGTGGGTATTTCTCTGCAAAAATCAACTCAATAATCAGCAGTGGTCAAAAAGTCAAATAGAATATCAGGGATTATCCAGAAAGGCATAGAGAACAATGTGACTACCAGGCATCTGTTTAAAAGCAAAAGTGAGGGGGTTTTGACAGATAATATACTTAAATTGTAGAACTAAAAATTACAACATGTGAAAGGAAATTCTAAAAAAAGGTTCAAAGTAAGGCATATAGATTAATGGGATTAACCATGAATTTCTGTTGATGCCTATTAAGTGCAACAGTCCAAATGAAACCCCTGCCTCAGGAAACCTTAAAGTTGTTGATTGAAACAAAATAGAAGCTATCAAAGTGGGAGGTGGGTTGCTTTTGACCTTTTTCTAACAGTTTCCCTAAGCATCTCCTTCAGACTGTCATCAGAGAGGATACTGGGCTAGGTGTGGTATTAATATGAACCTGTATGGCCATTTCTCCCTGGGTCAAACAGGATAAAGAAACTGTTGTGACAGCAAATTTATTTTTTTTACTGTAGAACTTAAACCGGATGTATAACAGTGCTCTCAAATACTTATTTATTCTGAATAGAGACTTCCTGGTGTGGATTGCTTACTATTGGTGGTAAGCAGAACACCTTAATAAAATTGTAGCTATGTCTAGTAAAAAAATAATATTTCAAAGCCTTGTTCATGCAGTAGTTCAGTCTTAGTGAATGAAAAGGATATGGCTTCTGCACCTTGGGATGCAATTTCAAATGACATTATGAAGAAATCAAAAGTTTCCTTAATGTAGTTCTTGTTAGTGTGAAATGCAGAAACATCCTTCTCTTCTAATTTTTCTTGACGAAGTGAACTACGTAATAACATACACTTAAAGGTGGAGTCATGCCTCAAAACTGTGTATAGTCAAGTTTATATTGTCCTGCTTCTGAAGTTTCTTAGAAACAACTTGAAATGCAAGACATATGTCCCAGCAAGTAGGATGAAGTGGTTTTCCCTTTTAGACAATAGACAATAGATGCTTCAAGGCAGCTCTGATCCCTGATCATTAAAAGGTTGTAATAAAACAATACCTTAGAAAACAGCACTTGAAAAAATCAGTTTTGATATAGAGAAGCTTCATGCTCAAATTTCTTTACTTATAGTTTAGCATCTTTAAGGAATACTTGTTAAAGTAGAGCATGGAATAATGTCTAGTTGTGTTATTATAGAAGATTATTTTATTTTATTTTGTCTTGTGTTATTTTATTTAGTTCAATTACCTCTGGTAGGTTTTACTCTAAGAAAATTAAAAAAATTCAAGGAAGCTAATTCTAGATATCATCTGCTTATCTAAACTTTGTTGTTTCTTTTTTTTTACAGTCTACTAAAATTTATAAAATTCTAAACTTTTATAAAAGTAAATTTTAATTTGCAAGTTCCTAAAGCAGCATAATAGCAAGGGTAGATGTAGCTGACCTGGATTATATGTAGATCAAAATCTATTGTTTCTTCCTATTGGTGCAGCCAGAGGTCTCTATTCAAAGTGGTAATTCATTCTGTTGTATGTTTTTTCACTATTACTTTTTTCTATAACTTTTCTTTTAAATGGTAGGATATTTTATTTCATTTCACTCCTATCTGACTAAAATTTATTTTCCCTACAAGTTAGGCAGCTTATTATGTTACTCAGCTCCATTCACAGAGAGAGGATAAAAAAACGGGTTAATCCAGAAACCAGACTATGAAAAACCTATAGTCTCACAGCACTAAAAAAGAGCATTTTGGAAGTGTGATACTGCTTTCTACAGACTTTTTACAAGTAGTGGGTTATATGTCATCTGTGTACAAAGAGAAGTAACAGAATTATTTTCTTCAACTCAACAAAGTTTTGCTTAGGTAAGTCACAAGACATATTCCAGTAAAACTCACTTCCAGAAAAGAATCTGTAGCTTTTCTACATGAAATGTTTCTTTTGTCCAGGGAGCTAAGTTTCTAAGCTTTTGCTGCATGTAACAGATAACCATGGAACTAGCTTCATCTATGCTTTCTTGCTGGAGTGAAAATTTCTTTTACAGATTTTTTCTTCAGGCAGACTGCCACAGAACATGCTGGTTTCTTGTCCTGGTGATGGAAATCTTTGCAAATATTGTCAGTTGTGGCAACAAAAAAGTTGGGTCAACAGAAAGAGCATCTTTGAGGAAATTTTGAGGAGAGATGCAGATGTGTGAATGTCCTGAAAAACTCAGTCACACAATTTTTGCATGGTAGCAAGGGTGGAAGAAATGAACAAAGGTGGTGTCTGTAGTCAAAAAAAGACAAAACTTACTTCACTGACATTGAGGATAACATGTTTTACTTTGCATTTGTGAGAACATAAGAGTACATATATAATCATTTGCTCTTTTTGATGAACAGTACTTTGTTGAATCATAGTAACAATGTTACAATGTGCCTACCTTCTCGTCTTTCCTGACACCTTTTCTGCCTTTTGTATGTTTATGTCTTTATTGTAAAAATAGAAGAGAAAAATATAATAATTGCTGTAAAGTCCCTGATGGAGATACTGTATTTGTAATTTTTTCCTCTGTGTCCCCTTCGTATCTATCTTTTGTAGAGCTACAGAAATATAAAAGCATAGAAAATTTTCACCAGCTTGATGTAAAATACTTCTTCAGCAGAGTCTGTGATGATCTGCAGAATGCGCATGTAAGGAATTAATTTGTTAGACATACTCACTCATTTCTATAGCTGATTATGCTTCTGCAGAAGACTGGTGTTCTGTAAGTTTACTTCTAGTTTGTGCAAAAGTTCTGTATTTCTGTCTGTTATGTACAGGAACATCGAGAGATAAAATATGAGGTATGTGACACATATGCATGGAGAAATTTGTAGGATCTAGTGTTAACTTTTAGTAATGATTGTTTGGCTATTTTGTATTTATTAGTCTTGAAGTGCAAATATCCTCTTCTGTATTTTTGTCTAGTTATTAGGTCTGTAGAATGTATTGTTGGTCAATGAATCTACCAGTTCTTAAGAAATCTTCATTTTTTAATTCAAAACCAAAGATACGTAGAGTTAAAGGAAAAGGAATTATACCAGCTATTTGAAACAAATAAACTTGGCATACTTTTTCTATAAGATAGCAATTTAATAGCTGCATGTTTGGAAGACTATAATCCAGAAATATTGATAATGAAAAATTAAAGTGTCCAAAACTTTTTTCTAAGAGGTGTTGTGTAAGAAAGACAAAAACCTTTATCTTCTCCAAGGTGGAAAGGAAGCCTCAGTCCTATAGTTTACCAGACCTCATAAACTAACTCCTTGGAAATGTACTAAAGACATCTTTAAATTCTGGTATAACAGTGTGTAAGCACAATGTAAATACCTTCTTACAGTTACACATCTGTGAAGTTAAAGAACTTGGAATGGAAGACTTACTTGGGTCCTGGAGCCTGAAGTTTACTAGAGAATGATAAGATTTTCTCTGATATTAGTCTTGCTCAGTGATTAATATCTGATACCTCCTCAGTGTTCAACTAAAATGGATTTGATTTTTCAAGCTTGGCAATATCTAAGCCTGAAAAATATGAAAATATATAATGGAAATATAGAGAGGCCGAATCCGTATTTTAGCGCTTGTGCCCAAGTGATGATACGAGCTGCTAAATAACTATGATTTTTGGAGTTGAAAAGTAGAAGGTAAAGACTTGTGGGAAAAGCTCTGTACTCAGAGTTGTATCTGGCATAGCATTAAAAAAGATGAATTTCCCTTTTGGGAAACAAATTACATGGAAGGACTTCTGTTCACTATTTTTCTATGTCCATGTGATACAATCAAGCTCCACTATCAGGGTTCCCCAGCATTTTGTAATACGCTTGGAACGTCATGACCTTATTTCAGGACATTTATTGGAAAAAAATTACTAATGAATAGTCTTATTTCCAGAAGTTGGACAAGATCGATAAAAGGACTTCATTCAGCACTTCTGGTAACCAAGTTACTTGTTGAAATGTTCAAAGAGGGATTCAGGAGCTAAAATAAAAATACTGACATGAATTTTTTGTGAGCTTCCTCTTGTATGTCC
The DNA here is from genome assembly GCA_035590195.1 of Aviceda cuculoides. Taxonomy (NCBI): domain Eukaryota; kingdom Metazoa; phylum Chordata; class Aves; order Accipitriformes; family Accipitridae; genus Aviceda; species Aviceda cuculoides. The sequence goes on from JAVJGG010000074.1 coordinate 61,407,641, forward strand.
CTGTCAGAAAGGTGCATTTACAGCAGTAAGTAAAGTATCTATTTCAAAGCTTTCATTTATCCCGAAAGATTTGACATCTGTGATGCCGCATAACTCTTTTCACTATGAAAAGGAATGGAGGAAGCATTTTTCCATTTTAGGAACTCTACTTTTTGCATGCTGTTCATCTCAGCTTTCTTCCCATGCAGAGGGCAGTCTACCTGAGTACAGTTAGCTGGAGAACTCCAGGTAACAGTAAACAAGCTGATTTTTTTTACAACAGATACCAAACAATTAGGGCTAGTATGGGTGAGCTTTTGTTTCTTAATTTTTCAACTGCCATTGAGAGGCTAAGTCTCGTACTACCATTTTTGGAACATTTGGACAAGTATGTCAGCAGCTGCCTGACACATGTTCTTAGCTTAGTTACTGAATTCCATAGAATTTGAGATTATTACTGAAGGGGGACCTCCTACGTGACTGACAATGCATCATGAAGCTGAAGTCAGTGTACTTCTGCCTTACTGAAGCCCACAAGGCCTAAGTCTGTATACCCACAGTTTTTCATTATATGTGCAGCAGAGAATGCAGTACTCTTGGCATAATCTCCTGTATGAACTGATCTGAAATTCAAAACTGTTTATATCATCACCATGACTTTGAATAACTTGCTTCAGTTATTTTTTTTCCCTTGCTTTTGGCACGATTTTTTTTTTTCCATTGCTGAGCATCTGCCTAACCACAGGCATCCTTTCAAAAAACTTGTACTGTCAGACAAATAGTCTCTACAGATAAAAAGAGGAGCTTGTAGGAAAATTTCTGACTGAAGAAGTGCAGGCCCAGGAAAGCTGTCTAATACATCAAACACCTGGGTTGAGATTTTGGAAATGCACACACAGTCCTGAGGATGGAGTCTTAGATTTTATACCTCTGGGATAGACTTGCCCTACCTTTTCCCAAGTAAAAAGCAATAGAACAAGAGGAAATGGGCTCAAGTTATGCCAGGGCAGGTTTAGATTGAATATTAGCAAAAATTTCTTCACCAAAAGGGTTATCAAGCATTGGAACAGGCTGCCCAGGGAATTAGTTGAGTCACCATTCCTTGAGGTACTTAGAAGATGTAGATATGTAGAGGGGGTGCTTAAGGACATGGTTTAGTTGTGGACTTGGCAGTGTTAATGGTTGGACTCCATGACCTTAAGGGTCTTTTCCAACTGGAATGGTTCTATGTGATTCTAAGAATAAAGCTCAGGACCAGGAAGTGTTTACTGAGCTAGAGCTCAGTTCTCTGCCAAATTAAGAATCCTAAAACCTCATGGAAATGGGGCTGGGAACCTGAAAATCCTGTAGCAAGTTCCCCGGGTATCTGCCTCAGAGACAGTCGTATTCGTATAGCATTATTTTAGCCACCATTTTCATGTCAGTGCCTTACAAATCTCTGTTGTATGTGCAAACAAAATGCCAATGGTTTGTTTGAGAAGATCTGTTTCCTGTAAAGTCAGAGTCACTGGATTATTCTTACATCTTTATAGTAATAGGATCACTCCTCTATCGGAATTTGTCCAATAGACATTGGACAAATACAATTTGTCCAAAACATCTAATTTGTCCTCTTTGTCTTTTCAGACTTCTCTTGTTTTCCAGAATTTTTTATTGTTATAAGAACTAAAGAACTCTGTGCCAACTTTTTTAGGGTTTTTCTGTGGAAATAATTTGATCTGCTGAATTAAAACTTTTTTTCTTAGAAAACTTTCCATATTAATGGCCTGGAAAGTACTTCCTCTTCATTTGCTTTGAATAAATCATTTTCATCCTTCTAAATACAGAAAAGAAATAAACATGGGTATTTCTTGCACCATTAACAATTCCACCATCTCCATCTAATTAACTACTCTATCACTAAAAATTGTTCATTTTCTTATGTACATTAATATTTCTTAACTTGTACTGAGATACATAATCACATTTTAAATGATGTAATTATTTTTAAACACTTGAAGAATGATATAGCAAAAAATTTATTCTGGACATGTTTTAGAGGTATTTTTCCACTAAAAATATTTGCGTTGTAGACAAAAGCAGGAAAGAATTGCCTGACTGTATAGAAGTTAATTTTATTTAACTATGAGATTAAGAGTATAAATCATCATTGTTTTCTCTTTTTCTGTAGTGCAAATAATGAGAAGCAATGAATCTAGTTACAGTGAAATGCAACATTGAAACAGTCTGTGAGTAATATAGGCTCATTTACTTTTTAATAAAAATTAAAGAATCCAAAAGGAAGAACGTTTTGCTGGTTTGATAGTTTCCTTGGGTTATACTTTCAAAGTATTAAAATGGTTATTGGTGAGGAAGAAGTGGAGAATATGAAGGAATAGAAGGTAGAGAATTGCCTGAAAGAAGGATAGTTTATTTAGTCTAGATCTAAAATAGCTATGCTAATAAACAGTGCTAGAGGATCTCAAACACACTAATAGCTAGATGGGAATAATTATATCAGTTCTTCAGGTACAAAAGCTAAGGCATGGTGATGGTGAAATTATTTCCAGTGTAACAATGAACATCCATAGTGAAGCAGAGAAGAAAGTCCAGATATTAGTACTTTCAAACCAGCACCTACTCTTTGTGTCCTGTAAATGTATTACCGGTATTTGAAACAGTCAGCACCCACCCACTCTCTGTTTAGGGGAACTGTTTGAACACTTTAAGTTATCATAACTACTACTATGTCAGTTTCTAGTAAAGCATAAAATAATAAGTATCCTAAGTAGAAGCATAAAACAAATATTTGGGCAGTTTACTCAAAATATTTTGGTGCAAATGAGAGAATTATTTTGTAGAGAAGAAAGTAGAATTATTAGAGATTATTATTTTCTGACTCAAATGAACCACAGAGCTGAGTCAGGAAGTTGTTCTGTAGGTGGGCTAGAAAGAACCCCATCATTCATTAGGAGAAATTGTTTGCTTCATGTTAAACCTCAAAAATGAATTTTCATTGTGTCTTCTGGCTCTTTGGTACCCAGTATGCCTCATGCCTCTGGGCTGCAAATGAACAAACTGGGGTGATTATTTTTACCTATTTTTCAGCTACCTTCTAGTTTAATTCACTGTGTGGGCATAATGTATATTGTTACATGGTAATGCAAGAACACACACAGAGGTTAAGAAGCTGTACCTTTTTACCCCAATTAGTATTCTTCTAAAGAGCACTGTGCTGGCATGTCAAAATTGTTAAAAGAATGACTGCAGTGTTGGGGGTTTTTTAAGCACTTGGAAGTCTCCCTATTTGTTCTTGGAAGAGAACGGATAAACTTTAGGATGTCAGTAGTCATTTGATCCACGTCACAAGATTGAGCAGCAGATGGAGGGAATGGGAGGGTGTGTCAGGGTGGGTTGGTTATGGATGATTCAAGAACTGGCACTGCGCAACTGCTTTGTTAGAGATGTATACTGCGATACTTCTAAAAAATGTTTTTCAAAGAAACTCTAAGGAAGGTAAGAAATAGATAATCTTGTTAAGTCTGTCAAGAGGTCTGCAGAGAAATGGCAACAAAAACTAATCCATATTTCCATGTCAAGACTCTTTATTTTTTGACTTCTTTTTTTCTTCTTTTATTTTCTAGCAAGCTTGTGGTATGTGGCTGACTTTTGTTCCTTAGATTACAATCATTTATTGTTGCTCAAAAATCTATGCCTACTAATGAGCAATTACTGATAAGAACTAAGAAACATACCTGCTAATTAGAGGGCTACCAAATGATCTCATGAGCATTAAGTTAGCTAGCAAATGATTCATCATATTAGCAGAGGGATTTAAGGAAGAAATGGAATAAGAAGGCAGACACTTTAAATGACCTAGCCTGGAGCCTGCTCTATACAAAAAGAGATGAAGTAGGTTAATTGGTATCTAAAAGGATGTTGTGTTCTAAAATTCAATTAATTGGTTACAGAGCAGGGATTAACAGTCTTCCAGATCTCTAACATAAAAAAGAAAACCTAAAATGTTCTATTTAACTGATTTCGTTAACAGACACCTAACAGGAACTTCCTTCCTCTTGTGTACATTCTCAGAGATCAGAAATGTCAGGAGCAGAATTATTTCTTGGAGTTGCTTTTTTTTCATTAGCAATTATGATGTTGGGTCATTTTATGTAGCAAGTGAGATACCTGCCTTTCCAAAGCTTGGTTGTCATTCTTGGTGGTTTTGTGGTAATGACAGCACTGGTTTTGTTATGTTTGCCCAACAAGTTCATTATGGAATACTGGTATAAATTGTTTACAATTGAGGAAAGCCTTAATTGTGACCTTGGATAACATTATCTATAGTGGTTGTCTGTCTCAGGATAATTATTTTCACAACTCTAACTCAAGATGCTTCAGCTGTTAACAAGAATGAGGCTTTTTCACTGGTTAAAAAATGATAGTAAACTTTCAAATAACTTAGCACTCTCATACTTCATACAGCAGATACATCTGTTGCCATCCCTGTGAAAATTTGCACAGGGACAGTCAGAATATAAAACTGCACACACACACAGAGAAAACGTATAGTCTTCAATTCTGTTTTGTACTGGAAAGCAGGCCCTCAGCATGTGTCATGGTTACTTGGGAAGACAAGTGCCATAACGCTGAATGCCCTCAATCTTCCCCCTCCTTTTCCTGAGCTTTTATTGCTGAGCACAACATCATATGGTAATGAATACCCCTTTGGTCAGTTGGGGTCAGCTGTTCTGGTTGTGTCCCCTCACAACTTCTTGTGCATGCCCAGCCTACCACCTGGGAGTGCAGTGCGAGAAACAGAGAAGGCCTGGATGCTGTACAAACACTGTTCAGCAACAGCTAAAAGATGGGTGTATTATCAACACTGTTTTGGTCACAAATCCAAAACATCACACTGTATGGGCTGCTATGAAGGAAATTAACTCCATCCCAGCCAGACCCGTTACAGGTGCCAAAGCAAATTACAGAAATTAGTTGCATGCCTTATTCCCCTGCCCTCCCTGGGTTCTTGGAGGCCTTTTGCTGATGTTAAGAAAATAAAATGAAAATAATTATCTAATTCAAGAAATGGACAGAAGCAAAAGGGAGGACAAGAGAAGAAAATTGAATAGGGAAGAGAATTTTGATAGATTTTGAGGAATTAGAGGAAAAACTGAGTTTAGGTTTGAAAAGTAATGTGTTTGTGTGGAAAACATGGTAGTGAAACATCTAGGGCCATGTACCTTCTTTATTACTGCAGATGTGATCAGCAACACTACTCCAGCAAGATGCTTCTGAGCCTCTCTGGCTACTTCTCAGTGGAGAGCAGGGTACACAGGACATGGCATCTAAACTTTCTCACCAAGAAGAAACTACATTCTGTGCATTCCCTGTAACCTTTAGAATGGGCATTTCTGCGATATAAAGCTGTGATATCCCTTGCAAAACATAATATTGACCATGTATGGCAACATGTTTCAGGGTCTGAGGGAAAAGGAATCTATAGTCTTCTTCCCATTTCTTGCAGAACTTGAAAGATATTTAGCAAATGGTTTGGAAGATTTGGGCTGAAACAATGGTCTGAAAGTTAAGATAATAGACTCTTACCTTAGAGAAAACTTCTATAAAACTGGGTCACAGAACATAGAGCTACTATATAACATTAAACAAACTGCTTTGTCCAGTTTCTGTTTTCCTTAGTTTCTGAATGTCTGGTGTGAGCTAGTAGCGTTGCAAACATGTTGAGCTAAACTCTTGCAAATTAAAGTCAGAGGAAAATATGCTTGGTGATGTTACAGAAAGATAATGTGAAGTATTCTGAAACTTGTATTTCCCAAATTGGTCAAGCAAAATTAGAGGCTGTTTTTCAGTTTATCTCATTGTGTCTCTGATTCTTGGCTATAAAGATGCGATAATGCCATCCTTGTATCTTCAGTAGATTTTATAGAGTTAAATTAATGCCTGTGAAGCTCATAGCTAGTGAGATGATAAGCACCTAAGAAAAACCTATGTGGAATGTCAGGCAGCAGGCAGCAACTGAGCATCACACAGCCACTGTCACTTGCTCCCTGCCCCTGCCCCTTGGGATGTGGGAGAGAACTGGAAAAGTAAAAGCGAGAAAGAAACTCGTGGGTTGAGATAAAAACAGTTTAATAATTAAAAAGAAGTTTAAAAGCAATTGTAAGGAAAAGGAAACAACAACAAACCCAAAACCCAAAAAACAAACAAACAAAAAACCAAAAAAAACCAAAGAGAGAGGAAAAGAAAACCCAAGAAAAACAAGTGATGCAAATGAAAACAATTGCTCACCACTAAGACTGCTGCCCAGCCAGTCCCCAAGCTGTGGCCCCTGCACCAACCTCCCTTCACCATCCCCGCCCCCTCCCCCCCTCCCCGAGTTTTATTGTTAAGTATGTCATATGGTATGAAATATCCCTCTGGTCAGTTGGTGTCAGCTGTCCCAACTGAGTCCCCTCCCAACTTCTTGTGCACCCCCAGCCTACTTGCTGGCAGGGTAGTGTGAAGAGCAGAAAAGGTCCTGACACTGTGTAAGCACTGCTCAGCAGTAACTAAGACATCAATGTGTTATCAACACTATTTTCAGCGCAAATCCAAAGCAGCCCCATACAAGCTGCTGTAAAGAAATGTAACTCTATCCCAGCCAAAACCAGTACATCCTTCACCCCTTATTCCATAACATTTACATCGTGCTCAGGTCCCACACTACTGTAACATGTCCTCATTAACTACCCTTTTCCACCTAAAATGTCTGTAAAATGTCCATAAATATCCATAAAATGTTCACTAAGTTAATTTCGTGTATAACTTTGGGCTCCATCTGTTATGGTGGTCACTCAGGACAGGAGAGGTGGTGTGTCCCATGGAGTTAATGGGCACCAAAACCAGCTCAAGTCAGGTCACTGCTGCACTTGCACTGCTTCTTGTGAGGTTTGTCCTTCATTGACTAGGTACTTCCTATGACACACAACTCAAATTACAGATTACAATAATTTAAAGGTATATCCATTACAGTCTCTACCCCTGGCCCCTGCATTCTAGGCCATAAGGTTTACCATTACAATTAATTTCTCCTCTTGCCTCTAGCCTGGCTGGCAGGAAGAGGTTCCTGCTATAATACCTTTGATATATGGCAGCCACAGAAGTGGTGACATACAGCGTCATGTAACACTGCCATCGTACACCCTAAATCATGGATTATTTTCACCCAAGATTAAATCACCTTGAAGCACACATCGGACTTCCCCATGCTTACTGCATTACCCACCAAGTACACCCAGGTTCTTGAGCAAAAACAATCACACAAATAGGATTACCCTTTCCTGAGGGAGGAATAACCCAGACTGTTTTTTCCCAGCCATTTTCTTATATGTACTATGGGGACCTTATCTCCTTCCAGTGTGAGCAGGGGTTTTGACTGGGCAGGGCCAGGGCAACTGGCAGAACTTCTACTGTTAACTATCTAAGTGGCTTCTGCTAAATATATATCCCAACGCTTGAATGTCCCAGTACCCGCTGCTCTCAGTGTAGTTTTTAAGTCTATTGTATCATTCAATTTTCCTGGAGACTGGTCTATGACAGGGGTGTGATACACCCAGTCAATGCCATGCTTCTTGGCCCAAGTGTTTATGAGGTTGTTTTGGAAATCATAGAATCATTTAGGTTGGAAAAGACCCTTAAAATCATCGAGTCCAACCATTAACATAACACTGACAAGTTCACCACCAAACCACTTCCTTAAGTGTCACATCTACATGTCTTTCAAATAACTCCAGGGATGGTCACTCGACCACTTCCCTGGGTAGCCTGGTCCAATGCTTGACAACCCTTTCAGTGAAGAAATTTTTCCTAATTTCCAATCTAGACCTCCCCTGTCAAAACTTGAGGCTATTTCCTCTTGTTCTATTGCTTGTTACTTGGGAAAAGAGACTGAAACCCACCTCACTACAACCTTCCTTCAAGTAGTTGTAGAGAGTTATGAGGTCTCCCCTCAGCCTCCTCTTCTCCAGACTAAACAGCCCCAGCTCCCTC
>JAVJGG010000074.1:61432140-61463419 GCA_035590195.1 Aviceda cuculoides
CACCACCCTCACAGGGAAGAACTTCTTCCTTACATCTAATCTAAATCTACCCTCTTTCAGTTTAAAGCCATTACCCCTCATCCTGTCACTACACACCCTTGTAAAAAGTCCCTCTGGCTTTCTTGTAGGCCTCCTTTAGGTACTGGAAGGCTGCTCTAAGTTCGCCCCAGAGCCTTCTCTTCTCCAGGCTGAACAACCCCAACTGCCTCAGCCTTTCTTCATAGGGGAGGTTTTTCAGCCCTCTGATCATCTTCCTGGCACTCCTCTGGACTCGCTCTAACAGGCCCATGTCCTTCTTATGTTGGGGGCCCCAGAGCTGAACACAGTACTCCAGGTGGGGTCTCACGAGAGCAGAATAGAGGAGGAGAATCACCTCCATTGACCTGCTGGTCACACTTCTGATGCAGCCCAGGATACGGTTGGCTTTCTGGGCTGCAAGCGCACGTTGCTGGGTCATGTTGAGCTTTTCATCAACCAACACCCCCAGTCCTCCTCCATGGGGCTGCTCTCAATCCACTCATCGCCCAGCCTCTATTCGGGATTGCCCTAACCCCTGTGCAGGACCTTTCTTTTGGCCTTGTTGAAGTCCATGATGTTCTCAGAGGCTCACCTCTCAACCCTGTCAAGGTCCCTCTGGATGGCATCCCTTCCCCGCAGTGTGTTGACTACACCGCACAGCTTGGTGTCATTAGCAAACTTACTGAGGGTGCACTCAATCCCACTGTCCATCTCGCCAACAAAGATGTTAAACAACACCAGTCCCAATACTGACCCTTGAGGGGCACCACTCGCCACTGGTCTCCACTTGGATATTGAGACATTGACTGCAACTCTTTGAGTGTGACCATCCAGTCAATTCCTTAGGGGATGTATTATGCCTGTGGAAATACAGTTTATATCCATTGCCTTTGAATGTATGGAAATGGGAAGCTGAGGAAAGGAAACCAAAGTGTGGGTGGGAGACAGGGGGATCTTCTCTCTTCAGTGGGTAGGTGAAGGTAGAAGAGCATTTGGTCATAGAAACTCATTACGAGGCAGAAGAATTTCACCACTGAAAACACCTTTAATTACAAATGTGTGATTTTGGAGGAATATGCTAAAAGATCCCAAAGATAGCATTATAAAGCATCTTATGCTGTGATTTAAACACCTGGAATGTGCAAAACTAAAAAGAGTGACAGTGGATGTAGTTTTAAAAATAAAATATGCATTCTATTCCTAAACATGCACATGTGCATGCACACACACTCCCTTTTTCACTCCCTTTTCCTCTCTCTTTTTATCTTTACAATGTCTCAGGATTGTTTCTGGGCTTATGTTAGCTTTGTGGAGAAATGAGCTACACTGCTTCGTACAAAGTTTCTCTTTTTTTTTTTTTTTTTTTAAAAAAAAAAGAAAGTAAATGTTCACTAATGTTTTTCTAAATGTTTCACACTTTGTAAACTCTTACTCTTCTGACTCTAAGGAGACATCACAGTGTCTTGTCATTCCTTTCATCCTTCTGATTTTTTTCTATGCATACAGGGACCCAAAGTCTGATTTTTTTTTCACCCAGGTTAAACTGAGACAATAATAATGAATATTGTTAAGATGAAGGATTTATGTCTTATATTGAAATTTCACATGTAAAATTGCTAACATGAGCTATAAAAACAAGTGCCTGCAAATTGATAGACTGAGCCTGCAGCTGGTAGCAACAGTTACATTTGTGAAATGTAACAATTGCCAGACCTTCTATGGGGAGGATTAGAAACAAGCAGGCAATTGCTTTTGATATTTCAGCTCTTCCTTTATTTTTATTATTTTTAATATAAAATATATTTCACCAGAATACACAGAATATTAAATGTGATGTTTTACTGTAAGCTGGGATAGCTAGGATATTTGGAATGTACATGTGACCATATGCTTTAAATTTTGCCAGTTTTCCTCAAATAACTGTAACTAAGTTTACCAACAGTTCTGGTGCAGGTAACAGCTGTGATGCCATTTAAGGTGGGATGCATAGATAGGAAGGGATCAACAGCAGAATACTTTTGCTTTTGCCAAAGCATCTGGTATTAAAAGGGTGGGAGACTATTATACACGGGAATTTATTTGTTTAAGGAGACAAAGTATTTGGTCTTACCTGCTTTATAATAACTATTTCAAAGAAGGTTTACGCTCCTCTATATTTTGTTTTGTGCAATAGCCACAGCTCCCACCCTGATTCAGTACTCAAGCAAATATTTTTATTATGATAGTAAGTGTGGTACCATAAATTTCCCTTCTTCCTTCAAACATTTGGATGTGATTTAGGACAGGTGGTCAAATCTGTATGTAGTGATGGTATTGATTTGTCCAAAGATTCATGAAATATGGAAGTCTCTTCAGTCGCCTTTGTTATGGAAACTATCTCTTTGCATTGTTTAACTCAGAAGAGATGGGATAGGAGAAGGTAGGACAGGATATAGATGTTCTTGAGCTGGCTAGACCAGCATTTGTTGGACACTATGAAGTGGAATGGCACATATATATACCCCACTCTCACGAGGTACCGATCCAAGGTGTCAGAGGCTGATGTAGTCTGTTACTTTTCCTGTTAATTTTCCTGTTAAAGGATAGCTTTTTCAGTGGCAAAGGAGCAAACTATCCCAGTTATTGCTGTGACTCTTCTGTCTTCTTAATACATGTGACTGACATAATACGATACGAAATGTCATGTTGATTGGATGTAAGCTCCAGAAATGTAAGAGTACATCATGTACCTGAAGGCTTTATTAAAAGGGTTACTTGAAAGCAAAAAGCTATTTGGGGGTTGATATGTGGTTAGAAAAGCTTTCAGTAAAAAAATATATAAAATAATTTTTTGTGTTTCATTTTGTTATCTGTAATTCAGTACCTGTAGTGTCTCTCCTTACTATTTAGCCTATTCTTTGCTCAAACATCATTTGGGAGAGATTATAATAATTGTACAACATAAGATCTATTTTAAATTGCTTTCATGTTGCTTATGTACAACTGAAAGTGTGTATAGTACTGGGTTTATGAAACTCTAGGGAGCTACAGGAATGACTTACATGATAGTTAATTTCTGAAGTATCTTTTTTGCAATGTTGTTTCTGTCCTAATTTATCAGTTATTCCTTAAGTTAAGTTCTATGGATTAGATAGGCACTGTACTTAAAAACTTCTGTGTTTTATTATCCATTAAAGAAGCAATCAAAACTCTATTGGAAATTAGATAAAAACTTGATTTAAAATTATCCCCAGTTTTTCTTTCTGTCCTTTAATATCTGGTTTTGAAAGGAAATATTAGAAAATTGTTATTGGCATCACTGATGTAAGTTTGATACTATGGCAGTACAGAGTCCTAATTTCAAACTATATGTGTCTTAATGTCTACCACTTCCTTGCTCATTGTCTTCCCCTGTCAGAGCAAGGAGATTGGACCTCAGCAGAGTAACATGTACTAAAAAGAAAAGCTGGGGAAAAGCTGCCCTTCAGATTTATTTATCTGCAACTCAGTAGGGTCATGTATATAGTGAAAATAAGTGGGAACTGTGCTTTACATAGTACTGAAAGAGAAAAGAAAAAGAAAATTTGCTATTTCATTTCTTTTTTAAGTCAGAATTGTGACGCTGGGCCTGCCAAGTTGTAACTCTTCTCAGGAAGCTTCTCACAGTTCTAGGCTGTTTTCAACAGCAGCTGTGCTCCCTGACTCACCTGCCAGTTAAGAATAATGAACTGCACAATAATTCTTAGCACTTTTATTGAACATTTCTTTATTTTGAAAGCATTATAAACATGAGCAAATTCTCACATTACCCTTGGGAGACCAGTTAGTGAGCGAGTAGTGTTATTTTCATTTTATGCATAAGAAAACTTGCATGGAAAGGGGTAGTGCAACTGGCCAAGGCTACAGAACAAACCAGTAATCAAACTATGAAGAAAATTCAAGAGGTTTTGTCTTCTGGTTTTGTGTCTAACCCACACTACCTGTCAGAAAGCTGAAGATGGAACTTTGGGGAAAAAATGATGCCTCAAATGTATCTCAACATTTAAAAATAAACTTAGTATGTCAAAGAGAATTTTACTGACCAGGTCTGAGAAGGTTTTTAACTGTTATTAGTAGCAGTTAAACACGTAACTGTTGTTATGCATTTGGGCTTACTCACATTGAACCTGTATTTCTATCATACTGACTCAGTCTCATAGAACAGTATCTGACAGCAGTATGTATTACAAAGAAAAGCATATCTTAATTAGTGTGGAAACCAAAGCTGAGTCAGCATTTAAGCTCAGTCAGAAAAATTAGTGGGAATTTGTGAGGTTAAGTGGATGTTAGAAGCCTTAATGTTTTGTGGCATCCAAGCCTTGGTTTTTAAGGGTCTTCTGTTCTGGTGATCAGTGTCAACAATGTCTGTGTTTTGTTATGTGTATTCTGGAATATTTTTGGAGAACAACTTAAAAATAATTCCGTTGGTCAAGACCTGCATTGACTAGGTGCTGAAGAGAGGCAAGGAAGCTGTGAAAGTGGCAGGTCCCATATCAGAATACTTGCATAATAGTAATTCCTAATACCTGTGGAAGACTTCGGATCTCACACTTATCTCCAAAGAAAAGGGTTATTTTAACTTATACCTAGCATTAAGTGGATGATTTAGGTCTGATGCACAGGTTGACAATGGTGGACAGCAGGTAATATGTCCAGTCCAGCATTAGCCATTCTGAAATCCTTTTTAAATATCAGAATTTTGATTAAATGCTACCGTTTTATTCAGCAGTGGCAAAATTTCTAACTTTTGAATAATAAAATTGACTTTTTTGCTCTTTGAGATTATTATGTATACATCATAGACTGGAAACAGACATTACTGTAAATTGTGGATGAATAGTGTATGTGTGCATGTATTTTCTAGTTTAAGAAAAAAATGTACAACTACTATTTAAAATAGGCATCTTGAAATAGTTACTCTTAATCAATAGGTATATCTGAAAAAATCTAAAACATGATATAACCTTCTTTGACTGCAGGTTTATATAATTAACAGGTAAAGTTTGACATAAACTTTTAAAAAGTCAGGTAACAGCAGATATCAGTCTGGCCTGGGGTTATTTTTTGCCTTTACTGAACATTATGTGATACCTGTCATGCCATTCCTCTAGCTTGCCAAGGCCCTGTGAATGGCAGCCCTCCAGTGTATCAGGTCCTCCCACCATTATAGTGTTATCTACAAGCTTGCTGAGGGTGCATTACACCTTACTGGCCAGATAGCTGTTGAAGGTGTTAATCAGTCTTGGCTCCAGTATTAATCATGGGGAACTCCATTCTTATCTAGCTGCTGCTTAGATTTGGAACCACTTGCCAGCTACCTTTTGAGCCTGATGGTCCAACCAGTTTGTTGTCTGCCTTGCAGTACAATCATCTAATCCCTATCTTTCCTGCTTGCCTACAAGGTTTCAGTGAAAGTCTGTCAAAAACCTTGCTGCTGATGCTCTTTTCTTTCACAGAGCTGGGAAGTTCTTCATGAAAGGGAACCAGGTTCGTCACATATAATTTGCCATTGCTAAATTTATGCTGAGTGTTCCCAATGTCTTCTTGACCTTCATATACTTACAAATGACTTCCAAGAGACCTTGCTCAATAACCTTCCCAGGATCTTAGATGAGGCTGGAGCAGCCTATAGTTCCCCAGGTCTTCTCCCGCACCGTTTTAAAGATGTTCTTACCATCAGATCTTCTCAGGCCATTGGGGACCTCTGCTGATCACCACAACTTTTCAAAGATGATAAATAGAACATGGCCTCACAATGACATTGACCAGCTTTGTCAGCTCTGTTGGATGCATCCCATGTGGTCCCAGGAACTTGAACATGACTGATTTACTTAAGCAGAACCTAATTTGATCTTTCCCTACAGCGGGTGGTACCTCCTACTCCCCCAAAATTTCCTTCTAGACAAGATGACCTAGGAGGATGAGAGCAAACATCGGCAGTAAAATAAGGCAGAGAATGGTTTGAGTACTTCATCCTTTTCCATGTCCTTCATCACTTGGTTTTTTTACTCCATTCAGCAGCAGGCCCACATTTTCCTTTTTGTTCTTTTTGCTTTTGATGTACATTTTTGTTGCCCTTCATTTCTATTGCCAGGTTTATCTCAAGCTGAGCTTTGACTTTACTGATGCCATTCCTGGAAAGCCAGGTGATACTTCCATAGTCCTCCTTGAGAATGTGTTTCTTCTTCCACCTCCTGTACTTCTGCTTTTAGCATTTCGTCTCTAATGGAAGTTGCCTGTTCATCCAATTTAGTGTCCTACTATTATTTCTAAGCCCTTAGTCACAGTTTATCCAGTGTACTACAGGAAAGTGAGTCACTGGCTGATTATGTAGGATTTTTATGATAAAATATTATTTTAATTTGCAATTATTATTACATTCCTGTATGCATTCCATAAAAAGCAGGGATTTCTTAATGTGTTTACACTCTGTTCTCTGGTCGTGCATTCATGTAATTTGGTGCTGCTGTTTTAAACAGAGTAGGAGAGACTGTTTTCTTGCTTCATAGCTGATTTGATTGTAGGTATAAAGTTACTGGCCATTTGCTAAGGGATCTCTTTAAATTATTTCTCTGGATGATTCTTCCTAGTCTGTGGCTCAGTTTTCTGCTTAGATGATTATTGGTGCCAAGATCTACAGCTACAATCGCTCGTCCTGCAAGGGAAAGCTCAAAAAGTAAAAGACTGCTTATAATTATAATTGTTTAAAGTTACAGTGAGGTAGGGGAAGGCTGGGAATTCATTAAGATCAGCATTACTTTCGGTACTGTAAGTGGAGGAGGTATTATGTTAATAGTTCTTAAAAGATTTATGCTTTTCAGGTATTTTCTTTTTATGAGCAGTTAACCAGTAAAACAGTTATTTTGTTAAAATATTTCTTTGGGCAATCAGCCAAACACAAGCCCACATACTAATGAAAATTGTGTGAAATTGAAAATAGTGATTCACTATTGAAAATGCAGTGTGAAAAGAAATGCACAATAAAATAATCTCTTAATACATAATTTTTCAGAAAGTCATTTTAATGTCAATTTAAAGATGACAAAAGAAATCAGAAAGCTTATCCAGTTAGAGGAATACATAGTGTCTTCCTTGTGAGGATTTTTTCATGCTGGAAATAGTCACTTTAGATTAGCTTTACTACTGAAGATGTCTTAGGCTCTTTCTGGTTCGCATTTCAATCATCCCTACAGCAGCAGCTTATAAATACAAACAAGAAACTTACTGGACTGTCACAGGCACATAAAGCTGAGAGAAAGATAGGAATCACTTCAAGAGGGTGATCCAGCTAGCAGCTGTGCGTGAATCCAGCCCTTAGGACAATTCCATCCAAGCTGTCTTGGCTTGGAAGGACATGGAGAACCATTGAAGGAGAGCTCAGAGCAGAGCAGCTCAAAGGCACCCAGTGTGGTTGTGTGTAGAATCGTGCCTAGCATTTGAGCAGCCAGTGCACACCTGGGAGAGGGAATCAAAGCAGAAACCTGACAATTAGTACACACAATTAATAATAAATTGGATGCTACTTTATAAACTTACGCTATTTATAACTTAAAACATACCTGGCTAAGGAAATCCTCTGAGAAGAAAATTAGTGGATTTTAGGATGTTACTTGGGAAGGTCTGCCTTGGTAAGCACATCAGCTATGCCCGTTCCGTTCTCTCTTTTGTCAGGTACCTACTTATGGCCCGTGCCAGTTACAGGACGTTGGGTAGAAAGACTCTTAGGCTGGCTACGCTTGGCCATTCTCTCATAGAATTGATTGTAATAGTTCCTCTTTTCTAGACCAGTGTAATCTGTTCATAAAATGCATTCCTTCAACTTGATTCTGCAGAATTTTTATCCATGTTCAGATCATTAATAACCATAACTTTACTAATAAAGTTACATTTGTACATAAGCGTATGCATAGTATGATTGGGTGAGTACAGATTTAAAATTGTAAATTTAATTTATATATTTTGAATATATTTCCAGCAACACTTCATATTACTAGCAAATGATGCAGTCAATGCAGATTCCAAGTCTCACTTTGGAATTTGAACATTTAACACTTTTAAGGGCTGCTGTTGAAATAGTTTACAATATCACATCAAAATATATAGAGAGTATTTTAGATAGTGGTGATAAGGCATTTTCACTTGCAGGATCACACAGTACTGCAATAGCAAGAACATTTTATAATGTAACACCCCTATCAAAATGGTGTTTCATTATATGACATAATTTTCTGTTGAATATTTAGAGAAAAAAATTATTTGGTATTCTTACAAAAGGAACTTATTTTTTCACTCTGGAGCAAATTTTTTTTATTTGAAAAATATAGTCTTTTATTAAATAGAAAGCTTAAATGCAGAAAGTAAGATTTGAATTTATTGAGGTGATGCTTTGAGTCCCATTAAAAATTTTAAGAGGAAAATTCATAGAACGGACAGTGAATACTATTCCAGATTGGAACACCGGGGAATAAATGGGATTTTTTTGGACCCAGGAGGAAGTTGATTTCTTCACATTTGTAATCAAAATGATACTTTGAAATGATCAACCATAGAAAGTTATTTCCACATACATATTTTACATTAGGTGTACTCTCTGAGAATAGCTGGTTAAATACTCATCAATTATAAGTTCACTCATCTACTGACTTTCTGTTTCTAGTCTATGGCTCCACACTTTCTTCTGATTCTTTGAAACATCCTAGTTATAATTTCCCCTTTCACTTCAGATGAAGACTTGACATTAGTACTCTGAAAAGTAAACAGATCAGATCATCTTGGGACTTAAATATGCCATAATTTTTGCTTTCCTTAAAATGGTTTTCTTTAAAAGAGATATCTATAAAATGCAGATGAAGAGAAAGGACTTCAAAATTATCTCACAAAAATATACGGGCAGATAATTTTTAGTTCTTGTTACAGCAAAGAAAATAGAAAAGACAAGCCATGAAAGGCTGTAACTCTAGTTTTACCTCTTTCCCAGCAGTGAACCAATTCTATGAGATGTTTTTCATAGGTTTGTTGCTTGAACTTCTGAGTACAGAGTTAAAAAGTGGGCCTTATCAGAGGATCTACTCCCTGTGATGGAGTAAGATCTGGTTGACTGCTATTACTTTCAACAAAATAAATTTCTGTGCAATCTCAAGTAATGACAGTGTAATGGTCTCATTCTGTTCTCTCTTGCAACATCCCTTCTCAACTATAATGTACTTTAATACAAAACTCTGGTCTTTCTTCTGGTATAGGTGACAGGGTGATTAAGTGCAACAGTTTGAGGATGAGAAATGTGTGAATAGGTGGCTGCAGAATCTCACAGACTGCAGTTAAAAGTTTCATTATGACAGTCTATGGATTTATCAGGTCTAACATGTTAGACATAGCTGCATGTTCCTAACAGAAAATAAATGTATGTTGATAAGATAATTTTTGATAGCTATATATGATCTGAAATGCATTGAACATGCAGAAATTGAGACTTTTCAATGAAGACAATTCCGTAGTGTGTATTTTCAGCTGCTGTTGTCTAGTTTTATACTTGAACAATTGGATTTTTATGACAACTTTGGAAAGTTTGAGGGAGTTGTGTCTTTCTCTGACTGCAACCTTGCTGCAACATTTCCTTCCTTAGTTTCCTTCTCTTTCTCTGTTTTGGGTCATATCTCCATTCTCCTCCAGGTGTTTACACCTTTTTTATGCTTACAGGTGTTTATTGTAATCTCCAGCACTAACACATCTGTTAATTATACATATTCTGCTCTTCTTTGTCTGACACAATGTAAGTTCTCTTTCGTGTTCTGTATCATTTTTGTAACTATTCCTCATCTTTAGCAGAAGACCAGAGTTCAATGTGTTTTGAGAATATTGAGTAGACTGTATCTATTAACTTATACAATGTATCAAGTAACTTATAACATATTCAGCACCGTGGTTTCCAAGCCATTTTATGACAATGAAATTGCAGAAACTTTTGTGCAATTCTGGAAAAAGAATTGTCAGATTTTTCTTGGGTAACATAAATACAGGTATGAATAGCGCTCTTTTTTTTGTATATATGGAGAGAACTACATCAAGATATTCAAGAATCAGTAGTAAAACTTGATGTCATCCCAGTAATTTTCCTCAGTCAAAGGTCTAATCTGATTTTATAGTTACAAAAGTAAAGTGTATGAAATAATCCTTAGCCCTAGATGTTTCTTTAGAGATGCTTCATTTGTTATGTATGCATGAATCAGTATCAATTGCTCCTCTTCATCAAATGGGAATATTGCTTTTTAATTCACAGATCAATTGATATAAATTTGGACAATAACTATGCTTTTGTCATCTTTATGTTTGATACTAAAATTTCTTGATGTAGAATATACCTGCAAAGCCTGATTGTTCTGCAGGTAGAGATGGTGGGAAAATCTTGCTTAATTAAATGGCAACAGGATGTGTCCTACACAGAGGTACTAAAAGCTGCGTGAGAGATTAATGTAAAGTCATCAGTAGCCTGGGGTTTCCTCTGGATACCATTCTGTAAATTTAGCCTTAACTGAAAACAGAGAAAACAAAGATCTTTAGATTTTCTCTGTTAAGTATAATTGACATGCTATCTTAAAGTAAATAACAATTATTTAAAAACTTATACAATTATGGTATTTTTATTGTAGCAGAGGAGGTAGTCACAAAAAAAAAAAAAAAAAAAAAAAAAAAAGAAGGAGGTGTCGAAAAAGTATTTCAAATCCCAGCATTAAGATAATAACATAAAATAAGCAGTGTTGATTACTCTGGTAGTTTAAAAATCTTTAAGCTCTTCATTAACATGCTTGTATTTCAGATGATTGTCATTGATTTCCTGGATAAAGTAGAGGCTAGATGTACTCTCTCATAGTTTTTTAGAGAAGAGTTACACAAAATAAGGTAGAAGTTGCTAACCTGAAAAGCAGCTGCATCATTGCAGATGATACTCTAGAGTCAGATTTCTTTCAACACTGGTTAGTACTGAATTTGTAGTAGAGGCTTTTCTGTGGTTCTGATGATGTCACCTCTCAGGATTTTTCTTCTTGCCAAATGTCTTACTGAGTAATGTAGTGATGGCTGTTGCACTTTTGAGGATCTCCATTACCATTGTGAATAGAACCTGAGCATCCTGAATCCCGGTTCGAACGTAAGTGGCATTTCAATTACAGGCTGAGTTGAAGATCCATTATGGCATTGATGCTCTTGGAAATACATGCTTGCCCTTACACAATACTTGCTGACAGATGTGAAATCTACAATTTCTAAGAAAGGTGAGAAATTGCTAGGACTTGTTAGATGTAAGACTTTTCCCTAGATTTGAGGACAGTCACTTCAATATTGGGTTGTTTTGCCTATCTTTGATACACCTTGATTTTGGAAAAAAACCCAAGCAAATGTTAAAAATATTAGTGAGAGGTCTACCAAAACCCAAGTAAAGGTGGACAGCAGACCTTCTTGACCTGTGATAAAAAAATCCAGAAAAGTAAACACTAACCTTTTCAAGATATTTTAAGAGGATTGAGTAGGGGTAACCCAAGATAATCAGGATAGTAAAGTCAGAAAACATGGATTCCAAAGATAATTGAAATACAGTTGTAGATGTTGGAATTTTCTGAGAACATTTGAGGTTTCTGCTTTTTTTGCTTGAATATGTTCCAGTGGCAGATAGGTAGCTAAGAATGATTGAAGTCAGAGAGATCCAAGCTTAAAACTTTCTAATTTGAATTTGGACCTTTGAAAAGCTGCAGTGCAATTGTCAATACAACATTTTCTTTTTCAATCTCAGAGTGCCAGCATAGTCAATAAAAAAATTTTCAAAGCCTCTCGAGAATGCTTCTAATGAGCCCTGATGATAGTGTGGAATAACAGAAGTTATATTCATGGTAGTCCTCTAATACAGCAGTAGCAATTGCTACTCTCTTTTGTACCAATTCATGAGATGCTATTAGCATCACAATGAGAGGACTTGTTTTGTGTGCTCTCTTTTGGCTTTGAATCCTATTTAGAAATTCAATAATAAAAAATTTCTTGGTTGTCATCAGTGTGATTCCAGAAGGTAGGACTGACAGCTTTAACACAGGGAATTCAGTAAGTGTTATCTGGTTTGTTTAATTATAAATTAAAATAACTTTAAAAAATACAGATAGCTTAGGTTATTAGAAAAATCCCCTACATTCCATACAAAATTTCAAAGATATTCAGAGAAATCTCATTCTGCAAAACACAGAAAGTTAAACTTATAAGCCAAGATTAATTGTGGTAAGAGTTTTGCCAAGAAACACTGTAAAGACAAGCAAAGAAATCTCTTCAAAAAACTATGCCACTAGTTTTCCACATTGTGTCAAGGCTAATAAAATGCGCATAGATTATTACTGAAGTAACACAGAGTACCAAGGAACTGTGATGAGAATAAGTAAATGATGCTGTTGAAATTTTTTAAATTACCATCATTCCTGTCTTGTATAGCATTTTCCATAGGAAATATCAAGACCTGTATGATGCTTAATAGCTACACAGTTACTTAAACATAAACATATCTATTATTTGATGCACTTAAATAAGAATTAACAGGGCATATCACAGCCTATTGGAGAATGCAAAAAGCTGTGGAAATGGTAGCATGGATAGAAGAAAACAAAGCAGGTATATTGTTGCTGCCAGTAGAGTGGTGTAAGACTATGAACTAAGAATATGAACTTACGTAGAGGATATAGTTGGATTTTTTTTTCTCTTGATGATTTCATCTGAAAGTGCCCAACACTTTCTATTTATGACAGCATTTATTGTGAGCCATTATTTCAGCAATTAAAGCAGTAAGTGGATTATGATTTCTTACCCAGTACTGTATCTCAGTCAGAGAATTCGTAAGTATTGAGCTACTGGTGGTGGGGTTTTATTCAGCATTAAGTGAATATTAGCTATCTATCATGAATAAGATCTAAACCAGATTATTTTGTTGCCTCAGTGATCAGTGGCACTCAAAGTCCTGATTCTCTGAAGTATGAGCTGTTTGCTCATTTGCAGAACCTGAGGACATAACTTAGTGCTCCATATTTTATGATACCTAGCAGACTGTAAGAAAATAAGTCTGTACTTCATTTATTCTAGGTAGATAATGCAATATTCTTTGCTTCCTACAAGGATGTAGATTACACAAGTTTTTGGGAAACTATTCATGACCAACTTTTTATGTGTATGGAAGGATGCTGCATTGTTCATGAACACCCTCATGATACTGAACATATGAACACTTCTTCCTTTGAAGGTTCACTATTAAAAAAACATCGAGACACGCAACCTCTAAACCACCAGTAACAAAAATGCAAAGATATAGTCCTACAAGTATTCCGTGTTAATCCTGAGATGTTAATCACATTCTAACTATAGTGGCTAGGCACTGACAGTTTCCAGTATCTCTGTCCCTATCTTAACCCCTTTCCAAGTACAAATTTAATATGTCATGATTGCACTGGACCATGTTAGTACAAGCAGCACGGAGTCACTCTCCTCTAAAAGAGGTCATAATTTCTAACTCTACTATTCTTGCCTCTGTAAGGATCCATTGATGATTTAGAGGAGAAGCAGGGCAACAGTGCTTCTGTGAGCACTGACCCGAGAGAGAGACACAGCTGGGAATGGTTTCAGAGTTTCTCCTCTTTGTCATTGCTGCCTTGGGTAGTCACGATCTGGTTAGCATCCCTATAGGGTTTATAAACCCTGAAAATATCAAGGAGAAGTTCAGCTTCTGGTTTTTTTTAAAGGACTGAAAAGCAGTTTTTAATCATTTAAACTTTCTCTATTTCTCTCTACTTGAAAATACTGGTGAGAGGAAAGAGAGAGTTGAAGAGAACTATGTGGGTGCTAGCTGAAGTGATAAGATAGGATCAAAGCATTCCACCATTTTTGTAAAATAAGTAACTTAAAAAACATGGCATTGTACTGTGCAAACAGTTGTCTATGAGATCTTTCACATTTGTCTCTGGAGGGCAGTACTCTTCTTATGCAAGTGATTCATTTGACAAATGTGAAAGAATTTTCAGCCAATGAATTTCATATTTTCAGAGCATAACTAAACCTGATATATTATACAGGCTTCAGGCAAACACTGCAATTCAAATAATGTTCCCTCATAGCTCAGATGTGAGCTGAACAAACCAAGTTTCAATGAAGACACCAGAAAAACCTCCTAGCGGTTCTAGCTGGAGGACTTTCAAACCAAAATGAGCTAAGTTTAGTAAATAAAGACATTAATATCACCAGGATATTTTCAGCAAGTATGAGATGCACAAGTAACAAATGACAGTTTTGATTAATACTTTATTTTTTTTTATTTTTGTATCTCAAGTTCATATCCTTCAATAAAGACCTTTACTTTGGAGAGTTACAGATGGGAAATTAAACTGGTAATATTCACTCAGTTAACTGCATTAAAGAAAGCTACTTTCCCCTTTATCCTTCATTTAAAAAATAAGTAATCCACTGGCAAGTAAAATTACATTTTATTATTCAAAATGTTAATATTTTTAATTCACCAAAAGCAAGTAATTAAGAAACTTTTTACTAGAAAAATAATTTGTTAAGATAATTTACATCTATATGATTTATTTGTTTAAAAATCATTTATTGAAAAAAAATGACTGATACTGATTCCTAACTTTCTAATTAAAAAATATGTAGTTTCTGCTATGTTAGAAATTTTGACACTTCAATTAGTTTCAATGTGTTATATTTTTAAATTTTGGCCTGTGTCTGACAAAGTTAAGATTAGATACATGTTAATTAAGCTGTCCAGTAACTGAAATATATTATACAGGAGAATGTAATTTTCTTTTGAATGCTGTTTCCAAGAAGAAAATAAATTCTATTATTCATTTGAACAATGGTAGCTAGATCTACTTCTTTACTTAAAAAAAAATTAAAAATTCCAGACATATTTTTTAGGAGGCTTTGAGAATAATTGACTGAAATCTATTGCCATGGACCTTTCCATTCATTTGCACTTCTTACTACCTGGGAACAGTCAACTGAAATACCTGTATTGCTCTTCCTGCAAAGTGACTATTTTAAAGCTTGTTTCAAAAATGTTTTTACTTTTACTCTCTATCTTGCTTGATAAAGTTGGAGAAAGCTGTTAAAGCTTATGTGAGAGCTTGAAGGAACTAAAGGAATGTGGACAGAAAAATATATTCTTAAAAAAGAGTTATTTCAAGGTTAGCCCTACCAAAAATATGGGTTCAGTTGAATTAGTGGAATACCTAGTAGCCCTTTTTGTCTCTTTAAGAGAACTTAAATAGCAGAAATATTTCAGATGTTACAGGCGTTCAGTAATCCAAACCCTCATTAGAAATTATAAAAATAATTAAGAAAATGAGTAGCAAGCTTCAGATATGGTTTGAGTAATATGAAGGAGCCAAAGAATTATACTGCCTAGTTCTGAATAAACATCTTATCCAGCTTTATACAAAAGCACAATCTTTACCAATTAGAATTTGAATGATCCTGAATTTTCTAACACCTTTTTCAAGAGATTGGTTAAAACTTGAAATCATGCAAAACTCACCTGCCTTAGAGTTTGATTAAGCACTCTAGCTCTTTTTTACTTTTTTTTTCTTTGGAATTTTTTCCTAGTGTTTGTTAATACAGTATGGTTTTATGCATTTTCACTGAGAACTGAGTGAAACTAGGTTTGAGTGAGGTTTGCTTTTAACTTGTAGGCTTTCTTGTTTGTAGAAGTCAGAGTAAAATTAAGAGGGTTTAACACTGTGCAGGTCTTATAGGAATGAAATGCTCCTAAAGCCCTGCAAACTGAAGTAATTATGTTTCACACAAGTGTACCCTTAATAAAATATCTTGGATGCCACCCACGTTCCTCTGCTTGAAGTGAGCAGATCAATAATTCAACTGATAGAGTGGGAAACAAACTGGAGAAGTACCTTTATCCTTCAGACCTTGTTCAAAATGGGCTAGACTCTCACTTTGTGATTTTTCCAGATCAATGGATGATGTGTAGTTCTTTTATTCTGGAAACAAAGTTTGAATCAAGGTAGCACCATCCCCTATTGCTACAAAAGGAAGAAACTCCACAAAGCCTCTCTCGGGGCTTATGCTTCATTTAATCTGCTGCTGTGGTAACGGTGGAGAAGAGAAGGTAGTGGGAAGAGCACTAACCGTGCTAAATCCCTCCTCTCGTGCTCCTGTGCTATCCAACTGGGAAAGTAATAACTGTTGCTGTTGTTTCCTCCTCCAGCTGCAAATCAAGGCAGTCAAGGAAATGTTTTTAAGATCTGCCTCCTTTTACATTTGGTAATTATATAGAACTAGCGAGAATCTAGCTTGTGATTTTTAGTGTGCTTCTGAAATAGACTGAGCCTTTGCTCATTGCGCCCAGTGGGAGGTTACATGACATTGTGATCTTAGTGGGTGCAAAATCCTTTCGCCTGTCAGCTCAGCTTTTCATCGGTAGAGCTCTGCATCAGCCTGGGGGTGTTGAAGCCCAGGCTTTAGCTGTGTCTGTCCAGGTACCTGCAGTATCAAACACATGGTTCTTACATACCTGACAGATTTTGAATTACCTGGGTAAAAGGAGAGGGGTGGGTTTGTGTGTCAGGATTTTTCTCTTCTTTGTAGGAGCTAGGTTGTGATGAATGTATTCCACAGGACTGAACTTACTGCTTCAATATACAGAGCAAGAATACAATCTATGCAGAAAGACTGTGCTTTTGTAACTGAAATTTTAGTAAGTTCAAAGAAGCATCCTTCTAGCATACATACTTTCTGTAAGAAACAGAAGCTGCGTGCTTGGAAGGAACTGCTAACTTCGGGTTTGTATTCAGATTTTGAAAGTCATATAGCAGTCTGTATTGTAGTAAATACTTAAATCAATATGACTTCTATTTTACTTTATCCTATAAATTAATCTGGTATTTATACCACACCTATTCTAAGAAAAGTAGACCTTTGAATCAATTGTGACTGAATACAGGGAAAGTTAAAGAACAGTCAAAAATATCATCTGTAGGGTAATAAATTAAGCATTTTAATTACGCTTATGTGTAGAAGGCATGGGATTAGATAGCTGATTAGATTATAGTGTCGAAGTTTTTTCAAAACTGGGAAGTGTTACTCCTCACTAAAAAACTATATAAAAAATAAGACCCCATGGAGCTACCTGCAGGAATATTTTTCTCCAAACTGGAAAAGCAGCCTTCCTAATAGGCGATAAGCATCAAACCTGCATAATTATACAGTTCTAGATTAATCCCCCTTTTATCATGTTAATAGTAATTTTAGTAAAATTAAATTATGGAGTCATTCCATAATTTACAAAAGGCATTCAACAAAAAAGGCTATTGATTGTTACTTTCTCTCTGCAATAGGATTTCAGCATATGTATTGAAATGGATACAGTGCTCTTACTGTAACTGTCCCTTTGTTTGTAATGGTAAAGAAGTTCATGATTAATATGAATACATTCTACAAGTAGATTATGTGGGACTTATATGGGTATGTTCTTGTAATATTTTCTTTTTCTATGATTTGTAGTTCTACATCTAACATATTCTACATTTAATAAGACCTCTACTTTTTAAAGCACTCATTTTCCCCCTCTTTAATAATTCATGTTTTCAGTGGTTTATAGAATGATGATCTGTTGAATTCCCTTTCCATTGCTAGCAGCAGGAATGTGTTTCTGCTTCATGAGTCAGACATAATAAAAAAAATTATATGAACAGCTAGTGACTGTCCACTATATCTGAAATTCAACCTTATTGGACTTAAAAGAACTCAGTGAAACTTTGTGGTTATATGTAGAATATAGTGCAGTTTCTTAAGTGCCATTGTGCTGAATTATAACAGGACTACTATGAGTGCTGTAGTCAGTGGTGAATACTACTGAACAAAATTTATCATCATCTAATGTGCGTGTTTTAGGATTAGTTCATTCCTTGTACAGACAATGCAAGTGATTTTCTTTCCCTTTACCACTGTTTACAAGGTATGTAAACTATTACAGAAGTATCTTCTCTGACATGAAGTGGGTGGACATTGTTTCCTAATTAAATTGCTGTATGTTTTCTTTTCTAATCCAGTTATACTTATTTCCTTAACATATTGACCTTCAATGTTATGTTTTTATCTCAAATTTGAATGGTTTCTATCATACGTAGACAACATACTTCCCTTATATTCAGGCCAAAAATAAAATACAGTGGTTTGAAAGGACTGCATGTCATTATTATTCCAGGTAATGAAGGGACAAAATAAGATGCTCCCCATTATCATCTGTATGTCAGAATTACTTATCTTCACTGCAGTATCATCACAGATCTCTGTTAAGAACTGCAGTGCCATTCTGAAGGAGTAAGACATACAACAGTTTATCTAATACACTGTTAATGCAACCACCATCAGCTGAACAGAGCCTTGAGAATATTGTCAAAATCTTTCTAAACAAAGATACAAAAGCAAACAACAATTATATTTTTTGAACACTATTCTTTCTATTTTTCTAGGTATTTTTTGAAAGCAAGGACATACTTTTAAAAAGAGATGTGAAAGGTTAAGAATCCTATCTAACTTAAAATGTCATTCTCTTATGAGGTACAGATCTCTGGGCATTTTGGTGTGATGTACACAGAGAGCTCTGAGATGCTAATACAAGGCTAATACGTAGGTATGGCTGGAGCAGTAGTTCTTGTATTCAAGCCTCAACTCACTAGGGAGGTTCCAGTCTCCTGTGAGGAGGCTCAGGCAAGTTCCAGTAAAATGAAAAGAAATGTACTTTTCTAAATCATTTTCAGTTACAAATCTCAAATGTAGAATTTTCTGTTGCTATTGAGTCTTCAGCAGTCTTAGTGCTTTTGAGGATTTTGTGGTGAAATAAGCTAGGCAAGTAAGAAAAAAAAATAATTTGCCTTCACTTCGTATAGCAAATATTGACAAAAAGGTATGATATACTTTTTTTTTTTTTTTTTTAAGATAAAGCTGTCAGGTCCCATTTATAGCATACTTTGCAGAGCAGTGTAAATATTCTGTACTTTAGGAACAAAATGTTCTGGCAGTGCCTTAGCACACTGGTGTAATAAAGAACTGGTCATACCTGTTGATTTTTAAAATTTAAATATGAATATTAGTAGTGACTGGAATGAAAGTCAGATATTTAACTGTAATTGAATGTCTGCCTTAATACTTATTTACTAATTATAAAATAGGTATACAAATGGAATACACAATGCTATAATTAACATATAGCTATTACAATATATGTGCTTTACTCTTCCTTATAATAAAGCTTTTTTAAAATGAAATCTAAGTAAGCCTGTGCATTGGTTTTGCATGGTAAGGTTTTGGTAGCAGGGGGGCTACAGGGGTGGCTTCTGTGAGAAGCTGCTGGAAGATTCCCCTGTATTCAACAGAGCCAATACCAGCCAGCTGCAAGATGGACCTGCTGCTGGCCAAGGCCGAGACAATCAAAGACGGTGGTAGTGCCTCTGGGATGAAATATTTAAGAAGGCGGAAAAAAAACCTGTGCAATTGCAGCTGGAGAGAGGAGTGAGAACATGTGAGAGGAACAACCCTGCAGAAACCCAGGTCAGTGCAGAAGGAGGGGGAGGAGATGCTCCAGGCACCGGAGCAGAGATTCCCCTGCAGCCCGTGGGGAAGACCCTGGTGAGGCAGACTGTCCCCCTGCAGCCCAGGGAGGTCCACGAGGGAGCAGATCTCCACCTGCAGCCCGGGGAGAGAGGACCACACGCCGGAGCAGGTGGATGTGTCCGAAGGTGGCCATGACTCCATGGAGACACCACGCTGGAACAGGCTCTTGGCAGGACCTGTGACCCTGCAGGGGACCCATGCTGGAGCAGTTCGTGAAGAACTGCAGCCCGTGGGAAGGACTCACATTGGAGAAGTTCATGGAGAACTGTTTCCCATGGGTGGGACCCCATGCTGGATCAGGGGAAGAGTATGAGGAGGAAGGAATGGCAGAGACAATGTGTAATGAACCTACTGCAACGCCCATTCCCCATCCCTCTGCGCCGCTCAGAGGTAGAGAAGGTAGAGAACTCCAGAGTGAAGTTGACCCAGGAAGAAGGGAGGGATGGGGGGAAGGTGTTTTCAGATTTGTTCTTATTTCTCATTATCCTACTCCATTGTTAATTGGCAATGAATTAACTTTCCCCAAGTCAGGTCTGTTTTGCTTGCTTTCTCATGAGGGGCAGTGGAAGGGGAGTTGCTGATCTCCTCTCTCTGGTGACCGGCAACAGGACACATGGAAATGGTATGAAGCTGCATCAGGGGAAGTTCAGACTTGACATTAGAAAAGGTTCTTCACTGAGAGGGTGTTTGGTCACTGGAAGAGGCTCTCCAGGGATGTGGTCACAGCACTGAGCCTGTCAGAGTTCAAGGAGCATCTGGACGATGCTCTTAGTCATCTGATTCAGTTAGGTAGTCAGGTAGTCCTCTGAGGAGCAGGGAGTTGGACTCGATGATCCTTATGGGTCCCTTCCAACTTGAGATGTTCTGTGATCTCCCTGTCCTTATCTCAACCCACAAGCCTTCTGTCATATTTTCTCTCCCCTGTCCAGTTGAGGAGGGGGAGTGATAGAACAGCTTAGTGGGCACCTGGTGGCTAGCCAAGACGAAACCACCACAACTTGCCAGGTAAACAGAGACATAAGAGAGTTCCCTTCCTACCAAAATAGACTCTCGTTAACAGATCACTGAAGAAATTCCAAGGGTGAACTAAGTGATACCAGAATAATGCACTGACTGAAAAAGCCTTGTTGGATGATACAGAAAGCTTCCTCGACTGTAGTAATACTTAAATATAGCACTAAGGTTAGCAAGGCATTTTCCAAATAAAAGAAGAAGACAGAAAAAAAATCTATGACAGTAGCATTTTCAGAAGTTGACACATGTATTCAGCATGTTTGAGCTTTAGGTCAGAACATGAAGTCCAGCTGGCAAAAAGTCACTAGTGGTATACTCCAGAGATAAATACTGGAGCCAACACTGTTTAACATCTTCATTAATGACCTAGATGATGAGACAAGAGTACACGCAATTTTGCAGCCACATCGGGAGGAGTGGTTGATACACGAGATTGGGTGCTGGTCAGAGGCACCTTGACAAGCTGGAGAAATGTGCCAACAGGAATCTTGTGAAGTTCAACAAAGGGAAATACAAAGTCCTACACCTGGAAAAGAATAACTCCACCCTCCAGGACAGGCTAGGGGGCCAACCAGCTGGAGAGCAGCTTTGTAGAAAAGGTCTTGGGGTTGACAAGTTGAACAGTAATCACCAGTGTGCCCTTATAGCAAAGACGGTCAATTGCATTCTGGGCTGCACTAGGAGAAGCATTAACCAGCAGGTCAAGGGAGGTGATCCTTCCCCTCTGTTCAGCACTGGTGAGGCAAATCTGGAGCCCTGAGTCCAGTGTGGAGCTCCCCAGTACAACAGAGACATGGACATGCTGGAGCAAATGCAGTGAAGGGCCACAAAGATGATTAAGGGACTGGAACATCTTTCATATGAGAGGCTGCAAGAGCTGGGCTTGTTTAGTCTGGAGAAGAGAAGGCTGAAGGGCATCTTATCAATGTATATAAATACCTCACAGGGGATGTAAAGATAATGGTAACAGACTTCTCAGTGGTGCCCAGTGATTTGACAAAAAGTAATGGGCACAAACTGAAATACAAGAAATTCCCCTTAAACCTAAGAAATATTTTATTTTAATTTTTTTAAAAGTATTTTTACTGAAAGGGTGACTGAACACTGGAGCAGGTTTCTCGGAGAGGTTGTGGAGTCTCCATCCTTGGAGATATTCAGAACCCAACTGGCCACAGCCCTGAGCAGCCTGCTTCAGCTGACTGCTTTGAGTAAGGGTGTTGGACTAGATGATCTCAAGATATCCCTTCCAACCTCAAACTCTGTTAATTCTAACATTAATGCTTAGCAACATTACTTACTTAAAAATAACCAGAAGAAGAATTAGGAGGAACAACTATTCTTTCCCCTCCCTCCTATGATAAACTTTTTTTGGGGGAAAAAAAACCCCAACCAAACCACCCCAAAAACAAATCCAGAGCATTCCTAAATAGGTACAGATTAAAATTAGTAAAAAGTACGAGACTGGCCAAAGCATCCTTGAATATATTTCAGAACTTATCAGGCTTGGAGATGAAGAGCCTGAGGCTCTTTCAAGGCCTGAAAGCCCTAAAAAGGGAGATACCCTATCAAGTTCTACCCACTAGCATAATCTAATAAGCAGGTCAGGTCCAGAACTGGATCTGGCAACAATGACTATGGACCTGTCAGCTGTGCTGACAGCCTTTGTAGCTTTTTGTAAAAAGGTTTAGGCTAACAAACAGACCTCAATAATATTAAAAAGGTATTCTCTGAAATTAAGAAAGCTCCCAAGCCCAGTCAAAGTCTTCAGCACTCTGACTTGATGCCTGGCAGGCAATACTAGTAATTCGGTGGCAAGAACTGATGAGAAGATTGGACATAATCAACAAGAATCTATATTTGTGAAGAGTGGTTTAGATCTTTCACCTTTATCAGAAAGAAATGGATGGTCTAACAGAATGCAAATTCAACTCCCAGCTGGGAGCTGCTACTTTCAGTCCATCCTCCTAGCCATAAAGCTAAAGATTCAGGATTAAGGATTTAAACCGCTAACAATCATATGCCAGAGCAAAGAGTGCAGTGAGGCTCTCTCTATATCTGCCTAGAAAGAGAGAGGAATATGAAGAAGAAAACATGACAAAATGTCAACAGACCAGAAATCACTGGGAGGAGGGAAGAGCAAAAGCTTAGGCAGAAAAGTAAATGTGTGAAGTGTGACCAAATCTGCATATCTTGTGGAGCGAAGGGGATGTGTTTTGATATGCCAGGAGAAAGATTCAGTACCAACTCTGATTATTAGTGCTTTTTTCCCCAAAATAAAAAAAAACCACCAAAACAAAACCTTTATACTGAAGGCTGTGTTTCACCCAAAGATTCAAGGTACAAACTTTCTTTAGAAAATCTCTGTAATAATTAACATGTGTTATATTAAAAATCTCACAAGATATGGAAGAAAAAAGTAACAACAAGATGTTACTTCTGAAGCCTAGACAGTTTCATTTTACATATATAATTCCCAATTATTTACTGTGTCTATCTGAATATAAAATATTAATGCGATGCAGTGGATTCAAGTAAAACAGAAGAAAGTAATTAATACAGAATCAAATATACCTAAGGTATTTTAAGGACTGTGACGAAGAACACATATGGTTACACACTTTTTCAAGAGGACAAAAAATGACCTAAAATGAAATACACCAAGGACATAAAACTAAATGCAAAATCAGTCAATAAAGTCTCACCTGTCTTCCCTCTTTCTACACTTGCTTTCTCTCCTTCCTTTCCCAACTCTCACATTGCCTTAGTACATCCTAATTTTAGTCAAAACTAAAACATCTTAAAACATGATGTGTAAGTAACAAAGAAAATCACCTTAGTGTCAGGTATCCAAAACCTGGCCTATGAAACATTTAACCTAACTCATTTGCTAACACCATTTTTAAAATGCCATATCCCCATACTGCCACAATCATGCAGCAATCTCAGAGCTCATTTTATGACAGAAGTTCATATACTCCACGAGAGGGAATATATATATTTTAAATAAGCAAGGAGGTGTTAGAACTTCAGAGCCAATGTCAGGTTGTCTTGTCACCTAAACAGAAAAAAAAAAGTTTGGATACTACTATCTTGCTGCACAGGCACAAACTAAAAACTATAATACAGCAATTCTTCACTGAGAGAAATGTAGGTAGTCAAATAAAATAATTCTCATTTTGCTGTAAAGTTGGGTTCTTTTGCTACTTTTAAAACAGACTACGGCAATGCAATCTTCTAAATGGAATCACTTAGAAGGGAAATTATTTTGCTACAGTTATGTATCCAATAAAAGAAAAACTGCTATAGAAGGAGAGAATTATACCAGGGAATGGTTATAAGTATTGAGGGACATGCACTGGAAGCAAAGCAGTTGGTTCTTATTACCTCAGGATACAAGAACTTGAGTGATGATTTAGACATACAGTTTTACACTTTAGTCAGGAATAGAACAAAGGGTTTTCCAAATGAAAGAGAATATCAACCAGTTATAGCTTGGAGTCAGAGCTGATTTGTCTTGTATTACTACCTACTGTACGGTAAAAAAAGGCTTAATGCAAAATTGTTAAAAGTAACCAAAGCCCAGTCACGTAAAATCACAGTAAGATAAAAGTTTGCTTACCTCTTCTTTTTTAATGTGTTTTACACTTATGAAACACTGAAGCAACAAGTCCTTGACTTCATCACTCTCCTCTGAGTCATAATCAAAACAAAGTAATATCTGATGTTGATTCCATATACGAACTACATCTGCACCCTGACAGGAAAAAAGGGCAACATTATAGTGAAGTAGGTACAGCTTTAATGTGAAGAAGCATTTAAAGGATTTTAAATGAGTTTGAAATGCATTGTTACAGACAGAAGATTTTCAGATTGTAAAATTATGAACGTTAATTAATTGACTTTAACCTCATCACCGGGAAAAATTACAAATATATGTGTAACTGCAGAAATACTGACTTCCAACAACTGAAGACATAGTCAAGTACAGAAAGAAAGCTGCTATTTCATGCTAAATAGATGAAAACTGTATCATTGCACTTTTGAAACTTTATACAATGAAAGCAATTAACGGGGGGGGGGCGGGAACAAACCAGAAATAAGTATGGAGATGTTTATTGGGTTAGGGCAAAAGACGTATGCTGCAATACTCTAAGTACCTCACATTTAAAAAAAGAATTTCAGTCCGATAATAAAGAATAAGAGAAATTATTTTCAGAGAGATACAGAGTAACAGAAAATGCAGCTTCTCACATAAGAAGTCTCTATAAGTAGCTGAACACCATACTTAAACCCCTAAAACTCTAAAAAAATATCTAAAAGAGTTATTGCTATTGAAACCTTGGTCATTGTCTGTAGAAATAAGTGAAGAAATAATACAAAAAAAGAGAATGTAAACAACCCCAGTTCTCATGTAAAATTGATGCCAAAAATCTTTGAAGTTTGTTCCAGAGAAGGCAACATTTTCATATGCTGCTTATGCAATCAACACCAAAAAGACACTTTGTAACCAAAATATATCTTAGGTTTTATTAATTGAGAAGCACTAGGACATGGAAAACAAGTTAACTTGAAATAAAAGATATATTAGAGGGATAATCTTCCTTGGAATATTCAGTAATAATCTAAAAGTCAATATAGCTTCAGCATACCGTAGCAGCTTTATTCAGGCTTTTTTTTAGCAGAATGACAAATAGAGTCTTCCCTAGCTGCTCCTTCCCTTCCAGTCCTTTCTCCCACCACATTTCACACACACGTTGGATAGCACCCTTTAGGACTTTTTCAGATTCAGGTAATGCAGGCAGAACACCTACAACAGTAATAAAATAATTATTTACTGCAATAAACCAAGTTATTCCTGTAAAACACTGGTCTGTTAGTACCCTAACTAAACCTCACGATGTCAACCAGCTCTTGCCGCATTTACACAGCTCGATGCCTTATTCTCACTGTGGGTATTTAGGCAGCTTTGTTAACTCAAAGGTTAAAAAAGGTAACCAAGTTTTTTGGATCAGTAACAACAGAATCTCAAGTTTTGCGTTAAAAATAATATAAGCTACAGAATAAAGGAAGTTACCTATCACTGGGTGAACAGTGGGGGGAAAGAAAACTATTTAAGTTCCAACTTCTAGATTGTGTAACTGATTTTTAAATGCTCCCTTAATTTTGTCTCATAACTAAGCGTTCACATCAGTACCAACTTTCCTCCTGTAAATTCTGTTCCATAGGCCGGTCAGGTCAAACAAAAAAGCTAGTATACTCATCTGCTAAAAAAACAGTATAATGGTATACTGCTGTATTCTATAACAGGTAAGTACGCACCGTTTAATATAAAAACACATTCTAGAAGAGCTTTGTAGTTTACAGTTTCATCCACTGCAGGTATGGAAGCAGTAACTACAGCTGTCACTCCTTGGATCACAGCTACAGTTTGTTTCTGAAAGAAAGGAATGTTGAGGAAACAATTCTGCAGTTTATTTTATACTCAGAAGATAATTACAACAAGAAATAAACCTTAGCAATAGAGAGCAAAGCTGAATTGTTATTATGCTTCCATTTTGAAGAAAAAGTATACTGGCACCCAAAACCTATCAAATAAGAAGAGGCAAAAAAGCATAGTCACTCAGTGACTGTACATGTGTATCCATTCCTCCATTAATAACTTCAACTGCAACAAAACCACTCAAACACAAATCCATTGCAGAGCTAAAAAGACCCTCACTAGCAGGGTCTTGTGCAACTCAAAAATGTGTAGATCTGGTGACTTTAGATCCAGGTACGTGATTCTACAGGCATCTGTACATACGATGGATTTTCTACAAGCCTCTAGGTCGCCCTAATAATTTCACCACTGTGTTTCTTTTTTTCTTCCAAAACTAAATAACCTTTTTCCCCCAATATTCTCAAGACTATGTTGAATACAGTGCACAAGGTAGTATACAAGGGTCTAAGTCAGAGAAATTCTGTGTAAACTAAATTTGTGGGAGGGGCATTCAAATCTAGGTATCATGATCTTCATTCAATAAAATGACATAATAAAACAGGTACTGAATTTCTTATAGTATATGCCAGATACTTAAGTAACATCTGAGATACCAACATTTATTTACTGAAATAAGATATACAAAAAGCCCACCCAACTCTAATGAAAAACCTAAGTCCCATCTTTTATAATTATAATTATCAGCAGATCTAATCTTTTCTAGTATAGGCCACTCATAAATTCAGCTTAACCCAAGCATACCAGTTAAGAAGTCAGTTAAGAATGGGGCAGGGATGTGATGTTTGGAACAGACCTTGTTCGATAACCCTTGCATGCTTTCAGGTGTTATGGAAATACTCCATTTTATTTCCCGGAAAATATGAAATACTCATCATATTTTTATTTTACAAGATTTTTACCATTTCTGGAACTATTTCAACTTCCATGTCATCATTATTTTCACTATCTTCAACCCTCTGCCACATTTCCACAGGGTTGTCCATGAAACTCTCTGTCATTAGCTGTGTCAGTCTCTCCCATAGTACTTCTTTTTGCTTTCTTGGCAATTCTTGAAGTAGTTCATTCAAGTCGAAAGGATCAAATGTATTTTTCTGTGAATGGTCAGAAGATATCACACAATTCCACATCAGTGGTGTGGCTTATATTTCATCATCATATTTCCTAAAATTAACACTTTTTTTTACATTAATTTCCACTCCTCTGCAGTTATAGAGATAAAATACCTTCTAGAAGTTGTATTTCTTTAAAAAAAGTATGAAAAAATCCTGCTGCTTAACTCTTGATCATGAAACAAGAGCTCTTCTTTTAAGACTAAAGTCTTTAGCCCTTGGTAGCAACAGTACTGAACACAAATCATATACCTGTAACATCAACTTGTCTGTTGTGTTCCAAATACTTCATTCCCAGTGGAGACAATTCCACACCCTTAGTTAAGAAGCTCACAACTGCACAGAATTAAAGTCCCTGATCATATCTTTGCTATCTTAAATATAGATTGATGATGGCTGTTGTAAGAAAATCCTTATACAAGGACTAGAAATGTTACAGCACGACAGATTTTTGGAGTTCAATGTGCATAGAACAGTGCTCTGTATACCTCACTATTTTAAATGCCCCCCACATCAAACCTAGGTCCTGTGCACTTTAACCCCATACTTCCCTTTTAAGCTCTACTGAAAGGGAAGCCACTGTTGGTCTTTATAAGAGACTTCACTATGAGACTGATCTGAACTGTTTCCTCAGAAGGACCTTGCTAGAAGAATTTACCTCAGAGACACAAAGAGCCTGTTAGCATCAAAGAAGGGTAGGCAACCTGCTAGGAAAGGGAATATGCAGAGGAAAGATGAGAAGAAAAAACAGACACAGCCAAGAAGAAGTACAGATAATTTTGGGGATGTAGTTTGTAATACTGAAGTGAAGGTTTACCAGATCAGAAACACTTCAGAGCAAAGAGGGAGAACATCCATGATCTTGAAATAAAAATATTTTTAGTTTGCAGATACACTAAAAAACAGGAATCAAAAAGATAAAAAAAAATGAAGGGAAAAAGGAAAATAGAAAATAATGAAAGAAGCAGCAGTAAGTATTAGAAGGTTCCCAGAAGGGTATGAGAAGAAAGATCCTGTTACATATTTATAACAGAATTTCTATCCTATTCTACAGCTGGAAACAAATAAAATAAAACAAAGGCCACACAGGGAATTCTGCAGCCATCTACTTCAAACAAACCCAAAAGACAGGATATTAAGATTGTACTGTTTTGAACAAAAAGAATGAATTCATAATAAGACTGGAGCTTTCTTATCTTTCTTTGGGATGATATGAGATAGAATTATTCCAAAACCTGTGAGGGAAAAGGATGCCATTGAATGACAGTCATATACGTGATTCCTATTTTCCTGTCTAAGAAATAATGTATTTTCTTGAATTGGAACAGGATTTAGTGGAAAAAATTAACAGCACCGGATAAAGTGAAGGTTTTAAAAGGAAATGAATAAAATAACTCAGGTCTCTTAGACAATCGAAAAGTAATCTGGATATTCATGTTCCCTTATGCTGTGAAGGCATGAAAACAGTTTTAATCAATGTACTCATTATAGCTGGTGACATACAGTTTCCAGAGATATTGGCAATGGCTGAAAACTGTTGCAAGACAACCTTTATGAATCGGTGATGAAAAATAGAACGATGAAACCACAATTTTTAATCCAAATAGACCAAGATATGTTAAGATAGATTACTGGACGAAGATGGTAGAAAAAACATGACCAAATTAATCGAAAAGGAAATGCTGCAAGTACCATACATTATCTTAAACAGAATAGTACCTTGTTAATGTGTTTAGATTTAGG
The DNA here is from genome assembly GCA_035590195.1 of Aviceda cuculoides. NCBI lineage: Eukaryota > Metazoa > Chordata > Aves > Accipitriformes > Accipitridae > Aviceda > Aviceda cuculoides. The sequence goes on from JAVJGG010000074.1 coordinate 61,461,193, forward strand.
GAAAAATGGGAAGGAGACTACAAGCAAAGGCAATCTGGTAATAAAGTTGTCATCTATAATTTCACACAGGACTGCAAATGAAAAAACTAGCAAATTTACTGGAAAAAGAGATTCAATTCTGTTCGGGAGACAAACATTTCTAAGCTTATTACACAGAACATGATGCCTATCATAGAAGTCATAAGTTTAATACATTTGCTACATTAGTAAATTAGTTTGTGCCTCTGTGGACATAGAGGTCAACTTATCCACTTACTTTATCCTGATCTGGGTAATATTAGGAAAATACTGGTTAGAAAGCTTAAGAAACTAACCTGACAATACCATTTATTAAGGCTAGCAAAAGATGTTTAGGAGAAATTGTAAATATCTTAATACCAGACAGATTGAAGCTTAGTGGAAAACACCACAATGCAAATTATTACTTCTGATTACTATGCAGTATCATATACAAAACGTGAGAATGAACTTTTAACTAGTAGATTTCAGTGGATTTGTTTTGTTGTTCCTCCTGCTTCTCTCCACACTGCATTTAGAGAGAGCAAACTATCCCATCTCTAAAACATTCAGTGATAAAAAGAACTGTCAAGTACAATTACACACCGACTAAAGAATAAGTGGACAGTCTAAACTATCAAATGAATGAACAAATACTGGTGAAACATACCACTGATATGTTTGTATATTAGGTCATATTCATCACACAGCAATAAACGCTCTCATAGGTTGATAAAAAAACAATAGTTCATTAACATCAAATTAGTATTTTTATAAAAAAAGTATTACCATGGTACTAATAATTTATTTATTTCTTTAAATGTAAACTGTATGTGCAACAGCCAAATATTAAAAAGTTAGTTCCATCATAAATAGCAAAATTACAGATTCTACAACTTTTTCAGCTATGTTCCCTTAAGTGCCATTTGAACTTATTTTCTACAGCAATTATTCCAGCACATCTGCAGGTACCACAGAAATAGCTTCTGTCCCTATGTCACAAAATTTCTGCACTAATACCAGACTTACGATTTTACTAGTCATGCACATGTATCACTGCTTACTTACAGGACTCCGAGTATAACGCAAGAAGTCTTCAACTGACTCTTTAGACACGACTTGTAAAAATGCTTCGCGTTTCATTGTGGTCTTGTTTTTTCTTGCTTTATAAACAAAACAAGGTGTTAGAGAAAGTACGGTATCTCAAAATAAGGCCATTTCTGGTCTCAGCAAAGAATGTATGAACTTACATACTCCATCTAGGTAGTTATAAATAGAGGATGTTTTCCTCTCCAAAGTACTTGACAGATATCTGAATCAGCATTTAGATTCATAACAGCACTAGGCTGCAGTATTTGCACGCTGTTCTTTTTTTACTAAGTCTTAAAACAGAAGAACTTTTCACTTTGATTTTTAGAAAGAACAGTGTACCCAGCACTCGCCCCCTATTTAGCTAGCCGTCATTCCCGACGACAGCATTTACTTGTGCGGAAAGTACTGATGGGCAGGCGGCAAAATGTTCTCTTCTCTCCTCTCCTGTCAAGCGAAGACGGTGGCAAACGGCCAAGGCCGCTTTTTGACACCAAGGGCGCAATTTACGCACCTCGGCATCCCTCCCACCCCAGCTGGTTCCCGACGCGCCTTTCCCACCCCTGCCAGCCGGGAGACCGCCCGACACAGCCTTCGCCGCTTGTGAAGCCGTATCACAGAACGGGCCGGGTGCCGACCGCAAGGCGCTAACCCGGACCGGCCAGGGGCTCGGCGCCTGCCGGGATATCGCCCGGTCCACGGCACGGCCCCACAGGCCGCCCTACGGGCCCGCTGGAAGAGGAAGCGGAAAGACCGACGGGCCGCTTACCTAGCGCTGCCTCAGAAAGAAATCCTCACAGATCGACGGGTTACGGTTCCAGTGACGCGGAGCTGCCTGCACGGGAGGGAAACGGAGACGGCGACCGCACGGACTGACACGCAGGAGAAGCGCCTGAGCCTCCCGGCAGCGCTGCCCACGGAACCAGCCCGTCCATGCGAACGCCCCACTGCCGGAAGAGACACCAGCCCCGGGTGCCCCTCAGACAGGGGACGGGACGCCCCTGGGTCCCCGCGCTGACTCACTCACGCCCCGCGGAGGCGAAGCCCAAGCCCGGCGCTGCCGGCGCTTTCGAATTCTCCCGCGGCGGCCGTTGAGCGCGCGCGGGCGGGCGGGGGCCCCCCCCGGCCCCCCGCGCGCCGC
>JAVJGG010000074.1:61463519-61476313 GCA_035590195.1 Aviceda cuculoides
CGCTTCCCGCCGCCGCCCGGCTCCGCTCCGGGGCCTCCCCGGCTGCCCCTCCTGGCGGGAGGTGCCCCTGCCGCACACCCTCCCCAGGAGCCTGCAGCGCTGGTGCCGGGTGGGATGGAGGCGATCCGCCTGGTGCAGGCACAAAATTAAAATAATGAGAGCTCGGGGAGGGGCGGGGGGGTGGGGACGGGACGGGACGCGGTCCGGCAAACGCAGGGTCAGGGCCCGGCGAGTTTGAATGGGCTTAGATGAGAAAATAGGCTAATGGTTTCTTAGCCAGAGGGAGGAGTCCGTCATCTACTCCTCTATTGTTCCCTGTTAAATGAGCTGTAGATTTCTTTTGCGGCGTTTTGTCCTTGATGGCTATCACAGGCATCTGTTTTAAAACCAAATTCTCTGTCAAAATCAGTAGGATATTGTATTTGACCGAGCCATTTATTACTCGGTCCTCATTTTCAGTAGCTGGAACCACTTCCTTTTAGCGGAAAGCCACACGCTTGTGTTTGAATATTAAGCGGACATTGTGAATAAAGGATTTATGGAGAGGATGGTGGGCAGAGGGACAATACTTAATTCTCAGTTACTCTGTAGATTTTTGATTTCTTGGCTTGCCAGGTTTTTATAGCATGATACGCTCGATGAATAAATAATAGAATCCTTTCTGAACGAAGACTGCTTTGTGTTTTCCTGTGGTACACCCTGTGTTCTTTATTATGGAGCCTTGGTCATAAATCTGAGCAAGACATACTTGAATAGTCTCTGGCAGTGTTTGCTTTATTTCTGCCTGACGTTGGACTCATTTCCACTTCGTATATAATTGAGAAATAAAGACAGGTTCAGCATTCTAAATTAGAACTACACTTTCACATCAGTAATCTTTAAAATCTGTCTTTTAATATCTTCGGTTTGCACGCAGACATTCTGCTTCTACACCTTTGTATCACTTGTGTGAACTCATGCTTGTCTGAAGTTAAGGATGGTAAATTTTTCACTGTGTAAGATTTGAAAGAACAAATCATATGCTTCAAAAATGAACAAATGTTCAATTTAATGCTCTTTTCAATACATTCCTGTTTCTTTTGTAGAAAAAACACTAGGTGCCCAGGGTTTTTGATCTTTAGGACTGAATGCATTTCTGTTTTCTGAATGCAAAGAAGTTTAATTTTTGTAAGTTGTAGTGGTTGGTTTGAGCATATTCAGCATTATTCCATAAGTGATTAGTTATTGGGGGGATGACAAGTCAAGGTGGGAAGGGAAAGTACACTTTTTTTGTTAGGATTTTGGGGCCATTTTAAGATTTTAAATTATAATTCTTATGTTGCCTATTTAAATAGGAATTTAAATTATTCTATGAGCAGTATTTTTTTTTAAAACCTCCTTTCTTTTTATAACTGCAACAATGTTGTTTTGACAAGACACGCTGCTTTGAAATACAGGGTGGGGACATCAGTGGTTTTTATTTTCATTTTATGGGTTTGGTAAAAATGCCTCAGATGTGCCTCCTTTTTAGAAGTACTAAAGCAAAGTGGAGTAAAGAAGCTCAGTAAAATTGACCATTCCATGACATTCTTAGCAAAAATAAATTCTCACAGTTAAACATTTTGAATGAAACAACCAGCTATAGTGTGGAAACACAAAGTGAAGTGTAACAAATTGCTTTGCAAATATGTTCAAGAGATATCCAAAAAGGCTGGTCTTTCTAGGACTTTCATTTCAAGTTCTGGGTCAACTGCTTTTTTTCATGGAAAGCAAAGCAAAATCTCTCCTTAGTACTCTTGTAAAACCAGTAACTTGCAAAACCCCCCAATACTTTTGAAAAAGACACCAGTCTTTTTTGAAGTATTTCAGTTTTCCCTTTTCATATTAAGACTTTTTAATATTTCTCACTTATTTAACATGTTTGTCAGAAGAACATTCCTCAAAGGATTACCGTGGATTTGTTATGGTCTAGACTGATAAGCTTGTCTTTCAGAAAACCCCAAATTACTCTGAATATGAGAGGGTGGGAAAAATTGTGTATAGAACTGTACAGAAAACACATCATGTATTAGGGATAGTATTAAACATTAATGGCTCAAATGTGCAAAAATCATACCCATAGCATTGTTTTTCCAGAATTTGTTTTGCTTTCCTCTGAAGATATCCTAATTCTTAAAACCTCAACGAAATCCATAAAGGAACACTTAAGAAGCCAAATACACAACTTTGAAGTTTCTTCTATTTTAAGTTTTGTAGAAAACTTAAAAATATGTAACAGTTATATTTTTCAAAAGAAATGAGAAGGAATTACATATGTTAAAATTAGAGTTAGAACAGACTAGTACCTCTTTTTTATCGAGACTGAAGACAGTTAACATTTAAAAGGCAAAATCAACCAGCAAAAATTCTAAACTGAATTAGTTGAGACACACAATGCACTTGTAGTTCAGAACATGAAGTCTTGTTTATAACCATTTTAATGCTTACTCTGGCTCCATAAGATTACCAGTAACTTTGTATGCAATTTATTTAGTACAGCACTGTATTTCCTTCAAGGAATACAATAGCATTTCATTACACAGAACAGTGCACCGGAACCATTGACTGATGTCCTTTTCTTAAAAGTCAAGATTATTCCTATATTTTCCAATGAGAAGGTAAGTATGTGCTTTGAATTCATATACACAAGAGCTATACAAAAGCCAGAGGAGTCAAGAAGATAGCTGGGACTATCTGTGATCATTTTTTTTTGCCATTTGTTTACTGTGTGGTCTCGGGCAAGTCAATTAATCGCTCTCTGGCACTGTTTTCTCATATGTAAAACAAACCAGAACTACAGTCATAACAGGTTTATGTTAAAGTGATTTTTTAGATCATAGAATAAAAGTTGTTACGTAATAATAAATAGTAGTAGTGGAACTGGGACATAGATACTTCAACTCAAATAATTGTCTAGTCATTAGTGCAAAAACATTCAGAGTAATAAATGGAGGTGGTGTTCTAGTTATCTTCTAAAATTTCAGGTACCTCTATTTGCTTCTCATATAAGTATCACTATTGCATGGTCTATATTCACAGTTTAGTTGTTTAAAAAAAACCCCCAACCCTAGCATTTTTAAAGGCCATTAGTCATATGTCAGTTAAATCATCTTGCTGTATCATCTTTCTATGTTCTATTTTTCAATACTGAAATTTCAGACTGGAAAAAATAAATACCATTGGTCCTAATTCCACTAGTCATGGAATTTCCCAAGATGTTGTAACCTTAAGATACATCCTAATCTGTTAGACCTTAGACTTCTTTTTATCAGGTTTCCCAGACCATCTTTTTTTTTACAATAGTTCTCCTGTAAATTTTATCTGAAGTGATTTACAGGTCTAGGCTTCTTCATGAAACCAACTTTTCATCTGTATTTATACATAAGCAACTGCATACAGGTGAGGCAACATTAGCCTTTCGCAATCCAGTAATCCTGGTGCTTGTTCCTCAATCCTGTCTATTTAAAACTATACTTTGATAAATAGCCATTAAAACTAGTTGCTATCAAAAAAATCTACTTCCTCTCCCTTTCCATTCCTTGTATGGGACTGGGTCTAACCAGGTAGCATCCACCGCTGCTTTGCTTACATGTGGAGATTGTTCTGAAGTGTCATGTTTTTCTTGAAGTGTCAATCTTGTCCTTACACCACTCAATTAAGGGTTAAGAAACTGAATTGACATCCAGGATTGAATGCAGTGTAGTATTTCAGTGGCCTGGAGGCTTTATGATCTATTAGGAGAAGAAAGGAGTTTTATATGTTAGTTTCTCAACTTTCAGAAGTCTGGGATACTGTATGACACTGTAATCATTTAGCTAGATAAGCCCTTGGTTTCTGTAGCTACAAATAGAACACCTGGAAAAATAACTGTGCCTTTGCGAATCTTGGCAAAAGTCTGTTGTGTACTCCAATGAAACGCACCCTTCTTTCCATCCTAAACCCCATTCTGTTCTCCTGCTTGGTTTGAAAATCTGCTCTTTATCTATTATGTCCTAACTACTTCCACACAACCTAAGGAAAAAGAAGATGAGTGTTTTCCAACTTACAGGCCAATAGAAAATGCTCTCAGAATTTAGTAGCAGTCTCTAATTAAGAATTTTGTTGTTTACGTGTCTGGCAGTGTTTTATTGCTTTGTTTACTACTAAGTGATACTGGCACCCAAGATGTTACAATAATTGGCATATGCTAGCCCTCCCTCAAAGATAAAAATAATTTTTACAACTTAGTAAACATTGTTAGAGTAATGTTCTTTATGATTTGTTCATAAAGATAAACCAGATAAGAAACTCATATTGTCAAATGTTTTAACTAAGTGACTATAAGGGCCTTATTTTCATGTTTGTTTCAAAAGACTTACATTTTTGGATGGTTAGAGTTGTGTGACTTGAACAATGCAAACATAGCATTAATTTTCATGCTGTTGGAATTTGTAAAAATATTAGCTTTAAAAATGTTGCTGCAAATGAATGGTGCCTATTTCCTAATTTAGTGAGTATAGAAACTTGGCAATTTAGCAGGACAAACCCATCATAGTCAAATGAGATTAATCAGGACTAAACACTTTTTGTTAAAGACATAGCCATGTAAAGTTCTGCCTTAAAATTATTAACATAACTGTTTAATATATTTCTCAATGGGAACTATGTAATGCAGTTTTTCTTTTAATATTTTTAAAATAGGTTTTAATACAGCAACATTACTTAAGTATTAAATAATGCTGCAAGACAAATTTATAAATAATAATTTGACAGCATTTATTAATGTCTGTCCAAGAGGTGATTATGTAAAGGAACACACACACTCATGGTGTCAGCTCTGTGGCACTCAGCTGATGCTCTAAATGCCTCTCCTTGGGACACCAGGTGCACAGCTGAGGAGAAATTTAGATGGGAATTTTGTGTAAAACACTAAGAAAACCTTAGTGAATTTCTTATAAAAGCTATCTTAAATGGAGTTAAATAATTTTAACTACACAGTGCTCCTCCATTAGAGAAGACTTCGGAGCTAGCAGATGTTTGGAGAACCTGTGAGATTATGTTGATGTGTTAAAACTGTGAATAAGAGAGGAAGCTGGGAACAGATAGGTCCAAAAGCAAGGCAGAACCATTTGACTGCTAAATAGGTCGTCTTGATGGACAAGTTCCAAGACTGAATTTTTTGCTAGTGGAAGGCAAGGGTTTAATGAAGAAAGGGTGTTAGGCAAACCCCATTCCTTGTCACTTGATAGAATGTTTTGAAAGAAGGTTGGTATGTGCCAACATGGGGAATGTCAACTTTTCTTTGCCAGTTTAACTGATATGAGGTATATTGCAGCTCTAGAAAAGAACAGCACTGCTAGAAGGGTTTATTCTTGGAAACAAGAATGTAGCTTATTTCTGAGAGCATGGGTTCTTTTTTTGGTAATATGGTGGATCACCACCATGTCTGGATCAAATCCAAAGCTCTTCTGGTAATCTAGAGAAACTACATGTAGTGATCCTTGTTTAGACTGCATATTTAAAAGTGATAATAACATTTGCTGATAGGAATGAAAATGTATAGGTAAGATATTAAATTCTGTTGATGTTTATTCTGAATGCAATGATCCTGTTACCTACATCTCTTCCTTGATGTATTAAGGTCTTAAGTTATGTGTAGCAAGGGTTACAGGAGGAGAGCAGTATCTGTCAGTTATTGACAGCTAGGAGATGCCCCACAGTTGTTCACTCCCCAAATTCTTTTCAGTTGTATCTGTCCCCTCTCCCATGTCTTCCCAATGACTTAATGTGTCCTGCTGTGAAGACTTCAAACTAGCCATTTAGCTTAAACATGTAGCTGCTATTACACATAAGTGCCTGCCTAGTTCCAGTTATTTTAAAAAGGTCTGTATTACAGTATTACACAACGATATTTGCACTATAATTTCTGACTATCTTCTAGTATATTAAAGAAAAATAACTAAAGACTGATGAGAAATAAGACAAATTCAGATGCTCAGTTAACTTGGTATGTGCATATAAATGTGAAAGGGCCTGTTGTGGTGAGAGACACCATGAGAGATAAAATAGAGCATTGTAGAATCATGGAAGCACAGAATGATGAAGTTGGAAGGAGCCTCTGGAGGTCACCTTGTCCAACCACTGCTCAAAGCAGGTCTATTCAGAACAGGTTGCTCAGGGCTGTGTCCAGTTCAGTCTTGAACACTCCCAAGGATGAAGGCTCCACAGCCTCTCTGGACAAACTGTTCCAGTATTTGACCACTTCATGGTAAAACATTTTTCCAATATCTGATCAGAATTTCCTATGTTCTGACCTGGGTCCTTTGTTTCACATCATATCACTGTGCACCTCCAAGAGCCCGCCTCCATCTTCTTTGTATCCTCTGTCTAATCAGGGAGGCAGCATGGCTCTCCAGGTGCAGTCTCACAAGTGCTGAATAGCAATTCCACAGGTCTAGTGGAAAGTGTAGTGCTGGAAGCGTTGTTTTCCACTGCTATTTATTGGATACACTAGTTTAGGAATGACTGGATGGGTAGATTAGTCTGCATAGATCATCCATTCGCTCCATTTGTCCTTCTGAGGCACCTGTAGGCTCTTTTCTCTCAGATTTCAGGGACAGAGTTCAGATGAAAAAATTGTCGGAGGGGGGGAAAGAGGGAAAAAAAGAACTGTGCCTTCCTATCAAATAGTTTGTTGGGGAATTTAGTATCTTCAGAGATGTTGTCAACATTCCCACTCTTGCCCCTCCTACCTCGGCCCAAGCTGAACTAAGGCCATCCAGCTCCAGACAGTAAAAATAGCCATGATGGGAATAGTTTGCTCCAGGGACAGCCAGCTCTCCCTCCAATTCCAGAAATTAAAACACTTCAGAACAAAAATCATACATAAGTCCCTAGTGCAATACTTGAATCTATGTCTCTGACTGTTGAGCTTAACTTTCTGTTACTTCTACTATTCAAAGGTTTCGGAGGAGAGCATTACATGATGCGATGCCATGAAGATTGGAGACTGCAAAATGTGCCTTGAAACCCAATTCTTTTCTTTCCTTTTGCCGCTGTCATTATATCCTTTTCCAAAAGATGTTCCCAAATATGGCCTCCCTGGAAAATAGGTCCATTTCTCTCAGACGTTACAGTGCAGAATAACTGCTGGGAAGCTGATGTCAAACAAGAGCAGAAAAGTATAAAGGAAAGACAAGCAAAAATCTACCATCTTTGAGGTCTTAAAAATCACTGGAAACTGATATATTTGGAATAATAGCTTAGCTTAGTTTTGTTACTCCTCCTGAATCAAAGTCTTAGAGCTTCATTCCCACAGGGAAGTAAATGTGTAAAATGAGCGCTTGGTCATACATAATGGGGGCTAATCAAAACCTCCACCTTAAATATCTATGTGTAAACAGGTATTTAGATGTGTATTTAAACACACACATGCAAAGGCAACGAAAACACATTCAGTCATAGGGAAGTAAGTCCAGCTGTTGAATTTAGAGTTAGGGGGGGTCAATTAATAGTATAAATTTGTACAAAATATAGAGAGCAGAGTTTCAGGAGAATATAAAGTGCTGCAAAGCTGTGCTCAAGGGATCTGCAAGTTCATGAGGCAAAAGTGCATTTTCCAGCCCCCTAGGATATGTTATAATAGAAGGATGAAAATTTCCTGTCAAATTTTGAAACTGAGAAATCACTGAATAGGCATCACTCAGTTATCACCATAGGTTATCACACCTATGTTTTGGGATGTGGTCATGTTCACTTGTTTACAGAAGCTGATCATAAAGAGTGATCAGAGTGAGAGCAGCTTATATTAAAATTACTTTTCCTGTTTTGGACACATTCATCGTTTTCAGTTATTAGCTCTAAACTATAATTTTACGTTAAACTCATGAACTTCTTTTACATATTTACTTATTTTTCTCTCCACTTAGAAAATGAAATAGCACCAAGTGAAGGCACTTCTTTTTATATAATTGAATAGAGGTGCTACTAATAAGAAAGCGTGTTAGTAAATGGAAGGAGGATAAATATTCTGCTGACCTGTTCTACTTGTTTTCATAATATCAAATAAAAAATATCAGGAATTTATGATGGAGATGCTTTTTTTTCAGATGTACTTGTGTGCTCTCTTGCTCTCTCTCTCTCTCAGACACTTGAGACATCATTAAAAAACACAGTAGTAAAATCCCATCTAATGACAGGATAAGGATATAAAGAACTGCTACATGTATACATGTGCTTCAGGAACTGATGTTCATTTAATTTCCCTCTGTCCACTAATAAACATTAGATTATCAGCAATTCGCATTTCTCTATGCACCAATGTTCTAGGAATTTTTAGGCATAATCTGTTCTTAGCTGTGAGAATAAAAACAATTTACTCTTAAGACAGTGTTTTGATATATTGACATTGTTTGTAGACTTTCCCATATGTGAGCAGAAGAATGCCTCCGTGATATTTAACATTACAGAAATTTCACTAAAGATCCATCTTATTTTCCTCAGTTAACAAGGAGTAAATACTGAAGACCATAAAAAAAATTACTGAGGTGGTCACCTGAGTTTCTGTTTTCCATTAGTGTGAGTTACAAAAAGACAAAGGAAACGGATAACTTTAAAAAATAACAACACTCTGAGGACACTAGCAAGCAAAGGTTTTGGATGAGAGAGAGAGAAATTGATTTGAGCAAACAAAGCCCTCCACTAAATCTTCACTAAAATTGTCTGGCAAGTCTCACCATCTTTTGACCACTTTTCTGACTAGCTTCCATCAGTCTATCTCAACAGTGATTCGTTGGCTTTCCTTAGGAACTAAACAAATTTACACTCATGCTTACTGACTAGAAACCAGTAACAGGAAAGGTGGTCACCTGAAAAATGTATATTTTAATAGGGTAGCTGACAGAATAAGTGTATGGAAAGAGATTGTTCTGAACAAAGTAGTTTTCCGCCCACCTTATACTGACATGTGTCATTGTGAAAATACAAATAAGCTAGTTTCCTGTATTGATCTTTTGAAGACTAGCAGAGCTCCTTGGATTAAGGAGCATTTCATGTTTGCAGTATATTTTTCTTCTGGAAAAGTTCTGCAATATTTAAAAAAAATACAAGTTACTTTCTGTGAAAGGCATAGAAGTTCTTTTACATATACATTTTAAAACTGTATGGCAAAAAATTTCTTGTTTTCTGTTTATTGTCTTAGAATCATAAAGCTGGGAGAGACCTCATATCAGAATCAGCTACACGTGTGTCAGATGTTTTCTTTTTTCCTTAATTTTTTTCCTTTAACTCCATATTTTTAGGGCTTTAATCTAGTTGCTCCTTTCTTCTAAACTCTTTCCAGTTTTGATCCATAACTTTCATTACATAACATGCCCCAAACTGATCAAAGCCTTCAGCTAAGGAAATGCTAGGAATAGATAGTGCAGAAGCATAGCTTAAGTGTTCTGCAAGTTATGCCTCTGTTTATTTATCCTAGTTTGATGATTGACTTTCTTCCAACAGCACGGCAATGTTGTATCATAATCGGCTTCTAATGCACAGTAACCCCAAATCCTTTTCAATGCAACTGCTGTCTAATTGTTATCTTGCAGTTGAGCAATTTCCCCCAGTTTTATGTACCTGCAAATCCTATAATAATAAATAGAGATCAAGTACTTCCCTGAGCTCATGAAGCATGAAAAATGACTATAATCAATACCTATTTCTACAATGTAACTTGTAGTATAGGGTAAGCAGGAAGCTCTGTTAGATTGCTAAAACTTCTGATGCAACGTTTAGTGTTCTGTAAACAGCTAGAAGAAAAGCTTGTGCCTTGATAGTCCCACTGAAATAACAAGCAAACATGGATGCCATACTAATAGAAGTCTTAGTGTAATATAAAGGGTAGTGTAGTATAAAAATAAAATATAGAGTGGGATTGGTTTTAGTGACAGATGCATACTCAAAGAAAACAAGGTAAGGAAGTAACTTAAAGTGCATCTTTTCTTGAGGTGAAGTATGCAGCAAATAATTAAATTATTCATTGTGAAATTCTTATGCCTTTTAAATAATGCATCAGTATAGTATAATCCACATGAAAGGAAACAACTGACTAATCCTTACCTGGATCACACTCAGAAGCAAAACTATATCAGCAAAGTTTCTATTGTAAACTTTTTCAATACACTTGTCCAAAATGTACATGAAATTGTTTCTGACCTGTTTAACTTTTAATGTCTATAAATGTCATTGAAAAATTAATGACTAGATCCAGGAAGAGTAGAAAAAGAAAAGTATCAGATCTGGCAAATATTTTTTATATTGTTTTAGAAAAACTTGATGCCCAAAATGTGAATTCTAATATTTATTCTATCTCTATTTGAAGAACCCTTCTTTTATCAAAGTATATCTGCACTTAGTAAAGGTAAGGAATCTTAAAGGGTAATTTAGAAAACAGGTCAGAGGAAAAAAAAATTGGTTTGAGTTGGCAGTAACAAAACTGAAAGCACAAAGAAATTAAACTGGGACAGAAACCTAGAGAAATAAGCAGACTGAAACCCACATGTACATTTTCTGCCCTTCTAACCACATAATATTTTCACTGGTGCACAAGCAGGAAATTAGCTGAGAAATTACGCATAGATAGATGTGAATTAATTTCAATTCAGAGAGCTTAGTCGCTTTGATTCTTGCTTTAGATACATCACCTGTAGTTTAAGATTATGCATTATTACCACTTACAAAATAGTTAAAGAAAAACTCTTCTGCTTCCGTCTCTGCCTCCCCTTCCTGGAGCTGTGTAATAATCTAACTGAAGTCTGAATTTCATTGAACTTCTCAGACTTTGCAACAGGAAGGTGATAAGGCTGAGAGGTCCCAGAGCATTGCTGTCTTTACAAGCTTATTTATTAGGAGAAAAACTCTTCTGTTAGTACTAAAAAAGCTCTTTGGCTTAATGCGAGCCTTAATATTGCTCAAATTCAACTTCATGACTTGTTTGCCCTTTTCATAAAGAGAAAGAGAAACAAGAGAGAGATATGCAATATGCGATTCAAACAGTCCTAACATTTTTCAGCTGTATAGGTTTATTCAGATAACAAGCTGAATGCTTTTTCAAGATGCTGCTTTGGCAGTCATTAACAATGTAATATGATTAACTGAACACACATTTGATATGTAGGATATCGAATTTTAATACCAATTTACCCCCATACTTGCTATATCTCAAATGTACTGAAGTCTGAATTTTTATTTAAGTATTCAGAATTTTTGATCCTCCAGTTTTTACCCTAAAATGCAGCTTAAAAGAAATGGAGTTTATTATTATTATTTTAGGTGGAAAAAACCACCCGCAACTTTTAATTAAAATTATTAGTGAAAATCGGTAATGTATATCTCAAGACAGACTTCCTCATGTTCCCAAGAGTTGGAAGTATTATGAACTTAGCAAGTGCTTATTTTAAATACCCTGAATCAAAACCTCTCATTTGCCAAGATAAGCTTAAAGTGCACAGCCTTTTCAAGGGTAGACCGCTCTTCTGCATTTCCATTTTCAGCAGAAAAAAAATAAAGATGACAAGGCATCTTTGTGTTGACTTCCTAAGTGAACCAAAGGGTTCAGTAGAATGGAGCTCAGTTCCTCAGTGCCTGATTCCCACTTTTATAGGCTCTTGACCATTAGGGAGGATATATCCAGCTGTACCAACTCTTATGCCATATGTGAAAACCCAGTAAGAATATCAAATATGTGTGTGACTATGTGTTCCTCAGCATGGAAAAAGATGTTTAAAGACAGACTAAAGTAGTGTTACCCTTCTATTTGCAAAGCTGTTATTACGATATACATGTAAAAGTATACTATTTGACCAGACTTTATAAAATGCAGCTGGTGGATCTTGAATAGTTTGGAAGTGTTAAATTCTGCTTTCCTATCTATCATTCTAGGTAATAATGATGATTTACTGATTGTGTATTAAATGCACACCAGTTTCCTTGCTTCTAAGAAATTACTTTGTTCTAGGACTTACATAGCTATTTTAGTTTATGACATGGATCATATTAACATTAAGGATGTTAGCAGAGAAAAAAGAATATGTTACTTGCACAATATTTAATTTCCAGCTGGATCTTTGAAGTTTAATTTCACTTGTGATTATATCACCCTCAACATACTCGACGTGTCTTTTCATCATTTATATATATTTTAAATTCGATTCTTCAACATTAAGCTTCCTAAATGTTATTTTATGTTATTTATTTTAAAGAAGTTAATTCCATATTTATAATGCTTTTCTAAACTAAAAAAAAAAAAGAAGTTTTCTGAAAACTAGGTAAAATAACTGCTTTCTCAGTAACTGCTAAAATCCACATAAAATCCAATGCAGTGATAAAGTTATTTTGGTGGTTTTGGAAGGAACTGAATCAAATCCAGAGAATTTATAGTGTTGTGTTTTTATCATAGAACCATTTAGGTTGGAAAAGACCTTTAAGATCATCGAGTCCAACCATTAATGTAACACTGCTAAGTCCACCACTAAACCACATCCCTAAGTGCCACATCTACATGTCTTCTAAATACCTCCAGGGATGGTGACTCAACCACTTCCCTGGGTAGCCTGGTCCAATGCTTGACAACCCTTTCAGTGAAGAAATTTTTTCTGATATCCAGTCTAAATCCTCCCTGGTGTAACTTAAGGCTATTTCCTCTTGTTCTATCTCTTGTTACTTGGGAGAAGAGACTGACACCCACCTCACTACAACCCCCCTTCAGGTAGCTGTAGAGAGTTATGAGGTCTCCCCTCAGCCTCCTCTTCTCCAGA
>JAVJGG010000074.1:61477222-61512961 GCA_035590195.1 Aviceda cuculoides
CCGTTGGCCTTCTTGGCCACCTGAGCACACTGCTGGCTCATATTTAGCCTACTGTCAACCAGCACCCCCAGGTCCTTTATGGGCACCTTAACCTAGATTAGAATTCTGAAGTGTCCTAAAAAGATTTCCTTCCATATATGAAGCTTCTTGCTCACTTAAAACTGTGGAGACAAGCATCTCAGCTGGAGTATCTTGGAATATTGGCTCAGCACAAGAAACCAGTGTTTTAGCATTTACATAAGGCAGTGTAGCTGTAAAACACTAACAAGTGCTGATACTGAAAAAACAGCACCTTCTGATTATGTTCATTCTCAGAAGGGAAGCGTATTTCCAAATCATTCCTTAAGCACTGTACCTGGACTGTGCAGCTTTTAAATTATATGAACTTCCATTTCTACTTCCACAGATTTTGTAAATGCTTCTGAGTTTTATTTATTTCTGTATGATCTGTTAGCACTTCTCTCTCTTGGGACAGGCAGAAGGGCATCTAATTGGAAGGAAGGTGGTGGAGTCAGATAAAATCACCTTTTTTTCCATTACTTACAAGGAACTTAATGGACCTCTGGGAAAAGATTAAAATTTAAAACCAGTGAAATTCACATCTACAAGTGGTGCAGATGCTAATTTTAAGTGTTTTTTGTTTTAAAAGACTTTAGGTTTTTTTTCTGTTTCTGTTTTTTCATCATAAGATGTCAGCCATTACTTTTGATACTGAAGGATAATTTTATGTTTGATGCTAACGCTGGGTATTACCTGTCATCTGAATACATTTAATGTATGGCAGGATGTATGGTTTGCAATTAAATCTACAGTAATTGATCCCATGCTGAACTGTTTGACTGGTCAGGCTTGATAACTTTAAGTCTCGTTCATGTAGAATATTATCAATATTTTTCCAAATGTCATGGGAAAGCAGCCACTCCAATGGAATTTGAAAGAGAGTGATGGTTTAGTTTTGCAAACTACTTTCTGGCGATTTTCTCCCTAGCAATAAGAAGAGAATATTTTCAGCTTGTATGAAAGTTTGACAAGTGCTAATCGAGGGTTGGCATTGTGAACTGATTTGGAAGTGGGAGTTGTCATACAGGAAATAAGATATAAGTAAGGTGAGGATAACTAATGAACAACCTGAAGGTGAAAGGAGCAGCTTGTATTTGATGCTGCAGAAAGGGGAAAAAGACAGCAGGGGAATGCACCAAGGGAGACAGAGATGTTGAAGAAATTCATTAGGTAATAAAAGCAGCGTTCTAGGTGAATAAAGGAGATACAATAAGACTGTGGATATTAGTGCTATCTTTGCAGATGGATAGGAGAAGTTGCATCTAATATCTGGAAAATGGGTTTTGCCTTCCAGTGTGCACCTACTACCTTGCATAGAACACCCCTGAACAAGTATTAGTTACAAAATGTACTCATACTCTTAGGCAGTTACATCCACCATTGTTCAGTTCCTTGCTCCATCTAACCTCAACATCTATAGAGGAGTTGTGTATCATCTGACCTTATTTTGGGAATTCTATAGGTACGAGATCATATGTATGTTACTCTAGTACTTGAAGTCTTCATTTCCTATATATTTTTCTAAATATTTGTATTTTCTAAAGGTATTTCAGTAGGAATGTTATAATATGATTTTAGATAAATATGAAATGGTACTTAACCTGTTATCTGTTTGTAAGTGAAATATGAAAAAAAGCCCAGAGGGAGGTCTCCCAGCATGTCTGGTTTGTGGCTATTAGTAACAGAAAAAGATAGCTCCAGATTTTTTCATATCATGTGCGGTATTCTGCTGAAACTCTGTGTTCATTGTGCCGGGAAGGTCTGTTTTTTCAGCAACATGTGGGTGATTGTGCTCAACTATCTCACTCAACTGTTTGAGAATGAGACTCCTACATTAATACATTTTATTACATTATGGCAAATTCTCTTGTTATTTCATCAGAACAATCTCTTTTAGGCCATGTTTTCTTTGCTAACATTAATGTCCTAGTAATCAGAGGAAGTTAATTAACTTGATTTATCCAAGGGGTACCTTGAGAGGTATTTGTGGAACTGTAATAAAGGGTTTGTTTTTGTGCTTCCTTTTAAAAATTATTGCTTTGCACTACTTTTTGCTCTCAATGATATTTTCCCATTCATCCTTAACAGAACGTAGTTATAAAAGTGACTGAAAAGCATGGATCACAGTACTTGAAATAAGACAATTCAGTAACCATTCACATGGATGTAACTTGATCCCGTGGTATAGCTAAGGTACTTTGAATTACAATAATGTAAAAAATTGACTGCAAATTGCAATGTACAGGGTTTCAAATATTTTCTCATCAGATTCCAGTGATGAATTTAGCTTTCTACACATGTTTTTTGGTCAATTCTCTATTTTATGAAAAAAAGTGTATTTGCATGCTTTTTTCTAAGTTAATCCCACTAATTTTCTAGGTTCATGTGCTATAATTTTTCAATAAGCTATTAAGAACTATGATGTATCTATTAAGAGGGAGTAGGTTCTGCCTGAAACTGTAGGTACCTATAATTCAAAACACATTTCAGGTGGTCAGAGATGAATATATATATATATATATATATATCCATTTAAAACAAGGGAGGAAAAATATAACTGACAAGTTGGTATGCTTTGCATGTAGGCTAATAAAGTTTCATATCACTTGCTAGAAGTCTGTTGTAACAAGAGGATGACAATATGATAAAATTATATGATAGGAAGTTGATTAAAAAGATATAAGCTAGTCATGAGTGTGTAAACAGAAGCATCTTATTTGTATGTCTGCATGTGTTTACTTACTGTTAGGACTGTGATTTTTCTAGGAAGCCTATAGAAGCTAAGCAACAGCCAGCTTTTGAAACCACAAGCCAAATAGTTTACATAGAAACTTTTATTATTCTAGCACAGAGGGTTTAGTTAAAGAATATCAAAAATTAGGATAAATGGTTAAGAAGGTGTCATTAGTTATTTAACTGGTTTTTATACAAATATATGAAAACTCAGACTTTAGAAAGACATAAAATATATTTCAACTACTTGCTTTAGAGCTATGACAGTGAGAAAATAGGCTTGAATTTACGCAGAGGGATGCACTCCAAAAAGTCTGAACATGTATGTTAAGTTGTAATATGAAGTGAGAGGTTGGAGTGTGTTCTACTGCACCATAGATCCTTTCGACTTTCTACAAAAGTGGCAATAGATCCATCCTTTACAAGGATCATGGCTGAAAATAAGAAAGCTTCTGGGAGGAAATACAAAAGCATTAGGGAAATTAAAGTGAATTTTCACACTATTAATACAGTAAAAATTGTACTTCCCCACACTCAGCTGTATGAATAACTCATTCACATTGTTGCAGCCTGAAGTGGGTTTACAAACCTAGAATTTTCTAGCACACTGTGTAGGGGCTATAGCATGCAAAGTACTTCAATTATTAATAAAGCTCTCACAAAACTCCCATTCTGAAGATATAACAATTTACTTGCACAAGGATGGCCAGCTAAAATGGAAGGTCACACAACATAAGATTTTAGTGTTGTGTAGAAATTTAGTTTTTGTGGAAGAGAGAATAATTTCTCACTGAGGAGATTATAATTTTGAACTCTAATTGAGAAATAAATGCAACTGAGGAACAAGATACTCCACATTTTCTATGAGGTTAGGGTTGAAAACAAGGAGCTACTTTGGGGGATTTCATGCAATATAAACCCTGTACGTTAACTTCTAGGAATTAGTTACTACAGTTTTATGCAATGGCTAAATAACAGATATTTAGGCTTTGGATACCTAGTGGTAATTCTATATGGTACTATTCATACCGACTTTGTTCAGCACATAAATATCACTTCACCTTCACAAGCACTGTATTCATTCAAATGGAAAAAATAAATAATTAGGTCGGAACTTTGGGCTGTTTGGCAGTTATCTATCTTTTGAGATAATTTTCAATGTAGTGAATCTTGAAATATATAATATTTGGGTAGATAGGCTTGGCAGGAAATTTTGGAATGTATCTTATCCATCTGTTATTATTATTTGATGTTTCTGTGAATATATAATATTGATATATGTATAAATATTATCGGAATATTCACGTGCATGTGTGATTCTGGTGGTTGATTGGAAATAGATAAGAAGACCAGCAACAGCGAGGTTGTAAAAATAAGTTAAATGTATGTACAGATAGTTATTCTGTGTTCATACTAAGGCTCATTGCACAGCTTTCATCGTCTGTGTATGAAACAGGGATATTCTACTGTCTCTATGCATAGAACTTAATGTAAAGTGTAGACTCAGTAATACTCAATAGATTAAATATGAAATACCTTGAGATTAAGCAACTTACATTAATTATGACTGAGACCTTCATTAAAATTGAGATTAAGTGTGCACATGAAAACACAGTAAGATAACTGAAATAAAGTAAATTAGCAAACACTTTATAGAGCACTAGGTTTGACAGACATAAAAGTTCTATATTTTCAATAGGTGGGAATGCTAGTGAAAATTTTTTTCTATAGGGCTCAATTTTAAAACCACATATATAATTTGTTCTTGAAGTTACATTATAAATGTACCAGTTTAATAAATACAGCTGTAAAATTAATTTCTTGTAAACTGGGGAAATACTGGGATTTTCTCTATTCCCTGCTTTGATCACTTGGCATACAAAAGGATAAGCAAGAAAGAGGGAACTCTTACTTTTTAAACCTACAGCATGAATTCCTACAAGTAATGAGAAAACTGGAACATGCATCAGTTTGGTGTTTTCAGTTTTGCCTTAGAGACTATAAAAGAGATCTACTTAGGGAATGGTTATCAAGCACATGTCCTGTCAAGCTAGCTGTTATTCAATTTATATATGGCTCTATGCATATATCAAATCAGATATGGTGTTGATAATATATTCTTCAGTGTTTTTCCACCACAAAACTCCTTTAAAAATGCAGTTGAATGGCCAGTTTTACAATCTATGAATGAGTTTTTTCTGAGTTGTACCTCTTTTTATGACAGTAAGTCCTGAACTTGATCACTTTTCAGTTCCTTGCTGCTTAATGTGGAATTGATCGAAAATTTAACTGCAGCTGGGTAATCTAAAGCCACCTTGATTACAGGATAAAGTTCCTGAGATGATGAACGGTGTTAAGAGTGATGTTGCCCCTTTGCAAAATCTGAAGTATATTATGATATCCAAATGTGTATTCCATTTTCTGGTTTTTAATCACAGGACACATTTTCTATAAAATTATGCAGAACTAGTTATGTGTTTGCACTGAAATTCACTGCTTACCCTGTTTCACTGGTAGTTATGCCAAAGGATGCAGTAATGCATACTGTGAGGTATTCTAAACAGTACAGGGAGAGGGTCTACCTGAAGACTAGACAGGAAGTACATTACTTAGAAGAACACTGTTCATTGCTTTGCTTTTTGTAAAATCAAATTACCTACCACATTATCCAAATGAAATAAATTCTGTAAATCTCCTGTGAAAAGCTTTCTAGGTTTCCAACTAAGAGGAAGACAGCTATAGCAGAGGTTACTTTTGTAAATCTGTGGTTAGCTTAAGTACTGCTCTGCCACCTTAGGTAATTTGAAAAGCTAATGAAAGCTCTGTATCTTACATGTTGATCTAGAGATCCCATAGCAGAGTATAAAATAAAACTGTAAAATACTGAACTGTGAAATGAGATACAGCTTTTTTGCACAGGCCTTTTTATAGTTTTCTTCAAAATGTTACTTTGTCTGGAACATCAGATAATAACACATTTATAAAATTTAACTTTAAGTGTCTATGGAAGAGTGATGATACAGTATATCTGTAATTACAGATGTCTATAGAGTATAGGATTCTAATATTTTTTACTATAAACTCGTATGTGCAGCTCTGTAGAAGGCAACCTATTGTATGACTCATATTTCCTTAAGCACTCAAGACCATATGTTTCCCTAGAGATCAGAGGGCTATTCTAAATGCAAAATTCCTTCTGGTGGGAATGAGAACGAAGAATTGTAATTTGTACTTCAGGTTAATTTAAAATAATGCTTTTATTGTAGTACAATTTAGAAATCTTAGTACTAGAACTTGAGATACTTTGGAATGGAATTTATACAGTGATGTGACACTATATAAATGCAATAGAATTTCAGTTGCAGGTAAATATTTATCTTCATTTGAAGATTGCTGTCCTGCAAAATTTTGCCTGTCATTTAACCTCTTTGAGGAAATTTTCATATGTGAGTTATTGCTTTATTAACTCTCTTCTGTGGGATATTCAGTATACCTTGATTGGCACTTGATGATACATATTCACAATTTTTATTTTCCTTTCTGTATTTATATGTTTAATATTATTTTAAAATGAGATTATAAATGTGGCTACCAAAGTGTGCTGTTTTATTCTTAAAATTGCTTGAGCTGTTTGATTTAGATCTGTATGATACTCTGACTTAGTAAATTTAGACTACGGAAGAATTGGTGTAGCACTGAGTAAAACCTAACTGGTAATGTCAAAAAGTCGTTTCTGGTAGAGCATCTTCAGTACAGGTGTTTCTAGAAGGGCATCACATCACTTTATTATTGACTTAGTGTACACAGGGTTTGGAGATAAAAAAATAAAGCTTAGGCAGATAGTTTGTAAATGAGATTAAGAAAACAGTGAAGTCACAAATAAAGATTAAGTACCAGCACAGTCCTACAGAGTAATCTAGAACACAGTAAAATTAAAACCAGATTTTAAAATGGTAAAATCCAAGACATCTAGAAATTGAGACTACAGATAATATGGAGGGGTATGAAAATCTTTGAGTAAGATAAAAAGGCAGAATTGTAGTGAATAGTATTTGTTGTGAGTCTACAGATTTTTCCATACTGGCTATAGAACATTTTAATATTTTCTTTACTTTCAGCTGTAATATTTTGGTACTGTAATAAATGGTAATCCAGTTAACCCTATGCTGTAATTGCTCATGATTAAAGAAACATTGTCAAGAAACGTTACCAAGGACAATATTTTTTACTTTAAAGTGTATGCTCACATTATTTTTGGTTGAATTGAGGTAAAGTTATTGAACTGGATAAAAGAATGCAATTTGGTAATTTTTGCTGTATTTATGCTGAAAGTTTTGTGGTTTTGGGACAATACAGTTGTCCTGAAAAATTTGGAGGTCGTTATTACTTTTCTGTGTAGGATCGATTTCACTAAAGTTTTGATTCTAACCCCTGGTGTTCAACGTGCCATTTTTTGACAGGAACCTGACAGAACAAATTGAAATGATAATTTATCATTGCTATACGTAAGTAGAACCTTCACAGATGTCTTGTAACAAAAACATTCATCACATTCCACCAGACTGTGTTTATTGCCATTTAAAACACTTTTATCTTATGAGATCATGTGCACTACAACATTTCATTTTTTCATTAACAATAGTTTTTCTTCCAGCTTATTTAAAAATGAGTTTGGAACACTTTACATGGAAGTGATTACTTGCAGATACTGCCAAATTTTAAATATGTTTTCTCATTATTAAGAAGTATATGAGCTTCAGCTGCCCAGTTAAGTCATGGGAAGAGGGACAGAAGAATATTGCATTATTTTAGTTTTATTTATTCCACTTTCTATTGTTTATTGCATTTATGACATTTTAGTGATCATTTTGCCAGAGCAGTGGTGTACAATCAAACACATTCATATATGGGCAATAGGAATGCCTGCCCTCAGTATTAATATTTTAGTAGTTTAAACTGCTGATCTATATTTATGTGAGCAAAGTATCTCATCCTTGAAGTAAAGCTCACGTCATAATAGAACTACATTTTTTTGGTAGTTGTGTATGTCTGTCTATGAAGAAAATACGAACACGATATGCTGATGTACAAAATTTTCTTGCCAGTTATTAACATAGAATATCATGGTATTTGGACCAGTGCCTCCACCTGATCAGAATATGACAATCTTCTTGCCTAGCATCGTGTTTTCTTTGGGTGACAAAATGCATGTAGTTCAGAAACATAATCTGAAGGTAAGCATATGAAATACAGAAAAAATGTGGTTGACAGTTACTGGAGCTATTATATATTATCACTGTGTCTGCTTCAAGAGAGACAGTGTGTCTGCTTTAAGCATTCTAGATTAGATCAGGACTGTGCTTTTAAAAAGCTTCTGATAGACTCCTTATCTTATGTTGGTTTACACTGAGTAGGTGTCTTGGAACACATTAGTTTAAATCCTCTCATATTCTAAACCTAAACCAGAAGATATTAGAGCACACTCTCTGGCACTCTAACCACTAACGAGGATTTTGTCTATGAGACCAGAACAGAGGCAGACTGAAGTAACGCTCCTGAAACAAATAGCATGGATGTTGGGTCTCTTGTACCTGCTATTTCACTCTTTGGGTATGTTCCTATTGGGCCTCACTACTTGCTAATGTCAGCAGACCCTTAGATAAACTCCTTCATTTTTCTCTTTCTCCTTAAACTTATGCACAAAGGCTCTTTATGATAATTATGGTTTTGGCTTGGGGTTTTTAAACAGATCTGAATTTAATTATTTACTTTAAGGCACTTCTTTGAAGAGGACACCTTTTCAAAATTTTCAGTATTTATTAAAATATCTAAATATTCTCTAATATATACTAAACTCTAAAATATGATTTTTGCATTCATATAGACTCCTATTTTAAAGTTCGCCAGCAGACAGCTGGTGAAGATTACGTCCACAGTAGCGTGAGGCAGATGGCAGATTTTTCAAGAGAAATCTTGTCTGCTTTAGGCACCCAACTGAATTATCTGTTTTCACATCTATTCAACATTGAGGGACTCCGTTGAGAACAATGGGAACATTGGGCATAGAATTATTTTGCATATGTGGGCTGAATACCTGTTATGCTGAATACCTGTTCTACTGAATACGCTGAAAATATTTCTATTATTTGTCATAAAAAGCCATATGTGTATAATCACATGTGGAGACATGAGTTTCCTCAAGGAAACTGTTATTTAATGTAATGTAGAAAACAAAAAAAATTGATGAAATTGATGGTAGGAATTTTTAAAACTCCAGAGTTTAAAAAAAAAGTAATGATAGGTGTTTCATCATGAAAAAAGTGAAACATCCCTGTTATCTATGTAAAATGGTTCAAATACTGTTCAATGACACAAATATAATTTGCGGTCAAATAAATAGAAGCAGTATCAGTATCATACTACAGCAAATTGAGCAACAAAACAGCACCTGTATCTTCTACCAATAAACTGTTCTTACCATATTCTGCCTTTAGTTTCTGTGTTTAAAGATGTTTTAAGTTTCAGGGTACATAGAGCAGTTTTCTTATTCATACAGGCATTTAAAGAAGGAGCATCAGCCTATGAAGTGCTTTGTGTGATTCCCTTTGAGGCCAGGAAAGAACGTTAAGTTTAGAAATTCTCCTGAAAAAGCAAGAGTGGAGAACAGAGAACATACTTCTAAATTGGATCAGGAATTATAACAGCAATGACAGGAGAATACTATTACTTTAGAAAGTAGATAATTGGCCCCCAATGTAACTCTTTAGAAGGAATATTTAACCAATAAACTATTGCATTTAATATAACTTCTGATCCATCCCGGAATTTACAACTAGAGAAAACACCCCGTAAAGCCAAAAGAGAATGCAGTCCATCACTTCCCGAGAATATTGGCAGCATAAAAAGAATTTATAATCTTCTATACAGAGATGTGTTAAGATTTAAGCATTTCTTCAAAAAGCACCTGAGATTTTAAGATTTAGATTCTTAATCAACATTTTGTAATCCAACTGCTGTGCTGTACAATTTTTACACTGTGGGAATATTTTCATTAGGATAAGTATCTCAGTTCAGGATAACCATTCAGACTGATCTAAACCTGACTTCCAAAAATCAGGTCTGTGATCTCACATCTGAACTGCCTGCAACGTCTACTACAGATGTTCATGTTGGTTTAGAGTATATGCAAATTTAGCAAGCAGTGTATCGTTATTAAATCTTAAATTTCTTTCAAAGATAGAGATAAATACTGATATAATTTCAGTGTGGGCCAATGGTAAAAGTAGAATATCCATAGCCCTGACTGCATACCTTATTAACAGCACAGACTAGTCTTTTCTAGCCTTGAAAAATAAGTTTAATGAACAGTATGAGAGCCTGCTTAGCTGCAGATTGGTGTCTTGCGGTTGATTGATGTTGGTGTCTGAAGTGGTATGTTCTCAAAATGAATCTTTTAAATGAAATTGGGACTTATAAATATTCTATGTGTATTCTTTGGATGTAAAGTTCACACTAAGCCTGCTTAGTGGAGCTGCAGACAGTTTTTCTCCTTTACATAGGTGTCTTGCAGGATTTATAATCAAGAAATAGTGTTGCTTTGACTTTATCTTTACAGTTTCTTCCTTTTAATTGGTCAATTTCTTCCAAATTGTTATGAAAATAACACATTATTATAAAGCTTAATTTCCTTAGGAAATTAATATTATCAGCCTCAACATAATCAGGAATTTTTGCTGGAGTAATATTTAATCTTTTTACGTGAAACCCTTTTTTTCTAGCCAAAGGTCTATTTCTGATAAAGTTGATTGAAAAAGTTTTCTTTAAAGGATTTCTTTAAACTTTTATTAATGAAACCATTCTTCATATCAAAGTGCAAAGTTTCATTTATAGAAAATATTCCAAGCATAAAACCTAAAAATACAAGTTTTCATACTTGACAAAAGAAGGTATAGATCTGTTTAAAAATACCAAGTTGTAGAAGTTTAAGACTAAATTCATGTTAGGAAACATTTTTCTTTTAAACCTAAGGTTGCAGGGAGGGAAACCTGTTTAACTACAGCCATAGACCCTCCTGAACTTCCCTTGTTGTTTCAGAGCAGCTTTAATAAATCTACCTTCCAGCTGCCTTCTTTACTCCAGATGCTATAGAATAAACTAACTTACATATTTAATGCACCTGTATACTAATTGGCATTCTGTGGATGTTTTGGTGGGAATAATTTCAACTGACTTAGCTTTCTCACCTGACTTACTCTACAAGTGATAGGGCTGATTCAAAGGAAAAGGTAAAAACATGTGGCTTGAGGAGTGAGGAGGTCCAATTTCAGAATACGATCAGCTTAATCTGTAGTGGAGTAGCATTCTGAGCATCTGAGTTTTGTGTAATTTTTTCTGTTTTGCCAGCACGTGGTTCTAGGGAAGAATTTTGTCTGGAGCTAATTACAGTGCAGAAAAATCCAAGTTCATGTAATGCGGAGACTTTGAAATATTCTGTTCTGAGTATCTATAACAGATAATACCCTGCTTAACAGTTGACTTCTACAGCTTATAAAAAAGTTCAGTTCCCTGGTTGGGGTTTTTTGTGTGTGTTTGTTTTTTTTTTTTTTAAAAAACATGATTTTAATGCAATCATTCTGGCATTTGGCTGTTGAATATCTCCCCCTACTTCTTTTTTCTCCAGTTCATTTGTTTTGGCCCTTGTGGCAAGGCTACAGCAAACACTTCCATTTTACACTTCCAAAGCAATTAGGTTGCTTGGGGGTTTAATGTTTTGGTTTTTTTCATTACTGTAAAAATGTTTATTGCATTCTGTAAGAAATGTCTAATAGATGCCCATATGAAAAATTAATTGGTTTCATAAGATCCTGTTGTTTCATATTCTGAGAGCTTGAGGTGGTGTGAACAAATTTCTTCCAAATCTCCTTTCAACTCCCTAACCACCTTGTGCACACTTGTATATGTGTTCACCCATGGAGCTTTGTTTGTAAAATTAATTTTGTAGTTTGTATAGTTTTAACTGTGTGGATAACTGATTAGTTAATCTCTAATGTTGTGCCTAAATCCCAAACACCTGTGTAAGTCATTTGGTTTCAGTTTTGAAAACTAACTGGTGGGGCTGGTTTCGAAATGTAGCATTGCAACTGCTGTAGTGGAGGACTCTGTATTCTAGAGTGAGGACTGGAGAAAGTCATGTGTAAACTTTGTAGATTGAACAGTTACAACTTTGAGCAGCATCCCAGAAAGAGGTTGTTGTGTATTATAAAATAAAAAAGAACAAACAGATATTCAAGAATATTTTTTTGAAAGCATTGTGAGGCAAAATAGTTTTTTATATGCACATTTGTCTTTTACATTTTAACTGTTATCTTTCACAAGTGATCGTACTCATTAACGTGTTACCCTTATTGATTTCCTAAGATAAAAAGTTGCTTAATATTACATTGAAGCCCTTTTTTGGTATATTTTTAATATACCTCACCATCATTTGTTGTAACCTGGTTTTAAAGCTTCATTGGAGCTTTCGAGGTGCTCTTCTGAAATAACTTGAACATTGTTAAATATTTTTTCTAAGAATCTTCCACCCCCCAAAAAAAGCTCGAGAGAGATTCCATTGTTATAAAATGCATGCCATTGTAATTATTTTTTAAAATTTTGGTGACAAAGGAACTTGACTAACTTAGCAAAAATAGGCAAACATTATTATTAGGGCAACTATATGCAATTCAAAATATATTTTTTTATTTTTTATGTTTTAATAATAAGGTTAACGTTTGGAAATCTTAAACCCCAAACAGAGAAACTATTTTATACCATTTTAGGATTTAAATCATACTTCAGCCAATACTTTTTTTTTAATAGTTTGCAGGCATGTGTAGGCTTATTTTCTTGTGTTTATTTTTATAGTATTAGCCTAAATATATGGTGAATGAAACAGATCAGCTAACAGAAAGTTAGAAACTACTTATTATGATAGAGAAATAAAAAGACTGTTACCTCAGTATGTGTAATTAAAGGGGGGGAAAAAGCAAAATGAGAAATTACAATGTTTTGTTTGTGGAATGGTAATTACATTTTCAGTGGGAAGAACTGGAAAGAAAGATTTCTATGAATCCTTGGTGGGATCGGATGGTCAGCTGATTTGATCATTACAGTGCCATGGAGCTCATTTAAAGAATATGAGGTTGTGGTTTTATCTACTTTTAATGTTCATGAGCCAACTTAATAAGAGCGTGACCCAAAGCTGAACAAATCAATCAAAAGACTTCCTAAGGTTTTGCTAAGCTTTGGCTGTGGTCTGTAATACAACATCATAACTTCTAGGCAGTATTTAATATTTTTTAAATTGCATTTCATTACTTAAGGAACAAAAAAATATTGTAATTCTGTGTCGTTCTTATATTCAGAAAAACTAGTGGTGAGAAGGAATGTGAGTCTGTTGCAAAACACATTCCAAAATATATCCCAAAGCTGCAGTTGGGGCTATGCCTTTTTGTTGTTGTTGTTTTAAAATTAGCTTTAGGAAGTAGAAATAAAAATCACCCATCAAAACAATTTTTTTGAAGCATTTCCCCCATGTTAGCATATCCCATTGCCTTCTGAATCATGTCCTTCTCTTTGTACTGCCATTCAACACAAACATCTGTCCTGATGAAGCTCCTGCCTCCTCAGAGCACACGTTTCCCACATGTAGCTTGCTTTCTCAGAGCACTCTGATAACCTCCATACAGTTTCTATTTCTATGCTCTTCACTGGATGGGAAACTCACACTTATCTCTTATCCTGGGTAGATAGTGGTAGCTGTGTGCTGTAATAGGCTTTCCTTCTCTTTATGGTTCTTTTATTGTCTTTCTGCACCTGTTTTTATAAAATGTAAACATTTTAGGTAAAATTAGGATGGGTTTTCACACAAAATCAGAACTCTGTCATTTTTCAAGTTAGAATTTAAAATGTTTTCAATGCACAGCAATTTTCTTCCGTAATACATTTGCAATTGTCTTTTCACTTTTTCTGTTTGACTAGTAATATGAAAGACATTACATTCAACTTTGTCAATGCATAAACCTGATCTTTTTTAAGTAGTGGGCCCCGTCTAGTGTTAAACAGGTTTAAATGGTTTTGGTGTTTTTTTTTTTTTTTTTTCTTTTTCTTTTTTTCTTTTTTTCTTAAGCTAGAGAGAGTACGAAGAGGATAACACCGGATGTTTGAGGAGAATGCAGTAGCCAACGTCTCTGAATTTTTTATTTCTTTATTAATACAGCATGAGATTATCTGTGAAGATAAGGCATGCTATTTTCATTTTATACATGTGGTCACAAGCTGTAGAGTTTCAGGAAAAATGAAAGACAGCTTACAGGACTGTGACGTAGCTAAAGAAATGCTCTCAAATTTGCTTTCATGTTCAGCACTGCTTGTCAGGTCTATAGCTGTCGTGTTTTGACTGCAGAACTTCAGACCACTATTGTTTTTAATCTATACTTCCGTATGTGGGACATCACTCAGGCTTCAGGATTTTATTTATTGGTGTGGAAATACGTATTTGAATGATAGATTCATTTTACAATAAAAATAAGCCTTTAAAAAAGAAATTTAATTATAGGACAGAGTGTCAGAGAGCCAAATTTTTACAGTGGTTGCTAAAAAAAAGTCCAATTTTATTTCCTGGTGCTGGTAAAGAAAAGAGATGCATCAAGTATAGGTTACTTACCTAATTACCGATGAAGAACCTACAGAAATTACACTGTCAAAGATATGTAGAGGGGCTTCTCTGGATCAGTTTCATAGATGTTTTAATGATAGCAGTTTGGTGTGGTTTTTTTTTTAAATTAGTGAGAACTTTAAGAGTTCTTTCATTGGTACTGATAAAAGGATTTCTTAAGACATGTTTAACACTATAAAGGCAATTTCCTTATTTCTGCACAATTTTTCAGATCCAATAAAAAGAACCTTGCTAGATTTATTTAGAAGTCCTTTGAATGATCCAAATTTCATTTAAAAAAATAAAAAGGTGTTTGTGAAAGGCAGTTTTTGTAGTATGCAAAAAGAATGATTTATCTTACTGATCTGTTGTTCTTTTAAGTATGAAAACCTGGGAACTTCTTGATAAAGGGTAGGAAAGAATTTTTACTGTATTACGTATCCCATTAATAGAAGCAGGAAATAAGATTTTTGTAATTTTAGCCTGAGCCAAAACTAGCTGAATATCTTGGTCCTTTAAAACAAGATAATGGGATTTGCATTACCATACACTTCCTGCAGTTGAAGACAGGAAGTACATAAGAATCTGAGGCAATGTTGTAGGATGTGCATTCAGATGACTTTTAAATTATATTTCTGTACTTTTAATGCAGTCCTTTATAAATGTTTTCAAAGGTCAGGCTTCTCTCCTGTTGTGCAGTGCTCTCTAGGATGGCAATTATGGGAGGGGAAAACAGATTTTTAAAAAGCTTTAGCTTCAAGTGGTGTTTTGAAAACAATATAACATTGTCAACAGAAGTCTCTAAAAGCCTCTTTGTTTCCTCAGGAATAATTACATTATTGTTATTTTTTTAGCCCAACAAGCATATTTTATGCAAGCAGAGACAGTAGTGTTTTCTCACTTGGAATCTCTTCATATACGTTCAGGTCCAGAGTCACTTTTCAGTCTACTCTCAATCCATTCAGAATTGAAGATGAATGAAAAACAGCAACTTTGTAAGAAATGGAATTTGCAATAACTGGTGTCCAGGGGTCATCATTATAAATTTTCATCAGTTCATTCAAAAATGTGTACATACTTACCTTCCTTTTTCTTTCTCCCCTGGTATTTCAGCATATCTAGTCTTTTAGTCTTGCAATATTGTGGTCAAATTTTTTGTCAAAACTGCAGTCTCAGAATTCTCCACTTTCTTTAAAGCATGTTTCTAAATACCCTGCTCTCACTTTCTGATCTCACAAGCAAAATTTATGCTATTCTGATGTCTTCAGTTATGTATTGTGAACTGTTTTCTTTTGGTCTGCCCATTTTTCCCTCTGCTGTAACATGCAGAATATCATTGTTAAAAAAGTCCATTCCTATTGTTCAAACAAAGTTTTTCCTTTTGTTCCTAAACATATTGTTGAATGCAATTGCCCGCTCTTTTTTTTCCCACTTCACATGAAGGTAAAACTCAGATTGCTCATCTTCAAATCTATGCACAATTTCCACTTCAGAAATTCTTTTCCACTAGCTTTCCCCTCTTGCATGTTATCATGTCTTTTGATTGTTAATTGGCTGAGTCCTGTTTTCTCTCTCTCCCTCCCTCAGAAGAGTTGTTGGGGAGAGGACAATGGTTCATCAAGCACAGTATTTTGTTTCTGACTGTGTTTTTATCCATAAGCAGGTCTTTAAGAACAGCACAAGCATATATGATAAGCCTACTTAAGACTTTTTCATCTGCCAGCCATTTTCAGCTGCAGGCCTTTCTGGGCAGGATGTGGGTCCTATTGAGTTAATAACATGGAATGGATTTCTCTTCCATGAACTTGCCTAGCATGCCCTTCATCTTATAGAAACTTTTGTTATCTACAGCAACTCTTCATAAGGATTTCCATAGTTCAACTCTTTATTACATGAAAAACTAAGTTATCTGTGAACTTCATCCCCAGTAGCTTCATATTATGTCCAGCTCTCAAATCAGAAAACAGAAAAAAATATTTAGCCTATCCCCTTTCCTTATACATAATCTTGTAGATGGGTTTGCCTCTCTTTCCTGCATTTATTTGCTTACCTTCTGGTTTTCTTATAAATTTGCATTGTAGCAATGCAATGCATGGGCTTATCCTAATTATGAAAACCTGAATTAATTTTGAAAGGCATTCCCTGTTCCGTAAATAGCGAGTGATAGGACAGCATGCAGACTCAGAGAGTTGCATAGGTTGGAAGGAACTTTCTGAGATCTCGAGTCCAGCCTCCTGCTACAGCAAGTTGCTCAGGGAATGTCCAGTTGGGTTTTGACTGTCTCCATGGGTAGAGTTTCTACAGCCTCTCTGTGCAACCTGTTCCAATGTTCGATCACCCTCACAGGAGGGTGTTTTTGTGTTCATCCAGTCAGAATTTAACACGTTCCAATTTGTATTTGCTGCCAATTGTCCTATATCTGTGCAAATCTGCTAAAAGTCTCACTCCATCTTCTCTACACCTTCCTATTAGGTAGCTGCAGACAGCAGTAAGATCTCTGCTTAGCATTCTCTTCTTCAGGATGAAAAAACCCAGTTATCTTAGCCTCATCTTTGTGGCTGTTCTCTGGACTCACTCCAGTATGTCAGTGTATTTCTTGTACTGAGAAGCCCAAAAATGAACATAGTATTCTCGAAACAGGGAAAATTACTTCCCTCAGTCTTCTGAGAACATTTTTGTTAATAGAGCCCAGTATGTGGTTGGCCTTCATTGCTGCAAGGGCACACTGCTGAAACTTATTATCTTGTCCACCCTGGTCTTTTTCTGGGAAGCAGTTTTCTGGCTAGACCGTAATTGCCTGTAGCATTGCATGGGCTTATGCCATCCCAGCTACAACACTTTGCAGTCACCTTCATTGAACTCCCTGACATTCCTGTCCAGCCATTTTTCCACCCTGTTTATGTCCTGAATAGCAGCCTTGCCCTCCAGTGCATCAACTGCCCCCATCTGGTGTTGTCACAACTGCGGTCCTCTATTGCAGGGGCAGAAGACTCAGATTTAGTAGCAGCCTGGAGGTACAGGGGTAAAATAGAAAGTCATATTTGTGAGTGCTCAAATTAAATGTGTGTGAACAAAGAAAGAAACTTTTTATTATTGGGAAGAAACTACCAGGCATTTCACTAATAAAAAATGTTCAAACTGTATTTTAATGGTGACAAAGTACAAAAGAGTACCTGCTTGCTAAGGTCAGTGCAAAGCAAGCTAAGAAAAAGGCCAAAAAGATGTTGCTAAGGAGTGTTAGTGAGTTTTCAGGTACTACAGTTCTCCTACTTTGGGATCCTATGTGCCATGCATACCTGATTGACTTGCCTCTGCAGCTACTGTCTTTGCCATATAGTGTTTACAGTGCACTCAGGAGCTCGGCTGAAAGCAGATTTCTCCATTTCAGCCTAGTGCCTGCCACTTTGCCTCTCCCATAGCTGATATGTCATTCTTCCTATCCTCCGGTTGCTATGTCACCTTGTGTACAAGAAATTATACCCTTCATGCTTTCAGCTTCATCAGCTGAAAAAAAAAAAATAAAATGGAGTTCTATGAACTGATCAGCCTCCCGTGAGGAGAAAGACAGAGGGCTGAACACATTCCATGCTTCCCTGTATAGCCAGTATGACAACGCACAACATATTTAACTGTTTGAAATGTACAGATTTTACCTGTTCAGGTGGAAAGTACCGACCAAACATTTTTTACTGACCAGTGACCACAAGCAGATATTGTTCTTGAATTAACTACATTTGATTAAGGTTCTGCACTTTCCTTTAATTTGGATTACCTTGCAGCTGTGTGTAACTTTACTCTCTTCTAGGATTTCATTTTATTCAGTAAACACAGGGTTTTCTTGCCTACCACTCTTCTTTAAGATCTACTGAGCTAAACCACCACTTAAAATTTCTGCTTTGCTTCCTCCACTCCAAATCCTGGATCACATTTTAATCAAGCCCAGCCTCTCTCTTGTTCCAGACTGTAGGATTTGCAGCTGTGCCTCCCTTCTTCTGGACCGCAGGTTATAATTTCCAGCTATGCTCAGAAGGCAAAAATTAACACAGGAAACAGCAGCTGCAGCATGAGAAATTAGAATAGGGAAGGGGCTGAAGTTAACCGAAAATTATGAACAGAAGGTTGAAGAGAGAGGGCTTTGTAATCACATGTGTGAGTGGACAAGGGAGGAGAGAAAGACACTGTGACTGACCAGAAAGCACAACCATCTGGAGATCTCACTAACCAAGATCCAAACACTACTTTAACTGTTTGCTTTCCAGAAAATTAAATATAAAATCTTTCAAGCTGGACAAAACCTCAAAGATACAAGTTTTCCTATAACAGTGATGAAATTTTAAACTAAATCTTATGCTGTGTTAGCCTTTGTAATTCTGGACATGGAAACTGAAAACCATTTTGTTTACATCTGTTCAGGCAAAGCATGAAAACAGTAGAGTGGTTTCCTTTATGTCCACTTGTTTTTTGCACCAGTCCTCTAATTCTCACTTTTCTATTACATCAAAAACTAGCTGCTTGTCTTCCCCTCCAAAATTCATCATTACTTCTGTCCATCTCACCAACAATGTCCGTTGCAAGAAACGAGCACCTGACTTTCATCAGTCCATAGATGAGCCTATAATACCTTCCTCTTGGATTTCTAACAAGTTTTTATATTTTCTTCTGTCTCTACTCCTCATGTTTGGCAGAAACTATGTTTAGAACACCTACAGATATATATAATTGTTCTTGAAATCCTCCTTAAAACTTTGAACATGTGTTCAAAATCTTGAGAATTTACTACTGCATACAAATCACTATCATATATGTGAAAAAATCTGTTTCCTTATACTCTTCTTTTCCCTTTGTCTTACTCTTCTTTTCACTATGATTTCTGTTAAAATTTAAGTTGCTTATTGAATCTTTTTATTCTTTAATTTTATAGAATCTGCCCCAGTGGGGCTGCAGTCCTTGGATATGGCTCAGAACTACTGCAGTAGGGTAGATGTTAAATAATTAAAAAACAAACAAACAAACAACAAAACCATTAATTATTAACAATTAGTAAAAAAAGAGCTTTTTGTTACTCTTATTTGCTGCAACTCTGTACTTCTCCTTCGAGTCCACTAGAGGGAGGATTTCTACACGTATTTCCCCAAATGTTTACAGGCATCCCATTTGGTAAATTTTGAGCATTTTCTTACTGCAAGCTTTATAGCTAGCATCAACTTGACTTACAGCAGATGGTAATTGATATTCATATATCTCTTTAGCACTTATAGATCATTGTCTGTTGCTGGATATTAAGAGAACCATAGACTTGGGTTTTCAGGCACTCCTTGTTACTGTCAGTTTTTGGTTCATTGTGTATGTTTTCCCAAGTTCAATACGTAATTAAAAAACACAAAAATATCCCAAGACCAACATTCCTTGACAAAGAGATCTTGCAGTTTAAAGCAACATAAGCAGCAGGTCAATACAGAAATTTAAAAGTGAGCATGTGACTACAGTAAGTATTGTTTTCAGTAGTCTAGTTTGTCAGTTTTCTAAAGTCACTGCAACAAAGAATTTGAAGGTAGATGAGATAAAGTCACAGATGTTTATAGGCAGCTTTTCCTAAGTGAAAGACTGCCCTGAAGACAGCTTGAAGGCGTTTAGTAATGACAGAGGGCTGAGGGAAATGGGTATCTTAAGCAGAGGTTGACATTTCAGAGGGATGAAAGAAAAGAGGTAGGGTGGAATAGTCAGAGAAGACTTCTAGAAGTGAAGGCAGGCAGCCTATGTCAGCAAAAAAGGAAAAGAGACAGATAAGATTGAGTAGAGTGTCTCATCAAAATGTTTGGCTGGAGAAATTATGCTTGTCAGCAGTGTTCTGAATTGCTGACAAGACTGTATTTATCAAGGCCAGGAGAAAAGATGGAAGATAATGATTTTCTGGATGAGATTTCTGGCTGTGTGCACAGATAGGATGACTACATCATCATGTGACTCTAAAAATTGGATGCCAGGCACAAACTCACACTGCTTTCTGTCTTGGACACACCTCAGGGTTCTCAATTTACAGTGTTGAAGTTGTAAAGCTTTCTATCAGCATAATGACATTCACAAGCTATAGACAATAACATAAACATCCCACCACAGTTTTGGTTTCCTCTGAGATAAAAAGTTTGTAGGGAACTGGCTATTATTTTAGCAAAATTGGCAGAACTAACTTTTCAGTACTGTTCTTTGTCTTGCACCGTCACTGCTGTTTCTTAGACCTCCAGGTTTTCTTCCTAGTTCCTTTGTGTACCATTCTTAAGGTACCTTTTTCTATGTACTCTTTCTCTTTTTTACCTTTATTTTTTCCTTTGAGTGTTCATCTGAAAGCCCATTTACAATATGCAGCATATTTATTGTGCTATTCAATAATTTTTCATTGTAGCATTTTTTTCAGGTGTTCATCTTCCTTTAAGGGCAGTTTGTGTGATAATGGAAGGATCTTGGACACATTTGCAGGACACAGAGGTTGTTTTCCTGTTTCTGCTCTTTCCTTGTAGGCTATAAGACTGTCTGACCTTTAAGTTGTCAGGAGAGCTTGTTCTGAATACGAGATATGCATTCTTGCAGTTGAGCAGGGGTAAAAGAAAACCAAACAGTTTAAGTGTTACACAGTAAGAAGGTACACATAGAGTGTCATTTCTGGTGCATTTATTGAATTGCTTCATCTTCCTTTGGTGCCATGTGCCTTCTCAGAGCATCATACACCAGCTCCAGATACTTTTTAGAGATGGGAGATGTAGAGGTGTTTCTGGACCATTTTTCAGCAGTCTCTCAGTTTCTGCAAAGTGAGATTCATTAAAAGCATTGACAACTGAATCAGTTTAAGAGTTTTGATGTTTTCACCTGTGCAGAGGTTCCTGGGTACTGGAAACAGACAGCACTTCAGCCCCTTGCTTTTCTTAGCCTGTATCTTTGTAATCCCTTCTGATCTTTCTCTGTACACATCAAAAGGGAGCTTCCAAGAGAAAGCTCCTCAGGGAACCACAAAACCACTTCTTCTTCCACATCTTGCCCACCATGGTACATATTCAAAGCTTTCTAGTAGGCCACTTTTGCGACCACTTAGTTGGATACTATTCTGCAAGAGAATGCTGCCATTTTGGTATAATCAAGATCCCAGCACTGAACCATACCACCACTGTCCAGCTCTGGGGTTGGGGCAGAGAAACTATTTCACTTTATCTTTCCTTCCTTCAAGCAACTTAGAATTGACCTTCTAAAAAAGCCTTCCTCTGAGGCCAGCAGATCGCACAGACTTGAATCCAATATGATTATACATTCCTTGTCCTGCCAGTATCTCCTGGGTTCAAAATGAACCAAAATGCATTGCTCTCTACAGAACTTTTAATCAAGTTGTGGAAGTCCTTGTATCAGGTATTGTGGATGACAAAAGTTTAGATGGTTCAAGAAATGACTGGACAAACACATGGAAGAAAAATCCACTGATTTTATGGTTAAGTAAAAAGACAACATGCAACTTGAGATGACCCAAACTGCAAGTTATTGGAAACTGGCTATTATGAGAAGTGCCATGCTGCTTCTCTTCTACTCTACAATTATTATTTACTCTTACCAGCTGTTAGAGAAAGTATAGTCAGGTAGATGGACCTTTGGTCTGACCCAGTATGGTTCTTATTTTCTTGGTATTTAGGACTCCTTTTAGGTTCATCACACTTGTTTCTGGACATCTTCTATCACTGGTTGAGGTGCCACTGTTTATCAGATCTGCTGTCTTGGATCCTGCCAATCTCATTTGGCAAAAAATGAATTCTCATATGATCATATTAAAAATAAATACTTAAACCATCTACATAGGAGATGTGAGTTTCTTCTTCACTAATGCAAACTGCTGCCACTAAAGGAAGAGACATGCTGGAGCCTCAGTGTTCCCAAAGGAATGTAAGTGCCTTGATGCTTTGGCTCAACAGTTACATTTTTTCTGATACTCTTTATTTCTACAACAGCATTTTTAATCAGGTGTGACAAAAAAATGCTGACTCCACTAATCCTCTTTTCATTCCACTAAACTTCTACAAGTGTCTCGATTGTCAAGAGGGAGAGCTCACTTCTATGACAATAATTCATTATGCAAGCAATATCCTAACTGCAGTTCTGTGGTTACATGCTTGTTTTGAGAGGCAGTCTTGATCTCTTACTTCCTGAAAGAAGTACTCAGTCCCAATCTCTTTTGATAGCAGAGGACATTTAAGCTTATATGTGGACAAGATTATTCATTCTACAAATTATTCTAGAGGCACATTAAAATCTTTAGAGGTAGTCCAAACTTCCTAAAAAGAAAATGGGCTGTCCTCAGGCGTCTTCCAGACTGTAGTATTCCACTACTTTGATTGTGTATTGGGGCAGGCAGCAAGATTCCCCAAATGCAACTACTGCACTGTCTGTAGGCACTCTTCTAACCTGATTATGTGTGGCCTGGTGCCCTCGGTATCAAGAAAGAGTTTTTGGAAAGTGTTTTTGGCTAGTAGAAATTTTATTTTGATAGTCCTACAGTGTTATCTGATTCTTCCTGGAATAATTTTTATAGCAGAAAGGTACACTGCATAACTATGTGAAGGTAAATTAGGCATGGATGGGGTTTTTTCCTTTACTTTTCTACATCTCTGCATCCTGTGATCAGCACAATTTCAATTTTGTGCCCTCGAAAGTCACAGAAGGCATGAACTTCTTCTAGTATTTTCATGCATTGCTTTTTGACTGACCGTTCTGTCAAGACAGAGCATTTGAATATTCCCTTCTGACTGTACACTAAAACAACACGTTTCACTGAGTTAGACGCAGTTCGTGGTACGACGGTGTCAGGGAGCAGCGAGAGGGCGGCTGCTCACATGTGTGGGGAGCAGAGGATTCCCCTGCACGGGCAGGGCACAATCCCGCAGCTCCTGAGCAGGGCTGACGAGGGGGAGAGCAGCCAGCAGCCCCGGACGTGGCCGGGGAACGAGTCGGGCCCAGGGAGTCCAGAAAGGAGGAGCAGGAGATGGGGCTGGAGGCAAAGTTACCTACAGCAGAAGCGGAACCCACTGGGACAGCAGAAGGCAGGTCTGGCCACGGCCACGACGCATCTCTGCCCGCTCACGTGGGGCTCCAGCACAGAGCTGACCGCCAGGTCGCTCAGGGCCCTGCAAGCTCCAAGTGCCTGCACTTGTAAAATGTTTTCTTCCCAAGCAACAGGGATAATAAAACTCAGAAAGGTAAACCTTCCTGCTACAGAAAATTAAATTATCTCTTATTGTGCTGTGCTACCTTAGTCACTGAAAATAATATAACCTTAGGAAGAATTTCTCTCTTTTTTAGTTTTTTGGGTTTTTTGCCTTTGGTTTTAGAGCCAAGGTATGAATGGACTCAATATGTATTCTTGATGTCAATCTTAGGATATTATCTAATTATCCCAAATCTAATAATAAAAACAAACACTGTGAAAATGAGCAAGAAACAGCAGAATTCTAAAAGTAAAAAAAACCCTAAGCTGCTTCATGGCTTGGCCTTTGGATTATCTCTTTCAGTTAATGGATTTCATGTTTTACATTCAAATGCATAAAAATCCCTCTGAATCCTTAGTTCCTTTTCCACTTGCTGGTAAACATTATTTTTAGTGAACTCCTTTGTTAACATTAAAACCATAATATCCTATCTAAGCACAGAAAGGATATTTCAAAATTCAGCTTAGAATTTTGGATTCTGCAATACAAATGTTTCACATAATTCTTTGTCATGCTAGTTTGGTTTGGTTTCAGTCAGTAATCCAGGGATGTTAATGTAATACAAGTGCTTAACATATTCTATAAAGATCTGACAATTTTTTTGGCCCTCAGCTTTACAAATGAAGAAAAGGGCCATTTTCATTACAGCTATATCCAACAAGAACGTTTGAAACATTAACTTCTTTGAAAATTGAAGTGTCTCTTAAACCAGTGATGAAGTGGTGGCACGCATGTGTATAATTCTGTATTAAGAGCTGCTTCTGGTTTAGGATTTTTCCTGTAGAGGGTGACAGAGGACTGATGATTTCTTCTTTCTTTGTCCTACTTCTAGAGATTGTTCCTGTCCCCATTTGAAGTCAATGGATGTAGGCTCAGACACAAAACCTCTCTATAGTATTAGTTTTGGGCAGCCTATAAGGTGATCTTAAAGGTCTGCTACTTATGCCTGCTTTCTATTATAAATATATTTATTTTCTTTACCTGATAGACCATATATGACCCTGTTATTTAAATGCTATTGCAGTACTTTGGCATATCTGAGAGCAGGGCAAATACTAGGATGAATAAAATTGCTTATACAAAGACACATCTCTTATTATACAAAAAAGTTTATAAACCATATGCAACCAAATGGGATTTTGAAGGTTGGGGGTTTTTTTTTGTTGTTGTTGTTGGTCTTTTTTTCCCCTGTACATTCAGAAGAAAATAATGGTATTTAAGACTGCAGGGTAGAATTCTGCAGGGTAGAATTAAATTTCCATTTATATCCACAAAAGTTTGCCTGAAACCATTTAAGTCCTACTCCTAAAAATGGAGAGACACACATTATAGAATTGGCAAATACACAATTACCTACTGTTGATTCCAGAAAGATTTATGAAAATCATACTTTATGGGGAACTCTCTAAAGCGAAAAAGTGTGATACATTCATAGGATCACAATCCCAAGCTTGTCCATGCAGCAAAGGAACATTTTTTCCCCAAAATTTGTTCAGAGCCTTATCACTTGACTGGGAATACACTCTGTCCATTCTTAATAACTTTGTAGAAGCAAATCCTTTGTGTTGTTTGAATTCCAGTTCTTACAAATACGCAAAGTGACCACTTTAAAGATCACTATAGAAAAGATAATGGAAGTGACTCTAAGTGAATTGTATGAATGGGTTTCTTCAAAAGTATATTTTCATTATCTACTCAAAATTTTAGTAACGTGAGTGTTCTAAAAAGCAATTTACAATAACAAGCTTGAATTGAACCATTCATAAGTTCATTCATAGGCAGAAGTCTCCAAACTCTGAAGCATCCTGTGGTATTAAAGCTTTTTCAGTAGCTGTGATTTCTCTTTTATTGCACTTATTTTTTGCCATCAAGTAGTAGCTCATCTCGAGATAATGGATTAGTTATGTAACCTTACTGTAGACTTTTAGACTTAATTTTTTTATTTTCTAACCTCTCTCAATTTTATAAATATTTCTTTGAATTGCTCCCAGCTTTTAATGCATGGTCAAAATAACAGATTACTTGAAATATAACAGATGGTGTAGATTCCTTACTAAGTAAACTTTCTGTGTGTGCATCTGACCTCAGAAATGTACTTGTTTATTTGTACGTTAAACTCTGGCTTAACCACCAACCATGCTTGGAGGGACTGCGTTAAGCCTAGTTTGGTAAGAGCTATTGCTCCTGCTAGCTTAAGAAGTAAACTCTGAGGTTTGGCAGTCTTGAATATGCTTTTTGCCAAGTACTTGTGATATTTTATAATCCTTAGATTTTTACAAAGTCATCATGCATTCACTGACATCAACAGGTAAAATTACACTCTCATGACTAAGCTAATTGATTTTCCAAAAGCTCTAACAGTATTTGTCACAGGTCTAGGCCTAAGAAATTTAAGATTACAGCCACAACTTGCCTAGGTGTTATACTTTTTAATCAAGCCTATATCCATATTAAATACAGACTGAAGATGTGGTACTTGGCTTGGTTCATTCTGTGCCCTGTCCTCTCCTGCCCCCTCTTTTCCCCTCTCCTCAGGACTGCTCTGCAAAGCAATTTATGCTTATAATTGTTTTCTGCTCATGTGGGCCATGTCCTTCAACTGCAATTAACTAACAGTTAGCAGATATCTTTATGCATTGCAGTGGCAGGAATGCTGCCTAATGTTCCTGTCTGTT
The DNA here is from genome assembly GCA_035590195.1 of Aviceda cuculoides. Taxonomy (NCBI): domain Eukaryota; kingdom Metazoa; phylum Chordata; class Aves; order Accipitriformes; family Accipitridae; genus Aviceda; species Aviceda cuculoides. The sequence goes on from JAVJGG010000074.1 coordinate 61,503,622, forward strand.
CTTTGATGTAATTCTGTAGAATTACATTCATTTCCCTTAATCTTATCTCAGGAAATATTTTCTTACACAATTGTTTAGAAATTACAGTTATTGCTACTCTGTTTATTCTTATTTGTCATATGAGGTCATTCACTTCTATGTTAATGTATATGTGTGAGGAATGATATATCTGCCTATCCTTTCCTGGCAAGCCAAACTTCTTGCCACACCAAATATAATCTTTTTAAAGAAATGCTGCTTTTATATTTATGAAGTATTTGTTAGATATTCTAACATATGTCACACTGGCTGAGGCCTTTTTTCCAAGGGTTGGTGGAGTAAAGGCATTTCATTTTCAAATGTTGACAGCTTGCTTTGTGTAGTCAAATGGGATTGTGTTGGCAGTCCTTTCTAATGGAAGCAGGTTTTCTTAATCTTTTTTTTTTTTTTTTTAAGTTAAGGAACATCTGATCTTGTTAGAAGGAAATCTCCAGGCTATCCTATGCAGTGTTGACATAATGATTTAATTTATAACCAAATGCTAAGTAGACTGCTTTTGAGATGACCACTTCCCCCACTTCATTTGTTTTGTCTTCTTGTGTGCATGTATGGCAATGCATGTTTTTAAGCTGGAGGTTTTGACAGACCATTTACTGTATTATTTAAGGGTCAACAGTGGATGGCCCCCAACAGCGCTCAGTTTATAGAATTTTATTCCAGAAACAAACTGTATTCTGAAAATATCCTTAATTCATTCTCTGTAGCAGCATGAATTGTAGAAAGAACTGTAGAACCTTGCAAATATTTCAGAGAATCTCTATTTTCAATTCATTCTTCAGAAACACATTGTACTGTTCTGTTTAAAGTTTGGAGCTGGTTTAGAAGTTCTGTTATGGGTCTCTATTCCATTTAGCAAATTATTTTGAAAGTACAAGACTAAGTGTTTTCTCTGACATTTGCATAAAGTACTGCTGAAGTCCTTGTGCATGGATTGCAAAGTCTTCCTCTTTTTTTCTCAGAATGGACCCTGGCCATATTGTAATACATAGCTGTTTTATCTACTTGTTTTCTTTTATTATCATATACCCACTGTTCTCTTATCTCTGTTGTTTCTGCCATGCACAGAAAAGAGAACAAAAATCCAGCAGCTCATTCTGGGGAATCAGCAACTGAACAGTACATTATTTTCAGAGAATTGTGACAATATTTCCAAACACTCCAAAAAATATGATAAAAGAAATTACTAAATACAACATTTTATTGAATTACAGGGTGAATCTGAGCTGCTATTATGAAAAAAGTTTTTATTAGGAACTTCTCAAAAATAGAAGTGCTCTAAATTTTAAGTGACAGCAAGTGTTTTGTTGATGGTGGTAAACATACCATACCCAACTTTGGGTGTAACACAAGCTGTTCTTTATTCTGTTCTCCTTCTGAAAATATACTTCTAAATGTATGTCTACCTGACTATTATTTAGAAAGTTGACCTAATTTGGTCTTTAAGCGCCATTTTTGGTATCATTGTTCCATTAGGGTATTACTGAAAACTTACTTAGATCAAATACACAGAGTAAACAAGCGGCCTGAAATTTCCTTGGAATATTTAGTATGTTTTCCATACCTTTGTCTATTAGAGAGTTTTATCTATCAGAGGATGCCCACCATTTCTATGCTAAATACGATGAATCCCCTTTTTAGTCACCTATTGCAGCTCCATGGTACCTACGGTCTCCCCAGCGGGCCGTGCATGTAACTGCTAGGAGAACGGTCTGATAAGCACTACCCTGCACTTGACAAATCCACGTATCGTATCAGCTTTTTGAGTATGTTGTAATTGTCAGGTATTAAAATTATATTGTGAACTTTGCTGTTACATAACATTTTATTAAGACTACCTATCACCTATTAATTTCTTCTTTTTTCTTATTTTCTTCCTTGACTGCTGTGCTCCTCAATTCATGCATTAACCTCTCTTTCCAAATAAGAATCATAGTACCAGCCAAGATTCTTATTTTCTACCTTATCTAGAATTAGAATTCTCCTCAGTCACACCATACCCTCAGTATTCTGTTATTTGCTTCAGGAAATTAAAACATGGTATAGCACCCATTCTTCACAACCACCTCTGACTTTGTCTTCTTTTCTCTCCACTTCTGCACCATTCTCAGGTGCTCTAGTACCTCAGCATGGTCTGACCTTACAGCTGGTCCTGCTTTGAGCAGGAGCGTGGACTTGATCACCTGAGGTCATTACCAACCTGAATTCTTCTATGATCCTGTGATACTGGTCTGCTTGCTTTCAAAGAAGCAACACGTCGGAGGGTTGTTCTTTCGCTTGCATTCCTATGTGTCTGGAATTCTCTACTTGGTCCCAAGTAAGATATTTTAATAACTTTTCCTCTTCATATTTTATGTGAAAGAGTTCTTTTGCTCCCTGTGAGTGACTGTGTTTATGCTCTAATAAGAAAAATTCAGTTAAAGGTAATTTAAAATAGCCACAATCGCATAATGTATTTTATATGTTGATTAGTAGTTATAGTATTGAAGTAACTTTATCATACTCTGTGTTCAGAGTAGCTGTAACACAGAAATTACTTTTTAATCCTTGTTTAGTCTCTTTTATGTGAAATCAAATAGTTGTTTAATCTTGTACAGTATTACCTGCAGAACCTATTTGCTTATTCTCTTCTTTATGCTGTAGCTCTTCCTAGTCTTCACGATTAACAGAAATGTGAGCACATTAAGCCTGTAATATTTCAGTACATTTATCATAAGCAACAGATTTCATAAGAAAGTTTATGAAAAGTACAAGAATTGAATGCTTGTATTTCATTTTTTAGTATCTTTAAGTAGTAGTAGGAAGAGAATCGAAGCTACTGGCTCTTCTAGATTTTTGTAGTACTGACTTTCTGTTATAAGGAGATTCTAGTTCTCTGCTTTTGTCCTAAGCCATATGATGACTTAGTTAAATGTATAGCAGGCAGAATTAAATCTGATCTTGATACAGCTTTTACCTATGCAGCTGTGACTAAGCAAAAACTGCAAAATTAGATTTAACTGTGAGTGCCTGAAATTAGAACATTTAATCAGAAAGTGAATCAAATGCCCTTAGGATGTACAACATACTCATTTAGTAGTCCTAGACTTTTTTTTTTTTTTTTTTTTTTTTGAGGAGGAAGAGGCAGGCATATTTCAAAATAAGGTATCAGGGGGAATGGAACATCTACGTTCAGAAATTTAAGCCATTAACCAAGTAAGGAAAAGCATTTTAGTTAGCTGTTCATGCAAATGGTGCTGCTTTATAATGACTGAGTTCACTTTTCCTGTTAAAAGGCCTTATCTTGCTGTTCTATACACATTACCTCTTTGAATACGTGGCAAACCCACTCAATACCTGTAATTCAGGGTGTCAAGCTAAAGGTCCTTGTTGATTTAGTTCTAATATTTTTAAGAACAAGGGTAATAAAACTGTTGATCTGTGGACTAAGACTTTCCTCTTCTATAATTATCTTTGTAACATAGTGCAACTTAAAGCATGATCCCAGGCCTGCTGTAATAAATGTTAATGGTCTTATTGACGTCATTGATTCATTGATCTCCAACGGGTCCATTTGTCTAGTTTTATAAAGCTACTGCAGCTATATGAAGACCATGCTTTGGAATAGACGTCAGATGGCAGTATTTCATAGCATAAAAGAAAATAGCTCTCATTACACAGTGTGTTGCTTGAAAAAAATGATTGGACTCATATGGACTTGCTAGTATTTTTTAATAAATAAGAAAGAATAGTAGACTAAGAGAAAGGTGATATGTTTGTTCTTCATAGATATAAAATAAACATCTTTATATAGCATGCTTTTATTTTTTCTGCTTGTTGAGGACCAGTGCTCCAGTGCTATCTGTACTACTCTTCCAATCGTAAAAGAGTGGAAGCAGTTATTGTGTTAGTTATGACTTAATCCAATTCTTTTTCTGTCTGGGATTAGCCCTTCATTTCCACTGAATTGGAAACTAATAAAACATAGTTTAAAATTTTGGTTTTGTAGTTTTAATAATACCTGGGCTTTATTCTATATTTGGTCAGTGTTAGTTTTTACATAGTAATTAAATCTTCTGTAAAATTTTAGAAAAATACACAAAAACATAATGCACAGTGATTCCTGCATCCCGTGGTGCTGTTCAGTATTGAGTTAAATTTGTAAATACATTGTTATCAAATTTCACATATGACGCAGTACAGTTAAACTTGTCTACATAATGGGGCTGACACCTGATAGCAATGTCATTCTTAACATAAGCTGACCTTTCAGTTGCTGTTCTGCTCTACTTCTCTCAGCATCATGATGTTCTCTTTATAATCCTCATCAGGAGTTGTGGCTTTGGTGCTAAGTACAAAGGTGACTCCTCTCCGTTGTGACAGAAGGCTGCTTTTGCAGGATTTCTGAATTTGCCATAAACCAGAAAACAGTATTTGCCTTTACATTATTTGTCATGTAATTGTGATGAAACACCCTTCACTCCATTGAAAGCCTGGACACTCTGTGTGCTTCAGAAGGAAATTCTTATTCACGGAAAGCTGGATTGTAAGACAAAGTAAAAGAGAAAAAACATATTGTACCTATGAAAATTATATGTAACCAATGTTCTGACATTAAAAAGAAATCTCTCACAAAATGGTGATAGTTTGTTCCTGTAGGTTGAACAGGAAGTATGGTTGTAACTGAAAAGATTGTTGTTGTTGTTGCTGTAAAAATGAATGTACAAAGCTTAAGCAAATATTAGTCTACTATCAGACAAAGAGTTATTACAGCTCTTTGTCCACTATCAGTGAGTTATGAACAAAATTGAACATGTTTATAAAAATTTTGTCTTTTGGAAGAGATGAAGTGAGGTTTTTTAATTAAAAAGGAAAAAATAAATCTCAGGATTTATTGACAAAGGTTTTGTTGGATCAGAAAAATGCACCAACATCGTGTTGCATAGTGCTATGAAAAAAAGATACTCTAAAAATGAACTTTAATAGCAGTATGATTGACCAAATAACTGCAAGTGCTTCTGCCTTTTTGGCAGAAGAGAACTGCCTTTCAGAAGTTCTCTTTTAATATATTTTGATAGTTTATTTCCTCACCAGCTGTGAATAGAAAAAAGGCACTTGGTTTGTTCAAGTAGTGGTCATGATATGATGACATGCTGAATTAAGAACATCTCATTAAACAGATACTAGTAGCTTTCAGATTCTGATTTCAGTTTGTGTGCAGATCTTAAATGTTTGTTTTGTTTTTCTGGAAAATGTAAGGTAGCAAGTGTTACCCTTTCCTAAATGCACTTGAAAACTGGTTGTGGTAAACTGACTTGGGGCGGGGAGAGGGAGAAGGCAGAACATAAACTCTTCTACATTATTTAATTGTAGAATTTGCTATTAGCTTAAGAGGCAGAAGTTTGTAATCTTGATTTGTAAATGGGGACTGCAAAGATAAATACTGTACATTCTGGAAAAAACAGAAGAGGTTTTTCAGCAGTCCCCCTTCCCTCCAGCCTCCCTGAAGGTCCAGGAATAAGCAAACAGAAAGAATAACCAAACAAAATGAGCACACATCTGATGTTTAAGCCCTCCTCCAGCACTTTTTGTGTACATAACCAGAAGTCACTCAAGCAGCTGCAGCACATTAGTTCCGATAGTTTAACAGGCAGCTTTACAGCTCCGACAAAGGCTGTGCTAAAGCAGTTTCTTCCTCCCGTGCTCACTTGCTATGATAGCTAATAAGTGATCTTTGGCAGCAGGGCTGTGAGAGGAGTGGTAATGTTTAATAGGTTTCTGTGGAGGAGTTAGCTTGCTTTTTTCTTTGTAGATCATTATCTATAGAGAGACGCTGAGGGCAGGCGACACCATGTTGAAAACAGAATAGGCTGAACTGGAGTTGGAGCTCTGCACAGTTCTTGGGAACTGATTTAGAAAGGAAGTATTTTAAGCAGTTAAGCCAATATTCAATTTTATTAGACCTTAATAACAAACTTACTTGGCAAACATGGCTCAGCAGACAAGTCCAGACACTTTGGCTGTTCCTGAAGTGGATAATACACATTGTCAAAATCCGTGGTTAAATGAAGATCTTGTGAAGACCCTGAGGGAAAACCTGTTGCAACATGAAAAGTCCAGGACATCTAGGAAATCTTCATCTGCTTCTTCCCGGCTGTCTCCAGTTATTTCTCCTCGAAACTCTCCAAGGCTTTTGCGCAGGATGCTTTTAAATAGCAACATACCAAAACAGCGGCGTTTCACTGTGGCACATACCTGGTAAGCGCTGAGCAGGTTGTCATGAAATGTCAGATTAAGTTTTTTCATAGAGCATTTATCTCCTTGATGTCAGTGCTAATGTTTTTTGGTTTGATCCCTGCATGAAACCCTCTGGTGGAAAGAGACAGTTCTAATTTGTGACAATTTAATTTCAGACCTGAAGTTTAAATAAATAGTAATTTATATAAAGCAAGAAAACATATATTTGCTTGCACGAAAGCTACTTTATTTCCTCTGATTTCTTAGGTAATAATTCCTTTCTTCTCCTCCCCCAGAAATACAAACTGGAGTCTTAGGAAGGAACAGTACTTATCTCATTCTGTGCCGTTCAGGCCAGAGTGAGAATTTTTTTCTTTAATGTATATTTTAAATACATTTTGTTTATTAGTTTATTTATTTCTTGGTAACTTATGACACCCACCCACCCCTAAGCAGGATTGCATAAGTTTGTTTATCTTTTAAAAGTGCTCAAATTAAGAAGGACATGGTAGAGAAGAGTGGTGGGAATAGATATTGTATATGAAACAGTGATTTTTATTAAAGCAGTTGCTAGAATAAACAGAGGAAAGATGGCAAGGGAACCCCTTGTTAAATGATTCACTAGTATTACTTTTTTGATAACTTGATCATTTCTTGGACATGTGTTTGTAATGAAATCTATAAAAGACATTCATTTTGTTGCATCCATCTTCTGTAAAAGAGCAGCATAATTTAATTACTTAATTTATTCTTTTTTTAAAATGTTACATACGAGATCATTGTAACTCAGTAATACACTCCTGTTTGCTTTGATGGTCCTGAGATCTTGATGTGTTCTTTCCTGTGAGATTTTATTCCCCATTATTTTTCAAATAAAAATGTGATATGAAGAAAGGAAGGCAATGAAATATATTTCAAGAAATTTAGTCATGCATTCTAAGCAGCAAATGAATATGCTATTCAAGTTTATCTTCATTTGTCTGAAATTAGGTTTACACCATAGCTATGTGACTGGTATGTGCATTGCACATTGCATACAAGTTTCCCTAAATCTTTATGTATGTATTCATGTAGCTAAAATACTCATTCGATAAAATAATGTTTTTACCCTTGAAAAGGATGAGGAAAAACAAGTGTGCCTTTATACTTGAAGAATATTTGTTTTGAAACCAGTGTACCTGGTCAAAAATTGCAGGAATTACAGAGAAAATGATAGATATTTCATGTCCCTTTAGCAGTTATACATAAAGCCCAACAACATTAAGGATCTCTAACTGCTGGTCTGCATTAAATAATTTATAAAACAGTCATATGTAAGAACATGCAGGATAAAAAAATAATTAAGGCAGAGCTGTTTTACATTATAAGATGAAAATAAATAAGAATTTGTGAAAGTTCGCAGAAGGAAATTATCATGTGTGATTATGTATGTGTTATTGTAGAGAGTTTAAGGTGACAGAGAAAGGAAGGGTATTAAAAGGGATGGATATAAAGTGAACAAACAGGTTTGGGCAATGTGAAAGGCCAAAGGCTGGTATAGTCTTAAATGGTGGAATTTTGTTTAAATGCACTTCCTCTAGTGAGCTTCAGAAAATTTTGAGTTTGGGTAGAGTGCCTTTTTCAGCATGATGTGGAATGTAAGAAATGTTTGGGTTTTTCCCAAATATGTGAAATACGAGGCCTGCAAAACACTGTTGTTAAGCAATTCATAGTTATTTCTAAATTATTTTTAAGACTGGCTCATCTTAGCAGCACTTTTTTTCCAGCGAGTAGAGAAGTAGAGAGTCAAGCAGAGAGTTACAACAAGTTACCTGAGAACCTGCAAAGAAAAATAGTATTTCAGAAGTGAAGATGGAGAAAAAACACTAATCTTAAGCACTAACATATGTGATCAGAGTTACAGGTGTATGAAGGGAAGGAGAAGCACCACTGTGTGCTTACAAAATTTGTTGCCAAATCCCTTCAAGTCCATGGTTACTGATAAGTCTTCACTTGGTTATCTATTTAGAAAATGGAAATGCTGTGTGATAGACATGTGGTTTCTAGATGCTTTGGCTACATAGGCAGTATAGTGCTTTTAATTCCATACCTATATAATCCATTTTAGGCACCTCACAGGAAAAACGTGCCTTTGAAAATGGAGTACTTGTAAGGTTACTCCAGAATATTGTACTGTGGAGGATCCATTCCGGTTTTACTACATATAGTTTGTTCCACCATGGTTATGACCTTCTCTATAAGTGCTCTAATTTTCTCTTATTTCTGATTTAATGTGTTTTGTACTTTAAGAATAGTTGATGAATTCTTGTATGCATCTTTCTTGTTTAGTCCATAGTTTACACAGGCATTAAAATTTTTAATAACATGATCTTATTCAAGACACCAATAAGTTGGAAAGCCATTCTGACTTTGCAAAATACTACTAGTTTTATAAATTTGCTATTTTCTTATGTTTCTCTTATGATTAGAAGTTTATGTATATAGGTAGCATAAGAACTAAATGTAAAACACTAAACGTATTGCTGTTGTGCCAAATACAGCAACCACAGATTCAGTGCACGAGGACAACTCATTTAGATTGTACCTAACTCTCTGATTTCCAGGCTCTGAAATGGCTTTGAGATACAATCAAGAAGAGGGTGGCAGATAGAGTAATTGTCCTGACAATGTGGTTGTATTGGGTTTGCATGGAAAGGATTTGGTAGCTGGGGGGGGCAACTACAGGGATAGCTTCTGTGAGAAGCTGCTGGAAGCTTCCCCTGTGTCCAATAGAGCCAATGCCAGCCGGCTCCAAGACGGACCTGCTGCCAAGGCCAAGACAATCAGCAACAGTGATAGCACCTCTGTGATAACGTATTTAAGAAGGGAGAAAAGTTGTTGCACAACGGAAATTGCAGCTGGAGAGAGGAGTGAGAATATGAGAGAGAAACAACCCTGCAGACACCCAGGCCGGTGAAGAAGGAGGGGGAGGAGATGCTCCAGGCGCTGGAGCAGAGATTCCCCTGCAGCCCGTGGGGAAGACCGTGGTGAGGCAGGCTGTGCCCCTGCAGCCCAGGGAGGTCCACGGTGGAGCAGATCTACACCTGCA
>JAVJGG010000074.1:61513061-61528898 GCA_035590195.1 Aviceda cuculoides
CCTGCAGCCCAGGGAGGTCCACGGTGGAGCAGATCTCCACCTGCAGCCCGGGGAGGACCCCACGCCGGAGCAGGTGGATGCCTGAAAGAGGCTGTGACCCTGTGGGAAGCCCGCGCTGGAGCAGGTTCCTGGCAGGGCCTGTGGCCTTGTGGAGAGAGAAGCCCCCGCTGGAGCAGGTTTTCTGGCAGGACTTCTGACCTCGTGGCGGACCCACGCTGGAGCAGTCTGTGCCTGAGGGACTGCAGCCCGTGGAAGAGACCCACATTGGAGAAGTTTGTGGAGGACTGCAGCCTGTGGGAAGGACCCCACCCTGGAGCAGGGGAAGAGTGAGGAGTCCTCCCCCTGAGGAGGAAGGAGCGGCAGAGACAATGTGTGATGAACTGACCACAACCTCCATTCCCCATCCCCCTGCACTGCTGGTGGGGAGGAGGTAGAAAAAATTGGGAGTGAAGTTGAGCCCAGGAAGGAGGGATGGGTGGGGGGAAGGTGTTTTTAGATTTCATTTTTATTTCTCATTATCCTACTCTGATATGATTGGTAATAAATTAAACTGATTTCCCCAAGTCAAGTCTGTTTTGCCCGTGATGGTTGTCATGGTTTAAGCCCAGACGGTAACAAAGCACCATGAAGCTGCTCACTCACTCAGTCCTCCACTGTGGCCCCGGTGACATGAGGAGAAAATATAAAGAAAAGTTCATGGGTCGAGACAAGGACTGGGAGGGATCACTCTCCGATTTTGCTCACAGGCAAAACACAGACTCAACTTGCGGAAAAAACAAAATCAAATCAATTTACTACAAATGAAATCAAATCAAAACAAGGATACCGAGAAGTAAACCCAAATCTTAAGACATCTTCACCCCACCCCTCCCTCCTTCCTGGCTCAGTTTTACTCCTGAATTCTCTACCTCCTCCCCCTCAGCAGTGCAGGGGGACAGGGAATGGGGGTTGTGGTCAGTTCATCACACACTGTCTCTGCCGCTCCTTCCTCCTCAGGGGGAGGACTCCTCACTCTTCCCCTGCTCCAGCGTGGGGTCCCTCCCACAGGAGACAGTACTCCATGAACTTCTCCATCATGGATCCTTCCCACAGGCTGCAGTTCTTCTCGAACTGCTCCAGCGTGGGTCCTTTCCACAGGCTGCAGTCCTTCAGGCACAGACTGCTCCAGTGCGGGCTTTCCCATGTCGTCATGGCCATCTTCAGGGCCCTCTGCTCCCCCACATGGGCTGGGGGGGGACAGCCTGCCATCTTTCCACAGGCTGCAGGGGCATCCCCTCCTCCCCTGCTCCTCCTCCCCCTCCTTCTTCACTGACCTCAGTATCCACAGACATGTTCCTCTCACATTCCAATCCCACTACTCACTGCAGGTTCCCCTTCTTAAACACATTCTCCACAGGTGCTACTACTGTCACTGATGGGGTCGGCCTTGGCCAGAGGCAGGTCCAACTTGGAGCGAGGGAAGCTTCTAGTAGCTTCTCACAGGAGCAACCCCTGCAGCCCCTTCTTTGCTACCAAAACCCCCACCACATAAGCCCAAAACAACGGTAACTGGCGAGTGATCTCTCTCTGTCTTTATCTTGACCCATGAGCCTTTCATTATATTTTCTCTTCTCTGTCCAGCTGAGGTGGAGAGTAACAGAGTGGCTTTGGTGGTCACCTGGCATACAGCCTGTCTTTCATAAAGCCCATAGCTCTCCCCCTGTAATGGCCTAGGATGTAGAACTGTTGACACCAAGATTCATTTTCTTTATCATGTGACTATTATCCTTTCACATGAATTAGTTACCATTTTTCATCATATGTCAGGAATATTCAGTCTTATAAGGACTGCATGAATGTCCTGGTTGTGAACTGTCAAAATGCCTTCTTTTTTTTTATGTGATGAGGTATACAATCACAGGATGCAATGTTCACATGGATGTCCATTTACACAGTGGGGTGGTGGTATATTATATAAAAGGCATATAACTACTTGTGATCAAAAAAGTCGATGTAGTATGTAAGCCTTTAAGACCTCTTTAAGAAGCTCTGTGGTTCTTGTTTCTAGAAAAGTTGGACCATTGCATCTTCTGAAAACCACATATTGTATAAAAATTGTCACGAAAATAGTACACGAACTGGGCCATTTACTAGGGAGTGCTTAAGAAACTGATTGAAACATTCATTTCAATCTGTTCTCTCTGTATCAGTTGTGTTCAGGAAGGCACAATTTAACAGGTTATTTTTTTAATTAGTTTTTAATAGGAGGTTTCTATGCACTATGTTCAGAAATGTGGTTATATAACTCGATTTTGCTTACAAGAGTGTAATGGAAAATTTTCTAGTATTTGTTTCAACTCAGAGTTCATCACTAGCCATTAACCTCAAACATTTTATGAGTTCTTCTCTCCTTTCTTTTCTTCTTCTTCCTTCCCCAGCTGTAACTCTGAATTCATTCTAACACTTGAAATAAAAGCTACTAATCTTAGGATTTTAGAGTGGAAAAAATACAGCATTTAGAGTCAGTTGAAATAGAAGGTTTTACGTGGTAGAGATGCATGGGGTCTTCATTTTTGTTGGAGGAATTTCTGAATAACTTACAGCTTCAGAGAGTGTTGCAGCTAGTCCTGCCTATAACTGTGAAATTAAAACTAGTTAAATAACATTGAACTTTTAGCCTGTATCACTAAGTCTGTAGACAGTATCAGTCTGCAGTCTATAGGAAACAATCACAGCAACTGAAGAGAAACAAGTGTTTGAAAGTTTTGTGGCCAGGAATTCAAATGTACTGTAGCCAAAACCAATTCAAGTTCCTCAGAAATCTGCATTATATTGCATTACTGTTAAAGTAATCATAATGTTTTAAGATCTGGTCAATATAGTATGCAGCAGCATGTATTGCAGCTTGACACAGACAAGACCCATTAAGTCCTCTGGTATGTGCTTGACAAACTCAGTTTCTGGATTGCCTTGGTTGGCTCTTCAGATGCCTTTTCTAAGCTGCCTATTACCCCAGTGCAGTTTGGCAGGAGAGATCATTAGGGTGGGATCATACATGCTGGGATTTGTGAGCAGAGAGGGCCTTCAGTTACAGGAAAGGAGGCTGTCGGTTCTCCAGCTGTGCGAACAGCCAGTGTGTGTGAGACATGTCCAAAGGTCTGTGGAAGGATGTTTAGATACTTTAAATCATACAGCTTTAGTCAACTCATGTGGGAAGTCAGCTTTCCTTTATTTTCCATGAAAAATTCCTTTCTGTAGGAAAGGGAGGAGAAACAAGAAGCATAAATATTTGGAGCAGCATACTAAGGTCAGCACAACATAGCATCTAAATTGTATTTATTTAATTGGAAGGATGAAGTCATGGCTTGTGCTAGATTTTTTCGGCCTTTATTATTTGCTGCCTTAATACTTCTCAGTGAACACAAAATGTTCAAACAGTCATGTTTTCTCTGTTGTATATAACTTTGGACAGAATATTTGCTGCCTTTGTGATTTGTTTGTGTGTTTTCAGACACAGCAAGTAGTGATAGATGACAGTTTTTTCCTTCTAATAAAGTGGGTTTGTTATTCATGGGTCCATGGTCAGTCTTACCCTTTGATATCTGTCCCCTCTCCAGCTCTTCTCAGGTTCATTTAGTACTTTCTGATGTTCAGGGGTTTTATGTTTTTGCTCTTTAGAATTTTTTTTTTTTAAAAAACAGACACCACTAAACCTAACCATTTAATATGATTACTGACTGTAAGAATAGAAGTATGTGCTTAGTTATATAGAGTACTTTCTGAATTCAGCCAGCCTTTGTCCCCACCCATAGTAAGTAGTTTTACATTGACTTTGGCATTCAGATATGAAAACGATAGATGCTTTAGAAATAGTTTAGATAGATATGGGTAAGGCGTGCCATTTTAAGTTTCAGGAATGTAACTGACATAAGGATACTGATAAACGCAGGTCTTTATTTTTATTGCAAAATGTCTTTTCATGCACTCAGCACTAATGGCAAAAAACAACAAAACCTCAAGTGTTAGTTATAGGTAGATTGCAGAAGAGCAACATATTTAACTGGATGTGGCTCTGCACTGCCTGGTTCAGTGTATTTATGCTGAAGCTACTGAACTGTAGTCACACTATACCAAACTGAAGCTATAGACTTTTTCTCAGTACAATTTTTTTCCAATTTTAAAGATATATTTTCTTCAAAGATTTTTAATGCCTGTCTATGCTTTCCTCTCCTTCACTACTCAGTGCTTTTCAGGGAACTGAAGTAATTGCAATTTGATGTATAAAAAGCATTTCAAAAGGAAGATCTATCAAAGAGGAGTAGGCTGATAACAATGTTAAGAACACTAGGGAAGGATAGGAATCGTAGTCTCTGTACTCTATGTACATATACTCTATACTAACAGCTGAAATATTCTAAAGAGTTGTGCAGAGTATTTGCACTTCTGTGGAAAAAAACTGCGTGTTATGGAAGAATATTTCTAAGGGAAGCCAGATCACGACATAATTTCCCCATTGAAATAGATGCATGTACTCATGGGATTAAAGGCAGTGTTTAATCAGGTTACAGATGCAATAAAATTTAATTAACAATAACATCCTTTTGGAACTATTGAAGTAAAATGTAAAGTTTAAGAAGAGAAGACTATTTGAGTAAGATGAAGATAAGTTGCATATTTGCATATGTGACCTTATTTGTTTCTGTTCTGTTAAGAAAATTATCTGAGTTTCTTCTACTAGTGCCTTGTTTTTTCTCATGTGAGTTTTATTCACACTTTCTAAATCAGCTGACCAAATATTACTTAAGGTTTTAGTCAAGGTAACAACTGGCATATTACAGAGAACTTTCTTCCATTGGTTTTCAGACTTTTTAGAAAGGGTTACCTTACTCCTTTTCTGCAATAGTATGTGATCCTCTTCATATATAATATAAAGATATCATCACAGATGCATGAATCATTCCCAGGAAATAATTTAATTCACAATATTGTCACAGTGACGTACTACAAATGTGTAAGATAACTCAATCCACATATCTACTCTTTTCTGGAAATACTGTTATGTAAAGAGGAGTATGCTTGTGTAGATGCTTGTATACAAATAGGTAACAGGTTTGCAAAGACATCATGTGTGTTTGATGGGATCTGTGCACACATACGCATGGGTTAGTGGTGCAGAGGCAAGGAATGAGCTAGGGGAACTTGATGCTGTCTAGTGTCTACAGAGTGGCTTGCAATAAGCTGAGGACGCTGCACAATGGTGTTAGCTACTGACAAGTTAATTTTCTACAGAGAAATAATACTGTTTCTCCACAGCTCAAACTGGAGGAGAGACAGATGAGGAGAAAATTAATCTCCCCATAAAGAAGTAAGAGGCAAAGACGCATTTTCCCAAATAAGAGTTATGTTAGAGCAAAGCTCCTGGTATCAGAAAGGAAGCCCAAAACATCTTCGGAAAGATCAATGAACAAGCAAAGACTAATTTCTAAGTCTTTACCATACAGGAACAAATAACTGAGTAAGGAAGAACAATACAAAACCAATATATTTGGCTGGCTAGATTTGCTAGTACAAGAGTAGTCTTTTATAGCAGTACCTGTTGCACCTCTCATTTTCTTCCAAAAGAAAATGTATCTCAACCATTTTCATTGAACCTTTCTCTCTTGTGGATGATGTCCTTGTCTTGTAGATCTAATACTTCATAAGTTTTAATAGCTGAAGTGCTTTGCCTGTGCTATTGTCCGATCTATTTTGTTTAATGACACTTTCTGTCTCGGACAGAATTTAGGAGAAATTCTAAATAATTTAGCAGAAGTGGAACTGAGTTCCTATACTTACACTTTTGTTTAGTAGTTGCCTTGAAAGCAAAAACTGCTTTGCAAGAGTGCTTTTGCATCCACAAATTTTTATTATATCTTGCTATAATTGTATTGCAAGTTATCATGTGTGACTGCAAAGGTTTTAACTATTGTACCCTTCCAGCATGATAAATTCTCTGATTTCCTTAAGTTTCTTTTAAAGAATTTGCAAAAAATTCCAGTAGTTTTTGTAGAATGTTTTTATTAGCTAACTGTGTAACAACTTGGGAGGCCTGTTAGGCTCAAGCATTCTTCCACCTTGGTTCTTGTTGGATCACTCTGATTGCATTTTGCAAACTTGCTATCTTCACTTTCATTTTATATGTGTATATTACTATTTTATTTGTGGTTTGCTAAAACAGGTTATTTGTTCTTGCCCCAGCCTGTGCAATCCTGTCTATTACTTCTGCAGTTTGACACATTTTCAATGTTTTATGCAAGCTGAAATTGATCTCTCATGGTAGCCTTTTCCTCCGTTTTGAATCTCAAGACTCCACTGTACCTTGGCCTTAAATTAAGGATTTCGTAGATATTGTATAGTGCCATATACATAATCTCAAAGTTTCAAATGTGTTATAAAAGCTTCAGAAGTTTCTTTTCCTTTTTGATTTCTCATAGTAACTCGTATCTCTTAATAGCTCTATTTCTTATGGGAGTAAATATTCTTAAAATTTCTTTAGCACAATTTAGCAACTAGCTGGCTTTTCCTTTCATACATTCTTGGGCAACTTCATCTGCTTTGGGATTTGTAGGTATTACTCCTTTTCTTTTTAATCTTGTAATGTTTCTTCTGTATCTCATGAAATTTGGGGGGGGGGGTTATACTTCTGTTTCAACTAGTATCAAGCACGATTTTTCCGCTGGTGGTCCAGGAGAACACCAAGCTTAAAACTTGCAAGAGTTCATTCTAGCAATAGATAAGTTAACATTTAAGTGAGAAGGAAGAGTGGTAGAGGAGTCTCAGCATCTCTATCTGTCAAGCTACCAGTCCCACAAGGAGCAACTGTTAACTGGAACCAGCAAGTTTTACTCTGTCAAAGGGCAGAGTACTGGCAGGCTTCTAATTTATACAGAAGTATAGTGAAACATTTGCTAGGAGAAGGCTTATTTCTGTCCTGGTCTAGGGAAAATGGCCAGTCTTAGAACTAGTCTCTAGCTGGGGCAAGTTGCTGATGCTTAGACTGTGTCTGCAGCAGATTGTGGTCACTCTGTTGTGGTGGGATGCACTGCCAGACCTGTCCTTTCACTCATGCCCAACTAATGGCTGATCTTAGTCACTAGATAATATCAGTAATATTGGCATCTCCCCTCACCGTGAAATTTTAGGGAATAGTCTTGTAAAATTTCTACTGGTTTATACTATGTAGATTAGTAAGTACGTTTAATAAATGTGTAGTGGGTTGACGTTCCATTTTCTAAACCCTCAAAATTCAGGAAGCATTCTTAGCTTCTTTCTCCTTCATCAGACATGGTGTGATACTACATGGCTAACACTTCATGTTAGCACAGAACTTCTCTGGTAGTTGTGTATTCCCCTCTTCGTAAACATTCAGGATCTTCTACCTGTTATTTTCAACAGCTTGCTTTTATGAAGCTTCTGCATTCAGTTCTTTAAAAAAGAACATGTACAAAATTAATATAGCAAAAAAGAAGTAAATTTTTATGCATGCACAGGGTGAAATGTAAAACAAAAAGGACATCATCTGTTTCATTTATTCTTTTATAAACATCTGTAGTCATGTCATAATGCTTTAGTTGTAACCTGTTTTTCTCTTAGGTAGTACTTTTCTTAGACAGTGAACAGATGTCTCCTGTGTTCTTCAGTGTACCAAATTTATCGGAACTCATTAAATATTCTTATTATAACAGGTAGAACTAATCAGTTAGAATCTCATTATGACAACTGCTCCACAGGTATCCTTTGGACAGTGAGGCTGATTATTGTAGACTAGTAGTCACAGACTTTTATGGACAATGGATTGTTCAAGTAAGCTTGGAATACTTTAAGGTGTAATAATGTGTGAAAATGAATGAGGTACAATTAAATTAATTAGCGTTATGGGCCAGACTAACTTTAGCTGGAATATCCAGGAACTTTCATAGTGTTCTTCAATGCATGAACTTGTCTTTGGGATTATTTCCTGATAGCATTACCTTGATAATTTTAAAAAAACTCATTGTGGATGAATTAATTGAACATGTAAACTGCAAGGTTTGTGTATGTGTGTGGGGTTTTGTGGTGTATGTTTTACTGGGCTTCTGCAATAAATCTGCTTCTGCTGAGCCTGACAAACAATCTCCAAAACAAGTAGTAGGAGCATGCTAGGGAAGGAATCTCCACAAAGTGTTTTAAGAATATCAGTCTGTTTATTCATTCCCCCCACCCCCCCAAAAAAAATAGAATAATACAGAAAATAAGCTTTATCCCGAATAGATTTTGTATGATTTTTTTCAGCCTTATTGGAACAATATATATTCCCATCTTATGTAAGCCAAAGGAAAATTAGGCATTTCTAATATGTGTTTTAATATTATAAGAACTTTCCAGTTATATTCAGATAAGTAATTGATTTATTTGACCATTACCATAAAGGTAATTTTGTATTATAGAAGACATATGCAATCACAGATAACATATATTGTTTCTTTTGGGGATGAGAAGGTTCACTGAATGATGAATCAGAAATGTTAGATATTGTATCTCAGTCTTGCTGTACAGCTGTTGTAAGCACAATCATAAGCAATAAAATCTAAATTATTTGAAAATATCTACCTCTCGGGCCTCTTCATTATTATGCACATTCACATGACAGAGGTTGAGTTGTCCAAAAGTATTAATTACAATCATAGCATGTAGCACATTACATAATCAAAAAGAAGAATAATGATTTGTGTAAATGGATGCTGTCATGGGAAATAGATTAGACCACATAATTAAATGCAGAAATCCAGCAAGATCACAAAAAATATTCATTAAAAGCCCTAAGAACTGACTGCACAATGAGCTGTCTTCCCCACATAAAAAATAATTTACTCCAGAAGAAATATTTGAGACTTACAAACAACAGTGTTTCTCCAAATATGTATCACTTGTTTATAAGGAATGATAAGTATGTGAGAGAGAGCTAAGTTAGATACACCAGCTATAAAATGATTATTTAAGAACAGTTGTGTACTTAAGTATTTCTTACTTGTGATAGTCGCAGTCTGGAGACTTCCGTGTGGTTCTCCTGTGGGTGGACTATATTTGTCTGTGGTGACTGTATGAGGTATATGTACAGGAGGAGGAGTTGTTGCCACTGTAGTCACACAATAGTTTGTGATAGCTGGTGGCACTAGTATAGAAGCACCTGTGACAATACCAAGCTTTTGGCCCTTCATCAACAATAGCTTGCCAAGAGAAACAACATTAAAACACATGTTGATTGGAAGGGGGGGGGCGGGGAGGAAATGGGCTATGAGAAAAATGAAATCCCATCATATGATTGTTGTTAGCAATTTAAAAAGTAACATTAAGGCTGAAACAGGCTGAGTTCAAAATTGGACTGCATCTTTCAGTGTTTAAAAACCATCTCAACAGAAAAAAGAGATTTTTAGGCATGAACTTCAGGACAGAGGTTGTGAGGAATCTTCTAATAAAATATTGAAAAATACTGACTTATTTTGCCTAAAATATTTAATTTGAAATACTTCAGAATTTCCCACCTGCTTGTCCCTCAACTTGTTGCTGCAAGTAAGGAATGCCTTGTTTTACCTCACGGGGAGGCTGTGCAGGAGGGAGTTCTACTGAGCTATGAGATACAAATCACAGTACCATGTATTCTGTTCAATTAGGTGGCAATGAATAATTAATATATTTTATTATACATGTATTATAATTACATTATTCTGTATTATATATGAGATATAATGACCCAACAGCAGGTTCTGCCATTACTGCTCTTCTAAATATACACTTCTTTTCCTTTAAACCACCTCTCTTCTTTTAGCAAATTCACAGTATAGTCAATGGCCATATCTGCAAATTATTCTCTATTTTCTCCTTTTACATTATCAAAATTTCTGTTTTGTGAGGTTTTGCTCCAGTCTGGAAGCTTTCCAGTTTCTGGAAGGCTTCTTCCTTCTGGAAGCATGGAAGTTTTTAAAGATCTCAGTGTGATCTTGATAGAGCTTAATGAAATGCTCCTTGAAACACTATTGTACACACTGCTGTCTCTTCATAACGGTGGTCTGATACCCATTATTCCACCTAGGAAGGCCAGTGGCTTATCAACCATTCTTCCAGAACCTCCATATCCTATATTGTATTGCATGGAAGTTCTTCTGTAAGAAAAAAAACATAAATATTTTGCTGGTAATAATCTTGTACATTCACCAGATTTTGCTGGGACAATGTCCTAACCTTCTCTGTGACCTATGCAGGAATCTTTTAATCTGGCTTGTAAACTGACAGCCACTAAAAGAATGTACTTCCCAAGAATACAATTTGTCAGTATTCCTATCAAGTAAATACACACCACAAAAAATTTAAAATGTGTCTTCACAATTACAAATTCTTCAGAACCTTTGTCAAGATTGGTTTTGGATGAGTTGTCCCAACTCCCTTTTTCTCCTTGGTACAAATGATCTGCCATCTTGTTGTCCTGCTCTTCATGTAACAGTTGTGGGGGTTTTTAATTATAAGGCTTCTTGGAGAATGATTGATCTCTGCTCCCTTCAGAGGGTATATTACAATCTACAACTTGATGTCAGTGCTGATGAATTTAAAGGACATGCCTTATGAACGAACTTTCAGGAATGTATCACTGAAAATAATTTTTTTTTTTTTTTTAAACCAGTTCTTCAGACTGTCAAACAAAAATAGTTTAAGCTTAATGTCCAATGAATTGTTAAGAAATGGGATTCATTACTAAGAATTTTTAAATTGTAAATTAAACTATACTCTGTATAGACAGCATTGAAAAGGGTTTTCACAACCTTTTCAATCCCTGGACCATCTGCTGTAAATGCCACTGATATGCTGAGCAGGAGTAGCTCCTTTTCTGATGTGAAGATTATTTCACATGTTGGGGGAAATAAAAATAAAATCTTAGCTGAGTCCAAAGAGGAGAGCTTCTATCTTTCTTTATCCTTATATTCTCAGAGCTATCTAGTTCTGCAGACCACATGCTGCGTTTAATTACAAAGTCACTTTAGACGTAACTTGCACAATAAAAAAATGCTTTGTGTGTTGTGCTTTGCTACACGGTGCTACTTGCATGTTCAAAGTTCAAAGATCATCACCAATCAAAAATAAATAAAAGAAATTTATTCATGTTTAAAAGCCTTGTAAAAATGTCATCAATTTTTTGAATGCAGACAGCGAAACATCATTCTTATAATACATAGAGAAGATAAGGATAGGTAAAAACATGAAGTGACCTTGGTCTGCAAAAGTTGTCTATTAATATTTTTTGGATATAAGCTTGCACTATAAGCTGGAACTGTTCAATAGTTGCTGTTTCCATCCCCACCCTTTTGGTAATAGGAGGCGATGCTTTAGTTGTCATAGAGGGAGTTATACAGAAGACAAAAAAGAATGACTGTGAAATAGAAATTCCCTAATATTATAAAGGTGATTCTCTCTTTATCAACAAATAGGGTGGCATATGGTAGCTTATGTAAGAACTTACGTTTAGAAGACTTGATTGGAAATTTAATGAAGCCTATGTCAGAAAAAACGGGCTCTTCCAGACTTTAGTGAATATAAAGTGAAAGAAATAACATACTTCAATAGAAGGATGATGTAATTACCAAAGGATAGTTTACTTTTTCTTTGATACTGTCTTCATTTGTGAAATGAAGTAGTTATATAAAATGTAATTTAATTCTTTTAAGGATGTTTAGACCTTGGACTAGACTTATTATATAGATTCTGCAAAGGTTACTAATACTGAGTAACTTTTGCTTAATTAACTGCATCTATATAATAATTGTATAGTGGAAGCACCCAATTTTACTGTGACAGAGTACTTTTGCAAAGAAGTAGTCTGCTTAAGTATATTACATTTCACAGACAATAAGATAAAGACTTCATAAACAACAGTAGTCTTAGATAAGGAATTTAAGATGAACATCTGGAAGAAGGAGGCTGGTTGGTTTTGGAGCATTTCAATGCAGTTGAAATTACATGAATGAGAGTAAGGGGAAAAACTCGACCAGCTAGTAGTAATGCCTTGTCCGTAACATTAAGATTTGAGGCTTAGAAGGGCTGGAGAAAAGCAGATATCATAGTGCTGGGGCTTATATGAAAATTGTCTGATTGAAAGCCACTAAACTGTCTGACTCACATTTTGTCTTCTTGACTGATGATGCCTCAGTATGTTGACCAATGTGTTATAATGCAAGCCACGTACAGTATTATAAATGAGCGTCTAATTTCAGACTACTTGAACAGGAACACCATTGTTGTTTGCCTATTATCACTCAGTCTAATGAGTGAGAAATAGTGACTGTTTCTCTAGCAAAACTCTCTTCTGTGTGCTATTTGCCAACAGTGGCAAATGAATATCTCAGTAGTTCTCTACCAAACTTGTTAATTGCTTTCATACTCATCCTGACATAGTTACATGATTATATAGTTACTTGAGGGATTTTGGTACTAATTTGAAGTTGGTTTACATTTTCAGGAGCTTTGTTGCTCCTAAAATAATGGTTCTTGAATCTTATTGCACTTTCATGCAGTGAATAATAAAAATAATCAGCGTCATGTTTAGAATAAAATGTGATGTGGTTCAAAATCACTCGTAATATTGTGAAAAATAAAATTACTACCACAAAAATAGAATTTTCTGGATAATTAATTTCCTTGTTTGTAGCTGCAAAAAGAAAAGTCCAGCTTTTCTATAAAAAGACTAATACAACATTGCTTAAGCTGGTAGCTTGTGACTCACTCCTCTGAGTAAAAATCTTTGGGTGAGGATCAGGAAGCATTTCTATAAAACTTGTTTCTGCTCCATTCATTTATTTGAATAGAGTACTAAATTATAACATCTAATAATTAATTATCAACTGCTTAAATGGCTTTGAAGAGGAAATAAATTCAAGTGACTTGACCAACATAGTAGGAGATGAGCTTTGGGTACCTCTAAATTTTTCAAGGTAAATTGTAAAGTATGGTTTTAACATTTGAGAAGTATTTTCTTCATTAAATACATGATCTATGGAGAAGCACTTAAATCAGTAGAAAAAATGATAGTGTGCCTTTTAAATCAATGTCTATGACATCATAGTGGTATCACTATGAGTTCACAATGGAAAACAAAAAGGTAAACTGCAGTTACGCATCTCTTTTGCTCTGTTGAAATAAAAGCATGATTGCTGCGTGATTGTATTGTGCAACAATCATGTAACTTTAGAGAACAAGCTTCTCGGCTCAAAGAGAAGGTGTATGCATTAACAAAACATAAAAATCCAACTCCCACTTACAACATAATAACAGGCAAATAAGTGCTATGGTTACTGAGTCTTGTAAGCAAATTCAAGTAGAGGGATGCATGACCTTACAGATATGGTGTGAGACTGGGTCAAAATATCCTGGGGTTTTAAGCCTAGCTCTGCCATCAGTTCCCATTCTTTATATTCAACAGACTTGTTTATACTCTATTGTCCTAAATTCTACACACTTGAAATAAAACATCATAATATTTATCTCAGGAATGTTTTGTTAATACTTTTCCAATGCTTTCCAAGTATGAAGTGCTATCATTGCTTCCAGATTAAAAGACTGTTCATTTTTCATCTTCTAAATATTAAATATCCATTTATAGTTTCTTGTATTGTCAACATTCTAGGTACTGTAGGGATCTAAGAAAACATTGTCCTGGTTTTGAACTTTTTAGCTGTAGCAGAAACCAAACCAATAGAAGCTTTAGGGTCTTTTTCCTTGTAATTGTAAGACTACTCACTGATCTGTAGCAAAAATCTGGAACATTAATGTAGTTGAGTATGACATGTACATCCAAACTGATTTATCTTGCTTGTCATCAGACTTACTAGTTCAGGGCTATGCCATACTAACCTTGACCATGCAGTTCAAAGCACAGCTGTGTCTGATTCACAGAAAGAGCAGGCAATGCAAAAGAGTACCTGCTTTCAAAACGGTGTGGACATCCTCTAGAGTGGAGAAAAGGCCAAACATGGTTTTAGAGTAGTGTTTCTTTCTTAAAAACTCTTCGTTCATTACAGTTTTCAATGTCTGCAAAAACCGAGGGGCAACAGATCTTTGCCTCTTTTTCTGTCTGTAAAATGCATCCGTTTTGCTCACCCAAAGAAGAACTGGTCTCATGGAAAAGATGGTTGTGATCATTGTTGATGAACACCTCTATCATAATGTGTGCTATACCCAGAGAGCAAATTATGGCTGCTTGGACAAACAATTGTGGCATTTCTTAACATTTGAGAAACTGTCTTACACTCTTAATGTCCTTTCCTGTAAACAATTTCTGAGTGTAGGTTGGGTGGGGTTTTTTTGGTGTGCATTCGTTTTGTTTGGTTTTTTGGTTGTTTTTGTTGTTGTTTGTTTTTTTAATGCAAAAAAAAGTCTTATGTTGGTTTATGATGTCTCCTTCATCACTCTTCTGCAGGCTTAGCTGTACTCTATTGGCCTTCCATACATGTATTAAGATAGATTGACAGGGAGATGAATGAACTTTCTGATGTTGGGATGCTGGAGCCACATAACACCTGACTAAGTACATTAACCCATCTAGAAAATATTGGTAGCTGTCTAACAGATATCATTGCTGAAATTACATATTTGTGAGCATTTGTGGGATTGTTTTCCAGGTGTTCAGCTTGTTATTGAGCAAATAAATTTAAATATTCAATTTTAAATATAATTTATCTTACTTAAAGGTAATCTAAGCCCTCTGGGATCAAAAAACAGGCAGAACCTTTCCAGCAAAGAAATCTTGGCTGATCTTGGCATATTTCTATTATGATTACCCATCAGTGACTCAACTGGAAGGGCTATGGTGAAGTTTTGCATTTGTGAGGGACAATGTTCTATTTTGTCTGCTAAACTGAAGATCTGAACCCAAAAATCACCTTCAGAAAATAGACATACAAATTAAATATTAAAGAATTTAAATTTGGAAATTTAAAGTTTATATATCTTTATATAGTCTCGGGGTTTTAATTAATATTAATTTTACATTCTGTTTCTTGTTTATGTATTTTTCCATACTCACAATTGTGGCAATTAGTCCACAGTTGTCACTGATGGCATTGCTTTCAATGAGATGTCTAGCATATAAGTGGTGAGTCATTCTGTAGATAGGGGTTAAGATCAGTGTGTCAAAGTAAACAGTTTCTTTGCAGTCTGATACCTCTTGGATGTTGTAAGGGTTATAACTTTCCTGAGACCTTCATGTGTGCTACTTCTGCACCTGTAGGCCTGTAAGACCCCTGAATTTTGTGCGGAGCACTCACTGAAATTGTGTAAAGAAATTACTCTGTTTCTACAGATCTGAAAACAACAGCAAGTGGGGAAGCAAGTAAAAGAAAAGGTTCTTATTCTAATAGTTTTTATACTAACATTAGAAGCACAAAATATTTTTCTTCCACTGCAAAGTAGGAGTATTTGTAGGGTGGCAAAGAGGTATTTCTTAATGAAGAATTCAAGCTGGGGCAATGCAAATTTTGGTAGTTAGAGACTAAGGATGCCAGAGAAAGACCAGGTCTGAACATGTAGGATAAGGGTGTGGGTGGTGTGCTGTCAGAAGTCTGTTGGCTATTGAGTTTGCTCAGGTTAGAGATCACTTTGCAGCAGCGTGTTGCTGCCCAGAGGGTGTGTTACCATATCCATGGCTCTGAGCAGGCCTTCTGCCACAGGCTGAGCTCAGAATTACACGTGCTTGAGGAATAAATTGTCTCAATACAATCACTGTTATCATATAACTGTATATTTAATTAGGGAAAGGAAGTGGGAGCTTTGCTTGTTCTCTTTTAACAGCATTTTGTA
>JAVJGG010000074.1:61528908-61557316 GCA_035590195.1 Aviceda cuculoides
TTTGTACATTAATACATTCATGTATTTATGTAGTGTTGTGCAAAAGTGACATAAATGCATGTCACTACATAAATACACTTTTCACATATGCAGTGACTCAAAACCTATTGCAATTGGGTAGAAGTAAATATTCTACTATTTTTAATAGCAACACGGTTACAGCTACATTCGCAGGAGATCTGCCACAGTAAAGATTTGTTAAAGATTTTAAAAATTGTGGTTGGCAGTGACAGAGATTTTATAATGGTTACAAGAATGAACAGGAACCCTCCAGAAAGTTAATAAAAATTAATAAGACTAATTTTAACTGATCACTAATAAAGTCATTACTTTTGTTTAAATTCTCATTTTATAACTTAAAAAGTTTGAAGGATTTTTAAAATTATTTATTTATTTTGGAGGTAAGTTTCACCAAATAACATTAGACTACTTTAACTCAGGATGAGTATCCCTATTACTGTTCAATATAATTTAAGTAAGCCCCTTTAAATTAAATCTTCTGTGAAACAGTCAGTGCTCAAGCTGCTGGATGCCCTCTGTCAGAATCCTACCTCCTTTCCATTCTCCAATCTATCTGGATCAAATGAAGAATAAGTTGCAGAGCTAGCAAAGTTACGCGGTTATCATTTGACTTCTAGATGATTTTAGTAATAGACATTTACCAAAGCACTTTCTCCAAGGAGTGGCTACACTGATTATACAGACAGACCATATTTTAGAACAAAGGTGTCCTCCACACATGATGACTAGGAAGGAAGGAGAGGGAGGAAAAAAAAAGAAAAAAGAGAGAAGGCTTGGAATACATGAGATGGAAGAAACAGAAATGCTTAAAATTAAAAGCCACGACAATTATGAGTTGTAGCACCTTTTGGAACAATGACCAGCATGCTGCGCAGTGATTACACATTTCTGTGTTGCCTGGAAACTGAAGTGAAATGGCCTTATTCATTTGCAGCTTGCCCCAGCTCTCCCCTGCTGTAGTGTTTGATACGTCAGAACGGAATATGCACTGAGCAGAACACAACTTAGGAAGCAAACATTGGTAAACCCATTAGCTGTGTATTTTTTCTCAAGTGCGATTAGTACTACTACATTTCAGTATAATACAATACTGCAGAACAAATAAGAGAGAAATTTTCAGTAATGTAGGGCTATTTCTGTTCTATTAATCAGCAGCATGCTTTCAATGAAAAAATAGAGCTAACCCCAACATTCAAAATGGCAGTTTTTAATATCCTGTCTGAATAATTCATACATTTCATGCCTGGCAAACTTTGGTATATCATGCTGTTTGCTAAAGCAGGAAGTATTGTGTGTCTTGGACTGTTAAATATTTGCAATATTTATAATTTAAGATATTTATTAAAAATAGTAGAATTAATAGTCTTAATGAAAGACAAGTGAATCCTATACAATTTGATGGAAATTAGTTATTTTTTTGTGTCAAATATCCTAAAAAAAAAAAAAAAAAATTAATACACTGGTAATACAAAAGGTAAAACCAAAGTTTGTGACATTGATCAGATTATTTGTCAAAGACTAGCTCTTTCTGTTTAAACAGCTGTAGAAGAGAGGCTAATGTTGATGGTAATGCATAGTTTCTAAGTTTTATTTTTTTAGTCAAAGCTTCTTTGGAATATTTTCATGTCTGGACAAAAAGAAAATTTTTTCACAAGTGTTATTTTTCACTCCAGTGAAGTCAGTGGAAAAGAATACACTGCTGGTGTAAGGCATTCTAGATCCCTGCATGCCTCTCTAAACAGCCAAAATTAACTGTATCATGCTTTGTATTTGATCAAGCCTAATTCACAGTGTTAAAGGCCAGTGTTAACATTTCTGTAGTTGTGTAAATCCTATTGTACATTACCTCTTGGAATAAAGTGTAACACCTAGAAGCCAGTAACATACATCCATTTTGTCAGAGCTTGTTTCAGGTTTTGTGGTTTTGCATAGGTAGATAATGGGCTCTTTCTAGCCCACTTCATAATTTAAGTTGGAAAGAACTCCATGTTAGTATGTGTAACATTTGGTACATAAGCTGATAAATGATTGAGAGATAAGAAGAGTATTCAAAGAAGTCAAAGCAAAAGCAGAAAAACAAAACAATCTTTTTTCTATCACAGTTCACTAAAAAATAACTTAGGCTATGTCTTGTACTAGAGCTTTTGTTTAAAAGTGTTGACTTCAAGGCTTGCTTCAAGCAGAGACCGATATCTACTCTAAAAAAAATTAAAAAATAAAAAATTAAGGTAAAAGTAGTAAGTTTCCAGGTCCAGATGTTATTCACTCAAGATTTCTACAATAACTCAATACCAAACTTGTAAAACTATTACTTACATCTATCAGTGAGGTGAATGTTATTACCAAAAAATCATATGATGGCAAACACGATGCCAGATTTTTAAAAGAACCATTTGTGGAGAGAGATGGAGCAGAATCCAGAGAATTGTAAGCAAACATGTCTGATTTCTGTACTGAAGGAACTCCAGAAACTTTTAGAATGAAAGTAAACGTTTTAGTGCATAAGATAAAGTAGAGAAGTGTGAAATGGGCTTTTATAGAAGAAAAGTATGCTTCAGAACTGGTTAGAGGTTGCGGGGGGTTTTTTGTTGTGTTTTGGGGGGGGTTTATGGTTTTGTTTCTTTGGTGGTTTTGTTTGTCTTTGTATGTGTGTGGTTTTTGTTTGGTTGGGTTTTTTTAAGGAATCAGCAAACATGAGTAAAGATGATCCAGTTCTTTTTATATGTATGGATTTCAAACCAGCTTTTAATAAAGTACTTTGTTAAGAGTTCCTAAAGACACAAAGCTGTCATGCAATACTGATTTGATGGGAAGCAACACGTTGAAGAAAGTTCGTTGACAATAAATAAAAATGAATACATAAGGGGAAAGGTATTTCAGCTATGCATAGCTAACAGCGGACCTTAGCACCCTTGAGGTTGGATTCTAGCAATCCTTGTGGGTAGTCCTTTGAAAATATCAACTTGTCTCTAAGGAGTAGTTAAAAAGATACTCAGATTGTTAAGAACTATTAGAAAATAAATAGTAAGAACAGCAAGGAGTGATCGGGTAGACTAGGATGCTTCAATTTGGAAAAGAGCTTGGGTTTATGAGAAAATAAATACAATTGCGAATGGCAGAGGAAACGTGAATAAGGAAAAGCTACTTGCTATTTCTTACATAAGAACAAGGTCACTCAGTGAAATGATCAGGCAGCTGGTTTGAAACAAAGTATTTTTTCACAGAATGCATGGTAAATTTGTTTATGTGGATGCCTAAGTATACATAAGTTCAAAATACGATTAGGTAAGATCCTAGGATAAAAGTCTATTGAGAGCTATTCAACAAATGATGATGCTAATCCAACCATGAATTCAGCTTGTCATGTTTTGGCAGGAAATATTGAGAGAAATGCCATTCTATTCTTGAAGTATTATTTTCACTTCTTCCATGAGCATCTGTTAGCGGCCTCTGTCAGAGAGTCAAAAATCGAGCTAGGGGAACTTGCGGTCCAACCCAGCAAAGTTGTATCCATGAGTGTGTGTGACTGGGGAGTTGTTTATATGTCTGTATCTAACCAGTGCAACCTAGAGCATTCCTAACCAGAAAATAAATATTTTGAGAGCTGTTAGTATGTATTCAGGGCTGTCATCTTTGGCTGAAATTATTCACCAGTACTTAAGTGTGGAAGTTGACTGTATCAGAGGCAAGAAATCCTTCCCTTCCTTTTAATGATTTTCAGTAATTAAGAACAGTCCCTGTGAAGACCTCAGTTGCTTACCTGAACTGGCTAAGTCATTTGCATATATACTGAATATTGTTTATCTGCCTGCTAGACAGTATTGCATCAGCCTCAATTCTGTTGAATTAACATCATTCCTCATCCCAAGAGAACACTGGCTAATTCTTCTTTTGAAGGATTTTTTGCAGTTGCTTTCAATGGAAACAACATCATTTCTTACGATCTTTGTTACTTCATAAAAACATTGACTAAACTGAGATGAGGAAAAGGAAAAGGAAAAGAAAGGGTGCACATGGTAACTTAGATAATAGCTAACAAACCTTTACCCTTACCAAGAAACAAACAACTCAGTAAGGTTTGGTTTAAATATTCTGCTCTTTGGTAACTTGATTGATTTACCACTTTTACTTGGATTAATTTATAACCTGAATGTGCCTGCAAAAGTTTCTTTGTGTTTAAGCCCAAGAACTTAATAGAGGTTTGAGGTGGGGGTGTAGGGAGGAACTATACAACACTGCTAAGGCTGCTTATAGAGGCTTGTGAATATCTTATTCTTGTTTCATTGCTAAAACTAGCCTTATTTTGATATTGCAGAAAATAAATGAAAATACCATGCTGTCCTTCTTGCCTAGATTGATTTTTTTGGTCATTAAATAATTATGGAGCAGAATTTTTTTCAAGAATATTTATAATTCCATCACTATGGATGGGATATGGGAGTATTATATTACCTTTGTTAAATGTCTGTTGTTTGTTATTCAATAGAGTCAGATTAAGAATATTCAAGAAAGAATTATGTAGGATGTGGACTGCTGCTGTCCTTTTTTCTTCTTAAAAAAGCTTTTCTTTTAGAATAATGTAAAAACCGCTGTTGTTTTCCACAGTGCTTTAGCTCAGCTTGTGTGTGACATGCATCAGAAATATGTAAGGCAAAGAGGCTTTTTTATTCTAAAGACCAGCAAGCAGGGAGGCAGTGTCATGCTGTCAGGTAAAAATACCATTCTCAGGAATTTCAGAGAGGATTTAAGCTGACTGGAGAGCAGTAGAGATGTTCCCTGATCACTGTTTATTTGTTTTTAATATTTCTTTTCTTGAAAAAGTATTCATTATAAGGCATAAAAATGAAATTAAATTATTACTTTACAACACTTTCACATTCTGCATAGTTTTTTAAGGATGGAAAATGGAAATTAATTCACTGACTTTCTATTCGCTTTCATCTGGAAAGATTTCAGGTGTTTTTCTGTGTACATATTTATATGTACACTATTAAATTATGTAATTTTTATCAATTATGTTGCACCTTCTCTGTTAGTATTTTATGCCTATTTGGCATTTTATCTAGACTCTTCACCTGACTGTCTATAGCTGGATTAGAGTATCGGCTAAATATGTCAAATAGAAGAAATTAAACCAGAGGTTGAAATGTATCCAGCTGAGTTATGCATTCATAGAACTGTGTCTTTGTACATGTATAAAAAGCATATGTTCACTGCAAGTCAGCTTTAATGAATGACAAGATAAAATGGCAGTAGCTGTTGCATACCCTCTTTAATCCATATTGATTACATCAAGAAAGATATTCTAGACTGAGAGATCCTGAAAAAAGGGCTACACATGAAAAATTTATTAGCAGACCAGGATGACTGAATTAACAATTGATTAAAAATTAACAATTGATGAGCTATTATGACTTCAGCTCATGTTATAGTGAAGTAAATCACTGTATGAATTTGCAGCGTGTCCCCTGCTTTCCATATGTTTGTCACTGATGCCCCACGTTCCAGTATTGTAATGTCCCTTTTAAGCATATTTACACAATATAAAGCTATACAGCAGTATTTAGCAACAAAACCAGCATCTGTGTTACCAGCGTTGTGCTGTGCTTTGTGCAACTCTTTGGAAGTTGGCCTGTGTTCGGGGTTGCCTGGCCCTACTCTACCACTGCTCCCCTGGCCTCCTCTGAGAGTATCTGCTTGCACAGACTCCCTACTCCAGTTTTAGGAAGAAGAATATGATAGGGGTTAGTCTCACTCTCTCCTTCTTAATGTGCTGGGAAATGCAATTGAACAGAGCAGATTTGCAGCCTTTTTGTAAGTTTGCCAAATCCTAAGTAAGAAAGAAGCAAGAATGGGAAACTCTAGTGAGGGCTGAAGGAAGACAAGAGGGTTGCAATGATTCTTGTTGTGTTTTGCACAGCAGACCTGAAGTCTTCCTGAGTTATATTGCAGCTCTCACTGAGAGCATGGTGGCAGAGGACCAGGTCAGTAAAGCAGAAGGAAAGAAAGAGCTTCCTGGGGAAAAAGAATGTTTTGGGGATTTGTTTTTTTGTTTGGTTGTTTGGTTGGTTTTTTTTAAATCAAAACTATCATAAAAGTAAGATCCTTGGTGAAAGTGTGATTTTGTTGAGCAAACCCAGATATTGTGATGTGTTCAAAAAATCATCACCCACCCTGAGTGCAGTGCCTTGGTTGATGTGAGAACTTACTCTTCTTTCACTAAGAAAAAAAGCTATATTGCATTGTTTCATGTCTACTGCATGGTAAAAATGAGCACGTGAGCAAAAGACACAGAGCAATAAACTTGTAAACACTTGTTACCCCAGGGAGACTTGTCTGTTTTTCAGGAGGTTTTTAGTAACTGTGCCACCTCTGCTTTCCTGGTCTGAGCCCCAGCAACACTAGAACTTTAATTTATATATCTTGGCATGCCAGATACTTTGAATTATAGCATCCTAAAACGTAGCCTAGGGTTCTGTGATTGTGGATGGAAGCGTAGACCAAAGCTCAATTTGTCATTTGGGCAACAGTGCAATAAAAATAAGACCACAGCATGAAGGTTTACAAACCTATCTTGAAAGAAGTTATAACAGGCAACTGAAACAGGCATTGCAAGGGGATCAGACACTGTTACGCAGATAAATACATCCTCTGCAAATGACTTTGGGGATGTAAAAGACAAGATTAGTGACTTTAGAGATGTTTTAAAACAGTTTGTCCATAAAGGATGTCAGGTTGTGGAATGTTTGGGGTTTGGTGGTGGTAGTGATAAAATGCATTAGTAATGATAATAGAATGTATTGTTACCAACAGCGTAAAACAATGACTCAGTAAAATCAATAGAGATAAACTCGTCAGTTGCTTTTTCACAATTACCTGAAAGAAGTAGGCAGGTAAGCATGAGAAATTCCTCAGCTTTTTGGTTGAGCCCAGTTACCTGAGCTTGCCTTGGAGGTCCTACCTCCCCAAGCTGGTTTACCTATGAAGCAGTCTCATGTGGCTTTCTATGACCACTGGTGCAAAACGGAAAGAAAATACTATGCAGAGGTAATTTCAGTTTCGCTGAGCAACAGTATTCCAGCACTATGTTATAAAAAGTGAGTCACAAAACAATGTAGATTATAATTACAACTTTTAAAGGAAGTTTAACTGCGACTTGGATTTCTTTGCATAAGGTAATTAGTGCCTATTATTAACAGAACAAAGACTTGAAACGAATCCATTACTGTATATATATTTTACTCCATTATTTTGATTAAAGTAATTTTTCTACTGTAATATTGGATGAAAGATAATATGCTTTGCTAATTTACGATATTAATTTAACTACATATTGTCTTGAGTACACTTAAAAGTAGTCTCATACAGAAATGCTAAAGCTGAAATAAGGCAACTTCCTGTTGGAAAAGAACTTCTGAGAAACTGGGTTTGACCATCTAATAGATAACAGACATAAGGAATATATCTGCAGTTATGGAATAGCATTGGGATTAAGGAGATCTAAATTCTGTATTGTCTTGTTATTAGACTTTGTAGAGGAGAATCCTCTCCTGCTCGGTGACTTTGCACAGCTCAAAATAATTGTTGGGGGGATGATTATTTTTCATTTCATGATGAATGTCATACATAAATAATAAGAAAAAAAATTTTGCTTCAGTTGGTGTATTCTTTTTTCCCCTCTTCAAGACACAGGATTTGGTTTGGGCATGAAAATATCACCACCACCAGTGGCAGAGGACTTCCTTTGGGCTTTCAGAAATGCCTATCTGTTCTGCTCTTCTGTTTTGATTAATGTATCTTCTGTGATAGTATTTGATGTAGTTAATTTCTGTTGCTTTTAAGAGTACAAGATAGTGGATACCATTGCCTGTGGTTCCAGTAGGTGAAAATGGCAACAGAAAGTTTTGTGTTAGAATGCTAACAACTTGAATGCATGTCATCAGACTTAATGTACAAGAGATATGCTTATGTAGAAAACCCCATGATTTTGTGTCAACAATATTCAGCAACTATTCCCTCCTCATTTGCTTCGCGTAGTTGCATACACAGAGAAGTAAATGGACAGTGAGAGATACCATCCTGGACATGGGATTCTAATGCTTAGAAGAGGATATGTAATGGAGGTGTGACAGCAGGGTTGTGACTGTGGACAGGTAATAGTTTCTCAGCTCCTATTTATTTTACTGCAAATTCAGCAGGCAGGCAGGCAGCCTCGGGCTAGATGGAAGTCCTTATTTTAGAAATAAGGGGGAAAATAAATAAATGGTATCTATAAAGCCCTTGATAAAGTAATCTGAGAGGAAATAACTCCTTGAATGTATAATTTTCCAGCTGAGTATTTACATTATTTTTATAGCATATTTTCCAATTTTAATAATTCATAAGAAAGCAAACAGCCTGTTTAATGAAGTAGAATTAGTCCTTTATATAGACTAAACTCATAATTCTTTCTTTGTTGCATAATTTCTGATACATTGCACAGTTAAGTTGTCATTTTCTTGGAAGACTTTCACATTCATGTCTCCTGATGTTGTAAACCTCAGTATGCTTTGTAAAGATCTGTTTTTCTTATGTTTAAGCAGTAATTATAATGTTTTCAAAGCTAAAATAAAAAAAAAAAAAAAAACAAAAAACAGCTCGCACAAGTCAATTCAGAAAACACATGTTTGTGCTTTCTGGTTAATTTCTTTATGATTTCTGTCATCCTAATACATCTAAATTAATCCGTAACTGCAGTTTGTAAAGAATTTTGAAGTCCTTTCAATGCCATGAACCGCACATGAATAATTTGGCTAAACTAGTTTCATTTCTAATAATCCTTATAGAATTCTAGTGTTCCAAATTAATTTTGGGGTTATTAATGTCGTTTCCTAATAGGAAAAATGCAAACATTCTTGAGTTTTTGCGAAATTAGGAAAGTTAACATTCGTGTTTAAGGGAAAGAAATAGGGCAACTACAAAGAAAACCACACTTGATTGGGTAACAACAAAGAACACAAGACTTGGGCTGCTGCGAAAGGAGAATAATATTCTAATATTTCCCATCCTATCAGCCACAAGGAAACTTCACTTGAAGTTTTGAATTATTAATCATTTTAAATGCCTAGTTAACTCAATACTATATAACATACAGTGGAAAAAGCACCTCTTTCCTGAAAAATTCATATTTAAAAATCTTTGAAAACATTAATACTGTCATAAACCCACAGCACGCCTAAGCACACTTGCTGCTCTGTTCTCTAGAATGATACAAAAGTGGAATGACAGAAGACCTACAGCCTGGAAGTAAATTTTCTTGGCACAGTTGTGTAGGTAGAATGGCCATTGCTTACTGAGACACACTCTTAAGCTCTTTCAGTTGCAGTAAATTGAACTCACAGAGCAACTAAAACCAACAAAAAATACTGGAACTATATAGTATTAAAACTTGCCATTGGTTTATACTTAAATTAGCAATGATAAGGTTTCAGTGCTATTAAGCCTATGAGTACCGTCAGGTAGATACATGATTTCATACTCATGTAGACTTCTGTGCAGAGTCAATTCGATTAGTGTATTTCAATACTGACAAGCACCTGATTGGAGTCTCCAATATTATTTTCATTTTTTTGAGAACTGGGATGGAGGGGAAATTATTTTCTTTGGGGTTTTTTCTTTTTTGATATTAAAAAAATCATAGAATTACTTTTGTTATCTGTGGATATATTCAGTAATCAGTACTGAGCATCTAATGTAATTTGATTATGAGCTTTCAGACTTCAGGCAGGACAGTAAAAAGTACTGATGTAATATGGTTGATCTTCATGAGCAATTAGATTCTCTCAAGGTCTCTGCAGATGAGCTTTCCATGATACAGGTGGAAATTTCCACAGATATATGCAGCTAGCACACCTGTCAGCCTGCTAAGGCTTACATACAGGGCTTGATATGTTGGAAAATGTTGAAAAAGTTCATAAGTCTTCCCAGGAATCCTTGAACACTATGGGATTTTTTTTTTATTAGAGCATATCATGATCTATGTAACCTTCATTTCATTGTTCTTCAACTTGATGTAAATAATTTTCAAAAACTAATACCGAGATATCAAAAATTCATGTAAATGGAATAGACAGATTAGGAATTTCAACTTTATATTTCTTTCATGAGGAATGACAGAAATTGTGCATGTATTTAGAAAAATAAAGTCATTTGTGACAATTTATAGTATGATTTTTTTTTTCCTTCCCCCAATGTTTAATACCTGGAGCAAGGATGTTTTGAAGGCAACTGCAAGTCTTGCAGCTTCCATTAGTTGTCTTTAAAGATTTTGTTTGGAAGAGTTTTTCAATGGTGAACAGTTTTTCAATGGCTGAAATGGAAATTCATTAATTACAATGCCTTTTCCAAGCATTCCTGAACTCGAATGTCTGTCAGCCTTGAGGAAATATCTCCAGTATCTTTCCAATTCAAGTGTATGCTATCACAATGATTACAATAAAAAGAGACTGTATGGAGCAAGAACATCTACCATTTTGGATGGTGTAAGATATATGTGTCTGCTGTTCTGAGTTTGAGTTTGGGATAACATATTTGCTTTATTAAAAGTAACCTTTGTCTGATGGCTTTCTGGCTGTTGTTCTGGCTATATAACATGACTGTGGTGAGGAGAGTCAGTAAAGCAAAGAGGTTTTTCTAGAAATACACACACATCTTTCCAGCTTTGTCATGCACATCATGAGCAGACGGGTATGTTTGCTTGAACCACAAAATTCCTAGGTTGGCAAAAGTGGAGCATTTGTGTTATAGAGCCTAGATAAAGAAATGGAAAAAGCAGTCAATTACCACTGTAGCCAGGTTACTGGGCACAGCATTACAACACCCAGTGCAGCAGCTTCACTGGTAATTCATAAATATGTAATACAGCTAGTTTGATGTAGGCCTTGACACTGTTTTTTGCTGTGCAGAAGTAGCTCACAACCAATAAAACAGGATGTGAAACAAATTAATCAGTCTTACATTTGCCAGTGTCATAACAGACCTTTTGTATCAAATCGCGTTCTTATCTCTAGTTTGAACAGAAACTGAAACCTTTCTGTAGCCAACGAATGCTGGGGCATCTGTGTTGCTGTGGAGTACTGGAAACAAGTGATTTTATTATAGCCTGCAGACACATAGGTATGGAAACATTTGGATGCAGCAACACAAAATAAATTAGAACATCTGTAGCAGAGTAGGACCAACCCTGTGCAGTAATGCCAGTACTTGGGCATAAAGCTTGATTTTGGGATTTGTGGTTGGTTGTTTTTTTGGTTTTTTTTTTCATTGTATGCACGTGCATACAGTGTTTTAGAGCCTATTTTACACAGCTGTAGAATACAATCACATTCTGGTGACCTTTGCCTAAGTACAGGCAAGAAATTCACTGCTTTGAAATTCATACCATTTAAGAAATTTCTCATGTATTTTTTAATTTATTTTTCTCCCTTTGAAAGAACAGAAAGCAAGAGAATGCCTCATCATTTAATGGTATGAAATGACTCTAAAGGGCAAGATTAAGCATGTTCATTCACTCTCCGTTATATATCACATACCTGGGTATTTGAGGACTAAAGTATTATTTCAATCTGATTATTGACTGATTTTTGTGACGTTGGCCAAGTCAATTATGTGCCCTGTTGGGTTTTTTTACTCTATCAAAGGTAGGCAACATGTGTGATTGAAGAGTCAGACTTATGAATAAACAATGTTATTTAGTGCTAAATATTTATAATATTGGAACAATTTTTGGAGCTCTGGTATTAGAAATAGTTTGAATTGCAGAGTAGCATTATCTGAAACTAAAGCATAAAGCCATATAAAAAAGATAAACTTTTAATCTTTTCAATAACCTACTTAGGAATATACTAATTCTTCTTCTTACAGCTGTTATTATTGTACTATTTAATTTTGTAGCTAAAACCTTGTACATTTTTAACACATTTTTGTATTGTAACTGATCCTTAAAATTTGAATGTAGGGCAGGTAGCAAAACTTTGTGAGTCTTTTTAGATGTTAAAAGTGGTGATTTTCCAAAATTAAGAAGGAAAAATGCAAAATAAAACTGATATGAGAATCCTTGTATCCTGTATGTAGCCAATGATGTATAAGTTGTAAATCTAGGAATATGTTTTGACTGGAACCTTTTGTAGAAGTGAATATAATACTGTGATGCTTTGACATCTTTTAGGATGCTAAAACATACATGTGTGTCTGTATAGATATTTAAGACTTTTTTCTGTTTTTTTGCTTTGTAGGTAAGTACCATTTATGAAGAAGTACATAGTTTGGTGAGTGTTTGCATTGTGCCCTTCTGTGAATTCACATGTCCAGTGAGTACACATAAAACTCTTTAATGCCTTGACATTTTTAACTTGTCAGGAATTGCTATTATGTGTAATGAAATCTTTGTGCTGTGTTCTCTGGATTTTGGATGAGATCTGTAAGAATTCATTGAAAAGTGTACTCTTGTGCTCTTCTCTGACACATGCTGCTTTAGATCAGTGCAATCCTAGCACTTCTGCGGAACTTTTGGGTGTTTAGAACTCACGTAAGAAAACCTATAGATTATTTAATTGCAGTGTTTTCAACTAGCGATGCTGTTGGCACATTACTCTCACTTTACTGCAAATCTATGTCAGACAAATTACCTCGAATGCTGCCATTTTAAACAATAAATTGCAGAGCTGCATCAAGATTTATAGCAACAAATCAATAAATATACAACAAGTTTCTGTGGTCTTTCCTCCAAAGTTCTTGAAGCTTGTATGCAAAGAAAATTTTTAAGGAACATACCTGTGACAAAATACAAGCTATTTACCTAGTGGTTGTATGGTGTTCAGTGGAAAAATATGGCATTCAGGATTAGCTGGAATTTGCAGAAATCAATATTCTGACATCTAGTGACATGTTCTAGCAAACTATATCAAGGGCTATTTTTAAAGAAAATAGAGTATCACTGTGTAGCATTCAAGGCTACTAATGTCTAATTTTCAAGGTAAAATTATACATTTGAATTAACAGATATCATAAACCACTTTAATATTCTTGCATGGCTGGAAATTGTTAAATTTATGAAATTTTATCTTTTAAATGAGTATTTGTGATCTAAAGCATAGATACAATGATATCTTTAAATACATTGTGACCTAAAGGATACATAGAAATCTTGTATAATGATGAAATTTCTGTGGTCTTCACTAACTGCAATACCTGCAGGCCTGAGTGTAAGCTGAAACAGCATACCACAAAGCAGGAGCCTTTACATTTCAGTAATTCTGATGAATCACTCTCTGCACTATATGTAGGTGCATGAGCTGCTGTCCTGGTTTCAGCTGGGATAGAGTTAATTTTCTTTCTTGTATCTTGTATAGTGTTATGTTTTGGATTTAGTATGAGAAGAATGTTGATAACACACTGATGTTTTCAGTTGTTGCTAAGTAATGTTTATACTAAGTCAAGGATTTTCAGCCTCTCACACACAGCCAGCAAGAAGGCTGGAGGGGCACAAGAAGTTGGGAAGGGACACAGCCAGAATAGCTGACCCAAACTGGCCAAAGGAATATTCCATACAATGTGATGTCATACTTAGTATGTAAACTGGGGGCAGTTGGCTGGGGGGGCAGATCGCTGCTTGGGGACTCACTGGACATCGGTCGGTGAGCAATTGCATTGTGCATCACTTGTTCTGTATATTCCAATTATTTTATTATTATTATTTTCATTTATTATTACTGTCATTTATTACTACTACTACTACTACTACTATTATTATCATTACTATTTTCTTCCTTTCTGTCCTATTAAACTATCTTTATCTCAACCCATGAGTTTTACTTTTTTTCTGATTCTCTCCTCCATCCCATTTGGTTGCTGGGGGAAGTGAGTGAGCGGCTGCATGGTGCTTAGTTGCTGGCTGGGGTTAAACCACAACAGCTGCTTAGACATTCATGCAAAACACTAGTGTATTGTACTTCACACTAGGAAATAGAGAGAAAATTAAGAAAAACTGCTAGATGCAAGATTGAGAATGACAATTTTCATCTCTGTTTACAACTGATATGTGTCTGACAACACCTTAGGAAGCAGCAACACATTCAGAGACCCACAGATGTGCATTAACTGTACAGATATGTTTGTATGTTGAAGATTTTAATCACTGAGGTAGGCACTACTACTCTTCTGTACGGCAAACTCACTTTTGTTGTTGTGTTGTAACCCTCCCCACTCTGGGCAATATTCCTGGACTTTTACTGCAGACCAGGTTCCATTTTAGAAATTCATACACACAGTCATCCCTCAGGAACTCATTTCTATGGATTCATAGCATGACTTGGTCTCCCTGGAAAGTGGGAGAAGGAGACTATATCCAGATACCTTTGGGTGTTCCAGGTTCAGTATAGAGGAAGATTGGAAAATTCACTTTATCCAGCATAGGTATTAGGGAATTTTCTACTAAGAAGTTGTCAGTCTCAGTGAAGGTATATGATAAAACAGACATTAACCAGTGATTTCTACAGTGCAACCGTAGACATCCTCAGTGTTTGTCAGGACTTTGCTCAGAGAGATTACATTTAAGGACCCCTTAGGCTGTACCTTAACTGGCAAATAAGGTATCATAATGGGAGGTTACTGCAGCATGAAGCAGTCAGTACTGATAAATCACTGCCTATGTTGCCTATGTTTCAGGGGTTTTACTTCAGATTAACTCTAGTTAGGTCCTAATGACCACAGTGCACTGTGTGTATAGTCTTGGTATATACCTTCTGGTTTCACTTCATTTACATTCTCTTCATGCTCCAGGACTTGTCTGCTACGTAAACCAAACTGATAAAGGTGGACTAGCTTCAAAATGCACTCCTGAGCCAAACTGAAATACAAATACAGATGCATCCTTGAACTGTGGGCTTATAACCAGCTTTTGTGATTGCTGATTTTGCTAACCTGTTTTACAGAAAGAGAATATGTTTATATTATTTGCAGACCAGTACCATAACACAGGTCTTATCTTGAAGAACTCTGAAATGAATGAAAAATTGTGCTTATTTCAGAAATGTAAAATTTGGTCAGCTATATATAAAACTGTGTTGTCTTCCTTCTTAATATAGCTGTTGTCACCCTGAACAACCATATGTACCTGTTAACTAAATAAGCCATTTCATCTTTTGGAGTTCTGATTACAAATTTCTTAATATTTTGTATTTTGTTTCTTAAGTAGAAAACCAGGTGGGGTTTATAGTATAATTGCTTGTAAATCCTTCTACTTTAATATATTTTTTCTTATTAGCCAAATTGGAGTTGTTTTTACTACTGTATTATTTTATCACCGTCATCAAATTGAACTAAATTGGTGGTTCAGATATTCCATTATCATTAGACACAATATATTTTTTATCTAAATTATGCAATGTATTTTATTAATAATTTATTAATAATTTCATTAATAATTAAATGTTAGTTGTTTAGGCAGGAAAAAACAGAACAGCTGGAGAAGTCTTTAAACTAGAAACTATATTTTGACAAGTATCGTCTATAATAAGAATTTACTAATGTAGTTATTTTGGTTGCTTTTTCTGAAGTTCTGTGGCACAGCTCTTGGAGTCAGCATGGGATTAAAATGAAAGAAGATGTGTTTACCAATTCATTCTGTCCCTGCAGAGTTGTTCTGCTTAAGACTTGGTGCAGACTTGAAAGGCAAAACATCTTTGCCCGCTTCTATTAATGGGAATAAGTACACATATAAATAACTCTCTTATTTCAAAATGCCTGTTTTTGGAATTTTCAACATCATTCTTTGCATATGTAACAGGACAGAAATTATCTAAGGTCAGGACAAAATTTGAGTACATTTTTATTTGTGTTACTATTCAGAACAGCACTTGCAAATATGCCTAAATTTCATAATTATCAGTGGAATTTGGATATATACTTGAGCCATTGGGATAAAAGGATATGTTGCAGGAATACGCTCCAGTATTTTCCTGAGCTAAAATGGGCCAGTATGTCATGTGCAATCTTTCTTTACCAAGGAAATGGAGAATTAAATTACTGTACCATTACTGAAACAGCCTTCTAGATTAATTTTAAAGTTTTTCAGGAAGAAAGGAAAGAACTGTAAGATGATATATAGGACACGTTAGATAATGTAGCTACTGTGAAAATAAGAATTATGGTTTCCTATAACAAATATCCAATCAAGGGCAGCTGGAAATGAGTCCAGAATGATACAATAGAGACAATTACATTACAATAATGTGATGTAGTTCAGTGCCTTGTTTTGTGTCACGTAATTAATAGAACATAAAATGAACTGC
Organism: Aviceda cuculoides; assembly: GCA_035590195.1. Classification (NCBI taxonomy): domain Eukaryota; kingdom Metazoa; phylum Chordata; class Aves; order Accipitriformes; family Accipitridae; genus Aviceda; species Aviceda cuculoides. Next base: position 61,545,258 of record JAVJGG010000074.1, read on the forward strand.
TAAAGAGTACAAATGTTGCTTTACACAAGGTTATGTTGTCAAGTTGGTAAAGTAAAAGCTGGAAAAGACACATAATATAGAGAAAAGATACATAATATAGGAAGGCATTTGTAGACCAAGATCAAGATTAAGAAGACCTATCATGCAGAAACATGAGTACAAATTTTATATCCCAGAAATTCATTCACTGTCTAGGACACTGTGAGGAAAATAATGCCCTCTGGGGGAAAAAAAAAAACAAAACAGCTATTCAGAAAAGATTACAGAGACGAGTATTGCCTGAACTCCTATACTTTAACCTACAACTACAGTGTTACCATCAAGCTTTTATGTTTTTCTTTATGTTGAGAGCAGAATAATACAAAAGTCTGAACTTTCTTAGTGTAGCATCCATATCGGGGGCAGAGGGAGGCAGGAGGAAGTATATAAATAGTACACTCATTTTTGCTAGTTTTTACAAAAAAGTCTGTCAAGTGCATGTTATAGTTTACTACTTTCTGAATATGTCAGCGTATAAGATCTTAGGGTAAAGTATGAGGGACATTTATTTGTGGAATTAAAATGCTGTGCATTTAAAATGCAGCTGGATAAAGATCCAAGCAAGCCAGGCAATTTAAGTCTTGCTTGGTTTATCATTTCTGCTGATTTTTAACACAAGAAACAGTTAATCTTGAAGCTGCAGTGAGTATATAGGTCCCACAAGTGCAGACGTGAATGTGTATTCAGTCCTGCATAGGGAAGACAGTGCTGTGATTTTCTGTCTTGTCACTAGATGTCATCATTTTTCTTAAGCATATAGCTGGTAGACATTTGAAAATCTGTCCAATATTTCAGTGAGTATTTGAAACATAATTAGGCAACATCAGTTGCAAAGAACAGAGAGGTTTCTTCTCTTCTTTAAAGAAAATTAGATTTCTTGGATTGTTTTATTCGTTGTGATTTACTGCCTATCTGTGTTAAGTTCTGCGCTCAGACAGCAGGAATGAAGGCTGCCCATTCACCTTGCTCTAGCCACTTCACACTGAATAGGCGAAACTCTCTGGCGAGAGGGGGTGTTTCTACCATTGCAGAGCACAGCTAAGGATGAGTGGGACAGGGGAGTGGCTGGGAGACAAAAAGCCAGGGAGCCCACAGCATCAGGAGAGTAAGACACAAATTTTGAATAAAGGAAAGAGAGGGATGTGTGGCCAGACCAAAGCAATGGGAGAAAGTTTTTTTTCCTGGGGATGTGGCTAGGGACGTAACATTGTTAGAAGCTCGGGAAATTTGTTGTTGGACTGAGGGTGAGCTCTAAGGGAAGAACCCACCCTGTGGGATTGGTCAGCAATACTGATGAAAATTCATCCTTATTGATTAAATGTCATTCTCGTGTATCTGATGTGGGTATCTCAAAGATAAAGTGCAGGCAGAGCTCCCTCAAAACTCTCCTTGGGTTGGTCTCCTCACCAGGCTATGCTATCTGACTCCATCCTCTTAAGGATATGCAAAGGGCACCTACTTCAAGTATTCCCAAGGCACTCAGAGCTAAGATTTTCTGTTTTCTAACTGACTCTCTTAGTCTTTTTGTTCTACAGTGTGTAGATAAAAGTTCTAAGTAGTTGCAAGTTAATGTTGCCATGTGCTTGCAACACATAGCATGCAAGTTCATCTTGCTTGCTATGTGCTAAATTCATTAGGAAAGAAGTTGGTTCTGAAGGACAAATATTATTTGCCAAACGTTACTATAAATAAGGGAACTATTTAAATTTTCAAAGCCATAGTTAATTTAAACAATTTAGTAGGTATTTATTTTCTATTGTTTCCTGAACAAGGACAATTCAGTTATACCTCAGAAAAGCAAATTCTTAGATCATTTAAAACTCTTATTTTCCCCTTTCTTAAGTGAGATCCACTATCATCATTCCTATTCCTTCACTAGTTAAACCTCTCATGGAGCTTTTCTGAAAATCAGACAACTAATGCATATGTTCATAAGTTAATGGCACACATGGGCTAATTGTTATCTTCAGATCTCATATTTAAAGTAATTAACGTAGAGATTATATATGCTACAACATTAGTTTTATCTTCTAAACTCTATGAGAAAAAGCTATGACTTTCAAAATTATTTTATAGTAGGCAGATGCAAATGGGATCTCAGAAAGGTATTTCAATATGAGCATTAAATAAAAATATCATAAATGATTCCAGTGCAAATTTTCTTACTTTCAAGTTTCTATAAGGCATGCTTTCTGAATGGACTTCAGAACAAAATGTGTACAACAGGTTGTTGTGCTGATTACACTAAATTAGTTAGATAGCAGCATTTCTAGCATTTTGCAGCCCTGTTTTCAAATTCTTTGGAGAAATCCATCTATGCAGGATGTACTGCATGTTTAAAGATCTTTTATATTTTGTGTGTATTATTGTGCTTTATATATATAAAATATTAGAAGTGCAAGATTATTTTTATATGTTGTCTTGAATGTTTATATTCTCTCTTTAGATATGTGCACAGACATGTTATATAGTATAGAAATAAATGTTTGTTTTATAAGTTTCTGTACTTGTTATTGGTTGCAATGTAGGCGATGAATTTGAAGAGTTTTATAACTTGAAGATAAAAGGAATATCTATTTTATCTTGTCAAAAACAAATAGAGGTAGACTTTTCCTTCTGAAACTGAAGCAAATTTTCATAGCAAAACCGATTCATATTGTTGCAAATTAAAGATTCAGATTCATAACTTATCCTCAAGCTGTAAATAAATTTATTAGTGTGATTATTTTAGACAACAGGTTGAACAGCAGAAGAAGGCAGGGTGGGGAATGTGAATTCTTAATGCTGGACTATATGGCCCAGGTCACGTCTTTGACCTGACTAACAGCCTGCAGTTAATAACGCTTTGGGGGTCTCTCAGTAGTGCCCAAGAGGACTGTTTCCATCTCTGTAATCAATTATTCACCTGACCAGAGAGACTGGTAAGACAGTCACAGTTTCTTACCTCTGTTATTTGCCTTCTGTTAACTGCCCTTTTTACTGAGCCCGAGTGTTTGAAACACTCCTTGGAATTAGCAAAACTTTTTATAGTTGTGGGGTACAGGCCGCCATCACTATTATGCTCTGATGGTTACCATCAGCATCTTTCAAACCCATCAATAATAACAAAGTGGGTTTGGAATATAGCCATGGCTTTTATTTTCTTTCCTTAAATTGTTGCCTTGGTTTTTGAGACTGTTTTTTTTTAGTGTCCTTGATAAAACCTTCACTTACTGATGTCTTGAACTGAATTTCATTCCAGCATGCATTATACCTCCTTACAGTGCTGGTATAAATAGGAAATCTGGAGCTCTTCAAACTGACAAATGAAGTCAAAACTAACACTTTGTTGTCATATTAATGAGGAACATACCAGCATAGTTCTTGTTATGTTCAGGCTGGCCTTGGAGGTTTGTCATGTATCTGACATGGCTTAGCTAATTATAAGCTATAGTGCTTTAAGCCATGAAAGCCCATGGCACTGAATGAACAAAAAGGGATTTAGGTTCTTAGGGATTATAAACATGAAAATGCTTTATTTGTAGGAATCTTTTTACCTCAGTGTTGTTCTTTCTTATTAGAATCAGCAGTTAAAGCAACATATCTTTCAAAACAATTGGATTTGAATAGTTGGAGTTGAAACAGCCATGTTTGCTCTTAATAACTATATTTATTAAACTTAAAATTAGGCTGTGTGTCTATATTTTTGTAAGGCAGACATTTAGTTACCCTTCACAGAAAAAAATTGTGAACACATCTAGTGCTGGCCTCTCCCCAAGCCTGCATGTACTTTAAAAGACAATTCCAAACCCTCATATATTTTTGTTAACAAATACTTCCCGCAACAGTGCTATGATCTTGAGTGCCCAGTTTGAATAATAACAATCAAACATATAACTGTTTGGAGACAGTGAAAGGAAACTTCTGTGTTTTGGAAATGGATGGGGTACAGAGAGATGATCCTGACTTTTGCATGTGGCTGTGTATATCATTCTCAGTAATCCAATGCTAGATTCAATCAGTCAGCTCACTCAAGCAAGTTACCAAGCAGTGATGTACATTTCACTGATGAGATGTACTAATATCAAAGATCTCTTGGATTTATTAGTCTAGGGGACATGTTGAAGCAGGTATGATACTGAGAGCTAGCCCTACAGAAATAAGGTAGCAGCAAACATCATCAGGGAGATCAGATGCAGCAAAGGAGCTTCTACAGGAGCTACACTGAACCTAGCCGGCTTCTCTCAAGAACACTAACAGGTTTACAAAGCAAGAAGGTTAAAAATTTGTGGAGGCACAAGAGTAATGCTGGTTCAGGTGTTGGGTGGAGGTCTTCAGATAAATGTGATGGTACCAAGGGATAGTGTGGGGGGGAAGAGGAGAGGTGCTAGTTGCCTCTTAGTCTTCAGGAGCTGGGAAGTGACAAGTAGGAGGAGGTGAGAGAGGCAACTTAAAATAATGTAAAAAAGCAGGAAAACACTATTACTACATTTATGTTGCTTCCAGGTGCTACCAACAGATGGTGTACATCTATTGCTACTCAAGCAGAAAAAAAACAAATCCTCATGTCAGAGTGGGACCATGGAGTCCCATCACCATGGAGACACCCAAGAAAGATCTAAAGTTTCCTAACTTCTGAAAAAGCTCAAGCAGATGTTTGTGTTTTGATCTCAGAAAGAAAGGAAATACTAGCAGGAGACTGAATTTAAGATGTTAACAGAGTGGCAATTCACTGAACTAGGACTGAGATGGGAATTCTGTCAATCCTATGCTTTCAAAGCGCCTTATTAGTTTCTTCTGAATGCCACCTTTTCCTAGTGATGCTGAACATTGAATAATTTGTCATAGTGCCTCTCTGAGAGACCCGTCACACAGATGATGTTGGCATGTGACTATCAAAACATGCCATCAAATTTTCCACTAGATTTTGTGGTAAATTTACCCGGTTTTATGTTTCCATTTTAGTGTTATGTAATATAATACATTTTGGAGACAAAGCCTGAAGGTAAACTGAAGGTTTTTTTCTGAAGACTGACAAGTCAGTCATTTTATTCTCTCAGGATACCTCCTTTTTGTGATTTAATTTCTTAGGAGCTTACTGTAAAGGCTAAGAATGAGGGAAGTTTAAGCAAAATAAGACAAGAAAGTGTATGACCATTCAGTAAATTGTAACCAATATTGTAGATTCCTACACTGGGGGGCTATGTAGTCACTTCTTTCAGAAACAAGTGTTTAATAGGGTGATAATATTGGAGCTTGCTACTCTGGGTTATGATTATCAGGAAGCTGTCACAATTTTACCAGGGAAGAAATAATGATAGCGCATTCATGAATAGTATACAACTGAAAAAGTCATGTAAGAGTCTTATGGACTTGTCTTTTTGTAAAAAAATATGAGTTTCTTTTTTTCTCTAGATGGAACTTCATAAATGTAAACCCTTCTTCTGTCTATATGCTACAGTAACAGACTCTGTTACTTTAGGAGCATTGCTGTCAGTTTCTTTCTGTACGATGCTGTATATGTGATATCAAATAGGATGGTTATCAGAAGTTTAACGAAATTTAATTCCCTAGAGTAAGCTTTTACTCTAATTCTTCTTGTTATTTTAAGTGAATATAGATACTGAAATGTATTTTTTCCAATTTTTCTGTACAGTTTTAGTCATCATTGAGCAACAGAGGATGACAGTGTTCCCTGTATATAGAGTTCTTCTTAAAGAAACTGTCGTTATACCAATTAACATTATTTTCCAAAAGACTCTGTATGAAATGCAGTGTTGTACACAAAGAACTGTTGATGGGGATATTTAGTATTGGACTGTTTTGCATACAGTATACTGTGGTATTGTAAGTACTGTGCATGTCTAGTGATTATGTCTGATATCCTCAGCAATGAGGAGAGAATAACAAGTCTGTCTGGAAAAAGGGAAAAAGGAAATTAGAAATATATGCATCTCTGAGGGAGTCTAAGGGAGAGGCAAAAGAAAATAATTTGTGCTTTCACGGGGCAAAACTAAGGTCCTGGATATCCAGATCTGGCTGGAAAATGAGAATTGTCTTTTGGAGGGAGAACAGATTTTAATGTTGCCTTTGTATTCTAGAACAAACCCAAACTTTGTAAATGTATTGACATAAAGTCAGGTGACAGTGATCAGCTAGTCCCACATGCTTTCCTATATGCAAGTGGTTAAAAGTCTATTTTATTGTACTCTAGGAGGCCCAGGTACAAGTTCTTGCTCTACGTGTGTTAGTATTGAGGCTTTAATGTGGGTTTCTCACAACACAGCTGACTCCTCTAACAGTGGACAACTAAGCATTGGGTACCCTGGAATGGCAACCTAAGTCTGCAGACTGACTTAGCAGTTCCTTTGTCTGTTCAGCCCTTCATCATCTGCAGGGCAGCAGGTTCAATTCTCATTTTATAGAGAATGAGGACAAAGCAAAATGATATTTTTTTTAAATTGTCTTTAATGCTTGATGTGTTTTTTCCTTGTCCCCTTCCCTCTCACCACCCTAGGCTAGATTAAGATTTCAAAGATATAGAATTTACAAAATCAGAACACTGTAGGTATTAAAATGAGGAAAAATCTGCAGTGTGCTGCTGTTTCTTCCCACTCTCCAGCTGAAAGCGCTGTGAATTTCCTGATTAATAACAGAACGTGTATAAAACCTATTGTGTAATAGTTTTTTGTTGTTGTTTTTATTTGTTTTGCTTCTGCATTAGCCGTGGTGTTATACAAGGAGTTACAAACAAAATGTATGTTTACAAGTTTCTAATATCACCAACGCTTGCAGCAAAACCCTGAGCAGTGTGAAAACTCTCTGGATAGAGAAATTCCTCTTTCTGATGAATTCTGCTCAATTTTAGCTTAATTATACTGCTTATAATACCAATTTCCTTCTGCTGATTGTATTTCACAGAAAGGTTTGGCAGCCTACCAGAGCAATTAAACACACAAACTTTCTAAAACTCAGGGTTTGCCCCATCAACAAGGCAACAGCAGCAGACTTCAGTGGGCAGATCTGGAAGCGGATGGCGCGGTCGTCACACACGTGTATGGCCCTGGCAACCCACAGCCTGACCAAGTTTTAGCAGACAGCCTTCATGGAGGGTGTAATGGTTTAACACTTCCTGAGCAGGGCTCACACCTAGCTGCCAGCAGCAGGGCATGACCACAGCGGACACTACAGCCATTTCCCACAGAAGGACATCAGCTCTGTATGGCACCAGGCCCACGTACAGCATACAGGCGTGCTGACAGTGGCACCTCACAACATACGTGATCAAAGAGCCACTGGAGGCAGCTGCCCTCCCTTGTCAGCTGCCCCAGGCACCCAGTTGCCAGGGCACTGCGGTGCTCCTGCTTCGGGCTAAAGAAATTGCTTATCAGTTTCACGTGCTCTGTAAAAGGTAGGACCACCCAGCTCCTGTTTAGTTGCTACCCTGCTTATCTTGGGAAAGAGAAGTCCAGTCTGCCACGCCATTCTGCAAGGTTTGTGGAGTATTAATCTTCTGTTTCCAACTTATGTGGCAAGTGTTTTACCTCCAGCAGTGGAAACTCGTACAGTAGAGCGTCTCCCTCTGTTCTGTGCCAGGGTGGAGGTTGAGGAGAGGGAGAGAAGGTGCAAGGTTCTTTCTGAATCTCAGTAAGAAAAGGCCTCACAACAAATGACTTAATATGATAACTGCTTTAATAAGACAGAAAAAGAAGAGGAATATAGATAGCAAGTAAATCTTGCATCCCTTCAGATGCTGGGCACCCTATGTTCATGCAGCATTGGATGGAGCCCAGATGGATTTTCCCACAGCACAGTGTAGAGCAGAATGGATCCTGCCCATGGAGAGAAGCTCTCCCTTTTGGTCCTTTGAGCAAATACATGTAATTTCCTTATGAAAAAACAACTCTGTTCCCAAAGGATGTTCTCATGAGAACTTCTTGCTGTGCTGTTAGTTAAAGGCAAAGCCATGAAGGTGGTGTAACCACAGTGCTGAGCAGGAGCTGCCCGCAGGCTCCCCTGTTGCAATCGAGCTGGCTGAGGTTGTCCTGCGGCCACAGGATTTGTGCAGCACAGCACCGCCTGGCACCCGCTCAGGTTAACTGTTACTGGGGATCACTGCCTGCCAAACCTGCAGTGGTCTCTTCGTCAGCATCCATACATTCTACCTCTCGATCCACATACAGTTTATATTTCCCAAAGATAAGATAAGTTACAGGTGATATGAATGAAACACGGGTTTCTCAAGCCCTAAGTATGAGGCCCAATAGGGCAGGCACAGCCTGTTAAAGATCCCTGACTGTTCAAACACAGTGTCTTCTGCAAGGCTCCCAATACACCGTCTTGATGCAAGTGCACTGTAATCACATTTGGGTGTATTGCATAAATTTAAAAACATTTTCTAACATTTCACTATTGCATGAAAGGCTATGACACTAAACATAACATAAAAGTATTAATTAGCAAAGTGGGAACATTAGAAAATTAAAAAATGCCAGCTTTATGCCTGGGCAGGTGGCTTGCTTTCTTGCTCCCTGTATACATGTGTTGTGATGCAGTATTTAATTATTTCATCTTATTTAGTTTTAGTTTGGAACGTGTTTTGCTGGCATGCAGTATAGCATAGTCAACATTCATTGAAGAATGGCACCAGCTAAAACAATTTTATAGCAAAAAGCAGCAGAAGGATAAAGAAAGAAAAACATGAGGGATACTAAAGGCAGGGAGACATTTAACCTATAAATGCTGAACTGATATTAAATTTATGTAATGTCCTCAGGGCAAGTTTCTCTTTAGTTTATTTTTGCAAGTTATCATTGTAAGCTAGTACTTTAAAAGACTATGTTCAAAATCCTTTTGGCTTTTATTCCATTTTCTTAATATTTTTAATTTTTTTCCATTTTGCATAGCCTCCCTATCATTGTCTTAACAATACAGTTTTAACTCCTACTTTTTCTCATTGATTTTAATCTATTTTACTCTCTACTTATCCAAAATATTTAGGAATGTGTAATATTTCTTTATGCTGAAGAAAAGCGAGAAATGTATTTAGTACTCTGCAAACAGGAAAGAAAACATACCCCTTTCTTTGTAAATTCAGTATTAAATTTATCTATTGACAGTATCAATGATCGCACTACAGAAACTAATATATTTTGTCACTCTTACTCCTGATAGCAAATAAAAGATGAACAATTGCCCACAGACATAAGAAACATAGAATCCCTGAACCAAAAGGATTAAAATACAATATTTTAAATAATATCATTTAATATCAGAATTTCCTCTGTCACCTGATCATCAAAAAAGTACTTTGCAAACATATGAAATTTTAAGTCTCGGGTATCAGTTGATGGAAAAAATGAAGCAGTGTCATCAAAATGAGTAAAATGCAGTGAAATATGTAACTGTAACTTGAAATACATTTTTCACCCCCCAGCAATTGAAATATCTATAAATATATTTAGCACTACATGGCCTTCTAAATCTAAGTTAGTACTGTTGCAAGCTCCATGCCTTAGGAAATATAATGACAGTCTTCTAAATAGTCCAAGAAATCAACTGTTTCATGCAACGAAATGTCAGCTCATGAAACAAATCCCTGTTTCCTCCCCTTCTTTTTTAGATTGTAAAAGATGTCACAGAGACAGATTTATTCACAGAATTTTTTACAACACATTTCCTAGGTGTAGTTTTGGATTAAAAAATGGTGTCTTGGGGCCATTTACTTCATAAAAACAGTATTACTAATGTAGGCAGATACATTCAAGTACATTTGTCTCATCCCCAAGTTTAGACCCAAACCAGGCTTACTTAGGAAACAATCTACAAAGAAGTCCTTTTTAGAAGAATCCCACTTTATAAATCTGATGAAACACTGATAGTCTTTTTCAAGCTTTACCAAGGTGATGTTGACATCCTGGTAGACTGATACAATGCCAAGAAAAACTGAAGCTGCAAGAAACTTTACTGAAGATCATAACATTCTTTCCATGTCACAGGAAATAAAAATAATACATACACACACACACACACACACACACCAATCTTTAAAAAGGTTATTTTCATTACTATTCCATCCTCTGCTGAGTTGGAAAAAGTTGAAGAAACAACTTTATTAGAAACAATTTTTTTTGCTTTTGTTCTTATTTGCCTCTTCAGTTTATTTTTCCTTTTGAAGCTGTTGCAATTCCAGCTAAGCAGCAAGAAAAGATGAAAACATTAGGAGGCCAAAACATAAATATTTAAAACAAGTACTTTTATTCAGGAAGAGTCAGGTCACAGTTTCTTGGAATCAGATATGAAGTTATATATCCATTGCTAAATTATATAATTGATATTTCATTATTTATGGTTTTTTATGTTTACAGAATGCATAGCCTGACATGCCAAATCTCAGGAACAAATGAGCAATTTAGCATTGTATGTGTTCGTATTATATGTATTACTGTTGTTAATATGTTAAAGGATGCATTTAAGGACTTTTGTAAAATGTTGTGTAAGGTCTTAACTAAGCAGGATTGCTTGGCGGATTTTTCATGATACAGGAATTTTCTGAATCACTACTTGAAAAACTTGAGACAGTGCTGCTGTAAATTATAATTTAATGGCTGTGCAGTAAGTTTCAATTCAGTGGGAACTGGTCATTTTACCTTTGCCTGAATACAGAAGAAGTGTGAAACTAATAATTACAAAAGGGCCAATAATTAATTAAGGTCTATATCTTGACTATGAAGAGGAAAGTTTTCCTGAAACAAGGACTGGGTAAAATATTCATCCAAATAATATGAATTTGTAAAGTGAGTTATTGAGTCTTGTCATAAGCACTAAATTTTCCCAAGAGGAGTTTTTTATGTCACTTCAAAAAATGTTGGTAAATTGAAAATTAAATCCCTTGGAACTGTTATTTTGAAAAATTAGTGTTAAAATTAGTTTTATCATAGCTGCTTAAAGGAAGAATTCCCACATGTATTCAGCTGAGAAAGACATTTTTGGGTCCATAAACTACCATGTAATATGTATTATCTTACTGAATTGATCCCCTTTGGTAAAGAAATATTTTATCAAAATAGTAGATGTTATTGGTGCTGATTAGTGTTTACTACCCTGGAAAAGTATTACATCAAAGAAGAAGTTAATAAATGACCAGAAATTATATTGTCTCTAAGAAATCTGAAATGTAGTCATCACAGTTCTGGAATAGAGATACATGCATTATACATAATTACATATAATATATGATTTTAAATAATTATATAATGTTTCATATAATAGAGAAATATATTATTGGTTTTGCACCTCATTGTTCAGCTTCATTGAATCTACGAGTTTAAGTAGTATACTTAAGTAAATAAATACTTAAACTGTTTATTTAAGTAGAATACTCTCGTATTCTTCTTTTTAGATGTGCTATGAAATCACTGCTAAATATTGGGAATTACGCTTGTATGTTTCTTCCCAGTCAGTTTGTTCAGCTGTGGCTGAACACTAAGAACACTCCTTAAGTTACATATATATTGCTTATATAATTATGCTGCAATTTATAACTTCAGGAATAAAACATCATATTGATTCTGCATAGAGTTCATGTTAAAAGTAAGTAGCATCCCTCCAGATCATAAATTTGTAAAAAGGAAACCTTTCAGACACATTAAATTATTGAATTCATGTTTTACAGTTTAACAAGTACTGTTGCATCTATTTGTAATTGAAGATAACACCAGATATTTTTTACTTTGCTTCCAGGATCTGACATGATGTGCTCTAACCTTGTGTAGTCTAATCTAGACTGCTAGATTAAGTTTCAAACAGTTTTATTTTATACCTCTCATATTTGTGTCTAGTAACTATTTCTGTTAATTAGAATTCTGTTTGTGAAGAGTACAATAGATGAATGTGCTTCTCCCATTCTATTTCATAGGTAGAGAATGAGTAATTACTAAAATAATCCAAGCTGGTTTGGTTTGTTTGGGTTTTTTGGGTGTTTTTTTGTTGTGGTTTGGGTTTTTTTTTTCCCCAAATAGACAATTGTGTATATTTACTAT
>JAVJGG010000074.1:61567251-61577538 GCA_035590195.1 Aviceda cuculoides
TGGATGGGGCTTTGAGCAACCTGGTCTAGTGGAAGGTGTCCCTGCCCATGGCAGGGGGTTGGAACTAGGTGATCTTTAAGGACCCTTCCAACTCAAACCATTCTATGATTCTACCTATCAGCCTATCAGGAAATAATACTATTCTAGTACTACAGTTAAAAGAAGAAATCTGAAAAATGAACAATTAGGTAAAACTAACTTTCAAATATATCTATTTTCTTGATTAGCCTTTCTAATAAGCTTTTTTTAGATTTGTCTACATTGCACTTGGTAGTTATTAGCAAGGCATTGCAAATAGTCTATTTTAATATACATAGTTTTGGATAAATAGCAAAAGCAGCGCAGTCACTATGGCCCAGGCATAGCATGCCAAATAAACATTTTCTACTTCAAATGGTGCTGCTTTGGCATTCCATAGTGCTAAAAAGTTTCCATGAGTCTCGTGCGTTATGTTGGCAAAACCAAGTAAAACCAAGTTATATCATGACAGCTTTCCACATTTCCAAAGTGTTAGTAGCTAGTGATCAGAGGGCTTGACTTTAGAGACCTAATATTGTAACTGGACCTGTAGATGCCTGCCTTTGAACCAGTTATATAGTCCCATCTTTAATAATCAAATACCAGAAAAAGATCTAATTTGTTTGTTTTTAATGTCACAGAGGTGACTTACATTTGCAGGAATATTTTAATAGAGCTGGTAAGTAAGTAGGTTCTCACTTCCCCTGACTAGATCTAATATTCAGCATGTAAGTATACAATATAGTGCAACACTTTGCTATCAGTCTCCAGGGATAATGGTGAACTAGGCATAGATTCAACTGATCCTGCAAAGACACCAAATCTATTTGTAACTTAAAGTATATGAGTCCCGTTACGTCTCACCATCTCATCTTGCTTAAATTTGCCAAATAGAGGGAATTCTCTGAAGAATATTTCAGTAGCCTGACAGCAGACCAGTCTGTAGTAGAACTGTCTAAACCAGCTAAAGTTGTTGCCTGTCTCAGATATACCCAATTTAGGAGTCTTTTCCTCAAAAACATTGGGAGCATATGGGAGAAAAAGGTGTGTTTTTATGTCTTGTGTGCTTCATAAAAGCTGATTCTCCAGTTTCTAAGCATTATACTTCTCACAGTCTGAGATACATTGTGGGGAAGACTTCCATTTCTTGCATTATATGTATTTGAGGAAATAATCAGTGAGGCTTCTCAGGATTTCTCAGTTTGTTCACAATCACACTGCCATAGATGGCATTGGGTTACTCATCATTTTCAGTGATGTAAATGCAGTAGGATTTGGACTTCAGTCTTTAGAAAAAACTGCTATAAACTCATGCAAATTTGTACTTCAGTCTGCAAACCAGAGAGGTTTGCTACTTAGATTGTCACATGTTTGCTCTTTATTTTACTGCTGTAAACAATAAATTAAAAAGAAACCAAGAATGGCTTTGTATACACGGAATATTGGCCCACATTCATTTAATAAATCTCATTAAGTATTTTACAATCAGTTTATTATTCTGCTTCTGTTAAGAACATTTTAGTCCACTTCTCTATGTAATGAGTAATAATTTCCTACTGTTTTCTACTTTATTTAGGACTGTAAACCATTTGAGACAAAGATCTTGTCTCTTTTATGTTTCTTAGCTACCCTAAGCATCTGTGGTTCTGTGTTGCTATAAAATACTATGTACTTGTCGCGACTTAGGTGTCATTTGGGCGCTCTGCAATTTAAATTATGTGGTTTCCTTAAATTCTGAGAAAACAGAGAAGTTTTGGTGTTGATTCTTAACCACTTTTTACTTAAGAAACAGGCACTGGCTGCAATGTCTTTTTTTGATGAGTTTTAGTTCTTGTACTCTAATACAAGTTACAAATACATGTATTTTTGTTAGAATACAAGTTGCCACTTAATGCTAGAAATTGCCAGACAAGAATATACAATCACACATTCACCTTTTGTGCACATCTCACCAAAAGAAAAAAAGTATTTGTGTACAAAACTTAATTACTATGACAGCTCCTGTCCTACCAAATAATGAAATATTACTCATAGGAATATGTGTGTAAAGGTAGGAAGACAGCATCATGGAGTTTGTGCATGTGCATCATATATGTGCTCTGCAGACTCCTGGGGGTTGGTGGACTGGTTCTAAAGGCATCTGTGAAAGGCAGTTAGAAAATAACTTCAATGTCATTTTGCAGAAATTAGTCCTATGGGATCTGCACGTCCACTGGTAGGAGAGGGGAATTACAGTTCCATAAATTGAAAAAAATAATACTGGAAATATAAAGGAAGGTGTTTCATGGATGCAAAAGAATTGTTCTGGGTGAATGTTACCTGATGGAAGAGGATCTTCGGCAAGAGTGCTTGGATTTGGACAGAAACATCCCAACTTTATTAAAAAAACCCAAACTATAGGGATTATGATACTATGAGAAACTTAAACTTCCCGTGTTTGTGTTACAAAAAAATCTGTAAACTATGGTAAGGATTAGAGAGCCCGATAAGATAAATCTGATCAATTTCTTTATCACATACTCAGTGAACCAACAGAAAACAGAAAGTTCATGAAGGTGCATAAACTGTAAAAGCAATGTAACTAAAGGGAAGAAGCAGCATAGACTTGTGCTATAGGGTTGGGTTTGGAATTACAGAAAATGGAGGAATATCTTCCTTTGTCTTATTTTTAATTAGGAAAATTATTTTAGGACAGGCATAAATACTAGGAACAAAAGTATCTAAATTGCTGCAATTGATATGGAAACAAACCTCAGACATTAATGCTCTTAAGTTATGGGGACTGGATGATCTTTGTTCAAGAGTTTTAAAAGAACTGGTATAGGAAATCTGAGTGTTGTAGTAGGGATTGTTAATAAGATTTTAAAATCAGGAATAGTATAATAGTAAATGTGTTACTTGTATTTGAAGAGACTAGTGATCTAGACAGAATTTTTTTTGAGGACCAGAATTACTAGACATCAAGACAAATAGAAAATGAGATAAAATCATATGTGCTTACTAAATTAAGCTGATCTCAGCAATCTTAATATTATTTTCCAGACAAACTAGTAGGTGGACTTATGTAGATGATCTTTGTTATAATGTCACTTGGGAAATTACTACTTAAAATGGAAAACATATGTATCAGTAAAAGAATTTTAAGGCAGATGAGGAGCTAGTAAGAGAAGATAACAAAGAGCTGTCAGATGGTAACTGTTACTTCCCAAGTAAAATGCTACTAGAGTTCTAGGATTCCACTTAGTATTTTTATTTATGGTTTTCTCAAAAATAGTAGGCTGTAGGAGTGCACTAGTGACACTTTCATATGACTCAGTGTTAGGAAACTATCATTATAGAGAAGAATCAGAAAACAGGATCTTGGAGTAGTTCAGTAGGAGAGAATATAATGCTTAGAAGTTTTAAGTCCTGAAACTTTTTGAAACTGTGAAAGAAAATAGAAAGTCTGTTGATGCCAATGAGGATAGGCTGACCACAAGGGACAGACAAGTTCAGTGACTCAACATTACTTATATTACTTTTGTAATTGCTAACCCTTTTTATGACATAATCTCAATATTGAAATGATTTGATTTTGCAGGCCCCGAAGGTTTTGACATAATGCATTTATTGATGAGTAAGTTACAAACAGACAGAAATTCTTTACTCATAAGTAAAATTAAAACCAACAAAACCAAGGCAAATCAGGGCAAATAGAAAAGGTTTTCATTCATTAGTGTACATTACCTCTCAAATATCTGACTTCATATTCTGATTTCAGAAAGAAATTATACTAGTGCAGTTCAGGTTTTTTCCTCAGAAAAGGTGTATCAAAGGTTCTAATTTGACAGAAAGCTGGAGGATCTAGATTGTTTAATATGAAAATACAGTATTGCAAAATTCATTAGGGTGTCTGGAGAAGTTTCAGGAATCCTCACATAGAAAATAGTCTAAATTTCTTACTTCAATTTCTTAAAAGCAAAAGAACTGCAGCATGTCTATTCCCATCTCAAAAGTAACAAGATGTATTTTCCATGAATAAGCGGCTCCAGACAAACCAGAAATCTGCTCATTAATGATTCTGATAGGTTGATCTACAACTCAAAGCTTTGTGAAGTTTTTAGGTGATGATTAAAAAGATAATTTAAATGTTCTAAATCATATTATAAATCATAAATTGAAATTTAGTTGATTGAACTGTGTATTTGAGGACATCAGAAAAGTGTACGTGATAGAAAAATATGTTAGGAGAAATGATATTTCAGGAAAAAATGTCTCAAAGCATTGTCCTGTATTTTTCATGTGTCCCGTTCTATTGCTTCCCCTTCTCCACCCAAGAAAAGACGCCGCCTAGACAGGAAAGGGTCAAAAAAAAGTATGCCTAAGTAAGATTCCATAGGAATTGTCAATAGAGTCCTTTTTCTCCATTTCCTTTTGTAAGCCACTTCTGCATTGTTCAATACAGGTAGTTATAGTTCCTTTTACAAAATGTAGTTGTGTTCAGAATACGTATGATGCTTGGCAATATAGAAAGAAACCATCTTCACTAGGCTACTGTGCACAGTAGTAGCAAGTGAAATGCACATATTACCAGAGGTAGGGGAAAAAAAAGGATCATTGGGGTTTTTTTTGGTGCCAGGCAAAACACCAAATATGTAATAGGCTAGCTTTTCTCCACAGTCCTGTAGAGAAGGTAAAGCTGATATAAATGGAGTATAGCTGAGTTTCCAGTGTGCACAGTAAAGGCATACTTTGTGATTAAAACAAAAAAAAGAACTTATTCCTGGTGAATACTTATGCCCTTTCATGTTGATATTCTTCAGTTTCTGAAAAAGTTTATGTTTTCTCATGTAAGGTTCTCAGCTACTTTCGAATATTTATGTCAACATCATCTTGTAAAGGGAAGAGTAGAATTCTTTCCAGAACTCATCAATACTTTTTTTTTCAATTAACCTAAGTATGGGCTGCTAGCAAGCACCGCTCTGTTAACTGTATCTCATAGGCTCACATGCCATCTTCACAACATTCTTAGTGTACCCAGGCTTGGGAAAAAAGAACTGAGAATAGAAACCAGTTTTACCAGGTAAGTTTGTGAGCAAAATAAATAATCCCTATTTTACCTTCACTTACTAAACTGAAGACAAAATGCTTACATAAATAGAATTATCTTAAATCACATGCTTTGCTTCACTTTAAGCTTCTTCTTCCAGAATGACTATAATATTGTATCTTACTGCAGTAACTAATTTTTACTGGAACAAATGTAATTTCTCTGGGCTTTTTCGAAGTATGAACAAGTAAAATGTCATTCCACCTTGTCATTTAAGATTCAAGTACTCTGCACTATGTTGGAATAAAGTATGACTAAAAATAATAGACAATAATATCCCTATTATAGAATAGGTCATGACTATCCACTGGAAATGTATTTAATCTGACTTCTGTTTGTTACCACTGTATAAATAAAAAGCTGTCATAATTTTCTCAATGTTTCAGTTTTACAGTTGTTGAAACAGAAAATTGGTTTTTTTAAACAACTTCTGCCAAACTGTTTCTGGGAATTTCAGTCATACCTAATATTTTCACTGAGGTGAAATTTTAGAATTTGTGATTACTGGAAGTTACTTCCTGTTCCACAGTATGTATACATGCAAACTGCCAATGCAGTGCCAGCCACATATTCCATAGCAATGAACTGAATAACATCACTCCTTATGGAGAGCTCAAGCTCTGCTTCTGGCCATGAATAAGATAGCTAGGACATAGGAGGCAAAATGACTTCATAAATATGAGCTTAAACTAATCTCCATTTTAATACATTAAAACCCTATTCTGTTAGCAAACTAGTTGCTTCTCTTCTTCCTGCTTTTCTCAAGGAAAAAGGAGATTTGTGGGTCAGTAGGTGGGCAGGGAAAGGGTTCAAATGAGAAAAGAGAGAACAATGATCTGCAGTTCCTATTTACATTTCTTTTGCATACATGTAAAACTTCTGTTTATATTTGTGGAATGATCTTTAAGCATCTGAATCTGATCGTAAGCAATAGGGAAGAGATGATTCTGTGAGCCTAACCAGTGCTGCCTAATCTAGGGAGATATATTGCTGTCCAGGACAGTTATTTTTCTTCAGGCATCACCAGTCGGTAGTATCAAGGAGAGCAGGACTATTTCTCTTCAAATGAGACAAAAGGGTAGTTTAATCTCCCCAAGATGTGCTGGCATTCCTTCCTACACCACTCCATCTATTCCAGTTTAAATCTGTGCAACCTTAAGGATCTTTTTATGTCAATTATAAGTAATAAATGGCACAGCAAAAGTATAGCAAGAACTGACATTTACCAATTGAGATGAGGAAAAATAATTATTTTTGATATGCCTGAGCAGATCTTACATTTTAGAACGAGATTACCTGAAACCATCTCTTGCTCTAATTGGAGGGGGGAAAGAGCAAGAGACAGAACAAGCTAAGAAGTTAATAGAAGACACATAAAATATTAGTTTTTCAGAGTTCTTGACCTGAAGATTCTTTGGTCTTCAAAAAGGGCTGGGGCTTGGAAGAAAAATGTTCTGCCTAAATTACATTTAGAGTTGAGCACATCATTTCAGAACAAAAATATACTTGATAACTAGGCTCTTTTTCTTCTTAAGAGGTAGCCACAAGCTCTTAACAACATTACCTAATTCATGATCTTGTTCAAAAGTAAACTATATGTTTTTTTAAGTTTTCTCTTTTAGTATTAATTTCAGTGAAATGATTATGGCTTTAAGCTCTCAAGCCCTGAGGGCAAGTTATGTGGAGTGGGCTATATCCACACCGCACAGCACTCATTTAGACCTTCTCTGGGTACGAAGGAGCAATTTTTCTCTGTCATTTTTCAGTTCAAAGTGTCTGAAACCATGTGAGGCGCTGTCAGAGCCCACTGGAATGTTTTTTCTATAGCATGACACCAAAATGCATGTGGCTTGCCTCCTGATTTGTCATGAAGATGTCTGAGGGTGGAAGGCCTGTAGGGATGCAACAAGACTGTATAGGAAGAATAGAGAGAAATAAACCTACTGTTACCTGGACTGCTTGTAGCAAACTGCTTCTAAAGTTGCACATTTTTTTCTCTCTGAAGGAATAGTTTACTTACTCCAGAAGAGGGTCCAATAGTGAGGTAATTTCCATGCAGGGTGGATGGTAGAGGAAGCAGACAGGACAAAAAGCTAAGTTACTTGGCTTGACATACACTCATATAATAATACCTGTCTGTGAGTAAAGCAGTCTAAAATGTGGTAAGGAGTTTATTGGGCTTTATCTGCTCACTCTGTTGAGGATTCTGATGAGATGGATTTGTGCCTTTACTTTCTATGCTGTTATTACTGAATATAACTTCTGTGGACCTAAAAAGTTGTATGACTAAAGACCTATCACTTGGATGATTTAACTGTACACGGTGGGATGTATTTCTTACTATTTCATTAAAGTTGATTTTTTAATCTATATGGTTTTAATGGAGAATTTATAAATAATAAAGGGATCCTATCAGTCAAAATATAGAAATGAATGCCAAGCATTGTGGAATTGTTACATCCATACATTATATTTTCATAATATTGCAGATGAATTAATATTAACATTTAAGTGACTGTTAATTCTTATTCAGGCCTGTAGCAATAGGATAAGGGGTAACGGCTTTAAACTAAAAGAGGGTGGATTCAGGCTAGGTATAAAGAAGAAATTTTTTACGATGAGGGTGGCAAAACACTGGAACAGGTTGCCAGAGAGGTGGTAGACGCCCCATCCCTGGAAACACTCAGTGCCAGGCTGGACGGGGCTCTGAGCAACCTGATCTAGTTGAAGATGTCCCTGCTTATTGCAGGGGGTTGGACTAGCTAACCCTTAAAGGCCTCTTCCAACTCAAACTATTCTGTGATCATGACCACCAGTGTCACAAGGTAAACTCTGCCTCTGGTGTCTGCTAGTGCATTTGCAGCTATGAGAAGAGGCAATGAAAATAATCTATAAGACTTCAGTTTAACAGACACAGACCTTACCCAATTCTTGATTGAATTTTCTGATAACACTAGTAATTGAAAAGCAGAGTGCTGCGGGAGGAAGAGAATGTGGAAATTAAGAAATGGAGATGCAAATAGTCCTTTCTTTGGTTCTCCTACTCCCAAAGAACAGAATGAAAAGGTGTTTGCAATTTTGGACTGTCAATGGGCTGCTTAAAAACAAGGTTTATAGGACATAGTTTTCACTCCTCCCTGTTTAGATGTTTAACTGGGCAGTCAGAAATGGAAGATTCCCAAGACCAGTAAGAGAGAGAAAGAGGATAGATCCTCGCTCTGTTGCCCAATGCAATTATTTATTTGGAAGCGAGAAGTGCTTCCAGATAATCTGGTTCCTGCTACAAACACACTTTTTCTATTACCTAATTAATTTTGGTGGAAAAGTTTCAAGGAGACCTTGTAGAAGGGACTGGAATCTGGGATTCCGCCATCTCAGGGAAGAGCCATTACTACTTGCAGACTCCTGTTTGTGTCTCTGTCCTTTTTCCTCCAGCTTCTTTATGCCTAGCCTAGATGAAGATGCACTAGGCCTTCCTATAGCCTAAATTCTACTGGTCAGAGCACTTGCAGCAGAACCAAGGAATCAAGGCCAAACCTGTTTTAAACTGCTTTTTGCTATCTTTCTTTTTTTTTTTTCTTGAACATAAATTGTGCTTGGATCACTTTTTCAAAGAGCTTGGTGAACCTGTATTGGAACTGACATACCAAAATGCTTATTCTCCAGTCAAAAAAAAATTAATAATGCTAATGAAGTTAATGTCACTAAATGCTTTTAGCTGTTGTATTTTTTTTTTTCCCCAAGTGAACTGATTAGCAAACTATTAATGGGCTTGAACCGGAAAAATTTCACAAGTCAGTCTATACTGGCAATGTAACAAAAATTCTTTACAGGTTAAAGTCTCTGCCTTTAATTTATCCCAGCTCTGGAAAGCTCATGTAATGTGTATTCCACTTTGTCGGTGAGTTCTTTAACTGGTTTGTAATGCTATATAGCAACTTGCTATACACCCACTCTCCGTCTGCAGCTCTGCTTCTGAATGAAATTAGTTAAGTCAATGGGTGCCACGCTTTGTGCTGAACTTAAAACTAGAGAAAACCAGCTAAATAGGCATATAGATGCAGAATAGACTCATTTGTGGATTTCAAATGTGTTAGGTGCTGGCTCAGTCTTGACAAGTTCCTTCTGGAGATAGTACAAGGCATTAAGTAAGCCTAGTGTTGAAAATGTCAGCGCCCATGGATGATCGGGCAAGTATACAGTTAGGTAAGTGCAATATGAAATAATAATATGGTGCAGATTTGTGTAGCATTTGGTGTAGTTAATATTTCATAGTAAGTGGATCTAGCCTAGAGAAAGCAATAGGCAGCTCGATTAGCTAGATGTAATGTTTTTTCATATTCAGATTAATCACACAACCTTGCAGTTTTCACAGTTTTGTTTGTATTATTTTCAAGTGTCTCTGGTACATATTCCCAAAGTAATTGGGGGGGGGGGGGGGGGGCGGGCGGGTGGGGGTTTTTAGATAGAGCGTGAACATAACAGTTACAACAGCTTACCTGGTCCTTTTAAAAGTTATACTGCATGTTTATTGAGCATGATTACATACTTTGTTTCGTAGTTGCATAGTGAGAAAAGGCTAATCGTCATTCTTGCTATTTGTAACCCTCAGCTTCTGCTTCCTATCACGGTTGCATTTAAATGAAAAGAAAACCCAACCTTCTGTACAGAGTAGTAGGAGATAAATGATGCTAGAGCCCCTTTAAATTTTGGAATGCGTTGTATTCCGGTGCTCGAAGTCTTCAAAGTACAGTAACATGCAAATGCGTGCAGCAGTCTGGCCTCCCTGTTTATTACTGAATTGAAATAAATACTATTTCACTGTCGACGCACTGTGACACTCAAGCGGCTTTAACATCTTACCCTTCCTCCGGAATGGCATCGCTTGTACCGGGGCTAATTTGGGGCACTGTAGAACCGAGCTATGACAGCAACAGAGCCGAGCTTAAGCGCCCAGCCCTACAAAAGGGATGCCTACCACCGCGCCGAGCAGCGTCTGACCGCGCTACTGCCGAGTCCGCCCACCCCCCAACCCAAGGCAGGGCCTGCTCGCACGTTTTAGCGCGGCGGCGCTGGCGCTGCCCTCCCTGCCGCAGCATTTCCTGCCCGACAGGGCCAGGGCTCCTCGGAAGTTTCAAGAGTCTCGGTGCGGCGCGAACCACCCGCAGCGGGCGGCGGGC
>JAVJGG010000074.1:61577773-61590845 GCA_035590195.1 Aviceda cuculoides
TCCCCCTCGCCGCTGCCCTCCATCCCTCCCTCCGCGGGCGGCAGAGGCCGGGCGGGACGCGCTGCGGCGGGAGAACCCACCTAGAGGGCCCCCTTGACGCCAGCGCAGCCTCTGCCGGGCAGAGCCCGCACCGCAGCGCAGCCCAGCCCAGCCCGCTGCGGGCAGAGTCCGCGCCGCCGAGCCCGCCCGCCTCCGGAGCGGCTGCGGGGACAGGCTGACCGGTTGGGAATTCCGGTCAGGGAAAAGGAAGCGGGAGCCTGTTGCCCGCGCCGCTTCGAGGTGTACGCCGTCTCGTTAGCTCGGGCTTGGGAATCCTCCCCAGGATATCCACCAGAGCGCCAGGAGTGACAGCTGCTGTCTGGGAGCTGAACTGGGGGAAAGAAGGACAGCAGAGAAAGAATGCTTAGGTAACGCGGGGCTTAAAGAGCTTTGCTTTCGTTTTGCAACGTACTGACTGATGCACGTGGTCTTGTGTGCAGTGTAACATCAAAATAGAACTGGGTTTTCTGCAGTGACAGTGTCACTAGCTTAGTCATTTTACTTGAAGGGAGCTGGCAGCCTTATTATGGGGTTAGACAGCAAAAATGAATTTGGTCACGATGTGATCGTATCTCATGATGGTATCTAACTGTAGTCCTGTCCTATGGAGCGGAAAAAGCATACTTCCTTCCTTCTTTCTTAGTTGAAGAAATAAACCCACAGTATCAAATCCAGAAAGAAGTTTGGGTTTCTTGTACATGGCTGTTAAACATCATCCTGTTCCCTGGGCTTGTAAGAAAGGAAAGCTGCATTAAAGTGATCACTGATGACTATGTGTCTAAGAAAGAAGAAAAAGCAATATTCCTGTCTGAACATGGCAAAGCAATCTGAAGTTACGTATCTCCCCCTAACCACCGATTTGGCATGGATGACAAGAAACTATCTTTTGACTAACCTTTTCCAAGTGTCCAAAATGCTGCATATGAAGATGCTTTAATTCACAGTCAAAGCACTGGGATTTTTATCAAGGCAAACTGTTGGCATTGTCATAACAGCTTCTGTATACCGATTAGTTTAATGTTTTTTAAGTAGCAAGTGATGCATAAATGGATGGACGTGTACCTAGAAAACCCTGTGAGAAGTCTTTCTTCGGATCCTGGGAATTTTTATTTTTGTGGATTACAGTAATTCTTGCAATAATCCCTGCTGTTAACTGCTCATGCAATTGTTCTGGAGTGCATCTATGAATACCATAACAGATAAATCTGTCTGACAAGGAAAACACTAATGTTGGAAGATCTGTGAACATGATGCATGTGAATAATTTCCCCTTTAGGAGGCATTCGTGGATATGGTGAGTAATCAATACACATTACAGATAGTTAAACTCAAAATGCTTGTTTGCAAAATACTGTGGCAACTACCAGATGCTATGTTTTTCCCTCCATTAATGTCAAATGAGGACTAACCGGGCTGTGAGAAAAATGAAAATCTTACAGAGATAGTAGTGATGAAGTAATATGAGTTTGGCAGTCTTTCGCCTTTACAAAATAGGCAAGTCATAAAAATTGTATTGTTATGGCCATGCTTTCTTACATGATAAAAGCCTTTTGAGCAGGGAGATGTATTTTCTTCCTGTATCAAAGGAACACTTCTTCCCATTTCTTTCTTAGCCCGACTTCAAGGGAATAATGAAGATGTATTTTCCCTCAATGATATTGTGTTGTTTGTCCTGGAACTTATTTATATACATACAAGTGACCTGAAAACAGGAAAAAAATGCTCATTCATATGATAATTCAGTAAGCTTTAATAAATGCATTTGTATGGCAGGTTCTGAAATGTGGCTGTTTGGAAGACAATCATATAGCATTAAAATCCCTTTATCATCATTAAAACATCCATTTCCTCTTTGAACCGCAAGCATCTATAGTCCTTGCTCACTGAAAAATCTTTCTCTGTAACTTTCTTTGCAATATAGTGCAGTTAACTTGCTTATAAATTCTACCAGTGGTTGTTGCGTCATGTCTTGTCCCTGATGTTGGAATTAATGTCTTGATTACTGCTCAATTAATATTATTAGCTAAGGCAAAAATTCTTCCCCAGAAAACTTTTGCTCTTTGGGTAAATATTGAGTCCTTGGCTAAATATTGAGAATATTAGAAGCAAACATATTATGGAAGCTCATTTGAAAAAAAAGAAAATGCATTCAAGCTGAAGGATTGGCTTTAGGGTGCATGTTTGTTTGACAGATTTGCCCTTAGAATATGTTAGCCTCTGCAGGTAACCCATCTGCAGGAAAACCCGAGAAAGGATTTTCCCTGGGAAATTTGTTAGCGAAGTTCTTAAAGCCACGTTCTCTTTATGGCATTTCAAAGTTGGATTTCAGCAGGCTGG
The DNA here is from genome assembly GCA_035590195.1 of Aviceda cuculoides. Classification (NCBI taxonomy): domain Eukaryota; kingdom Metazoa; phylum Chordata; class Aves; order Accipitriformes; family Accipitridae; genus Aviceda; species Aviceda cuculoides. Next base: position 61,580,150 of record JAVJGG010000074.1, read on the forward strand.
TACCAAGCCGAGACCCCGGCGCCTGGCAGCGCCGGCGCTGGCGTCAGCCGGCTGTCACTCGTTGGAGGCGGGGGCTTCTCTGCGGGGAGCCAATGGCAGCAGCCGAGGGCAGAACGTCAGAGGCGGGGGGGCGGGGCGCAGTCGGCCCCGGTGATCTTAGCAGTCAAGTTTTAATAAACAATTAGTAGGCACGCTCTGCTTTGAATGCATCTGTTGGGGTTTTTTAAAATTACATTTTAGTCCACCTTTCCATAAGATAATTTTAGTCTACCTAAAACCATTTTAGAGCCAACTTCAAACCACAGCGTACGGAAAATTAATAATGTGATCTTGAATGTATTTCATCTTTTTGTTTTGGCAGTATATTTATCAAAATGTGTTGGAAAGGGTGCTGCAGTTCACACTTAACAGGAAGACCGTTTCCATTGTCTTTTAAGAATTTGGCCTACTTCTGTTTTCAGTAACTTAGAGAAATTATTTTAAGCATGTTTTAACCCCCCAGGGTTCATCTTCTGACTAAGGGTTTTTCAGACATGAACCCTGCAGTCTGCTGAAAGGGGTTTGGAACAAAGCGACTGTTTGTTATGCATCTTCTCTAAAAGGTAGTTACCTGGTCCCCCAGTGTACTCCTTGACAGCCCCTTGCTGTCTGCCACAGTATGTGCACCCATTGTCTGGGAAAGGCTGGCAGGAGTGTTTGCCAGGAAGATGTATGAAGATAATTATACGTTCTACATTTACTATTTAAACTAAATGCAAATATACCATGCCTGCGTTTGTGCTTACTGAATCATAGACCTTAATTTAGAATGGAAACATTTTTAGCACGCTGTTGTTCTTCTCAGCTCTCAGAGAATTGGCAGATTTGCTTATTCATGCTACAGTAGGTCTGTAAGGAGCATTTATGGGTGCCAGGGTTTAAAGCTGCCAGCCATAGCTTTTCTTTTAATTCTGAACTTTAACAAATCCATGCATTACCTATAAGTATGCCAACCTTTTCTATTGTGAACAGGAACTGGCGCAAAGAAAAGTTTTCTATATTTATATAACCTCCCCTTGTACTACTTTCAGATATTCGTTAAATGATGATAATGAAGATAAAGGAAAGGACCTCTTTCATGGGCCCTGATTAGTTTTGTGTTTGTTTAATACAAATATTAGTTGATCATCTTGAATAATGTTTCCCCAAAGTTGATGTAACACATCAAAGGTGTTTTGTGGCCAGCATCATATACATAATAGTATTTGTAACTTTCATATGCATACAGAACCAAGTACTTCAGAAGTAGGACTAATAATTTTCTGTACCTTAGAGATGTTGCTTTTTTAAGATATTTTCTGTACCTTAGAGACACACACTATGCCTTCATGTACTAGTTCCTGCTCATGTCACATGGAATATGGGGGAAGAGTCAGGGGGGGATAAAAAATGAACCCTTCTGAAATATAGTTTATAGTTTCAAATATCCAGGATTTTAACGTCGTGTAACCAGTCAATGGGGTGGATGTGTTTTTCATGTTTGGTACTCTCTGTGGGTTTAGGGAAAGAATAGCCAAAAAGTGTCAGCCCTGAGAGTGGGTTTGAATGTGAACTGGTAAGCTTTTGGAAGTGTAGTTAGAATTCCAGTTTCCAAACCCTCCTAGTAATAGGTAGGAATGGACTACTGGCAAAAAGCATCTATAAAATATATATGTTCCCAGGTAGTATGAATGGGAGGACAACAGTATCAGACAGATAAGGGTAGCTATAATCTGAATGGACTGTAAAGGGCATTTAAAATGATGTTGGAGTAGACAAAAAAAAGGTATTTTTTCTAAAGCTGTTTCAAACAGTTTGGATTGTAGAGAAGAAAATACAAAATATATACAATTAAAGGGCTGCAGTGGTTGGGGCAAGTGATGTCCCAAGCCAGGATAAAGTTAGTCCTAACAATAGTGAGAAACATTTGTGATGATAGTAGAAGGAGGAGTAGGATTTTATAACTCCTTACCATATTACACACTCTACAACATAAATTATGTATTAACAATATGCAGCTTACTGCCATTCACACTAAAACAATTTTAGAAACATTTACTGCTGAATTATACAACCTAGCTTTCCTTTCCATTACATTTTATCTGCCTTTTTCATGTCAAACCAAGTAAAGATAAACATGGTATTCAATTTTGGCTTGCCTAATTGTGTAAACAAATATTGCACATGCCCCTTAGCTTTACCATAGGAAAAACAGAAGTGAAAAACCTGTGTTCAAGAATATCTGTCTTTAAACTGGTAAAGATTTGGAATTAATCCACAGGTGAATACACTAACTTTTCAGAATGAAAAATGGAACCCATGGCTGTTCATACTTTTCTGCCAACTTTTGGCTTGTGAAGATTGAATGAGAGTTAATTTGGTTACCAAGGCAGTGAATAAAGAAAAAAAAAAAATCCTTTCTTGGTTCCTTTTCAATTCCACTATATTTACTTGATTTGATCATTATTGTTCTACATACGTCATCTAATGCAAAATGATGCGGATACATGGTTATACATGTTATCCTTTGCCTCAGATTAATTTGATGACTAACTAGGTTTTTGAAAAGCACCTTAGTCAACCCCTGAATGAATGCAATTGTCAATAAGCTTCTGTCTTCTGTTTTTGCCAGTATTCTAAAATAATGATACTAAATTGTTTATTTGTGCATTTCATAGAACCCCACATGGTTTTCAGCCAGTGAAAAATGGTTTGGCTTTCCATTGTTATGCAGATTCTTCCATTTTGTGAAACTAGAACAATATGTAACTGTGAAGAAAACTGATGGAAAATTAAGATCTCAATGCTAATGCATGAAACAAAGTTTTCTTTATGTTCTTAGGACATGATGAGTCACCTCAGCTCACTAAGGTATCATGGGGAACTGAGTCTGACCAGTGCTATGCTCTTCACCTGGCAAAACCCTTCTAACCCAAACCAAGATTAAATGTTTCATGCAGATATTTACTCATTTGCTTGTTCTAGAAAATTTTGTATATTTTATAGTGGGAGAATAAAAAAAGCTTCTTTCTGAACTGCTTTTCAGCACAGTGTTCGACTAGTTGTTGCATATTTCATACTTAAGATGTTAACATAAAACCTGTGGAGGAATATTTCAGTTCTTCCTTTTGAAATCTGGATTTAAACCTGAATTTGGGGGGAAAAATCATGATTTCTTAAACTTAAGAAGAAATGTTTTTAATACCAAAGAATTTTATTTAATCCTCTGTGACCAGTAGATTTTCACAGTACTGCAAAGTATGAAAGGTCACCTTTTTCCCTGTTTTCTTATGCTGGGTGACAGGTGTTACTTTCCTTCAGGCATTGTTGAAGTTTATTGCTCAAGTTAGGATGAGTGTAGTAAGAGATGGTAAGATACTGAATGAAACGGTTTCATTTTAAGTTATCTATTGCCTTTTCCTTTATATTTCTAAAACTTTATCTGCCCGGTGGCACCTAACCAGCCTTCAGCATGTCAGTATGAGGCAAGACATGAAAATATTTCTACTGGTTGCAAATAGGGCAAGGGTTTATTTGTTTATAATTCATATTAGCAATACTTTGACTTTCTGTAATGTTTCCATGTGAAAAGCCGAAAGTTCTCCAGATACACTAGTCAGCTAAGCCTGACAACACCCCTGATGGGTAGGTTAGATATGTATCTGTATATGTAAATTACATCTCTCACCAGTGATGTGCTCTGTAGTCTTCCACACAACAGTTATGACAGTTTTGCATGCAAAATTTCTGCGCAGGCAAGATAATTTGACCATATAAGCTAATGTAAACTGTCATTGCTCACTTCAGGTGTCCTAGACAGGTAAGTGTCCTGTTGGACTTTAATCTCTTGTTCCAGAATGATGAGATCATTTAAACTGTGTTTTCGGATCACTAATATACTCATCTTTGTATTACTGCAACTGACTCAAACTAAACTTTTGTATCTTTGAAATGCTGACTCTTGCCAAGGACTGCCTTTTGCTCCTCTGTCCTCAGCATACGATCTGTAAATGAAGTTATTTTGTACCTCTCTCCTTTGGATGCACTACCTGTTTTTTTAATTTGGACTCAAAACACTTTGAATCGCTATGTCTCATTAAAAGTAGAATACATCTTTTAACCAGTCATTCTCAAGCTAAGTTAGAGTCAAGTTATTTCTTGAAGGATCCTATAAACTTGCAGAAAGTCTTGCTATCTCTGGATATAATCCTGATTTGTATCTTCTTGGAAACTCGAAGTCACAATAGGAGAAACTAAATTGAAACTGCTTTTACTCATAAAACAGCTGTTAAGTGTTCATGCATTTCCTCTACAGTCTCTTCACTCTTACCTGCTTATAAAGAGCCACCTTCTTTTCTTTGGGAAAAGTTGATCGATACCTGTACTTTGACTCAGCAAAAATTACCCCACACCTCTACCTCTTAAACAATAGTTCAATAATGAAGAAAAAAAAATTAAATTATTATTACATTAAACATGTTGATTAAATATTACTTATTATTTATGCTGTTTAATATATAAAGTATTTTGTAAGTATATTTGTGGGTACTTCTATTGTTCCTAAACATTCTGGCCTGGAGTTAAGTGGGGATAGTCTTTCATTCACAGATGGGTTCTACTTGAGAAAGGGAATTTGTCTCCTACTGGGAATGGAAATGATAGTGTTAAATACTCTAGTAAATTACCAGGTTTACTTGAAATCCATGTATTTGGCATTCGGAGACAACCAAAGAATTGTCCAGGTCTATACATGAAGATGTACTGTTTTGTTTGATATTTTCAACATAGTTTCTGTGGGCAGGGGAAAAGGAAGAGTAGAGGGAGGGGATAGAAGAACCACTAAAAATGTTGAAAGGTGACAATTACAGAACTGAAGAAGGTTGGTCAACAAATATTATTTACAGCTTATTATAGTTTTATCTTATTAAAATAGAAGTAGTTAGGTTTCACTTGTACACTATGCTAAATGGCAGGTTTTATGCTAATATTCAGTATTGTCTGCTGAAACCTCAACTGAATACATGATGCTTGATATTTTTTTATGACTGGATCAACTCTAGCAGGATGATTTAAGGTAATTTTTATTTCAACTATTTAAAAATACAAGAATATTTCCAGTAAAAGCTACTCGTCAGTAGCTGTTGAGAAACAGTAATTTTCCCTGTGTGACTCACTCCAGGGAATTAGCAAAATGGAGCACACAAAAAGTTTCAAAGGAGTGGATAGAACCAAGCACAGCATCTAAAAAAAGGAATGAACAGTTTTGCTTAGGAAACTCATAACTGTTTTTAAGTAAATGTCTGATCCATTTATATTATAAAGCATATAAAATATTACAGAAGGAAGGGGTGTTTATTACCCTACTTTTAAAACTGGCTAAGTTGATATTCCTAGATAACCTTCAGAATTTATTAGTGTTTTAAAGATGAGTATGGAAAAATGGTATGAAAATAAGTATTTTGCCTTACTTAGGCAGTAACCCTTTTTCTGTTGAGAACCAATTAAAATAATTGCCTGAATCTTAAAGATATCCAACCACTGGTAAGCTATAGTGAAACTGAGTATACTTGAGTCTCAAATTCAGTTATCTGAAGGGAACTGTTTCTTTTAGTTAGCTTAGTTAATCTCTCAAAAGGAGAATCTCAAGTCTTCTTGTATCACAACTTTTAATTGTACAGAATGACTTTATTCAGTGGTTTTACAAAAGTGTCAAAGGTTTAATTTTTTTTCTAAAGTAGCATGGCTTCATATTTCCAATTGTCTGAAGCAATTGGTTTAGATTGTATTATTTCATATTGTCTCATTTTAATTGGGTTACTTTGGTATGACAGATGACAGCTTGTCCCCCTCAGAAAAACAGATAATTCTTACTGAGATGAAAAGAGATTACTTTAACTCTTTCCATCTGTAATGAAATCTAGCTCCTGATTTCATGATTTTTGTATAGTGCTTATTAAATTTTTAATTTCAGCCACTAACAAATGGTCTTTGATACTTGATCTGAAATATAGACACATTTTTAACACTGTCAGTAGCTGAGGATTAAATCAGTTACCTATGTTTATCACATGGATGTAACTCTTAACAGAAAGTTTGCATGTCCTTCAAAAGTTGCTGGACTTGACACAACAGTTACTTGGTGAAGTCTTAGGTCAGTTCTAAGCCTAGTTGAACAATCACGTGATCCTTAGAACATTTTAAGAAAAAGGTATTCCATCTTGTGTCATAACATTTTATATGGCATTCCTTTGATGTGCCTAGTTCCATGTTATTACCGGATTTATTTTTCTTTACAATTTTATTGGAACAGATTTTAAAGAATGAGTTCTTAAACCATCATGTTTTTAAGGCAATTTGTTTTCTGGTGATGTCAATTTATCATATGTTATTCACAAGCAATTTAAAGTTTTCAGAGTTTAACTTCCTTTGAACTGGAAAAAAATATAGCTCGTTTGTAAAATACCTTGCAGATTCAGAACTGGACAAGACCTTCAAGGTAAAATAGCCTTTCTGGTTACAGTAGCAGCATCAACCACAGAGGCTCATATACCCCAGTAACATGTGTGTTTGGATACCAGGGAAGAAATGTTTCAAAAGTTGGTTTCATTTACCTTTGTATCCATCTATATTCTCCATAGGCAAGTAATGCTTTCAGGGAAGTGAATAGGTTATAGTTATCAAATGATTAATTATAATGTTATTTTGGGTACATATTAAAAATAGTGGGTTAACTGTGTTTTTGGCTGCTATTTTAAGGCAAAAGTTTGGTTTGGTGAATCTGGACTTTAGTTGTTAATTATGATATTGACCAAATATTGACCAGTTAAAAATCATCCTAACACATCCAAGTCTAAGATTTTTATACATCTTAGACCATTTGTGAAATTTTGTTTTCATGGTCTGTGGATTTAAGAATGTCATCTTCCAGTATTACTTTTTTTGGCTAGTTCATCTTTAATCGAATAAGTGTAATAATGGAAAAAAGAATGAGGCATGTCATCCATACCTACTCTCAGAACTTCAGACAGAGGAACAATTATCCTGTCACATTCAGTATCTAGATACATTCAGAAATGTATGGAAATCAATGCTTAACTAAATTAAAATGTACATATTAAGGACAAAAAAAATCAATGTTGATAGATTGGATTTAGTGTATTATGAAATAACAATGTACTCATGCCATCCTCCGACAGCAGTTATTTACTAAAAAAATACTGATGTGAGGACTTAATGTATTTACCTTCGCATTTGATTGTATCCATTCATCAGCTTATTTATATTTAGGCATCTAGACAATAATTTAGACTTCCAACTTCACATATTTTATTTAATTCTTAAACTCAGATAGAGGTATGTTGTCCAGTGTTTATCAACTCACAAAGGATCCCGAAGTTCCCAGCAACCATCTTTAAATCTGTCACTCCAATGTTTCCTGCCCATTATAAAGTATAATTTCATGCAACAGATTTCATGACAAAACTGCCCTAACAGACATGGCCTATAATTGCTATTAAGCTCTTGTGTTTTGCCTTTCCTCAGTATTTTAATTTGTAAATAGTGGGTCTGAACCTTTACAGATATTCCTAATTAGCCATACTATTTCATTTTCTTGCACTATACTTGGCTTCTGTATATGTCCTACTATATGACATGTTTTTTCATCTGTCATCCCATCATGTTGTCTTTGTAGTGTCTTAGCTTCTACCAGTCTCCAAATAAAACAAAGAAGCTGTGGTCATAGGCAATAAAAGTGATGATAGAATAGCTAGTTTCCAAACAGGTCATAAACCAAATAGACATGGTGAAATAAAAATAATCCTTTTTCCCATCTTGTACTTAGAGTACTGAGATACGCAGAAATTTACACCTGGGAAAAAAGTCGGAGAGATTTTAATGCTAGGGTAGTGTCATACAGAAAAGCATATTTTCATGCATAGGTCAAGAGATACCCAGCTCTACATCTATTTATTTTGTTATGTACTTTCAGCCCTTTCCACATTTCTTGTTGGTTTTCTCTAACACTGTGAGAGAGTAGTTTTCTTGACTGTACTTTAACGCAGAGATCTTGCAATGGAGATTTGGTGAAGGTTGCCAATAAACAAATACCTTTTCTTTCCCTGTTGCTGTTTGGGATTTTGATCTTGAGTGTCCTTGGAGTGCTCTTCAGGGTAAAAGTACAGTGGTAGCTGTGCAGTTCCCCCAGAGAATTTCAAAGCCCTTTGAATAACTGCCATTGAAAGTGGTCTTTCCCTCTTGGAATATTTGTACCAGACTGACCTGTCCCATGAAAGTATAATAATCCTAGGAATTGCCCAGAGAAGGAGAGTAGTTAAAGACTGCTCGGGTTTTTTTCCCTTTCTAATCCAACAGTATTTGAAATGTCCAGCCCACAAATACTGAAATTACCCTTTCCATTAGGGAGATAATGATGGGGGGATTAGTTTGGGATATTCGACCATCTTTATTCGTTAGGAAGTTATAGCTAGCTAGATAAAAAGACAGTTAAGGTGCTGTGTTGGACATTATGTAATAAACATTTTCAAATTTTAAGTGCCGTAATGCATTTAAGTGCTCAAATTATTGCAGCATATGTAGGTGAGCTATATGCTATACAGTATCTTTAGCAAGAGTGGAATCTGTATATGGTGTATAATTCTCACAGCCTAATCATATTTCTTTCCATAGGATTGCATTTTGCAAGTAGATGTGGCTTGTGGTGAAGTAACTGCCACTAGGAATACCACAGTCATGAAAAGGTATGCATGCTGAGCTGCAGCTGAGCTAATATATGGCTATTTATGGCAACCAAGCAGGAATCGGAGATTAAGTCATAATAAGGTAGGGATTGTACCAGCTACAGGCTCAGTGGCTTGTTCCATGAAGTAGAAGAAAGATTTGAGAGATGATGATTTAGAGCATTGCTTATCCCATGCAAAGTGAGTATGAATAAAAGTTTTAAGAGTTTTTTACATAATTAACATTTCTGAACCATCTATTCATGCAGTCCTACAAAAAGATTGGATACTCATGCCATTGTTTCATTCATTATATAATATATTAAAAAAAAATAAAAATCTGGAATGCAAAATTAATTTACTTCCTGAAACAGAATACATGAAATGCTTCATTCCTGCTGTCTCCCACCATGCCCCCCCAAAAAGACTGCTCATCTCCTTATGCAGTACTTTTAATAAAGATTTTGATACTTGGAAAATATAAAATACATAAGCATACTTGTGACTGTGAGTTTAAGTTCACTGCTTTCCTGAAATGCCACTTGCTTTACATATATTCACAAGTGTTTTACTGGGTGTTAATCAAGGGAACAGATGCAGAATGCTGGGCAGGAAGAAGTGCTTTGGGACCCTCATTTGAATATATAACTATTTATATATGAGGGGTTTTTTTTTTCCTGTTTTTTTTTTAAAGAAATGAGACCTACATAATTGTGCATATCTGTTTCCCCCTCTTACAGCTTTAGAACCCGTTGTCTGATTTCAATCAAATTTTAGAGGATAGAAGTTTTAAAACTTAAGTCCTTTTGAAAAACTGTGTTGGTTACAGTGCCTTCAGTTTGTGCTCTCCCTGAGGGAAGGACTTCTGTTCTGTGTCCTAGCAGCTGCTGGTAGCAGCTGGACAGGCAAAGCCCTTGCAGAGCTTGCCGTCAGCTCAGCACTTCTTGACTCCTGTACCCTCAAGCTGATTATGTGCAGGTGGGTCACTGGAGAGGGAGGTGGCTAAGCTTTGGGTTCTTCATGCAACAACTTCCTATTGCAGTTCAGGTGTACTGTGAAAATGAAGCTGGTGGAGTCTGTTACATGCACGTGGGTGTAGAAACAGTAGAGTCGAAGCATCATCCATGCAGACATGTTCAGGACAGAAACACAGAGAGAATGGGGTTTGCCGTAATGATGAACCCCTCTGCTAGCCAGAGATTTTAATCTGTTAACATCGTATTCCGATTATTTCCAAAACCCCCTCGTTTAGATCTTAAGTTCCCTCTGAATTCTTGAAGAAGAATTCAGTTACAAAGTGACAGGCTAGTCCAGTTGTGTTATTCTTTTCCATTATCAATAGCGTAGGTAACAGCAAGGACTTAGAAAGCACCAGAAAACCTTTAAAACCTCATCAGAACAGCCATGATGCAATATTTTCTTTACTGAAAACATACTCAGTATTTTAACTGTCAGTTACAGACAACACAGAATGAGATAAGCGTATACAAATTTCTGAGAAACCTACTTTTCTTTCCTAGCTGTTCACCAGTGCTTGAAGTGCTCTAAAAATGCTGAGTATTCAAGATTTATCAGTTTTAGCTTTCAGGAACATAAGTTAAGGACATTAATACAGTTGGAATGAGATTTGTCATAGTCTCTGATAGCAAAAGAGACTGTGGTGTCCTGTACTCTTAGCCATGTAACTTTTGCACTATCGTTAATGTTTATTAGGGGATCCTATGAAGAAAGAACAAATGTGCTTGCATGTCTAGAAGAATAAGGAAGAGGGTTTGTCGAGTGTTCTGAGTCTCTTGTGGGATCATACATGAAAAGCACAGAAAATCATAGCATGCTTTGGGTTGGAAGGGACCTTTAAAAGGACATCTTCAACTAGATCAGGTTGCTCAGTGCCCCATCCAACCTGACCTTGAATGTGTCCAGGGATGGGGCATCTACCA
>JAVJGG010000074.1:61590945-61622708 GCA_035590195.1 Aviceda cuculoides
TTGTCTACGCCATGAGACACCAGCTTCTCAAGGAGTATGTCATGAGAGACAGTGTCAAAGGCCTTGCTGAAGTCAAGATAGATAACATTCACTGCCTTCCCCTCATCCACTACGTGGGTCACCTGGTCATAGAAGGAGATGAGGTTGGTCAAACAGGACCTGCCTTTCATAAACCCATGCTGGCTGGGCTTGATCCTGTGGTTGTCCCGCATGTGCCATGTGAGCACACTCAAGACAAACTGTTCCATAACCTTCCCCAGTACCGAGGTCAGGCTGACAGGCCTGTAGTTCCCCGAATCCTCCCTCTGACCCTTCTTGTAAATGGGTGTCACGTTGGCAAGATTCCAGTCATCTGGGACCTCTCCATTGACCAGGATCACTGATAAATGATGGAGAGTGGCATGGTAAGCACCTCCGCCAGCTCCCTCAGTACTCAGTATTCATCTCTGGAAGCATATTTGCTTACAGACCATACATCTTTCTATATAAGTCCACTCAAAACCCTGATCAACACCTTTTTGCATATGAACTAATCTGTTATTAAGGGCAAAAGAAATTTACTCCAAGAAATGAGAGTAAATAACCAAAATAAAGGGGAGAGTGTTGTGTCTGCCTATGATGAGGACTGTTTTGTTGGAATATCTTTATAAAGAGCAGTGATCTGTTCCTCCCTAGTCCCCAAATAGGTATGCATTTAGGAATATACTCTTATAAGGGATTTAATACCAATTCTCCACATCTTTTTGAAGAAAAACTGTAAGAATTTGCAGACATGCTCAGCTGCCTTTTACACCATCCTTTCCTGGCATCTAACTTAAGGTGAGGCAGAGGGTGTGGTCTGGATGAGATGACATACTAAGGCAGAACAGACCATGGCTCTGTTATTGCTGATTTCTTTTCTGTGGTGTAGTAAGGCAGAAACCACCAAGAAAATTAAAGCTCCCTGTGCAACCCCATGTACTGTCAAAGCTAAGCTTCTAGTGAGCTTCTCTGTCTGTAGGCTGAGAGGTTTGTAGACTACAAAGGCAGACCCTTGGATCCAGTTATGCCAGCTGAAGACACCCCTTCTGTGTTGCTCATCATCCTGTCTCCTGCACTGACCTACAAGTCTGCTGCTGAATGAAGGGATTGTAAAACTGCTGCTTATATTCCTTGAGGCAAAGTCAGCTCAGCAAGATTAAAGACCTGATGAAGGTAGTTTAAATTATCTTAGTTGGCCTGGATTGTGCAAGTGCCTCATAACCCATTCCTTCCACTGACAAAGCCATTGGGATGTTGTGTTAGATGGATGGTAAAAAACAGCTGATGGACAGGTAATACCTTCAGTTAGCACAGATATTGCTAAGCTGGATGTTGATTCCTTAGGAAACATTTAACATTTCTTTAGGTTTACAGCATTTTCAACCTGTGCTGTGTTCACATCTGGAGGGTGTGATGTGTAATTTATGCTTACAAGTGCCATTTCTGGGATCTGCTTCAAGGTCCATTTTAAATTACACAACCCCCGCCCCCCAAACCAACAAGTTGAGACAACAGGCAATAATTGCAAGCAGTCCTTAATTTCTACAACATTGCCTTGCACAAATTTCACCATGCATTCTTGCTTGTCAATTCGCCACCTGATTCTGTTTTCTGGTGGTTTTTTGCTGCTACTGTATTGATCCTGTTCTGTTTCTTAAACTATATAACTAGGATATTCATACTTTCAAAAAGTTCTGTCTTTTAACCCAGCTATGTCCATATATCTCTGAAACATGAGCACCCCAATTTCATGCAACTCTTACTATGTTAGGTTTTTGACACTCCAGCCTTGTTTAGGAGACCGGCCCACTGCTTGTGCTTGTAGAATCATGGAATGGTTTGGGTTGGAAGGGACCTTTAAAGGTCATCTCATCCAACCCCCTGCAATAAGCAGGGACGCCTTCAACTAGATCAGGTTGCTCAGAGCCCCATCCAACCAGACCTTGAATGTTTCGAGGGATGGGGCATCTACCACCTCTCTGGGCAACCTGTTCCAGTGTTTCACCACCCACATCACAAAATATTTCTTCCTTCTATCTAACCTGAATCTACCCTCTTTCAGTTTAAAACCGTTGCCTGTTGTCCTGCCACAGCAGGCTCTACTGAAAAGTCTGTTCCCATCTTTCTTATAAGCCCCCGTTAAGTACCAAAAGGCCACGATAAGGTCTTCTTGGAGCCTTCCTTTCTCCAGACTAAACAACCCCAACTCTCTCAGCCTTTCTTCATAGGAGAGGTGTTCCACCCCCCTGATCATTTTTGTGGCCCTCCTCTGGACCTGCTCCAACAGGTCCATGTCTTTCCTGTACTGAGGACCCCAGAGCTGGACACAGTACTGCAGGTGGGGTCTCACCAGAGCAGAGTAGAGGGGCAGAATCACCTCCCTTGACCTGCTGGCCGTGCTTCTTTTGATGCAGCCCAGGACATGGTTGGCTTTCTGGGCTGCTGTTGTAATTTAACCCCAGCCAGCAGCTAAGCACCGCACAGCTGCTTGCTCATTCCCCCCCTCACCCAGTGGCATGGGGGAGAGAATTGGAAAAAAAGTAAAACTCATGGGTTGAGATAAAGACAGTTTAATAGGACAGAAAGGAAGAAAATAATAATGATTATAATAATAATACTACTACTACAATACTAATAAAAGAATTGGAACAAACAAAACAAGTGATGCACAATGCAACTGTTCACCACTCACCAACAGACGTCCAGTTAGTCCCTGAGCAGCGATCTGCCACCTCTGGCCAGCTGCCCCTGTTGTATATACTAGACACGATGTCAAATGGTATGGAATAGCCCTTTGACCAGTTTGGGTTAGCTGTCCTGGCTGTGTCCCCTCCTAGATTCTTGTGCCGCTCCAGCCTCATTGCTGGCTGGGCATGAGAAGCTGAAAAATCCTTGACTTAGTACAAATACCACTTAGCAACAACTAAAAACATCAGTGTGTTATAAACATTATTCTCATACTAAAACCAAAACATAACACTATACCAGCTACTAGAAAGAAAATTAATGCTATCACAGCTGAAACCAGGACAGCTGCGAGTGCACATTGATGGCTCATGTCCAGCTTTTCATCCACCAATACCCCCAAGTCCTTCTCTGCAGGGCTTCTCTCAATCCCTTCATTGCCAGCCTGTACTGGTACTGGGGGTTGCCCTGACCCAGGTGCAGGACCTCGCACTTGGCCTTGTTGAACCTCATGAGGGTCACATGGGCCCACTTCTCGAGGTTGTCCAGGTTCCTCTGGATGGCATCCCGTCCCTCAGGCATGTCAACTGTACCAGTCAGCTTGGTGTCACCTGCAAACTTGCTGAGGGTGCACTCGATTCCACTGTCTATGTCATTGATGAAGATATTAAACAGTACTGGTCCTAGTATGGACTCCTGAGGGACACCACTCATCACTGATCTCCAGTGGGACATTGAGCTGTTGACCACTACCCCCTGGATGATATCATCTAACCAAATCCTCATCCAACAAACAGTCCATCCATCATATCCATTATCTTTCCAGTTTAGAGAGAAGGATGTTGTGAGCGGCCATGTCAAAGGCCTTACAGAATTCCACATAGACGGCATCCGTAGCTCTTCCCTCGTCCACTGATGTAGTGACTCTGTCACAGAAGGTGACTAGGTTGGTCAGGCATGACTTACCCTTGGTGAAGCCATACTGGCTGTCTCGAATCACCTCCCTGTCCTCCATGTGCCTTAGCATAGCTTCTAGGAGGGTCTGTTCCATGATCTTCCCAGGCACAGAGGTGAAGAAGTAACAGTTTGATAGTTCCCAGGGTCCTCCTTTCTGCTGTTTTTAAAAATGAGTGCAATGTTTCCCTTTTTTGCAGTCACTGGGGACTTTACCTGACTGCCATGACTTCTAGAAAGCTAGAATCAAAGTTTTCTGTGTAAGACTTTTATGAATCGTTGCAGTTTCATTTTCAGGACAAAAATATCTGATTTTGTTGAAATATTTTTATTTACATTAGAAGTCAGGACAGGGAAATGAATGAAACAAATTGTGTAGGGAATACAATGTGTTCAACAATACATTTTGTCACTGCACAGAGGTTTTCAACTACTGAACATCAGAGTTCCTCGTGCACTGTGAAATTAAATGGCAAATGTCAGAGAATTTTTGTATTCTCATTACGTACCTGCAGAGATGGGAGATGGTTGGCTGCAGAGTTTGAGAGGACTCTTGTTAAAAAACCCCAAATTTTAGAAAAGTTATTCTTCATAAAGCTATGCTTCAGATGTTAAGAGAAATGTCATGCTTGTGGGTCCTTTATCATTGCAGAGTTTTAAGGGCAAGTTAAACCCACATCTGCTAGGCAGATTTAGCTACAGTTCTACTGGATTTTCTAATACTTCTCTTTTAGAGCTGTGTTGGCAAAATAGAACAAATCAATGCGCTTTAATTGGCCACTTGGACCTTCAGGCTGGAATTAGAGTACTCCTAAACTCTATCAGACAAGGAAGGCTCTGGAACAGCCTTCCAATAGCATATTGGAGAAAAGCGTGAAATTAATTGGCTGTTGCATGTTAAAAATAGCTGTGAAAAGGGTTGTATGATGCGGAGCCTGTGACAGCAGGGCAGCTAGACTGTGTCACCCAGAATGTGCCTTCCACTTAAGGTTCTTTCTGGTGAATGAATTCATTTAACTACTTTTTTCTTTGTCATCACTCTAGGAGTTTGAATCATCTTTGGATGTATTTCTGAAAGATAGCTCCAAATTATATTCTGTGGGGTGCACTATATTTGTGTGTAATGACTAAGTTGTACTGCTTCTCATTTCTGAGGACTAAACTTTGGGAGTAATAGGGATCTGGTAGAATTGCTTTAGTGATGCAACTGGTATATTTCAAATAGTTCCTGTATTGTATCTGTAATATAAGTAATATGTAAAATGTTTAAATGTAATGTTTAAGTATATTTTAAATTATCTTTGATGCCCATTTGGGTTCTCTTTCTATTTTCACTAATAATGTTTTCCTTGTAAAATAATGTATTAATTCTTTCCCTGTCTGAAAATAAACTGCTAGTGATGAGCTACTTTTCTTAAAGTTACTAAAACAAGGAAAAAGAGGCAGATGGAACCATCAACAAAATAGATTACTCATCTAATAGCAGATTCAAGAAGATGATTCAAAAAGTCGTTTAAACCTTTGAAAATGGGATTGATACCAATGGAAAAACCTTTGAAACTGGGATTGATACCAGTGGGAAACTTTTGTACCAAGTTATCAAAGCTCTTTTTAGTGAATAATGCCTTCTTTGAAAATGTGGTTTCAGTTAATACCAGTGGCAATTTTGGCTTAAATTGCATGAATAGTTTCAGCGTGTAAAAAGGTGGTCCATAGGAGGAAGTAGTTCTGTGCTGGAGCAGGCTGCCGAGCTCAAAAGAGTGTTCGTGGTTTTGGTGGCATCCTCATGTACCAGATATATCGCCTAGGATGCAGAGACTTACATTTAAGTTTTCTCCCATTCCATAGTCCTACAGAATGCCCTAAATGCTATGCCGTATAGTAATCTTATGTGTCTTTATTTCTATTCTTTTCTCTGAGCTGTTATATTTTATATAGAATGCTCCCATAGTAGCTGTTCTATATCAAGGTGAATAGGACAATCTGCAAACAGCAGAAGCAATTAAATATAGATCCTACTGTCTCATGGCAGAGCTGTTTAATAAATTGTGATGCCCCAAGCAGCAGCAGCTTATCTCAATTGGTTTTTCGCGTCAGTGAGAAAAACAGATTAAAAATAATTTATGAATAATCCAAATTGATTTTTAACTTTTTAAAATTAGATTGCTGAATCAAAAATCTAGTTACTTCAGCAGCGTTATTTGCAAACTTATTTTCCCTTTTCCTTTTTAGATTATATCATAACCTTTTAATACATAGGACTCATATCTCATTTGAGTCAAAAAACTAGCACACCAGTCGAGCACAACTGCTTTCTACAATTGCATATAAGTTTGATGAGAGTTTGCAATTTCACTATGCTGTGTAATTCAAGTATTTTCAACCTGATCTGTTATGAAATATCTCTATTGTCTCAATATAATGATCTATGAAATATAAAGCATACAATGTGCTTAATATCTATGCATCACAGTTCTAATAATTCTATTATTTCTGCTGAAGATTTTCTATATTGTACTGTATGGCCAGACAAAATACATCTTTTTCTGAAATTTATGATTTCTGATGTTTTCTAAAAAACTTAAGTAACTGAAAGAAATATAGTAGGCTTTTTTGCTAACATGCTGAACAGATACTACTGGTTTGGATATCTTTCACCGACAGCCTAATTTTCTCCTACATTATTCATGGCTTATTTGAGTGAAATTTTATATCACGTTATTTCCTTTGTGCATATTCTGTCAGGAGAGTAGTGTAATATGTGAAATACAGTGACAGGCATACTAGTTTTTTTTCTCTCTCATTCAATTATGTAAATAGTTTCTATTTTATTTTTGGCTTGTGTATTTGGCAATACCTTACAACGTTTTTGCTTTTCCTCACTACAGACAAAGGATAGATTGATGTTTGAAAAGATGTTTGTCCAACAACTTTCAGATAACTTTCCAAGCATGTAATTTGCGTCATATTTAAGAATGCTTTAACCTTTTTATTTCTTCAGAAATGTTTGGCACATTTGTTGCTCACTTGCATTTTATTTCACTTTTCACAGTTATTTTCAATACTTTTACGGTAATGTTGTCAGTTATCTATACTTCCTATGATATATCTTTCCTTCATAAGACAAAATTGGTACCTTTGCTATGGTTTTTCTATATTGTTCTTGCTGCACATCTTGCTGTAAGCATTATAGAACAGCGATACTAATGCATAAAATACTGAAAACATTATGACTGTTGCGGGAACCTAATAAAGAGTTTTCTATCTTTACTTTTTAGGGGTAGTGGATTCTTGAGAAAATGTTTTCCAGAAATGACAAGCTAGCAAACCTATTACCTTCTTTTCTTATTTTTTCCTCAATCAAGATGTAATTTCTTTAGCAGAAGTTTCAGAATACTTATTTCGTGATTCTTCTCTCACATACCCTACTTCTGCGTTAGACTGTGACTATAAATATCAGAAAGTTTCTACTGAATTAAATTCTCATCAGTGAGAAAAAGCAGGCTTTTAGTAGCCAGTAGGTCTTTTTAGCTCCGTATGTGATTAATAGGTCAGTTCTGAGTTCTCCTAGTACTATTTCAGTGCCTCATAATCCAGCTCTGCTGTAGCTAATTTCATTGAGACATCAGCAGCTATTATTCTCACTAAGGTTACTGGTATCACTCTTGAGGACCCATGTGACTGCTCTTCTCCTCTTTCTTTAGTCCTAATGATATCTTTAGCTTTGCAACACACCAGACACCTGTTTCGGTGTTATTAGACTTCATTTCTACTGTGTCATGAATTAGCCCCTTGACCTTGACATTCACATCTTACTAAAAAGAGAATCATGTGCAGATTTTCTGAACTAACTTTTTGATAAACAAGGGTCTGTCTTCTCATCACAGTCAGGCAGAAACAAACAAAATCCAGACAAAATAATTTAACAACATTGATCACATTAACTACAAAATAATTTTATGGATCTGCAAACAACATAAAAGGGTACATTGCTACAAGGAATCTAAGGATGATTAAAATCTTGCATTGCAAATGGTCTTTCGCTTTCTAGTAGACATGAATCTGTTTTGACTGAATATTAAATAGAATTCTAATTTGAAGGGGTTGAAAGATAATGGATACAGTGGAAGCCCCAAAACTCAAAGTAATTTTAGGCAAAGCATCATTAGGTTATGAAAGGAATTAGATGGGGCGATGATGCTCCAGAAGTTCTCTAAAATATATATAATTGTATTATAATTATAAAATTATTAAACATCATGTAGTGTAAGTGTTTCATTTTGCCTTCCCCCTTCTCTTTCTCTAACAATTGCTTACAGGGTTCAAGTCAATGTTCAGGTCTTCAGCATTTAATTCTTTCTGTTTAAGGTGATAGAAATATGTGTTGCCACTGAAAGGACCAGTCATTCCTTATCCTTAGCCTTGGATACACATGGTCATGCCTTCCCAAACATTGGCACTGCTGAACACAGAGCAACACACTGAGGAAACTGGGGAACATTAGAAAGAATGACTCTGGTTTTCCTGTGTTTGCCTACAGTCTATATTTTATGTTCTTTAATATCCATTTAAGAAAACTTGTTGGTTTGGAATTATTAGCCTCTTCTTCCTCAGATATCTGGGGTGGAGTTCTCTCATTTTTTCCTTTCACTGCTGTTTCTTCCTTATCTAAACCTGATCTAATGAAATCAACACGTTTGAATGAAAAATCTTGGTTAAAAAGTGGGAATTTAAAATAATCCAGATCCCGCACCTTCCCCTATCCCACAAAATGCAACCCTACCCTTGCTTAATCAAAAATTCAGGTGTTTGTTTTTTTTTAATAAACTACAGTAAATCATCACTCGCTGGCACAAGAAATTTATTTTTTGAACCAATGAAATAATCAATTTCTAATTTTAGAAAATATGGACAGAAGTCGAAGAAAGCTGAGCTTGCTAAATATCTGTCAAAGTCAAGCCATTTATTGATGTGTATGTGCCCAACACCAGGTAACAAATTTGAAAACTGTGTCTGGATAGCTTTTTATTTAATGTAATATTCCAGAATTATTATATTTTAGCTATCCCTGCAAATTAGTAAGCTGCTTGTTAGCAGGCTTTTTAATGTCAAAATGAATTCCTGAGGAAAAATATTTTGCCTTTTTGGAATAAGAAACAAAAAATGCTGTGATAAACAGCTGATTTTATTGCGTTAAACAGTATACTGAGTACTGTTAGCGTTTCTGCCTGGAAGTGACCCGCCTCCTGTATAGGAGGAATAGCATATTGACACTGAGCTGCTGTGTTCTCAGGGATTCTCTAAAGTCTTTAGCTGCTATGCTGCGGCAAGGAAAAAACCCAAAACACCCCACAGACCAGCATTCAACTCAGTCAGCTGTGTGTGGTGGAAGACCTGAGGCTCACACTCATCAGAGCCGCAGTGTGCCTATTACTGGTGATAACGTCCTCTGTAAAAAGATGGTTATTGTTGGAGATCAAACTGTTGTCTGTTTAATAACATTCTGAATAATTTTGAAACTATGTTTTTACAAGATGTCAAATATCCTAAAATTATGTGTTGTTAATAATACCCATTAAAAGCGTAGAGCTGATCTCAGTAACAAGAGCTGATACTATTCTGAAACTATTGAATTGTTCCCTTGTGAATCACTGTTTCAACGGGGTTCTTAAGGTACCTTGTTTTCTTGTAATCTTTTCAGAGCCAATTATTAATGTTATAGATTAAATCTTAATAATTGTATTCTGAGAGGTGCTTTTTGTTGAGCCTGCCCCGTGCACGAGTCATGAAAATTAAATATTTTAAATAATATATACAAGTTAGACACTGGCATCTGTTTTCATACACTAATTATTCTTGACAAAGCTATATAGTGTCACTCTGTGGGTTAAATGCTTTGAGAAGATCTGTTTTACAAATCTGAGAGTTTTATGCCAATCCAAATATTTGAATTTTCACTAAATCTCATCTAAGAAGATTACTTAATAAGTTGTCTTTTTGCATTTGACCTGGACTTCTTTTTAAATGCAGATTTTTTTAAGATGGGAGGCAGTAGATAAGAGTCCTCAGAATCCTCCAGGGTTCTCTTTTCATTTAGGATGCGTTTCAGGTAATAAACAAAAATGAATCATAGATCAGAATATAGATTGAGGGAGTAATCAAATGTAAATCTACAGGTTATCAAGCTTGATGCTGATCATTATAATTGGTTAACTGTGCATATAGCTAGCATTTTTTTGAGAGACCAAGACCTTTTGCCTAATTTTGATGCAGCATCTATTACTTTCTCTTAGAAATAAGTAACAGTTAGAAGAAAAATTGCATGCAGATAGACCTGGATTGGAATACCTCACTCTTCTACAGAGCTCATAGGAAGCTGGAATTGTTCTGGAAGTGTAGGTAGGAAGATCTGGCTGTTTTTTTTTTTTTTCTGAGAAAATGGTGTAGATCCTTTTCTCAAGAAATAGATGGCAGGAAGGCTCCTGCATTCTGCTCAACCAGAAAAGGTAATATATGATATTGCTAAAACTAGGAAAGAAGGAGTAAGGCAGTTTCGATTTTTATTGCGATTTGCTGTATGATTTACTATTCTTGAATAACATTCTTGAAGAAAATAATTATGTCTAATTTTTTTCATATATTGTATTTGTCAGCTTTGGTCAGACACAGGTTTTTTGCAACTTTCAGAAAAGTGGAAAAACTTCTAGAGAAAAAAGGTGCTATGCCTTGTCTGTCATTGCAAGGGCTTCATACCTATTACTTTGTATAGGTATGTAATGGAAACAGCGTCTTTGCTCAACTAAATTTTGATAATCACCATTAAGAGGTGAGACTCATGTTTCTTCAAGCTGGTTCTTTCCACTGGGAAGTACCTTCGTGCGGCATGGTTTTCTTCAACAGATAGAAGCTAATGTTATTAGAAATAAAAATACATTGATGTAAAATTTGAGGCGGAATGAGATAGCCTTTAAGTCTCATATTCCCAAAATGCTAAAGGGCACAGTTCCATCTACCATGGTTTTCTCTCACTGCTTGTTTATTGTACCACTAACTTGGAACATAAGATCTATACGAAGTGCGATTGTTGGATTGTTAAAAAAAAACAACGTGATGCAATAGTTGAAAAAGACCTTTTAAGTCTTCCATGCTCCATTAAGCATCCTGTTTGTTTGTCAGTCATCAGAACACTAAAGCTGTGTCTGTTTTTAAGTTTATTTTACAATTAGCTGTATCTTTATTTCATAATTGGAAAAAAAATACTAAAAAAGAGAAAATCTGCCAACATTTTCAAACAAAATAATGTAAATATGGAAACAACGAATTTACATGTATAATTTTGGAAAAAAAAACCCAAACAAACAAACAACCCAAAACAAACCCTTGTGGTGTTGTAACAGGTAGAACTAAACAAAGCTGCTTCTCTCATATAGAACCTTTGGAGGAAATAGTGAAATGTCTGTAACGTCAGCCTAGTATCTTAATTTTGGTGCTTTTTTATAGCAGAGAGTATGACCACTACATGCAATATGACATTAGCAGTTGTGAAGCACTGAGCCTCATAGAGTGGCTTGCAGGAAGGAGTATGTGTCAGAGGTTAATGAATAAATAGAGAATTTTCAAATGCTGAAAGCCACAGCTTCGTTCAAGTCTGCTTTCTTCTTGGCATCCTGCTTGATATGTTTGACACCAGTTCTCCTTGGTTTTGATTCTGTTGTACAAGTCACATTAGATCTAGATTTGGGAAGGACTGCAAAAGGTTGTAGGCCACCGAAGCGTCTTCTGTGACATTTCATGTGGGCAGATGATAGATAAATCTGAAGTTTGAATATCCCCCAGATCTCCCCTGAGGACACAGTGATTTTCTGTGACTGTCTGTCAGTGATGGAGCTAGGGTGAAACAAGACAGCTTCTAATCTAAATACAAAAAGTATATTTTAGTTCTTATTTAAACTACAGAAATTTCACTCCCCTCCCCTCCTCCCAGTCTTGATAGAGTGTATATTTTCCTCTGTTTATAGGGATTAGAAGTTGCTTTCGGGGCGGGGAAGGATAATTGTGTTACATGCAACATCCATTTCACAGGAGCTGGATGGTTTTCTCTTGTCTTAAGAAATCTGGAATTTGGATCTGCAGTTCTAAGGTTCTTACTGTCATTTTGTTTAATAATGGCCCAGTTGTATGATGGACACTATTCTAAGGAGAAATCAGGAACCATCCTGTTTTAAATACATTTTTATATTTACGTGAGTAGCTTACTGTTCAAAATACTTCTTACATGAAAAAGCTGAAGGGTTTTTTTGTTGTTTTTATTTCCTTATTTATTCCTTATTTCCTTATTTATTCCTTTTATTTCTGTATTTTCCAGGATATTTGATTTTAATAGTAAAATAGTAAATGATGGATTTAATATTGTGTTTCCTGTGAGAATATCAAAGCATGTTTTGGTAAGGTATTTAGTAACATTCCTTTCTGTTTACCAGTTTACAGAGGGATAAATGGAAGCACCAAAAGCACTTTTTCCTATAGTGTTTGTTTTTAAGTGCCTTACCTGTTCTTTACTATTACAGTTGAGTGTAAAGATTAAATCAAGATTAAGATTTTTGTTTTCATGGTAGTCAGGTAGGCATTGTTAAAATTCATAGTCAGGAGTAATCCCTGCCTCAAAGATTTTAGTCTAAATGCAGGGGCAGGAGTGGGGTGGAAATTCAAAGACAGAAGTGCACACCAAAGGCAAAATGGTGGTGGGGTCTGGAGCTTAACTTCTCTCTAATTCTTTAGATCGTGCTAACTGTCATCTTTTCCAGATAAAATTGTTTTAGTTCAAGGTTATTGTACATGCTCAAGCTATATTTTGTAAGTGTAAGAGTCCTGTGTGAGTTCATGTAGTGGTCGAAACCAAGGCTACCTCTAGACTGTTATTCTGTCTGTAAGCAGATGTCCACAGGAGAAGGTGCAATATGATACTTCCCACAAGTACTCTCCCAGCCTCCAATTATTTTCAGCTCAAATATTTCCTAAGTTTTTATCCAGTCTCCTCTGGAAGCTATGTAAACTTTTTCATCTACAATATCCTTTGGAAGGGAATCCCCCAAGTAACAACAGCCTGGTGTATAGAGAACAACCTCCATTTTCACTTGGAATGCAGATCTTACCAGGTTACATTATGTCAAATCATGTTTTTGTCTCAACTGGTTACTCATGGAAATTTAGATTTGTGAAACTTAGTGAGGGAATACAGGGTACTGCTATTAGATATTATCTGTTTCTCACTGAAGAAGAACTTGCTTATGATCTTTTTTTAACAAAGTGATTATGTCATATGTAAAAAGGAAATAATCTTTTAAGCTGATAGTAGTTGTCTGTCAGCCTGTAACCTTGATGTACCTTCTTTGGGATAAGATCATTGAGAAAGTCTGAGAAAAACAATTCTTAAAAATTTCTGGATGCCATACAGTTCTTTGTCTTTTATTGGTTTTTTATCTGTGTTCAGATATGGATAGAATTGTAGTACCTGATAGCAAACATGAATATTAGTGGTTTTGATTTTTTTTCTGTTACCATTTTAAATATTTTTGTAGTAGAAATTTTATTTCCCAGTCAATTTTTTTTCTGTCTTGTCATTTACACCGTAGGGAAAACATTTATGGTTGGGCTTATTTCCCTTCAGACTCAGGTGTGGGTGGGAATAGAAATATAAAGCCAAAACCCTTTTACAGCCACTTTTGAAGGCAATGTCAGGACAAGCAATTGTCCGTCTTTACTTTGTGTTCCTCCATATAGTGGGACGTAATGTCATTGATCTGACTCAGAATTAAAATATTTACATATCTCTTTAAGAGTATTTATATGCTTTCCTGGCTGTACCAGACCAACTTCTTGCCTTTTAAATCTCAGGTGTTCAAAAAGTATGATGATGGGGGATATGGAAATAACCAGTTACATTCTTAGGAGCTTGTTATGCACATACAAATTGAATAGCTGCAAAGAGGCTTTCTAATAGAATCCCCGTTTCCTCCCATTAAAGATTACAGAATGTACTAAGGCATAATTTCACATGCAGCTGTTTGAATAAATTTAGCACCGTATAAAATTGACTTTTGTAGCAAAAAGCGAAACTTTGGTTTATGAGCATATGTGAAAACAAGCATAATAGTGTTAAAAACAAGGTTTGAAGGATCCAAAAGTTAGGAAATGTTACAGTTTTGGTGACTTGCACTGTATGGTGACTTTAAAGTTGGCATTCCTATGTGTGCAAGTTACTTGTTCCAAATGCATGAAGGCATTACAGCTTCCACAGAACACCTTATTCCTTCACTGCCTTGGCAGTTGCCCAGTATTTCTTGCTCAGTAGACAGCCCTGCACGTCTTCCTCAAAATAAGTAATTTAAAACCTTCACCAGATTCGAAATGGCCTATTTCTTAATGAGATTTCCTTAGCTCTTCCCATTGTAGAATTTGGGTGCTTTACAAAGCTTAAAGGACATGCTGTAATAGCACTGACAAATTATCATTAGATCCATTCTACAGATGGGGATTTGAGGTATGAAGAAGTGTCTTCTAATGTGGAGTAAGTAATTTGAAGTATCCAGAGACTAATTATCCAGCATTTCTAGTACTTTAGTAGTACAAAATGTAATCCAAATACTGTTCAAATCAACTTCTTTTGCAGTTGGGAATACTCTGCATTTCTACTAATCTATCTTCAAAATTCAGAGCTAAGTACCCCCAAAACTGAGGGAGGTACCTATGGGAGATCATCTGCGAAGGGTGTGAATGGGAGCTCAGAATCTCATTCTACAAAACTGCTATGTCAGTAATGAACTACCTTGGGCTATATACCCAGCATGAAAAATTTCTGGCTGGATGGACAATTTTAGGCAAAGATATAAATAGCTAAAAAATAACATCTTAAAAGAAATATCAAGGAATGTTAACTATCAACAGTGCTGATAGTTTTGTCAAAAGAACTTCCTTTGAAATATAAATGTAGATTAGTAATAGATTCTGTCCCTCTCATATATGAATAATTTGCACAAGAAAGTAGCATTTTATGCACTTACTTTTTCTAAAGGAATTAAATAATGACCATCAAGTTACCTCTAAATACACCTTTGTCTCTTAAGAAAACTGTTTTTCTTTTCCAAGGATTTATTTTCCTGGATCATTACCTGATAAATAGTAACTTGTTTCAGTAATGCTTAATGACGCAGGACCCATCTGGCATTATATCAGGATGTGCAGCTGGCTATTAATTACTGAAAACTCCTCTACAGCTCAGACGAAAGCATCCGCCAAATATATGATTCAGCAGATTCTTTTTTATTCTTTCTTCTTTAGTACCAACCAACCAAAAAAAAAAAAAAAAAAGAAAGAGTAAATAATTCATACTTAGTAAGTTAGTCATGAATACTAAAATTGCCAACAACATGAATGGTGATTGCACTAATGGTTTCTATTCTTCTGTATTGATTTTTAGTCTTGAAACAAGGTAGTAGCTTCTCTGTTGAGTTTTCCTTCAAACTTCATGGGAGGAAGTAGCATTTTTTTGTCTTAAGTGTTTACATACAGTGTAACTATGTGTACAGTTTTGCACATAATCTTGGATTTTGTTTTTTCATACATGCCCGATAGAGGCGAGGCTGCTCAGCTCCACATTATCAGGTCCACTCTGTGTGTGCAGCATGAGTGTGCCTCCCCCATAGATAGACACACATGTGTGTACAGCACCGATGAACACATGTGCATGGTCACAGCCACCCAGATCAGCAAAGACAGAAGCACTTGCCACCCATGCTTGTTCCTCTCCAGACCACATTGATCTGTCCCTTTCCCCACTTTTGCTTCCTCCCCAGGACATCCCATGGTAAGTCCCATGCGGTCCCGAAGTGCCCTTCCCCACCATCCCATAATGTGTCCCATGCCCCTGGCAGTAGCCCCTCAGTCTGTACGGTGCTGTGGGGAGCCTCTCCCATTGACTTGCCATGGTGGGGGTCGGTCACCCCCAGCCAGGGGGGGCTGAGGCTCCCCGGGGGGGGGCAGGCTGGGGCTCTCTTTCTCTGACTGGGCTATTGAGGTTCCTCCTCCTGCCACCGTGCCTCTGTGCTCCTCTGTGTGTGTGCGTAGGTGAGCTTTTTAATTGTATTACATGCATAGTTTTGCTGTTACTCTGAAAATGTTGACACTTTAAGCAATGCTGTTGGGGGATTTCATAATTGTTTTACATACACAGAGTCAGAAGTATGTAACCTCACTGTGATAAATTTATTTTAAAAGCATGTATTAAGAAAAAAAGTACATGAGCAGGTGCCATTACTATTAAAAAAAAAAGAAGAAGAAAAAGAAAAGCATATTCTGAAAAAAATAAAAGTCTTTTACGGAAAAACACAGCAATAAGTACCTGAAGAATTGCCTCATAGCTGTAATGGGACATTACTGGTAAGGAAATGGCCTTACAAGCTAGGAAATGGGAAGAGAACTGGAAAATAGTTCTTCAGCTTGAGATTTCACTGAATGGTTTAATAAGAGTTTTACTGAAATGTTTTGGGTGTTTTACAAGCTGTCGTTGCTGTGTTATTGTTCATCTCATAAAAAGGGGGTAAATGTGTTTCCAGCTTTGACAGGACCCCAGAACTGGCATTGACAGAGAACTTGTCAGAGCAGATAGGCTCCGCAGTCCCACTCAGGACTTGAACATTTTGTAATATATTTTTGTACACTTCTACAGGTCAGATGTCCAAGGAATGCTAGCGGCTAAATGTAGTCTGACTTTACTAATCATTTAGTTGTTGAAATGAGCTGTCCTGAATAAATACCTGAGCCTGGGAATTTGAAAAATGAGGGCACTGTGGCTGGAGTTGAAGGTTTGGCAGAAGTATTTGTGAAGGGGGTTAGCATCACAGGCAAGTAATTGGTTCACATAGCAGTATTTTTTCTGATCTCAAAGAGGGGGGAAGTCTCAGTCTGTAAGTTCTCCTTCAGCACATTTTACAATTTGCCATGCCCTGATATTCTCATTTTTAGAGGAAAACATACACTGTGAAAAGTCTCTTGCCGATTCTAACAGAATACTGGGTTTAATGTATTTAATTCACCACAGTAAAATTTTTATCAACCTGTTTATCAGAACAAAACTTTTTGTTGCAAAAATTACATGAGATTGGGTGCCCTCGGAAGACCAACTTGCTTCCCTGGCTACTGCCACCAAGGAGTTGGGAGTAGCAAAGCTTCCGTTTAAGAGGGTCGCCCTCCACAGCAATGGTCCTCACGCACGCACGCATCCTGCGCAGGGCCACCCTCCGGCATAGCGGTGTTGTAGGAGCAGCCGCAGCCTCACTCGCCCTGTGCGTGGCTGCGCCAGGAGGAAGAGGAGAGCTGCTTCCCAGGCAGCCTCTGCTTCCCAGGCAGCTGGTCCTTGTCCTCCCCAGCCTTGGGGGCTCCCCCTCCACCTTGGATTCCCACCGTTACCCACTGTGGCCTGCTACCACAGGCAACTGCAGGCACGGAACTGGCTCGGCAATGCATTGCCTTTTCAAGTTTTCCTTGGAAAAGCTGGAAATAGGCTGTAAGAACAAAAGTTGAGATTCCAGCACAATTATTTTCTTAGCCAAAGTTCTAGAAAGAATTCTGGGGTTTCGTCAGACTGTGTAGTGATACAGTGAGCAATGAAATTTCCACAGAACTGTGTAGAAATACTGCAGCCTTGTAGAAAAATATGCTGATTAAAGTTGCGCATCGTGTTGTATGAAGATTCAAGATAACGATAAGTATGCATATTTGCACATCTGCATCTGTTTGTTAGAAGACTGGAACTATTGTTGACAAGATACTTTCTGTTGAAATTGTAACTCTCTATCCACCATTCTTAAATGAAAATGATTTTAAAAAATAGAAGGGTGAATTTTAAAAGTAAATTGCATACCAAAACTCAGCACAAGGAAAGGGTTAGGTGTCCAACAGGTAAATGAAACTGCTGCAGAGTAACTTCAGGTGGGAGGCAAGAGCTTCATGAATAGAAATAAAAAGACCAAATGGGAACACACAAATCTCTGTTAAGGTAATTACCTTAACTATACCTGCAGAACTTCAATATATGCATACGAATTTTCTGGAGAAAACAGCATTTTTTTTTGCATAAAAAATTCAGAAATGGCATTAAAGCTCATAAATATTGCAAATTATATAGAGTGCATTGTATTAATTTTTAAAGGCTGTCTCTAAGACAAGAAAAAGATGGAAATAAATGTGCCTACTTTGTGAAGTAACTGGTAACAGGAGAAGTGTGCTCATTACATAAATCCTAAAATTCAGGTATCTGAAGAGAAACAAGAAGTCACTCCAGATTATAACAGTAATTAATGATAAAGTTGGTTTTAAAAAATGGTGTTTAAAGTAAGTAAGAGTCTGTTTTCATTCACTAAATAAAAAAAATCCCTGAAAGCAATCACTTGTTTTTAAAATAATCTGAGTAGATGACTTGATTTGCATGGAAGTCACCTTTACACTGGAACAGAGAATAACTGACGTGGAGGTAGTTACCTAATAGCCCAAGAATGTGAGGTTTTGAAATGACAGCTGCAACCACCCATGTAGGAAAAAGCGTTTACAGTGGTGTCGCCTGAAAAGGACCCATTTAGTTTCTCACAGAGTTTGTGTAGAAATGTTTTTCCTTACTTGGGAACAGCTGACATTTCAAGGAAGCCCTGGAAAAAAAATTAAATTACATTAGTGGAAGAAAGGTTTTTTTACGGAGTTCATGCATTGTAAACCCCTGAAGTTCAGTTCTGCTGTTGTCTCCCTTCTCCTTTGACTCAGAAGCTTGAAGATCCTTATGCTTTCAATTATATATAAGGTGGAATAGTACATGATTACTGTAATTTTACAGCAAAATGCCCTAGCAATTTAAAATGACGATTTTAGAGTGATAAATAATACCTTAAATTGTTCTTCAAAAATCTGAGGTAAAACCTGATCCTGGTAAGGACGATGGCAACTTTCATTGACATCCTAAAGGTGTGGATTTTAAGAAGGGTTTGAGAGAAAATCTTTAGGGACATGAAGATTTGTTAAAAATATTCTGTACTTTTAACCTATTAGTAACATGTTGAAATTGATTGGACCAGTGATTTTCTACACAGCTGGAGTATGTGTAAGTATGTGTAACATAAGCAGTACAGTGATTCTACAGAGCAAGTGCCATATTTTGTGATATTTAACAGGACCAGATATTCCCACTCTTTTGTTTGCCTGAAGAACAGTGTGCAGGCTGCAGAGCAGCTGTACCTTTCTTGTGCTTTTTGTGCCTTTTATAATTTTAAGTATTCCATCCTAATCCTGCATCCTAAGTACCAACTGGAGTGACTATGAAGCTTAGTGCTCTGCACAAAAACTGGCCAGGCTTTGTACAGGAGGCAGGAACATTCCCTGCAGTAAATAATGCCAAGGAAAACCATATGCAGGATGTGTGCTTGGGTTCTCTAGACTTTTTGTAGTCCTAGAATAAATTTGTGCCAGGAAGGTTTCCTGAAATTGTTCTATTATGTCTCACAGACTTCTGTATTCTTAAACAAATTTATATTTCTTATTAAATCAGCTGGAAAAGTATTTGGAACTATTGTCTTTCTCTGTATTTGTATTTTACTAGTAAAATTGTGCGTTAAAAACACCTTGTGTTATTGTTCTTGTCAGATTCTGCTCTCTTTTGAAAAATAATGGATTTTATGTAAATATAGCATATTCATGGAATTTATCCATACATAGTCGAGGAATCTACTGCAGTCATAAAGAATTATATGTCACTAAATCTAGGTTTGAAACCACATATTTGGGGGGTGGGGGTGGAATTTACATCTGGCATTGGGATTTAGGAAGTCATGTAAGCACATTCCAAATTAAGCACTGTGGTTCACCTGTTTCTTATAATACTTTCTAGCCCTGTTACTTTTTAGACTATGCTTTCATCTTACAGCTTCACCAGAGTGTCTTTGGTCTTTTTTTGAACCAGACTTGCAAAGGTCAGATGAATATTTTAAATCATTCTTCAGTTCTCTATTTCTGCATAAAAAGAGGAAATGAAAATATGTTTTTCTCGTATGCTTGTATTCTATGTATAGTTGAATCTGCCACATTTTTACATTCCTTCTCACCGAGTACTACTTTTTATTTTCCAGCTTTAATATATAATCATGAGTTTTGAAGTGGTATCCACATAGTATCAATAATAGTTGAGAGAATTGACAGACTATCCTCTTTGGTAAATTTAGGCCAAATCTAAAAATACTGCCTGGTCATTTATTAAACAGTGCTAAAACACAAGAGTCAATGTATGTATCACTTAAAATATGCAATATAGGAGAAAATAAGAGTGGTGAAAGGACAAGTCTTTTCACATACAGACTGTTAGCACAGCTAGAAAAGTTTTGTGCTTAAGATCTGTGACCTTTCTCTTGGCATAATTTATTCTGGCCAGAGTGCTGTGCAGAACTGTTTAAGTGCTTAATGCCTATTGATTTTGATACAGGAAGTTGTGTACCTAAACTGGAGGGGAGAATCAAAATCTCCAGTACCTTGCTTGGCAGTCAGTATTTTAATTTTCCATGAGAACAGTCTGAAGGGAGTCCAAAAAAAGGTATTAGTTTTCAGAAGCAGTCAAATGGAAATGAAAAATTAATTTACCTATCTGCTTCTCTTTTTTTCCCCTCTATCTTATGACTGCTGAATGTAAACCAAGCCTATTTATGCTCAGTAAGTTAGCTAATGTGCCCTGTTGATAAATGTTGCACAGCTTCTTAGATAAGTCTGTATGCCACTCTCCATGATACAACACACAGAAAATCTAAACTATGACTTTACTTACGATATGCTATGCCTACTCCCTACTGTGCTGACCAATACTATGTCATTATCTCAATGCGTTTTCCTGGCTATATTAATTCATCAGGTTCTGCCTATGTTTGTATCTTTAGAGTCTAATGTCTTTAAGATAGGGATTGAGCTTGTTGTTACTGTTCTGTTCAGCAGCTAGCAGAGTAGACTTATGGTCCCTAAAGTGTGCAGACAAATAACAGTGCTGATAACAGTGGGATGCCCTTGGGGGGTGCTGTCTAAGTGATGAGACTTGTCATTCTTAAATCTGAAAAAAACATATATTTCCCCTTCCATAGCTTCTGATTATCTACATAATTTGCTCCATTTATCATCCAATTTACAGATGTTCCTTTAAGATTTTAATATATCCAGGTATTAGTCATAAATTAACTTTTATATTGCTTGCCTGCAAAACAATTTTGAAAGTCGAATGGAATGGGAATTATTATTTCTACCAGAATGATAGGGATGAAGATATCTGAAGAGGTCATTATATAATAGTTTGATGCAGGATCACATATACCCAGACAACTTTATGAAGATTTTTATGTAACCTAACTAACTGACCTGACCTGTCATGTATAATATCCAGTGAACAGGATAATGCATTCCAGTTTTTGGCCATCATTATCTTTAAAATGGTATCTAGGCCAAATTCCCCGGCTGCAAATTAAGCAAGCTTCTCATCTAAGCTCAGAGGGCAATGGAGAATAACACATCAGGATATTTTTTACATGGGAGGAGCCACCGAAAGCCGTCATCATTTTTTTCCTTGTCTTCCCTTGTTGAGACTAAACATGACCTTTCTTTATGGATGTTCGCGACATCTTTGCTTATTGGGACACTTTCCATTAATGCCCAAACAAGATTATGTTAAGTGGACCTTGCAGAACACAGGTTTTGTATAGATTTTCCAGTGTAAAGTGTGGTGACAGAACTTGGAGGTTTTGCATTTTAGTGATGATCCATTGGCTCAAGGTGTTCAGGGGTTACTGTTCTGCATCTTTCTTCAAATATTGTGCCCCAGATTGGTATGTTGTTTAATCTGGATGCTTTCCCAGTTCAGATTAAAGAAAAAAAATGCACCCCATTTCTTGCAGATGATAGTAATTTGTGCTACCATCTCCAAAAGTGAAATTTTCCTGTGCTGCAACAGCATTGAGACTGCTGTTAGGTGAAATTGAGTTGTGATCCAACGTATCATTACATTAGTTCCTTCTTCGGCATTAGTACTTCTGATTATTTTCCAAAAGTATTTTACTCAGTGCTTGTTTCTTAAATTCCCTTGTTCTCAATATCCAGGTTATCAAGGTCACTCGCATGCTAATCCATCTGTCTTAAATGTTTTCATGCTTTTTCTACTTATAAAATTGACTTTTTATCACTTCATGCTTTACTTCAAGTCACTAATAGAAACATCTGGCATGAGACAGTCTGAAGGACTTCACGAAATATGTGCTTTTACAACTTGATAGAAGTTCTTAACTATTTTTACTTTTGTCCATGATTTCTGCTTCTGCTAAATATTAATTGAATCTAGCCCAGGTATCCCTATGTCATTTCTGTGTGCATCACTTAAAGAAGTATCTAAAGTTTTGCGAAACTCAAGGTAGTTGAAACCTATAGCATCCACTTTCAACCTGTATCTGACCAGTTACTTCATCAAAGAAAGTTACAATGGTCTGGGAAGATTTTAAGCTATTTTGGGTGGTTATTATCAGCTTGTCCTCTAGATGCTTATGAACCAATTAGCGATTTGCTTTTAGTGTTGAAGTTAAGTTGGCTCCATCTCTTTTTTCCCATTTGGTATTGTGTGCCCTCTCCAGTGCCCTGTGCTCTTACTGTTATCCTGCAGTTCATGGAAGAAAATCACTCATTATTTAAATATTATTTCAGCTAGTTTCACAAACACACTGGGGTAAATTTCATTTGGTCCTGTTCATTCTCTATCAAATACTTCCAGTAGAATTATTTGGCCACTTATTTTTTTAATGGCTTGATACCTAATAGTTTGACAATGCTTCTATTATATTTGTATTAAAGGAGAAAATAGAACGTGCTGTCATTATTTTGACAAATGTCAAAAAGTGCTTTAAAGTTTTTAAACAGGCTTTAAGTAGTTATTACAACTGGGAAAGTTATTAACAAGGTTTTACAGTAACTCTGAATTATATATTTTTTTAAGTAAACAAATATTTTTTATCTGCTTGTCTTTTGGATTATTAATGTCTTAAAAGTATTCAGTAAGTCCTAACTGTAACACTTTCAGTGCCAGTAATGAAGAGATTACAACAGGTATCTTATCTAATATGTGTACCTGGGGTGCTGCAAGGGTTATAAGCAAATTTTAGCCTACATAACATGGCTGATACAATATTCTGAAAACTAGGCTCTTCTGTTCTTGTTACTGTTCCCTAGGGAAACAAGGAGATAGGTTCACTAAATTCTAGTTTTACATGCTTGTGCGAATGTGCTCCTTGGCTTGGAGATAACCATGTGAGCAGTGCATTGTATATTTTCCTCAGTGTTAACTCTGTAGGTCTTTGTATACTCCTTTTGTGAGAAAGAGCACCCAGAAAAGCATTACTTAATTTGTCTAGAAAATGTGTGTAGAGTTTTAAAAGTATGAAGACTTTTTAATTATTCAGACAGGAATTTATACTTTTCACTGTTACTGAAGCAGAATTTTGAAATATTGCTAATAATCTCTTAAAATTCTTGTGATACTAATACCCGTAAGACAGATCTACTTATGAATGATTCAGAGCTTCAACATAGACACTAAATATTCTGAAGGTATAGAGAAAAATCAATCAAGTTTGGTTTACACTTTGTGGTGTAGATTTACTCTGAACTAGGATCAACCTAATCCATTTCTCAACACTAATTTGTGAAGATTCAGCCATTAGGTTGAATAGATTTTGGTTTACTCTGAACAGTTCTTCTCTGATGTAGCTTCAGGTCTGCATCAAAGATGAATACCCTTG
This sequence comes from Aviceda cuculoides, assembly GCA_035590195.1. NCBI lineage: Eukaryota > Metazoa > Chordata > Aves > Accipitriformes > Accipitridae > Aviceda > Aviceda cuculoides. Next base: position 61,614,456 of record JAVJGG010000074.1, read on the forward strand.
TATATTTAAAATAACATCAATAAATAATAAAACAATGTGGACCAGTTTGGCCTTCATCTCAGAGTTATGCTGCTCTGAAAGAAGGTAACAGTGGTGTTATCTCAGGCATTTTTTAACTATGCTACTTAGTGCCAGTTTCCTGCTGGAAACTTGTCACCTCTGCAGCATCCTGCAGCATGTGGATCCTCACCCTCCCCAGCAATCCTCTGTGCCTGGGGTAGCAGGCTCAAGCATACGGTAGCATCTGGTAGGCTCAGGTATACAGTAGTGGTGATCTGGAAAGGGCAACTAGCTTCAGAACATGTGCAGTTACCTTTCTGTCACATTTAATCACTTTTATTAGAAGTACTCTCTTTGATTCTGGGGTAAGTGGATGAAAATACGCTTTAGGTTTCTTCATTAGAACTGAACAACACTTCTCAAACTAGATAAATATGTTAATGGGCAAACATGAAAAAAAATGTCGCTTTTGAACACAGTAAATCTTAGAAGAATGAGGCAAACTGTCAGAAGAAAACCTAGGAAAATCTGAAATCAGCTCATATTGATCAGATCCATAGAATCATATTCTAAAGTGATGTTTAAACCTACCTTAGATCACAAAGTAAACAGTATGTCTAAGCATGCCCTTGTTTCTGTATATTGCACCATTTACCAAAGCATAAGATACATGTTGAAGCCTCTGCATTCATTAGATGTTTAGAGCAAAGTTAAGCCAAGGACTCTGGGAGTGACAAAATTAAAAAATAGGTTTGTGTAAGCCTAATTATAATTACTCTGCAATACCTGTTCTGACAGAACTGAAAGGGCCCAAATAGTATGCAATTATTTAATTTCCTACCCTTAACTTAGACTTCTAGCAATTTACCAGTCCATTTTATTTCCTTTTGATGGATTACCTAATGAATTAAAATGTTTTTCATCTTAGTTTCCACTCACTTCTATTTATGATCCCAAAGACACTGGCACAATTCAACTAAATAGGATATTGCTGATGCAAAATAGCCCAAAACTTGAAAGCAAAGATAATTAGGTCGAGAAGTTCTTTCAGATGTGCTCTTAAACCTATTTAGCAGACATAACTTTCTTGAGCAACTGAGGATGTACGTTGTGTTACTTGTTTATTTTCCCTTTTTACCTTTATCTTTGATGTTCTGAAAAGGTGTAAATGCTATCTTTAAAGTGGTAATTTCTCTCTTTTGCATATGCATACACTCTCACACACATATTTATCATAGGCTTTTTTTGATGTTTTTTTTTACCCTGCTTTTCCAAGATTTTTTCACCCCTGTGTAAGGGAGGGAATAGAATTCACCCAGTCATCTTGATATCTTTAACTCAATGGCTCTGCAAGCACTAACACCTTTCTTTACTAGCTTTTAATTTCAGAATATCCTGATCTTCAGTACAGAAATAAAGCATTTGAGTTTTAATAGTTCCTTGGGATTGTTCATTCCTATTCTTACTCTAATGTGAAAAACTTGAAATGAAAAATTATTTTAGTAGCTTTAATTACATTCTATTGTTTAAATAGCTAAAAAAAAAAAATCTTAAAATAATTGAGCTAATCAAATTTCCATTACTGATTCCCTTGTTGAGCTGGCCAGTTACTTTCTGTGTTCTCCCCTCTTAATTTATAGTGTTTTTAATACAGCAGCCATCTCCCATATTTGTACACAGTATTAAGTACAGTAACACACTGGAGCCTGTAGGAGTTACTGGAATACAAATATCAATTTAGAAAATTAATTCAATTGATTTATCGTGTTGGTCTTTTCAGTCTTTTTACTATGTGTGATAGATCCATTAGTCTTTCTTTTTTTTTTTTTTAAACTGTTCAAAGCCAAATTTACTTTCTATTCCTAATAATGAATGTATTCTCTTGAAATTGGGGTAGGGTGGTGGGAAGGAAGATAGGAGGATACTAAGGAAATCTAGTCTCTAATCACACTTCTATGCCAGAGTTAAGCAGGGAACTGTGTCCTTTACTCACACTCACTAAGTGCTCTGCAGGTCACCTTAAGCACAGGCAGCATCTACTTTTTGTTCATTTTATCAACAGCTTTTTAGTATGCTTTCTCCAGCAGGAAATACATGTGTTTTGAAAATTAGGCCCATAGTTCATGTCACGTCTCTTTTTGGCTCTGTAGACTCTATTTTAAAAGTGGTAGCTTATCTGTCACTGGCAGAACTGTTCTCTGCAGCTCAATATGGCTATAATTTCCTGACGTGTATAAAATATGTATACATATGACCTAGTGTGATACCTGCCATCCTGGCCGAGTCACTGGAGGTTTAGGCAGGAGAAACCTCCAGTGACGAACTTAAAGCTTTACAGCCTCAACTGCAAAGTCATAATTTTATGGCTGGGATTTGTGCAGAAATCCCGTACAATCTCTGAAGCTGGGAAAGCCATCAACACTAGCATTATGGGTCCGTTCAGTGCCTCTAGTTACTAGTTAAGTGTAATTTTCAGAGTTATTAAAGAACTACAGAGGATGCAATCTGCCTTTTAATTACCTTGTCCCAGAGAAACAACAAAAAGGGCCACTGTATGCATTCAAATGCAAGAAAATTATAAAAGAAATTCAGGAAACAGTGTTTCATAGTTTTAATTAGTCTGTGTGATTCACTGCTGCGGGAGATTATTACAGAGTCAAATGCAGTAGTGATTTCAAATGATACCAGATATTTTTAGAAACCAGCAATAACGTTTTACTGCTGAGCATACCAGGAGAAGCATAGCCAGATAAGCTTCCAAATGCCAGCTGATTTGCTGCAGAGTCCCTGCGAGGACTTCCCACACCCACGTACACAAAGCAGTTCACAGAGTAGTCTTTTCAGAAATTTCTGGGACTTTCCAGCCTGTCCTGAAGGAAAGAAGATTACTGGCCATGCCCCTGTTTTAACAGCTGTTGAGGCTAGGAAATGCCACTCTCAGGATGAGAAAGATTAGTAAATAGATTCTGCATAGTATTGCCCTCTTACTCATGTCTTCACAATGTCTCTTATTCATAATTGTTATTGCTGTTCACAGAGTTATCTTAAGATGTTCACCAATTCTGTACATTTTACTTATTTCCTTGAAATGTGTAAATTGTTTTTTTCCTAAAGTGGGAAACAACTGTTAATTGAATTTCATTGTGTCAGACTTTATTTTGATTTGCTCATGAATCAAAAAGTCCTAAAGCCTGGGGTTTTTTTAGAATTTCTTTTATCTTCTTGACCCTATTTGGATATTTTTCTCTCAGTAGTAGAATTGTGTGCAATATACATTACTAAAAAAAAAAAAGCCAATACTGATGCAGATGAATTGTCATCAGTGAGTACTTGCTAATTTCAAAAGGTGCATTGATAACATTCTGGGCATATTACTTTTTTTTTATATATTTAGTTACCTTGGCTTTATGTATTTATATCTACAAGGAGTTTAATATTTCAAGTTTTTCTTAGGCCACTATAATACATGCAGTTTCTTAATAGTCCTGTATTGCTTTTAGGTGTGCAAGCAGGGACGATGGTATTGCAGTGAGCTAGAGGGCTGTGGCCATGTCCTGAAAATGAATTTTCAACTCTCACTTACGATTTCCCTAAAATATTTGCATTCACCAGACAGAATCTGAGAACTTGATCACATTTCACATTTATCTACTAATTGTTCAAACAACTAGACATTCAGATGTTTTGGGGGGTTTTTTTTACTCTCTGACCTCACGGCTGAGGCTAATGAGTAAGACAGTAATCGTGACCAAAAAGTTTGGAAAAAAGGTACCAGTGTCCTGAAAAGAAATGTTCAAATTATCAAATAAAAAAGTGCAAAATCAATGTGAAGACACCAACAAAATCCGATGTAGCTTACTGAGGTATAAACGATGTGTTAAGCATGTTAGGAAAGTGAAGATACTTGTTCTTCAAATACTGTTTCATGCTGTATCTCATCAAATCCCTTCCTCCCTGCATTCCTTTCTCCTAGTACACTTCCTAATTTATTTCTCATTTTGGTGCAATGTTAGATCATATAGCTTGTCTTAGAGCTCCCCCTGCTGTGGGATGCCCCTATGATTAGTCCTGCTTGGTTATTCACAACAAATAATACAGCCTTATTATTATCATGAAGATTTCTCTTTGAAATTTTACACCTATTACACAGATGTGCAAGATGAGTCAGATCATGGAATTTGGTCCTAGCCAGCTAGCAAATTACTGGTAGGAATGATTGTCTAACGGACGTAGGTGGAACTCTTGCACTTACAGTCAAAGCAAATTTAAAGTGAAAATAAAGAAAATAAAAGAAAATAAAGAAATAATATTTCTTTAGTTTTTTAAATAACATGTTGATGTTATATGCTTATAATTTAAAACCAAGCGTGGTTAAAAGGTAAGATACCAGCACGGTTTCTCCTTGGCTGACTGCAGGCCTGAGTCATTTCATAATAACATGGATCCCTATTTAATCTTGTCATGATACCTAGACTGGTCTATACTTTAAACCAGTGGAAAGAAAGCTTCCCTTTGAGAAATAAATTTTGAGACATCCAACTACCCTTGGTACCTAACATAAGGACCTAGTAACAGACATGATCTGTGAGAAAGAAAAAATATTTTAGTTCTGAAAATTTATATGTAAGAGAATTTCAATTATTTTCTGCTTCAAAATCATGCTGATTTATATACTAAATATTTTTGCCTTTTCTTTCCATGATTATATATTTTTTGTAAATAGTGGTATTTGAGGTGATGTTACTCACACGTCCATAATGCATTTGTAAGAGGCAACCAAGAAGCAAAGAAATGTAATTTCCTGTTCCTCTTTCAGCAGTCTCATGCTAATAATGTTGCTTGAACATATTCCAGGAAGAATGTTGATGGCAAAATAAGTTGTTAGGTTGGTGGACATCTTCTAGTATTGTTATAATAATAGATATTGCTAAATGCCCTGATGATCTCTCTTCCCTTCAGGGTTTGCCAGAATTGCTACACTTGCTGTTTTGTAAAAATATCTTTACATATTTTCAACCCACCAGACTGAGAAATCTGGAACTGTACCAAGGAAAAAAGCTAAGCTGAAAAGCTTTATCTCTGTGGCAAAAAAGAAAAAAAAAAAAAGTGTCATATTGGTAATGCACAGAGAGTTGAAAGGCTGAGATTGTGATCCTGACTGTGTTTCGGAAAGAAGTTGTGCTACCCTAAGTTCTGTAGAGTTTTTTAAGTTTAACTTGTATAGCAGAGCAAAGATTTATGCAAGAATTTGTTCTGACAAAAGAGGAAAGAGGGTTAAACTTCAAAATAAAAAGCACTCAAGTTTAATTTGTCAAATAGTAGTTTGTCCTTTATGAAGTCTTGTCTGAGAATTCACTATATTTTCCTATATTTTCAGGACTATGTAATGTCAAGAACAGGGAGATACCAGTGCTTTGAAATGAGGGGAGGGTGAAGACTACCTGTGATCCTAAAACATATTAACCCAGGGACAGCCTATGCAAAAACATTTTACCTTTCAGGTGCCCTGAGAACCCTCAGCAATCTTTATTACAGAGCCTGCATTCAGTGCTTGCTTGTGCACCATCAGTTTTGAGTATGGAAAACTGTCTGCAATATTTTTTTTTACTTTAAGTACTTTAGAAACATAAAATTCATTCAAGGGAAACAAAAATACCTTGCTCGAGCAAAACAAATATTTATTTGAAACAGCTGTACTTGAATTGTGACAAAACCAGAGGTTGCGAGTAGCAAAGTATATAAATTAGAAACTAATCAGTGTCAGAAACTGATAAAGTGAAAGGATGCAAGGAGGAATCTAAACCCAAGAGAATTAAGAGTATTTTACAAGATTGTTAGACACATCATCTTAGCAATCCACTTTATACAGTATGAGATGAAAGCTGTCAGAGTACCAATCTTAAGAAGGCAAAAGGATTTAAGTAATATTTTTGTTCTTTAGTTGGAGATGCAGACGGAACAGAAATCCATTTGTGAAAAAGTAAAAAGTTAAAAAATTGCAAAAGTAATCTGTACTGATAAAATGAGGGAGTTCAATCCATTTTACTTCTCCAGCAAAGAATTGAAAGGTAATCCAATGATGGCACAGTCATACTGAAAAATAAACAACAGTTTAATAAGGGAAGACTACTCTACCTAGAAGATAAATATTTAAAAAAGAAAAGAAAAACATTGAATGACTGGAAGCGGAAGCTAGGAAATTAACAGTAGAAACAATATTTACATTTTAAATAGAATAAGTAATAACTAAATGCACTTACCAAGGTTTTCTGTGGATTCGTCAACAGTATGTTTTAGAGATATGTTCTGTTTCAAACAGAAATTAATGTAGAGCAGTTTAACGATCTGCATTATACAAGAAATTGGTTTAGGTGATCACAGAAGTCCCTTCCAGCTTCACGATTTCTAATCCAATTTCTGTTACTTAAACTACAGATAGTGTATCTTTCCATATGCCATGATACATATGGCTGCTGCCAAGGCAACTGTAAGACCTCACATAGTAGTTGTCTAAAATTAAAAAGGCTTTTTATTCACGCGGTGCTCTGATTACGCCTTCATTATGAGGAATGAAAACTATTGTCAAGGCAATAGACTATGTAGGAAAATACGACTTAGCATATCATATATTAAATATATATGAAATCATTTAAATGCTTCTTTTTTGTGTGTGTTGATAGTACGCTTCTGTTGATATATCTAAGAAAAAAAGTCTTTAAAGATTTGATGACCTGAACCCATTCATAAAGTTGCTATTACAGTTCTAAAATATACTTGGTCCAGTAACTACATGTATTCAGTTTTTGTGCTAAGGAAACAGCTACTTTTTGCACCACTTCCCAAAAAAACAAAAAGAAGAAAATGTTAGATGCCCTTGAATCATCCCCAAGGTCTTTTGAGTCATACTAAGTGTTAGGACCCTATCTCCAGATGCCTCTCTGCTATGTCTCAGTGTTAATGGACACCAATGATATTAACGCAGATGACAGAAGAACAACAGGGCTTCCTTAATGCCGCAAGCTGGAGCACTGAAAATTGTTGAGGTACTGCATAAGAAATGAAGAATTGTTTTAAATTATAAGAACAAATTCTGTTGTTCTAAAAGACTGAATCATCTATTGAGGTGTTTTCAGTGGGAGTTTTGTTCACCTAGAAGCAGATCATTTAGCTCACTATCACGGTCCGCATTATACTCAGATTTATTCTTATTCTTCTCAGCTTCTCAGCACCACCTCTTGTTAAAACTGGAATATGTTTAAAAAAAAAAAAAAGCTTGCTTACTTGGATATGATTGCATTATTTCCTGCTGTGACATACGGTTTATGATGAAAGGCTGTTAATGTCATTAACTTCAAGGAGAAAAAATAAGTCTTCCTTTAATTAGAGGGGAAAAGTAGCAAGCAAATAAAATTACAGCTTGGGCATGGGTATTTGTTCATAAGCAGGTTATTGTCATCATCTATGACTGAAAAATATTGTCAGAAAAGAGAAAAATGCATTTTACAGAAGCATAAGTTAATTATTTTGGAGCTGTATGAAAATATTACTTCCAGTCACAACTGTTAAAACTTGATAGAAAGGTAGAAATATTTAATAGGAATACTCTGATATTGTACTTACTCTTTTCCAATTCAGCTGACTATTAATTTTACTTACATATGTTGATCTCACATATTTTAAACCAGATAAAATATGAGCACAACAATGCTTCATATAATATAGTGTTCTTTAAAATATTAATGTGTGCTTACTTTTATATGGAAATATTATTTATTGAAATATCAGTTTCTTTGGCCTTTTGTTAAGGATTTTAAGAATTAATTTTAAGTTGAATAGTAGCTTGCTTATTTCTGGCTATGATCTGATTTTGTTACAAAGTAAGAGAGATTGAAATGCCTTTTTAATTGTGTATATATAGGCCTTTAAATGGTGGAAGGACATACAAAACTTTAGATAAGTGTATTTAAGTTACCTAGGGTATTTTGGAATAAAATCAAAATATAATCAATGTACAGAATATTCAGTTTGTATAATCAAATTTCAAAACATATGCAGGGAGTGTCCAAAGTGATTAATTATTAGGTTTATTAGTCTGTCAAAATAAATATACCCACTCATGTGAAAAGCGACTTGTCTTGTAAAGTACTATTGCACGGTAGAACAGACCAGTGGACTTATTACCACTTTCAGTGGAGAAGATCACACAGTATGCCAGGAGATCCAGTAGAGAAAATATAGTTAAGAAGTTAATCT
>JAVJGG010000074.1:61630577-61644395 GCA_035590195.1 Aviceda cuculoides
CTGGGTAAGCCCTGCTCAGCAGGAACCAAAACATCCCTGTGTTATCAGCGCTGGTGCCAGCACAAATCCAAAACACAGCCCTGTACTCCCTACTATGAAGAAAATTAATTCTACCCCAGCCAAAACCTGCACAGTTCCTAGAACAAGGGATACTGATCTTGATGAGAATTAGAAGCACTATAAGAACAACACGGTGAACTGAACTGTAGGGAAGAAGAGGGGAATCCATAAAATACAGTTTGCACCTTTCCCTCTGTACAGAGATTACTCAATACTTCCCTCTTTAGTATCTGTAATACAAATCTTAAAGGATCAGAAGCTTGTGTCTTTCTGATCAGAATGAGACATCAAGACTCCTTCTAAAACACTAATAATTAAAAAATAGGTGGATGATCAACACCTTTTGAAGCTGATATTTCTGAAAAACATTTAGATTTGGTAGGCTTTTACAGAGCTTAGTACATAAACAATCTTATTGAATCAGTAGACCAAATTATGATCTTATCCACATAGCGAATGACTACACTGACATCAGATGTTATATAACTTTTTAACACAGAAAATTATCATCTCCCTAAGAAGCTGATGGAAGCACACCAAATTTATGCCAAGGAGCTTATTCAGAATTATTTCTCAGAAGAAGATAATAGGTTTATCTTTCTTTATGCTTTTATAATCAAGTGTAACAAGTCACTCATAGAGCTTGTAAACTTTGAGTGTCCTGAAAACCTTTGTTCACCAGTTTTTACAGCACTTTTCCTGAAAAAAAGAAAAAGAGAGAGATAACATGATATGGAACATGAGAATAAAAATATAAAAATAAACTGGAATTAGTACTATTGAAAACAGGATTTCCAATCAATTCCCATTTCTAAAAGTTGCAAGAATGCATTTTGATTTTTTTTTTTAATTATTGTCTCTCTGGCAGAAATGAGTTATGCTCAAAGAAACTCAACAAAGGGCAATATGAAAAGTAATGGGTATTTTATATTTTGGACTTTATTTCTGTCAGAGTTTAACCCCAGCTTGTAACTGAGAACCACACAGCTGCTCACTCATCCACCCACCCAGTGGGATGGGGGAGAGAATCAGGGAAAAAAAAAGTAAAACTTGTGTGTTGAGATGAGAACAGTTTAATAGAACAGAAAGGAAGAAAATAATAATCATAATAACAATAACAAAATTACATTCATAATAAAAGGACTGGAATATACAAACCAAGTGATGTACAATGCAATTGCTCACCACTCGCCAACCAGCGCCCAGTTAGCTCCTGAGTAGCAATCCCCCCACAGGCCAACTCCCCCCAGTTTATGTACTGGGCATGACATCCCATGGTCTGGAATACCTTGTTGGCCAGTTTGGGTCAGCTGCCCTGGCTGTGTCCCCTCCCAAATTCTTGTGCCCCTCCAGCCTTCTCGCTGGCTGGACTTGAGAAGCTGAAAAATCCTTGATTTAGTCTAAACACTACTTAGCAAGAACTGACAAAAACAAGTGTGTTATCAACATTCTTCTCATACCGAATCCAAAACATAACTCTATACCAGCTACTAGAAAGAAAATACACTCTATCCCAGCTGAAACCAGGACAATTTCCATAATACAAAGAAAAAGATAAAATGATGATACCATGATATATGGCATTTCCTTCATATGAATAAAAACTAAGATGAAGTACTATTTTGAAAGCCATCATTTTATTTAAGGACACATACTGATAAGAGATTTGGAGAAAGAAACCAAGAAAGTGTAATAAATAAATTACTTCAAAAAAACCACAACAACTTGGTTATTAAAAAGGAGAATAAGATTACAGTAAAGGATAACACCAGTTACACGTAAATGCAACAAAAGGCTTTAGAGAAACTGTTTGATCCTTCACCTGAATGGCTATGCATAACAGTCCATCAGCAAGTTTTTCTTCTTACTTTCCTGTTTACCACTATCTCATTCCCCCCCTAGTTTCAGATAATTTACTAAATCTAAAATGTACCTAATGACATTCACATTGTCTTTTCTGGTGGAAAAATATTTGAAAACATGTCAAGCACAAATACAGGCTGAGAGGAGAATGGATTGAGAGCAGCCCTGACGAGAATGTGCCTTTGCAGCCCAGAAAGCCATCCGTATCCTAAGCTCCATCAAAAGAAGCATGACCAGTAGGTCAAGGGAGGTGATTCTGCCCCTCTACTCTGCTCTGGTGAGACCCCACCTGCAGTACTGCGTCCAGCTCTGGGGTCCTCAGTACAGGAAAGACATGGACCTGCTGGAGTGGGTCCAGAGGAGGAACACAAAAATGATCAGAGGGCTGGAACACCTCTCCTGTGAGGACAGGCTGAGAGACTTGGGGTTGTTCAGCCCAGAGAAGACTCGGGGGAGACCTTATTGTGGCCTTTCAATACTTAAAGGGGGCTTATAAGAAAGATGGGGACAGACTTCTTAGCAGGGTCTGTTGTGACAGGACAAGGAGTAATGGTTTTAAATGGAAAAAGGGTAGATTCAGATTAGATAGAAGCAAGGGATTTTTTGTGATGAGGGTGGTGAAACACTGGAACAGGTTGCCCAGAGAGGTGGTAGATGCCCCATCCTTGGAAACATTCAGGGTCAGGTTGGATGGGGCTCTGAGAAACCTGATGTAGTTGAAGATGTCCCTGCTTATTGCAGGGAGATTGGACTAGATGACTTTTAAAGGTCTGTTCCAAAGCAAAGTATTCTATGATATGGGTATGTGTCCAGATACATGTGCTCCAGTCTAGACATGTACGTCCAGTTGCAGGACTGCGGCTTTTCCAAGTACACAGTACAATTTTCAAGATAAAACTTCATGGGGTTTTGCTTCTTTCCACTTGCTCTGGTGTATGTAGCCAAAAGCTAATGGAACTTGGTAGGTGTACAAAAGACAAAGGCAGCAGAAACATAGCAGCACTGTGTTTCATTGGGCTTTTGGAAATTTCTTTTTAAGCACTGAAGGAGAAGAAGATTAGTTTGCTATTTGTGATAAGCAATCCATAGAAATTTAATGTGAACTCCAGCAAGAGTGTAGAAATACTACAAATGTGACTGCCTTTTTCTTCCAACAACTTGACACATTTCTTTCTTAAAAGCATCACAATATTTACCCTGCTTTGAGCGGGGAGGTTGGACTAGGCAATCTCCAGAGCTCCCTTCCAACCCAGCTATTCTGAGTTCCGTGTACATGTACTAAAAGAAGCAACACAGTACATAAAGTATTTAATAAAACTTCTGCCAAAGACAGATGATTCCTAGTTGCTGAGTTTTTTCTTGAGAAAATTAGAACAGAGAAAATGGGTGATCATCTGTTACTTTTTATACACTCATTATGGATTGTAATTCATGTATATGTTCTTTGAGACTAAATTTGCACAAGTCTTAAAATGTTGATCAAAATGTAGTGAAGAATGTTTCAGATTGTAAATATTGAATGTAAATGCAATTGCCTTCTAGATGCTTTAGTATCAAGAGATATGAGAGATTGCAGGTGAATTCTTTTTAGTACCCTAATTATTGACACCTAATAGAGAAAAGCTGTGTTTGACTTAAGTACTGCATTTTATTTTAATGGGCAATATTCCTCTTTTTGTATAATGACGTGCTAGCTATTTGAAACATACTTTTCTCAGGCTCCTATGGACAAATTAAAGAACAAGGAAGTGAAGCGATTTGCCCCGAGTTGTGCAACCTCGCTGCATAGAAACAAGAATTGAACCCAGATTTCCTGGCTTACAATCACGGACTTTTGTAGGAAAGTCACGCTTCAGAGGAGAAAATAAGTATCTAATTACTTTCAAAACAAAGTTGCAGGTGAAGTATTGAGGAATCGGAAAATGTCAATATAAAGGTAGTTGCTGCTAATTCAATTCATCCTGTCTGAGTGTGGGTGTTATTCTGAAGTCTTTAACTACATGAACACTACGTTTTACATTATTCCCTCTGTGATCAAATAATGAAGAAATTTTATTTATTTTTAAATAAAAGGTATAGAGTCCAATTGTGGCCTAAGGCAGGCTTCATTCATCATGATGATGTAATACAACGTAATATTCTGTTACCACCAGGGAAGATGCACTGTTACATTCTGTTATTACATTGTCAGATTTCTGCATGACATAAAAAATATCTAAGTATTCCTGTAAAGAGGCACAATCATAGTTATTAGTAACTTTACACTAATCGTGTTGATAATAGACATTTTCTTGTCCAAAGACATTTTTTGCTTCTTATGCCATTTTAAGAAAATTACTTAGTATTTCATATTACTTTGAAAGTGTTTGCATATTGCAGAACCAAGAAGAATGTAGAATGAAAATGAGTTTACTGTAGACTAGATGATCTCTACAGAGTTTAATTTTGATATGTTTTGCTACTCAGAAGTCAGTTTACAGATTTTTTTATAGCACTAACTGATCATCTTGTTGATGCAGAACAATACATGTTGCTCATTGAATTCAGTATATCTAGACATAAATGTGCATCTGTTTATATTTAGTGTGGTGTATACAGATGCAACATTCACCAACAATTATCTCAACCTACAGATCAGAAATTGTAACAGAACTGTTATATTAGAAATCTAAGCAATGTTTTTACAAGACATTTATTACAAAAGAATCTAATATTCATGGAAAATATACTGTTAAAATATTTATAACTGCATGTTCGTAGTAATGAACACTACTTTGGGATACCCAAAGTGATAGTGATGAATGTCACTGTTGAATTAATTAGACACAGATAGAACTGTAAATGTTTTCTTGCCAATCACTATTGCTTTATTACTGACCTCTGCTGTGATAACTTTACATCATGTAAAGCTGTATGAATTTTGGATTCTATGGAAAAGGTAATGCATCTTAGCAGAGCATTTTGTTAATTTGCTATTGAGAGTAAATTCGATGCATTATTAAGTAAAGAAAAAAATATAAAGTCTGTACTTAAGATATAAAAAAATTCATAGCAAATGAAAACCACCACAACAACAACAAAGTATGTGGTAAACCCCTAGAATTAAGGATCTCTTCTGCAAAATAATTATAGCAAGTAGTGCTGTCAAGATATTCAGAATAATTTATTGTGCATCATTTATATTCACAATTATCCTAAAGAATGCTTATCAGTTCTTATATGAATGAGGGTCCGTAATATAGTACCCTTCAAAGTGCAATTGTTTCCAGAGTTGCTAACAGCTTGAAATCGGGGTGGGCATAAAGAAGAATTGACTGGCCACAGATGGGAATAGTGATTGCAGATCTAGTGTGTTAGCCATGTGTCGTGACCTGAACTTTTGAAGGATCTGTCTGTGTAACTCTTGTGAAACAGTGAGCTGGTTTGTCTTGTATTGTAAGGAAATTTTAGGTTATCAGTTGTTAGGTTTGGTCTGTCATGCTAGATACCATGGATCATAGACTTGTTGGTTCAGCTAGAAATTATGGGAGGCAGTTCTTCTGTGCGTGTCTGTCATTTCTTGCTGAGTGTTTCCAGAGTTGCATGCAGCTGCTCACCCCTTCTTAGGCCTGTGCCTGAGAAATGCTGTCTCACCCATTATGAGCAACATAGCAACAATTTCTCATACAAAAGTTCCTGATTTTGCCTGTGTAAATATTATTGAGTAAAAGGATACAGATATTATCAATAAATAAGTAATAGTAAGAAAAGATGGTGTCCGTGGAAGAGGATGATACCTAGTGTTACCCAATCAACCATACCTTTCTGTGTGTGTTCTTTGCCTTTAACAAATGTAAGGCAATTTGTATTATGTTGATCACTTTTCACTGATGTCATTAACCATTTTTCATAACTTCTGTGAATAACACAGCATTTTCATTGTCATAGCAACTTTTGAAATCCTTAAAATATAATATATCACATATTGTTTTGCTTTGAAATGCAGTCCTATTCAACTGCAAAGTATATCAGAAATGTCATATTGGTCATGTCTTATTGCTAGAATAGTCAGATAGTTAAGCACAAAGTATTACACAATCTTAAAAGAAGAGCTATCAGATCAGGCTATCACCTACTTGTATTTGTTTTCCAGAGGTATGCTTTTCATTGAAATTTTTGAAGACTGTTGGAATTATAACTACCAAATACTCTATTTATATATTAGGTAGGTAGTGAGGAGAGGAGTTGCAATGGTGAAGGGGGCAGAGCAGTACGTAGAAGGCAATTCAATGCTACAGCTTCTCTGAGGTCCTTTAAATATTCTCTTTAAAATGAATTTTCTACTCTAGCCATCATGGTTCCAGATTGCGTGATTTAGAAGGCCGCATAAATTTTCAGTGGGAGCACATTAGGGTATGCTCATAGTTAAGACTCAGAGACAAAGGTAGACGTAATGTGTTCAGGAGGTGAAAACTCATCGCTGCTTTATCTTACCTGGTAGTCATGGGAAACAGGGTTTCTGAAAGGGCCTGATCTCCCTGGCATCAGAGCTGTTGCAGCAAGCAGGATAAGCAGATGGCAGCCAGGACTGAAACTCTCAGTCACTCCACAAGGTAACACAGGATCCCTGCAGAACCTGCTGCAGGTGCAGTGCCGACAAAGCAACCTGCTGCTGCACAGAAAGGCAGAAGCCTTCTGCCCTAGCTCTCCAGGGGTAGTTACCAAGGGTGCTGTTCTGACAAGGGGGCTAGTGACTGTCTTGCTGCTCTTGCTTCTCTTGATGGGAAACCTCTTCTGAGCCCTTGCCTTTCTTGGCAACGCAGCTGCAGGATCTTCACTGGTTTCTTTTTCGGCATGGGGTGAAGATCATTTTGCAAATAGTTACAGGCATCTCTCTTTCCCCATGCTATTATTATCATCCCATCACAATGTTTGCATTCCCCAGAGCTTGACCAGAAGAGGAAGCCTGAGAGCACTCCTTGGCCACTTCAGTCCAAAATCCAGTAACTTAGTGCAACTCATTCCCAAGAGCCATTGAAGTGAGTCTTTGTGCTGAAGTGGCTCAGCAGCACTCACGTATTCCACTTCACCAGCTTCTCCCTGGAAACAGCAACCTCTCCTGGGAGAATAGGGATACCTTGCTGGGTGAGCTGGGAGGGTAGAGGAGATGGGCCACTGAACACTAGCAAAAGTCACAGCCATTTGCTAAACATGTGAATGTCTGAGTCCTAAATGTTTTAAGTAGCATACCCGAATGGACAAGTATGAAGGCACTGAATTTATGCAAAAGTAAGGAAAGAAAAGTATATGGAAGAGAGAAGGTGTGTAGGAGGAGAAAAGAGGGAAGAAAACAGTTTTGGGTGGTAGAAATATTGTTGCAGACAGCAGTTAACATTTTCGTCTCATGATGAAAACACGTATGACATTAGACCATAAATGTCTCTCCTGTTGTCAGTTCCTATAGCTGTTAGTGTTACACTGTCCCAAACTGGGAGCAGAAGCATGCGGAGATGACTTTCTCTGCCTGATGTGTACCATCAGCAGTTGAGAATCATTATTTTCAGTTGGCCATCTTTGATCTCTTTCCCTAAGAAGAACAAACAAAGAGTAGAAGGAGAGCTAATGCTCTGTGTGCAGTGGCCGTACCATGTAGCAGTCAGTTTTCAAATACTCATTATGCAAGTATTTTTATTCCGCAGTCTAGTGAGAAGCAAATTATGCTTCTTCATCTGGTATTGAGCTTTTCTACAAAAAGGCTGAGAGGATTTGCATGCTTTGGGGAGAGGAACTAAAATTGCTCCAGATTTTTTCTTGTCCTTGTAATTCTTCCCCCAGCTGTGGCTTTAATTAGGAGCTCTGCAACAGCACTACTGAGAGTTTATCCATCAATGCCAAGATTCGAACATTAGAAATGTACACTGGTCTTGCATGTAAGGAAAATAGGTTTACAAAGATGGAACTTGTTTTTAAAGTTGTGTATATTTTTAGACTTCATGAAGATGACCATTGTAATATTTAAACTATCAGAGAAGCTCATTTAAATTATGAGAGAAGCTCATCTAAACTATGAGAGACGCTCGCCCTTTCCAGCCTCCCTCTGTGGACTGGAAAACATAAAAACACACCCCTGCGTAATGCTTACAGCATATCTGTTGCTCTCATATGGCGTTAGGAAGCATGGCTTCCTGACAAAACAGGTAATGGTAGACAGACATTATGAAACAACGTATTTAATCTCTTATAAAACTAATTCAATGGCAAGAAATGTTATATATTTTTAATATATTAATTAACATATTATGTTAGTATATTAAAATATATTGTTAATATATTTAATATTATACCCTGGTTTTGTTCCTGTGTGTCATTTCCATAATGTTCCTTTCACCAGATCCTGTTAGGAAAGAACATAGTCTACCCCAGAATCCACATATATGAGCCATGATAAGGAAAGTTTACAGACATTTCTAAATTGTTGTATGAATTAAAAAAGTAAATCTCACATGGATTAGATGAGAAAAGATCAAAAGCAAGTATCAATTTACACATCTAAGGGGTACAGCTAATACACAGATAACACTGTCTGCTTCTTAGGAAGTGTTTATTCCCTTTCCTGAGTTACAAAACTGTTTTATAACATGGTACATAATGAAACAGGAAATGTTTAACAATACTTATGTGTTTAGAGCATGCATTTGTAGATTAATTGTGGACAATTGTTTACAGAGCATCTGGGCTGCACAAAAAATGATGGCAATAAGGAAGCTGTTAGTTTTAAGCACAGAAAACAAAATTCAACAGAAAACACTGTTGTGGGGAGGGCACAGGAGAATGCCTACAGCTGATGAATTAAAGGTGTCACATCAAGGAAAGGGAAGTGTATACAGAATGGTCTGGCTTTTTCATTTCTGTTCTTTTTCTATAAAACTGTATTACTGTTAGTTATAACTATGAAGTTAGAATCACTGAATCATAAAATGATTTAGCTTAGAAGGGCTTTCTGGAAGCTATCTCATCCAATCCTCTGCTGAAAGCAGGGCTAACCTTGAAGTTTGATCAAGTTTCCCAGGGCCTTCACCAGTGAGCTTTGAGCATCTCCGAGAGTGGAGGTTCCACAACAGTTTTGGGGATCTGATTTCTGTTCTTAATGAGCATTATTGTGAAGATTTGCCTGATGTCCACTCCAAATATTACTTTGTGCAAACTGCAACTGTCGTTTCTTCTCCTTTCTCCATGAATCACTGAGAAGAGTCTGGCTCTACCTCCCTATATCCTCCCTATAGGTAGTTGAATGCAATAATTATATCTCTCTCCCATTATCCCTGCTATCCAGACCGAGTTCCCTCAATGTTCCTTACCATGTGTCTCAGTAAGAAAGTCCTCCATTTGACTCTCACCAGTTTCCTAGCGTCGATGGCAAAGTCCCGTGCCTGCTCCATTAATGCTCTGAAGTGCCTGAAACATAAGCAAGTCTGGCAGACAAGCTAATAAGCCCCACCAATAAAGGGAATATATTAACCTGGGCTTGACTCTGTCTAATACAATTACACAGCACAGTGTTCCTTCTTCTTCCTGGTCCTAGGGCAGCCAGCAGAAGCTGTGACACTGCACAACACCCACGAGTGTATGAATTATTGCTGCTGTGCTGTAGAGGTCTATGAGCTGTAGTTCGACAAACCTACAACTCTTTGTCAGAAGCTGGTATCCTTTGAAGGTCTGGTGCTTTGAAAACCGCAGATGTTCTAGCTTTACACATAATAGCTGTAGCCTCTTTAGCTAAAAGAGGGAAGGAGGACATCATTAAAGCTAAACCAGTTACACTAAAACCCTTTCTGGTAGTATGTCATATGGAGTCTTCTTCCTTTTCTAAAAACTGTTTTGCAGCTCTTTTATCACTGAAGCAAATATGAGGGGAGAAGGAGGTAGATGGTGCTATTTTCGGAGAGCGTACAGGGATTCATGTCTTGTTTTGATCCTCTGGGTCTGAAGAAGCATCTAAAGCTATTTTTGCTGCTTGGCAGAGTTAGCTGTACTCTACACCAGTAAAACATGCATTTCTATGCTGTCTTTTTGTGTTAAAACAGAAAAAAAACTTTAAAATGAAGGTTTTTTGCTAACTGCTGAATTTTCTTTTTTGTTAATATGAAAATATACCTCATGGCATTTGTTACAGGTATTTTCTTACAATCTTCTTATTTCTGCTATACCCCAAGGGCCACAGAATAGCTGTCATGAAAGCAAAAGAGGTGTCTTAGGAACCTGTTTTGAAAAAGAGTGAAAATGTAACTCAGCTTACAGATGTAAAACGTGAAAGTGTCAGTAGTCGTCTTCTCCTGATTATATTACTAGCCTTCATTAATGATATTCATTTCTTCAGCCAGTTAAGAACTTCTTCAGCCTGTTTATGCTGAATGCTGTATCTATCTTCAGAAAATATTTCCACTCTTCTTTTTTTCCCTGAGAGTTATATTCAACATAGAAGTCAGTTTTATAACAACTCTAAATTAAGTCAGATAAAATCTTTATCATACTTTTCTGCTAGTTTTGTATTGTTAATTTCCACATCTTAATCATTAGGCAAAACTATTAAGAATAGAAAAAGCATGCCATTTTTAATACAAGATAGATAGGGATTTGTAGGAATGTATCATACACACGCAATTGATATCATGCAGATTTATAGGCCCTCTAACAAACAAATGTGGTGATTTAACAGTAATACAAAACACGAAACCATCTACAGTGAGGCTATGATAAAAAAAACCAGTTGATGCACATAATGAATTGTTTTCTTGTTCTCTCACCTTTTAATGGATGAGGTTTTATTTATTTAGAGTAGTAAATGCCATAGTTTGTGACAGTCATTTGATGGCCAGGTTTATAAACAGTTTGTTACATGTTTAGGATGATTTTTCCCTTGAGTAGAACTGGATTTAGGAAACAAATTTTAGATCCTATTCATGGCAGTCCAATCAGTTTGAAGGCAGACAGGTAACTTTTCCACTCTGTTATATTCCAGTTTTGCACCTGTCATTGATTAACATCTGGATTGGTGTGTGCTTGGAGTCTCATTAATTGTGTCTAGTTGACAATACCAAGGGGAAACAGGTAGTGAAGCCCGGGAAGTCCAGATGTTACCCTAGTCAGTAACACCAGGGGGTGATTTTGCTTTTTTTGCTGAGGAAGAGATCATGAATAGCAGGCAGGAAAAATTATTAATAGAAAATGCTTTTTAGACTGCTGAAGATGATATTTTTAAAAACACTACTTCTTTACTGTTTATTAAATTACTAGAGAGAAACACTGTCCTGAGCACTGGTGAAATTCCTGGTGGTCTAGCCACATTTTAAAAGCAGGGCATTCTTGCTTCCTCTTACATAGTTCTTCCTATAAGTCAAATGATTTCTGTAATTTTTTTCTGTTTTCCCAATTTATGGCACAGATTTTTTTTATGGAACTAAAATAGCAAAGGAACTGTAGAGATCATAAAATGTCTGCAATACTTCATTTTAATCAATCTAAAATTTGATCTATCCATATATGTAATGGCTGCAAAACTTACTTTCTGTGAAGATATGAGAATTCATATTTTGCTTACATGTTTTGATATTAGTTATTATAGTGATATTAAATAATACTAAACTAAAAACTAATTTTAAATTCAACTGCACAAAAATATATGTTGGCAGCTAATTTTGTAGTTGATAATTGAAATAAAAATTTATACGAGTTTGTCCACAGAAAAAGAAATATGTTGTACAGAAACTGTCAAATGTAAGTGATGGAGCAAATATTAAGTATTCTAAGAGACTTGTTAGTGAACAGTACCTGTAAGAAAAAAGATTCATAACAAAATCTGGAAATAATTTTGAATATCAAAGAAATACAGTGTCCTTATATATCTATTTATACGCTAAGTTCACATTCATAGTGCAGTGACATAAAAAAATTAGCACTGATACCTATATAGAAACAATCCATTTTCCTAGTGCTTCTGTAAATACTTGTAAGTGCTAATGATGTAAGTAAAAATTGTAAGCTTCCATGTTCTAATAATTCCTTTCTTAATGTTCTGTTTTCTAGGTAAGTACTCTCTGTATTATTCTTCATTAAGCTGACAGAAAACCTAACATTCCTGTCTGCCTTCTTGAAGTGCAACAAAAGAGGTAAAAAACAAGTCAACAAAAATGAAGGGCCATTTGGTAAGAATTCACTTTGGTTTACATGCTCATCTACTTTATTTTTGGAGGAATGCAACCGTTACAGAGGATTAGTTAGTGTAGAATTGGTGAGAGGAGAGAAACTGATTACAGCAATCGCTCATGAAATGCTCATTGCACTTGCAGGCTGCGGACGTGACTGCAGGCGTCACTCCTCTCCATGGTCCAGGATCATGTTATTAATGTAAAGGACTTCTATTTCCTAAAAGGTTGAAACAGAGCATAGCCAGAGAGTTTTGGTGGCAGAAATCTCTATGTTTGACAGTTATTTGGATCATATCAAAGATGGAAGAAATCGCCCTTCGGGGAAAGGGGTTACATGAGGTATCTGAAGTGATAGTAATGCTCTTATTATTAAGTACAATTTGATCTTGCTTCCTTGAAGGGAAACAAGGCAACAAACAAAACTAAAAAGTGAAAAAGATGGAACAATGCCGCTATGGTTCTTTGCAGTTTGTCTCACAATGATTTGGTGAAGCTATCTCAGGTAAAACAGGTGGCCTTCTGAACTTCTCCAAAATCTGGCTGTTCTGTGCTGAATTGAAGCTATTTATGATGTTACTTATCACTTCCATTGTAGCTATAGTCACAGGAATACAGGATGCACCCTTAGCCTCCTCCGACTGATTGCTTTTAGTTAGAAGGCCAAGGAGAGGAAAAAGGGCAAGAGAGGAGGAAGAGGAGACAGAAAAAAAGATAATTTCAAGGAAAATGATACAAATAAAGGTTTTTGCAGTGGAAACATGAATCTCGCACGTATGTGAGATGTGTCCATTCCCTACAACTTTAAACTTCTTTCTTCTCATTTAAAACATCCTTTGGTGGAGAGGAGTGAGTCCCATGATATGGTAAAGATGAACTGTGAGACATAGGTCTGGCAGACCTTGCACTTTTCATACAACCACATTTCATAGTGCTGAATGCTTTCTGACAGAAAATAAGGATGAATCTGACTTTTGTGGGTCCTTTGACAAGGAGCCTGTTGAGAACTGGCTACTGCGGTCCCTGTGTTACCATCCTCAGAGCACAAATAATAGAACCGTCCAGAAAGGAGTCCCTAAAAAGGAAAGGAACTGGGGCTTGAAAGGTAGAATGAGTTTCTTTTGTACCGTGCAAAATAAAGAAACAGGTGTGTTTCAGGTAAGGTCTTCTATTTATTTGTGCAGGGACCATTCAACTGTGCAAATTGTATTATTTAGGTAGTATCTTCTATATGCACACAATATCTTACAGTATCTCATGCATGGAGAGACAGTGCTGAGAAATGGCACACATGTAATTGTGTGCTCATAAACACAGACCAAGCTGAACTAAAATGCAACCTTGCTTTGGAGATGTTTTTTTTTAACCTAATCTTTTTCGGTTTTAAATATTGACATTTTACCTGGAATAGTTCTAGCCACTTCTACTAATGTTTTGCTAACATGTTTTGTCAAACCAATTTAATATGCAGCTGTTCTTTCTGTTAGGGGAAGACTGGATGCAAATCATGTATTTAGTAGCAGAGTCCTACTGACTTGAAAGCTTGAGTGTTAGAAATTTTTTTTATGAAACTTTTGTTGTCTAGCATACAGTGGGCTTTCACTGGGTTTTGAATGCGTTTTCCTTTTCATTCTGTTGTGGATTGACCCTGGCTGGGCGCCAGGTGCTCACCAAAGCCGCTCTATCACTCCCCCTCCTCAGCTGGATGGGGGGA
>JAVJGG010000074.1:61646613-61656972 GCA_035590195.1 Aviceda cuculoides
TGCAACTCTTTGAGTGCGACCATCCAGCCAATTCCTTATCTACCCAGTAGTCCATCCATCAAATCCATGTCTCTCCAATTTAGAGACAAGGTTGTCTCTACTTCTCCATCTTAGCCTTCAAGAGTTTGGCACTGAAATGGAACTGACTTTCCTGATGTAAGCCATGGTGGCTCTGATGCTTTTTGGTTGCTAGGGCTCTCAACAGAAAATTTGCTTGTATTCTACAACTGTATTTGGATGAGGCCACATCTTCTGTACTCAGTTTTTGTAGTTAGATTATATGCTTGGTCTGGAAAGGAACTATAATGTACAGTGACTGCATCCAGGATAGAAGTTGAATCTGTGCCTATCTAACTCCAAGGTCTAATTTCACCTTATTATGGTCAGATACTTCATCCCAATGCAAAGTCACTTCAATTGACTCTGTTACATACTTTGTACCAAAGAATGCATTCCTACTTCAGACTTACAATCACCTCTCTGTGACTCATGAGCAGTCTTATTTTGTTTTTTTTCAAACTGTTCTGCTTATACCACTCTTTTCTGCAGATTTTTTTTTTTTTCTAATGGCTACTTCCTGAACTGGAAGACCACAAAGGCTTTGAGCACAATAATGGCCAAA
This sequence comes from Aviceda cuculoides, assembly GCA_035590195.1. Lineage (NCBI taxonomy): Eukaryota > Metazoa > Chordata > Aves > Accipitriformes > Accipitridae > Aviceda > Aviceda cuculoides. Next base: position 61,647,236 of record JAVJGG010000074.1, read on the forward strand.
TCTCCCTGAAGGACTCTTCATGACAACATCAACTGAAATCAGTTACTGAAGTGGATTCAAAATTCCACTGAAATCAAGCTATTCATTCACCCGTAACATCTTCAAAATTTTACTTTGAGCCTTCCCTTATTACATCAAAAGAGCAACGCTATGCAGAGTCTTCAGAAATCAGAGTGATTTCTGAAAAAGAGCTGAGTTTTTCAAAGGTGACAAAGTCTTTCTGAATAGAAGAAGACTGTAAGTTCCACACAATCTTTCTGAGTTCTGTCCTGCTATGGTAACAGAGTGTACCCTTGAGTATCTCTCCCATCAAAGGCTTGCTCCATACACATTCAAGCGAGACTTTGCCAACTTGGGAAACAGAGCAGTTCTCAAAATCTTCAAAGAAGCAAGTTGATGTTCAGCTGCATCAAACATACAAAGTTAACAAGATCATATGACAAGTCTGAGAGTGCCATTATAGTCTTTTTCGACTGATTATGCTGGCACTTCTCATTTCCACCATCCTGAGTAGGTAAAATCTGTCAGTCGTCCACAGTGGGATCTACACTGACACTTACAGAAAACCAAAGGGATTGAGACCTTTATAATTGACCAAATTTAAGCTCTGGAAATAACTTGCCTACCTCTATCTCAGGGTTTGCAGTGCAATTTTCCAGAAATTTCCCTCTAGCTTTTTACCTGCTTTAGTTATACCTTAGATGGCATCATGTGTCATCTGGTGACTGCTCACAGTTTTAATTTCAAGCCATAGAAAACATTCAAATGTTGGCAAGGGTCATTTCTAGCATTTTCAATTTTAAGGTCCTGATTAGCATCAACACGACTGAGCAGAATTATTTTTCTTCACTAGTTTAAGGCTCTGATAACACAGGAGTAGGTAGCCTTTATTGGTAGTCTTTAGCAAAGCTGTATATTTAGCAAGTTTGAATGGACTTCAAATTTAAGGTTATACAAGGAAAACCAGCCTTTGCTACAAGGCTTCAAAAGCTTTATGACGATGTTTACTTACACAGTACTGTAAATGATTATGTGTGAACTATTGTTTACAATATAAAAGTGAGATAATGGCTTGATTTTTGTTTTTCTCCTCACTTTTCTAGTTATCTTCAATACATGCTCATGAAATTTGAGAAGGGTGTGAAGTAATTTTTGCAAATGCTTAGTGGGTATATTGTTTTCCCTAACTCTGCAGCATACCCTGGGAAGCAGTGACTCATTTCAGACAATGAAGCCATTTTGTAGAGAATGATTTCCTATGAGATGGTGGTGGGTTGTGTTTTATCTTGATAGAAATCAAAACTTACACGTAATAGACATAGAACAGAAACAGGTATATCCATTACATAGGAAGAGAGGACGACTAACTACTAATTATTTTTAACAGTTTGAAAAGGGAAAGGAAACCCTGCCCAACACTTCCTGCAAGAGAAATAAACCCATTCTTTTATTTCAAAAGAGAATCATAATAGCATACCTGTCACAATGCCACATGCAGTAATGCAGAAGCTCTGCCACTGTATGTGAAAGCAGATTGTCTACTGATTTCAGGTGCAAATCAGCATGCAATTTTCCCTGCAATTTCTGAAGTTCATTTCCAGCAGACATCAGGAATTAGGACGATGTTAGCAAGGAAAAGAATCCAATAGTCTGTTTTAGTTTGACGCAGTATGGCTAGTGCAGCACAAAGAAAAGTGTTACAGCTATCACAGTGGAAATGTTGAATTGCAGTACTTGTAAGATCTCTGTGGAAAGAAAGGATTTTGTTTGTTGCATACAGACTATGATTTCTGCACTATTTTCATAACTGTGAATATTTTCACAATTTTTCAATTTGCTTTATCTGCTGCAACATACCTAAAACCCCATACCAAAAAAAAATGGCTTAAGAAAAATGTGTTGCAAACTTTGACATTCCAACCTGGAATGGAACTCCTTACTTTATCAACTTGATTTTGGCCCTGCATACATGGACTGATAGTCTTCAGTTGTATAACTGCCAGCTTTTACAAAGGACCTTAACCTCATGTATGCAGTGAGATAGACAGGACTGACTGTTTTTTATTTTATCTTCACTGTTGTTTGTGGAGAGTCCCTATCTGTTTTTTAAAGAAAACCCCTTCAGTTCCAAAGTCTATATAACATTGTCAGTCCTGACCAGGAAAAAAAAAATTGTTAGTTCCTTTGTTCGCTTTTCTGAAGTGTTCAGCAGTATAATGTCTGAGGCTTTGACAAATCGTCTGTATATTTATCTTTACAGTAACTTGAACAGAGAAAATGGTAGCAGTGCTTCTATTGTCAGGCACTGGAAGATCAATGGCAGAAATATACATTAATTATTTTGGGTGCTGAATTTAAATACCAATGTCCTGATTTTTCAAAATTTTTAATTCTTTTTATAACACTTTTTTTTCTCAAATCTCTCATCAACATAACTTAGAAATGAAAATGTTCAACATTTCTACAAATGAGGCAATAAGGGTGTTGTCCCACAGGCGGGTTTGATAGCCAGTGTGCAATAAGCCAATCTTAAACACAGAGATGAGATAATTATTTATTTCACGTTTCTGCAAAGGTCGGTGCTAGTTGATAATTCCATAAAGCTAGCTGAAACGCTGAAGAACTACAACGTATTTATTCTCTTACATGATTAGTAAAAATCCACGCAAATGTACATTCATTGGTTAGTGGTCACCATCTCATCTACTATTGGTTAGTTGTATTTAAATTAGCCTTGCCTGCTATGTAAACTAGCAAGCATGCTCCTTGCAGGGGAGGGGGGCAAGTCTTTCCAGACTTGAACTGAGTCAGTGGTTGTGATCTCCCCCTGCTGCCTTTACCTTTTCCCTAGTTACCACAGTTTTTCTGACTTTGTGTTTCTTTGGCAATCATCTGGCCTTGGGAGCCTTCTGGGACAGGATGTTCCCTTTTTATCAGTCTTTTAGTTCTTTTTCAAGGACATAGTGGTTAGTAAGGTATGATACAAAGTAATCAGGCCTGCACAGTGAAACTTTTGAGTAATGGTCCTCCTTAAAGGACAGTGCATCATGTTTAACCCTAAATTAAGCAATAGCGCCACAGGCTAGGCATTAACTCAAACATATAGCTACATTTCCCCCCTTTGAGACTATAGAAGAGGAACCTCAATGTGCTGTCTCTTATATTGGTCTCTTCTCAAATTATTTTCTCATAAAGCTTAGATCCAATAGTAGAATAACATTTAACAACACAAGATACTAGTGCGTAAATACACACAAAAGCTATTGAAGCAACTATTACATAGCTGAATAACCTTTTTTACCCATAAACTTAAATTGGGGAACAAGGAAGTCAACCATTTAAATGTTTCCTCAAATCCATAAGATGGGTCATCCTTTTGCATCTCATGGAGCATTTTAGTCTGTCTTTGTCTGCAGATTTCTTCTAGGTCTATAGAAATTGTATCACTCTCTTCCACATACACACAGCAACTAGTATTTAGAACACTGCATACCTCTCCCTGAAAGGTTAACATTATATCAAGATCCATCCTATCTTGCGAAGTGATTTTGGCCAATTCTGATAGTTCTTCCTGTAAAGCTTTAATAGCATCATAAGTCTCATTGCCAATTTTTTCAGTTGTAGCTGAAATGTTTACTATAGCACTTTCCAATTCACTAACTCCTAACCAGGCAATAAACAACCTCATGAACGAGTGAAATCCTATGGGTCTATCAGTCAATGGATTGGAAGTTCTTTTACTTCTTTGAAGGTAAGTTCTCATCCATGCTTGGAATTCTAATTTTTCGATTATCATGATATTAGGTACTACCACTCCTAAGGTACATGTTCCTGACCAATTAGGAGGTAGGGTTTTATGAGCCTCGTCACCACAAAGCCAGTATCAATCCCTTCCCTTTGGAACCTGCCAGCCAGTTCTTTGTTTTTCAGACCAACTTCAGTATCTGATTTCAAATGTACCCCTGGAACAATTTGCGTGTTTTCCTACATATGTAGCTCCAGTACAGTTAACTTTAGGTCTTGGCAGCCAGTCTATGTTATGATTACATCTCTCTAGACATCGATAATAATTTTCTGGTAAATTATGAACTGTCCATTCTTGTCCTATTGTTTCATTGTATGATTGGTCACTGTTATTCTGAACATGCTTTACAAATTCTGGGAAAGAGAAATTGAGGGTTATTTCTATTAAAGAAATACCTCTGTTAGAATGCTTGGGGAAATGAGTACAGATCCAACAATAAGACTTGTTTGCCATTTGTACTGTTTTTTGCATCAAAGTAAAATGCCAGTTCGGCTCCCATGGATTTCCTGGTTCCCCACAGAACGCTGGCATCTTTTAACTTTAACCATAGGCAACAGAGGAGTATTATCCCCCTTAGCTCCTTCATTTCTTTTCTTAAAGAAAACTGTATATCTACATAATTTATGTTAACAAAGGTATGAAAACAATTATCAAAATGCAGTACAGAGATACTAGGCCTTGCATACAATCTAGCGATCTAGCTCAGTATACAACTTCTCAGAGTCTCAGCTACAGTTCACTGCGGCGGAGAGAGCTTCAGTTCTTCAGTATCAGTGGTCCCATTTCTTCAGAGATCCACTCCTTCTGCACAGCTTTCTTCACACGGGTATAGTGTATCCACAAATCTATACCCTTCACTTTCACAGTGGTGTGATAAGGAGCACCAGGTAAGGTCCTTTCCACTTTTCTTTCAAAGGCTCGTCTTTCCAGGTGCAGATGTATACTTCATCTCTGGGTTGAAACTCATGCACTGGCGAGTCTAAAGGCAAAGGAACTCGCTCGTTAAGGTACCTGTGCAAGGAAGATAATGTCTGCGAGAAGGATAAAAAGTAATTGATCAACATCTCCTCTCCCTCCACGTACATTTGGTCCCCTTTTCCTGTCATCAAGTTTACAGGATATGGTTTCCCATACAGAATTTCAAAAGGACTCCTTCTCTTACTCTAGGAGTAATCTGAATTCTTATTAATGCTGTAGGTGGGACATCTACCCGCTTCATTTGTGTTTCCTGACACAACTTCAAGATTTGTCTCTTTAGGGTCTGATTCATCCTTTTGACTTTCACACTTGATTGGGGTCTCCGAGGTGTATGTAGACCCCATTGTATCTGTAGGAGCTTAGCGACCCCCTGAACTACTTCAGCTATAAAGTGAGGCCCCTGTCTGATGACATCCCTTCTGGGATGCTGAATCTTGGAATCACTTCTTTGAGCAAGATTCTAACTACTTCTCTAAATTTGTTGGTACGGCATGGGAAGGCTTCAGGCCACCCAAAAAAAGTGTCTACCAAAACCAAAAGAAACTTAGACTGATTACATTTTGGTAATTCAGAAAAATCTATTTGCCAGTATTCCCCCGGGGCTCGGCCTCGTCTCACTTCTCTGAAAGGAGGCTTTCTTTGAACTTTTTGATTATTCTTGCAGCACTGCTGACATTGTCGTACAATTATATCAGCTAAATTTTGCATTTTTGGCCCTACAACATATCTGTTACTGCTCGCAACCAGAGTATTTGCTCCCATATGGGATTCGTTATGGGTTTTCTTCAATATTTGTCTTACCATGGGGGTGGTGATCAATACCCGTCCATCTTCAGTTACCCACCAACCTTCCTCTGATTTGGTACATTCCAAATGCTTGGCAAGCAGATCCTCTTCAGAATATTCCAGAGCTTCCCATTGAACTTCTCTTGATGGGATCAATGCCATAATCAATGATCCCCTTTCTGCAATTCGTTTAGCTGTTCCATCTGCCTTTCAGTTTCCTTTGATTGTCTCGGTTTGTCCTTTCTGGTGAGTTTTGCAATGTACAGTTGCAACTTCTTTTGGTCCTAGAACAGCTTGCAGCAGTTTTAAAATCTCTGGTCCATATTTGTTAGGGATTCCTTGAGAGGATAACAATCTGCAGTCTTTCCAAATGGCTCCATGTGCACAGACAACTCCAAACCCATGTTTGGAGTCTGTGTATATGTTTGCTTTTTTATCTTTGGATAGTTCTAAAGCTCGGGTTAGAGCTATGATTTCTGCTTTCTGAGTGGAGGTATTGGGTGGTAATGCTTGCACTTCAACCTCCTCTTTTAGGGTTACCACAGCATACCCAGCTTTCCATTCTCCATTCACCACAAAGCTATTTCCATCTGTAAAAAGTTCAGTTTCTGGATTGATTAATGGTCATAATTCTCTCTTAGACTGGGGGGAGCTATTTGACAGTTTTTCGGACTTCATGTTTCTTTGGCAATCATCTAGCCTTGGGTGCCTTCTGGGGCAGGATGTTCCCTTTTTGTCAGTCTTAGTTCTTCAATGGCATAGTGGTTAGTAAGGTATGATACAAAGTAATCAGGCCTGCACAGTGAAACTATTGAGTAATGGTCCTCCTTAAACGACAGTGCATCGTGTTTAATCCTAAATTAAGCAATAGCGCCACAGGCTAGGCATTAACTCAAGCATATGGCTACAAGGGTGGGACCCACCTGGCTAAAGGCAGACACCTCTATTTTAGATATTACAGTTGAGGGTGTCACACTAGGCACTCTTAATGGAAAGACTTCAGTATTCTTTAGGGAACAACTTGTCTCCTTCTAGAAGTTTGAATGCTTAGCCTAGCAAGACACTACTTACTTTTGTTCTTGCTCTTTCAGTTCACAATTTGAATCAGTTCACCAAGGGCTCAGATAAGCATCCTAGCCAAGCTAAGAAAAGCAGTAGGAGTGTATGACCAAGAGCAAAAGGGAGGCTGGCACACAGCTCAGCTGTCTGTATGCATATGTACTCTCACCTTTATCCACACTCAACTCTGAGAGGTTGCTGTAACTTCAAGACTACTGTGAGACACTCAGGAGCTTAAGAGTGATTCTAATTGAAACACAAGGAAAAGATATTTAAAGTCTGATTCCTAAAGAAACTCTTTAGTCTTAAGGGTGTTAGATGATATTGAACAGCGTTGTAAACAAAGTACTGTGAAAATTCCTCAGAGCAAGAACTCAGCTTGTTAGGACCAGCATCAAGCTATATACCATAATTATGCTACATCACCCTTTTTTAGAGCAAAGTTCCTCCTTTTTTCCTGGACAATGTAGAACTTAAGATTCTTTTGCCTTCAGGAAAGGGTAACACCCTATCTTTTTATTATCAGACTAAGCTGGAGACATGTCTTCCTTCTCTTTCTCTAATGGGTGATTTGTGCAGAGCATGAGAACTATATGGACAATATTTGGAGGGGAGGGGCGGGGGCAGGTGTTGTTTTTAGAGGAAGGTTTTGAGACAGCCTGGTTATATCACGTTGAGAAGAGATAATGAATACTACTAGATTAATACTATACATTTTCAAATGTCGTGGAATGTGGAGGTCAGCTTATACAGAAGAGAGATGTCTACTTTTTTTGCAGTGTTTATATGGGAATCAGAAAGTCTTGATAATAGCAGTGTTAAAGAGGACAGCATAGTTCTTTGATTTATTTTCATAGAGTTATTAATAAAACAACCAATAAAAGTTGCAGATTAACCAGAAATTACAGCCTTTGTAAACTAACAATTTCTAATGGAAAATATCTTTCTTGAAAATTAGTTGTCCATGGAAACTTGTAGTGGGATACACTGTATTTCACCTGTATATTGTAAATTTTAATTTAGCCCTGATGAATAATGTGCAAATACATGATACATGTTTGGTTTTGGCAAAATAAGAAATAAATCCATGGAAGGTGATATCACATAAAAAGAACATAGGTATATACCCAAGAAATGGGTTCAGAAATTAGTCTATTATTAATCTGTAAAAAATATACAAATTTAATGCTAAATGGCCAAATTGGTAGTCAGTATGCTACAGGAGTAATGCGTATTAACAGCACCTAACATTTCTAAAATGTCTTTGTTTTGCCTATTCAGTAAACAACATTGGCATTGCTACCTTGCTATTCTAAATATAGTAGTAGCAGCTGATGTTCAAGGAAGATGTTCATTTGGAGAGATGAATAAACAGAATTGTTCTGGTGTATAACTATAGCAGTATGTCGTTAATGTTTTTTAATGAGTAACATTATATACAGTGACACTGACTGTCAATGGTTGGAGACAGGATTTAATAAGGAGTCTTGATTTTTTAACTGCTTCCATTTATCAGCTATTTTATGCCCTTAAATAATTTTTCTGTCAGAACAACATGAATTTTTTGCAACATGATTCTTGGAATTCAGTCTGTAGAACCTTTCTTGTTTTGTCATTAGGATATATGCCAGATAAATGGTAGGCTTCTTGGCCAGTGTTGCAAAAGGGGTGCTGAGTCAAATGGACCCAGTGTGGCTATTCTAATGACTTTATGATATGTAAGGGAGAGAATAGAAGGTCTTCATGAAAGGTTCTTCAGGGTATTTAATGAAATAAGGGAAGAAAAGTCTGTAGGAGTCAATTAAAAAAAGGGTCTTCAAGGGCAGCAGTGTGAAGGTCCACATTTCAGTAGTGAAAGTGTATTGGCAGAGTTGAAAGAGCGTATGTTAAAACCAGATTTGTCCTGTTAAGGCAAATTTAAGGATAGAATACAACAAAACATTTCCAAGTCAAGCCAAGCATATGCCATTAGTGAATATTTGTCTCACTCCTTTGAGCCTGGGGTCTTATCCAGCATGTGTGTTTGATATGTGCTATATAAACCCGTTTTTGTTATTCCCATATGTAACAGATGGACTCATAACATGTCTATGCAGATTGTGCAGCGGTATAAGTAAGAGTTGTTCTTATTCACAACTTTATTATATCATCCTTATGTTAGGGACTTTTGCTGTGTGTTTGTTTTGGCTAACAATTCTTGAGACACATAGCATGCTTTCTCAGAACTTCTTCCTTACATCTAATCTAAATCTACCTTCTTTCAGTTTAAAGCCATTACCCCTCATCCTATCACTACACTTCCTAATAAAGAGTCCCTCCCCATCATTCCCATAGGCCCCCTCTAAGTACTGAATGGCCACCATAAGGTCTCCCTGGAGCCCTCGCTTCTCTAGGCTGAACAACCCCAACTCTCTCAGCCTGTCCTCATAGGCAGGTGCTCCAGCCCCCTTATCATCTTTGTGGCCCTCCTCTGGACTCACTCCAACAAGTCCATGTCCTTCTTATGTTGGGGCCCCAGACTGAACACAGTACTCCACATGGGGTCTCACAGGAGTGGAGTAGAGAAGAATCACCTCCCTTGACCTGATGGCCACACTTCTTTTGATGCAGCCCAGAATGTGATTGGCTTTCTGGGCTCCAAACACACATGCTGGGTCATGTTGAGCTTCTCGTCAACTAACATCCCCAAGTCTTCTCCACAGGGCTACTCTGAATGCACTCATCGCCCAGCCTCTATTTGTGCTTGGGATTGCCCTGACCCAGGTGCAGGACCTTGCACTTGGCCTTGTTGAACTTCATCAGGTTCACACAGGCCTACCACTAAAGCCTGTCAGGGTTCCTCTGGATGGCATTCCTTTCCTCCAGCGTGTCAACCGCACCACACAGCTTGGTGTGGTCGGAAAACTTGCTGAGGTGCACTCAGTCCCACTGTCCATGTCGCTGACAAAGATGTTAAACACCACCGGTCCCTATACTGACCCCTGAGGAATGCCACTTGTCACTGCTCTCTACTTGGGCATTGAGCCATTGAGTGCAACTCTTTGAGTGCGACCATCCAGCCAATTCCTTATCTACCCAGTAGTCCATCCATCAAATCCATGTCTCTCCA
>JAVJGG010000074.1:61657285-61675486 GCA_035590195.1 Aviceda cuculoides
CAGTGGGAACTTCCCCGGACTGCCACGACTTCTCAAATATGATGGATAGTGGCTTAGCCACTTCATCTGCCAGTTCCTTCAGGACCTGTGGATGCATCTCATCAGGTCCCATGGACTTGTGCACCTTCAGGTTCCTTAGATGGTCTTGAACCTGATTGTCTCCTACAGTGGGCAGTTCTTCATTCTCCCAGTCCCTGCCTTCACCTTCTGTGACTTGGGCAGTGTGGCTGGAGCAATTGCTGGTGAAGACTGAGGCAAAAAAGTCATTGAGTACCTCAGCCTTCCCCATGTCCTGGGTAACCAGGTCTCCTGTTTCTTTCTAGAGAGAGACCACATTGTCTCTAGTCTTATACCCTAATTACACAGACAAAAATGTTTCAGGACATCAATAGAATTAAGAACAACCTGAAAAAGGCTTATCTGTTACACTGGCATTTTTTATTAGGTGAGAGGGAAGGGTACAGGATAGATGACTACCCATTTTTTGCTTGGCTTTTTTATCACTTAATGAAGTCCTATGAGGATTTTGACACCTGCCAAAGGTACATGTCAAATTGCTTCTGTTTCCAGCAAGGTAGTGGGGATGGCAGCACACTGAGCAGCTTTATTGCAGTTGCAGCCCAGAGCACCAAGCTGGTGCAGTTGGTTTCTTCAGTTACTTCTGACCTGAGAATTAGTTAAATTCATTCCCAGATCAGTCTTTTCAAAGACAGAACTAACTTTTTTTTTTGTCTCTTCAAAAGTGTAAAGCCCATAGAACAAAAGATAACCAAACATATGTGCCCAGAGTTTGGCATCTGAACTTTTTTTGGCACATCATGCAAGAACACCTCCTTCCAGTTCATTTTAGCAGTGCCAAGGGGAGGCAGCCTGCTTCCAGTTCTGTTGAGTATCTCTGCTACTTGTCTGCTTTTGCTGAGACATCATGCACAAGTTCTTGCCACTCACTTCTTTTTCCTTCAGTAGTGCTCTGCAGCCTGGGAAAGGTAAATGTTGCCACCCTTGCTGGAGCCAGGCAGAGGGTATTCCCCTTTCGGGAGCACTCGCCCTTCCATTGTTTTCACAAGGAGCCTTATCTTTCTTTTTGTCTTGTTTCCTGTTGGGGTTCCACCTTTGCAGCCTCCTTTGATTTAATTCCAGTAATTCAAGAGGATAAGTATTGGCCAGATAGATTTAGGTGCATGTAATATTTGTATATTATATACGCAAATCCCCCCCAGTTTTCCAGTTCTGTATGATAGAGCTTTTTCTCTACTGAACGTAATTCTCCTTTGTATCCCTCAAATTCTCATGCTAGAGTGTAAAATCTGCTTCATAATTCAATTGTGTGTGAAAGTAGCACTGACATACTACTTTTCTGCTTTTTGTAGTTAGGACCTCTAAGAGCATTGCACAGAGGCTGAGGTAGTGGAGGCCAAGTAGATGCACTTTCATAAATAAAGGCAATCCCATAGATAATTTCGAGTAGTTGAGTGTATTAAAAAACCCCACAGTGTTGTCTATAACATGGGAAGACAATTTAATGTATTCCTGTTGATTGAAGACTGAATAAGTTCTTATATGAGGTTATACATGTTTTTTTACTTTGCATTAGTGGAGAATGTACTGCTGTGCAATAAGAAACATACCACAGAATATAAAACTTCATAAAATGTATCATAAATTATATCATCATCTTTTTGTCTTTACATAGATTAAATCCTGAAATCGTTTGTAGAACAAATCTAATCAGTCTGAGTTCATACTGTGAATCTGAAAAGTTAATTGACCTTTTCAGATGTCCCAGTGGGTAGATCCTCCTCCTTCCACAGCGATCTTTTGATATATGCAAAAGTATCTCTCCTGGCCCACCTGCTGCTTCTAAGTAAATTTGGTCTGTGGCTTTTTCAGACATTGGTCTTAACTCATTAATCTATGTTTAGGGTTTGTTTCCACCAAAAAAAGATTAGAGAAAAGGTTAGTGCCCAGGGGTGGGGGAAACTGTTCCTGAGTGACTTTCCGCTTTATCTGCTTATTCAGTAATTGGTTGGAGCATGACTGGGTGGAAGAAAGCAGCCAACTTCCTGCATCCACGAGAGTGGCAGCTGCAGCTGAGACGAGGAGCATTTGCTTTCCAGGCACGGGAGCGTTTGGCCACTTTGGAGCAGTGTACTTCAATGAAGCTGATTATGTAGCATTTTGGTTTTGGTTTTCCCAGGAATGCATCTTTTTGGCTGTTAGTCTTATGCTGCTTGTGTTGGGATAAAATGAGTTTACCACCTAGCTGTGAGCACCTGACTCTGGAGAAAGTGGCTAGATTCCGGAGTGCTTACATTCATGGATCGCCTTACGCTATTAACAAGCCAATTGATATTAAACAGCAAAGGAGACGGTATGAGACTTTATTATACTTCAGCAAAGTGTTTGCATTGTCTACAGCTTGCTGCCTTTAAACCTTCTGTGCTTGTGTGTAGAGAAAGGGGGGAGAAGGGGCATGCTATAAAAAAAATCTCACTGTGTTTGTATTCAGTATTGAAATATGGAAGAGAAGTGTAGTGAAAAAAGGAAAAAATACAATACCAGGTAACAGCAATAAATATAGCAGAACAAAGTTATATTTGTTTTACACAAAGATATGAACAACTTATTTACAGTTTGGACAGGACAGTACTGTATGTATGTGCAGTTACAAAAAAGTTAGGCACTTTTTCAGGGAAGAAATGTCACTTAATTTTTTTAATACAAGTAAACTAGGGCTATTGTCTCTAAATTTCGAGCAAAAAATATACTAGGAGCTTGATTAGTTACAAATTATTTCTTAATCCTATTTGTCAGATATTATGCATTACATGGAGTATTTTGTATCTTTTTATCTAGAATATATTTGTTTCATATTTTAGCAAAATAGCTGAAACAGCCTTTTGTATATTGTCCAGTGTGTCAGAGTTTCTTTCTCTTCAATTTTATCAAACTGTGCCATGAAGAGAAACTTCCTTTATGAATGGAATTTAAAGACTTACTGAAACTTCTTGTATAAAAAAATCAGTCTCCCCTGATTTTGTCCTAGTGGAAAAATCAGATGTAAATTTCCATGTGGGATCACGGAACTGTTGTTTTCTGGTTAGTGTTTTAGCAGAGTCTCTTTTGAGTAAAAGGTAAACTAGTGAGATTCTTGAAAAAAGTTACCTTAAGAAAAGTGATCTTTTATTCTAGCTGCCTTCCCAAAAGTACTTTCAGATTAAATCACTATTTATAATCTGAAGTCCTTCATGTGCTTATGTGGTACATAACACTTTTAATTGAAAATATGTTATATCTAGATTTTAAATAGAAAACCCCAGTCTTTAACATGGAGAATGAAAAATCCAATGTGAAAACTTCAATGAAAACTTTTATCAAGTTTCCAAAAAATGCCTTTATACAATACTTCCAATAAAGTAATTTAAAAATAATAGTCTGTTAACAAAAGTAATCAAACTTATCAGAAAATTTTGAGTCCTATTTCAAGAAAACTTCCTATTTTTAATGTTAGGGAATTGATCGATTTAATATCAATAGATAATAAAGATGCTTAGAGAGCTCCATGAGTTGTCTACAAAATCTACTTTCCTCTTGAATATGCTGTTAATTGTTCATAGTTTGAAAAATCAGTGTAATATATAACTTTTCCAAGATCATATTTCCCAGTCCTAAGATAGTATCAGGCTATATTAAAGCCTGATTTTTGGGTTTTTTTGGTATTAGAAGGGCATATTACTCTGTTTTGTAAATGGTTTACCACCACGTAGACTCCAGCCTTCAGTGAGTACACATCAATATAACATCATCAGAGCTGGTGGGTATATTGGGGAGAATAAAAAACCACAGTGAAATTCAAACGCTGTTGTACAAATTCATAACTTGATTTTACTGCCAGTGATTCATTTGTATGTGTAAGCCAGAGAAATTTTCTCCTTTATACTGTCTTAACAACGGGGAATGTGTTCCAGCCTCCGCTACCTTTGAAGGACATGGAGGCTGATGCTAGCATCTGCTGAATACAGTGTGATACATCTGTCACTCTCCATCTCTAAGACCTTTCTAAGGCATCACACTAATCTGAGGTCACTGTACCACTGCCTTCCTTTCAGAAAGACGACTCTCTTGTTTAGTAACTGTTCTAACTAAGATCTTAACCTCTTCTGGTTGATGTAACACTTTATTCTCAGGGTTTTCATTGAAGAGGTTGATGCATTGTGTGACTGGGCATTCTTCTGCTTTCTTTTATGCAAGCTCAAACCCAGCTCAGTTAAAAAAAAAAATTAAAAATGTACTAGGGATTGAAGCTCTCTCACACGCCAAGCAGCTGCATAGCTCTTTACTTGTTTTTTCACCTTTAGGAAACTCATGCGAGCACCAGTGCAAGATTGTACTTCATACAACTGGAGCTCCTTCCTGTCTTTTTCAGGGAGAAGAGGTGCTACGCACAAGTTAATTTCAAATATACACAAAATGCTCATGCATCATGTTTTTCAGTGCACTAGTTTAAGGCAGAACTTGCAAAAAATAGTAGGTAAATATTTTCTAATTATTTAGGAGCTCTTGAGAAAGTAGAACTCATAATTAAAATATTTTAAAAGATTAAGTTTAATGGGAGTATTCATATAGTGGCAATGAAGGAAATTATTTGAGCTTTGGAACCAGAATCTGAATTAGACTATGCAGTTAGGATGACTGGGTCACTAAGAAAACTCCTACCTCCTAATACACCAAGTTAGTCTTCCTGAGCGTGGATTTGCAACGAGACTTTTCATGGCTAATAGAAGAAAACACATATTTAACTGTCTGGGAGGAGTGTGGATGGAAGGCATTTTAGTGGAATTGTTTGCCATTGGGTAACGTTAGTTTATTTTTGCTTTTGGTAGGTGTATGAGATATGAGAGTTTCTCTCAAAGATTGCACTATTTGTGTTACTAACATGCAAGAAGTCTCTCAGCTGACTTGTTTTTTGTCATGAATGCGAAAAGGTATCAAGGTTTGGGGAAGGAATTGCATCTTTCATAACCAGATACTCACAGGAGGCACGAGGTAGATATATCTAGGTTGTGGAGTTAGGACTATGAATTGTTTTGATAGCAGCAGGTCTCTTTTTAGAGAAAAAAACCAATCGTTCATATGTGCACATGTAAATGTTTTACACACACATAAGTATATATATACATTTTGAAATGTTATCATGCTTGTTTTCATGGCTGTTACCAAAACTGAGACAAACATTTTTATATTTTAGTAGTGCTAGTTGAATATTTCCCAGTGTTTCTTAAAATTGAAAACATTTTACAGAATTGCGTGACACCAAATTGTTTGGAGATTTTTAAGCTGATAATTCCATGTTGTCTTTAGGAAGAAACGTGTCAAATTTCTGTTTCAAAGGAGATTTGGGGGGTTAGATTTTTATATCATAGGGTTTCCAAAGGTTAATTAAAAAAAACCCTAAAAAAATAAACATTTCTGGTTTTTAATACCAATGCATTTCAATTAACCCGAAATGCAAGCCTTTTAAAATTTTGGGTCACTTGCAATTTCCATTCTGCTTTAGGATTCTGTTCTGGAATAGGATGAAAATTCAGAATTGCAATACTACCGGTCAAAGCAAGAGGTCTGTTTCTCATACAGGCCTGTGCCTGAGTAAAAGTAGGGGTTTTTGTCAAATCGCTAAGCTAGTTATCATTTTATAATGGTATCCATGGAAATGTTTCAATTGCAATAACACGGTGCTTGGACTTAGGACTTGGACTAATGTTCACATATGAGTTGTATCTTCATGTCTATAAAATGAACGAAACAATCAGTGAGCCCCAATATATGGTGAACCATGCCTCAAAGCACATTGTGTTCCAAGAAGTAACTGATTAGATTAGAAACTAATTGGTGGGCAAAAAAGTTATTTGTTCTAATTGAGATACAAAGGAAGCCCTGCTTTTTCTTCTGTTGAAGAAAGAATATGAAGGGAAATTATATCCAATGTGCAGGAAGAAACTATTTTTAAAAAAAAAAAAAAATTTACATGTTATGCACTGCTTGTGCAGTGCTTAGGTGAACAGGTAGAGCTGGAGGTGACAAGATAATAAGCACCCAGCTAATCTGATATTGATATAAAACTTGCTTATTAAAACCCATCATTAATGTTTCTTCATCTGTGGCACAAGCTGACCCATAACAGGGAGCTGACTAGCTATTTATTTTATATCTGTTCTGTTCTCTTGTTGTTGTGAGCAACTTCATTTCACAAGCAGGTCCTGCATTGTAACATTTTAGTACTCATGCTCTATTCTGTCTTAAGTGCTCTCTAAAACCTGCTTTTTGTTTCGGTCTCGTTTTAAGGTATGTTGTTTCATCATACAAAAACTGCATCATATACCCTTAGTTTGCCCTGTTGTATATCTCCATCAGGTAGATTATTTTGAAAATGATAACTTTCAACACTCCTGGGATGCTTGAAATAAATTCTGCTTTACTAGGTGATGGTGTTTTAAAATCAGCTTGTATGATACTTTCATGGCGCACTGAGAAAGACCCTCAACTGACTTACAAAACAGTTCTTAAGGTAAAATTCTTGTTCTCATTCCTACCTCATCCTCCATTGTCATGGACAGTGTTTAGGTTTGGGAGCCTGCTTCTTATCTCCTGACCTTTCAGTATGGGGAAGATGCCTTACTGCGTTATACTACAGCATTGTTAAAATCCTCACTCACACTAGCTTGCAATTTCTGTCCCTTTTGTCCTCTCCCTCATATGTGATCTTTTTGTGGGCAAACTGTCTGAAATAATTTGCTTATTGCCTATGCTCTTCTTTATAGTTTCTATGAAACTATACATTCTATCCCACTGTGAATGTCAGGTGATCTCAACTGTCCTGACCACCACTCCCCTCCCTCCCCCTGCTTTTACATCCCTGCAATATAAACTACTGTGTGGAGGCTAATAAAGTGCTTTGTATTTATGTATTTTGTTCGCTTCTTGTTTGTAAGCAGTACTGGAATAGATTTAGAATAATAATTTTTTAAGGACATTTATTTTATAGTAGAAAATCTTTTTTTTTTTTTTTTTTTTTTAACATCAAGCCATCCATTTTATTCCTTCTGGCTTTTCTTCTCACAGGCATGAATAAAATGTTATTACATTTCTGCTATTTAACTTGTATCATTAAAAATGTTCTTATATTGATTTCTTTTAAAATAGAAAACCATGGAAGACTGACTGCTGCTGCACAGAGCTCACTGAAACTCTAATTACTGGGCTTTTGTTTGTTTCTTCTTCTTTAGAAACTGGTGTATCTGAATTAGGGTTTAAGGTAACTGTGACTGAAAGAACGTTTACAGCATAGTCTGTTTTACTAGCTGGCATGCTTTTTAGTGCATGACTTTCAACTCTAATACCCTGAGAGAAATTGTAAGGTGACAATCTTAGGTTTATTCTTAAGTTTTTAAACCTGTTGGCCTGGGAAAAAAAGCATGAAAATATTATGCAAGTACATCCAAAACAAAACCAAAGAGTTAAAAAAAAAAAAACCAAACTTTTTTTTTTTCCCCCCAGTTAAACTGTAGGAATTTGAGTTCTGTTTTAATTACTACCTCTAATGTTTTGTTTCTTTCTTTCATTGGATTCACTCTGTAATTGGGAGAAAATCTTCCAAAGAAGGCTTAGCTGGAGGACACTGGCAAAGTATCTGTATCTTTCACAACCTAAAAAATGAAATAGATATCCTGCATATGTGTTCATGTGTGTCTATATACTTCTAATAAAACATATTTTTAATATTAAATGCAAAGTTAGAAAAATGTATTTTTGCATGCATTTTTGAAAATTTTTTCAAGATTAAAAGGAACTGCAGTAAATATTCACATACAATGGTGTAAAGATAATTTTCTTAAAAAATTGAAAGTTACTTCAATTTCGTTTTGGAGAGAAGCTTCAGTAACTGTATTCTGAAACATAAAGTAGAGATGAGGATGTCTGAGTAGAACAATGAAAGGAATTGTCACAACAGTCACACTAAAATGATGACTTAAATGATGAAAATACTATCAGAGTTTTTGTTAGCTTCTTTTGGTTTAGTTTTTTGTTAAATAAGATGAATTTTTGGTGACGTTTTGGTTACTTCAGTTTAGGTGACTTTTCCAAAAGTCAGGATCACTGGAGAAATACTATTCTTAAAAATCTAAATGACAGCATGTTATTTTATGTGTTGATTGATTTTGTTTAAAAAGAAAAAAAGCAGAAAATGCTTTTGAACAAAAAATAAAAAGCAATCTGAACAGCATAAGCAGAATTAGCCCAGCGAAGAAATGATGGCACTGTCTTATTTTCAGGAATTATAATGACTTGCACAGTAACAAAGTAGTTTAGAAATAAAAAGTTTGTTATTTATTGTAATAAGTACAGGAGAGTTACTATTGAAGTGTACATGGCTTGTTGCAGTTAGAATGTAGTTCATTAACCAGTTATTAAATATTACGTAGTCAATAGTAATGACTGGGGGAAAAAGAAGCGTAAGACCAACTAAGTAATTTTTCTTTGTATTAATTTAGCATGCAAGTAAAGACTGATTTCAGACGTTCTCTTCTCTGAGAGCAATGTGCTGAAACCAAGTGCTGATACCCCTTAAACGGCCTGGCTTAGGCAACACTAAATTTCAGGGAAACACACCAGTGAATGATGGTAGATTTATGCACTAGGGCATAGCAAAAGTACTGAAACTTGAAGTCTGCCATTTCTACCAGTGAGAATGTAAAATGCTGTTTCATTTGAGGCAATTCTGTCACAAATGAAAAGCAGCTCCTATCACTAACATACAGATTTATACTGTTGACAGCCATGGTTCTTAATGTCTTTCATTGAAAATATCTAAGAAATTAGCTAAATAATTAATGAGTATCTTTTATATTTTTATGCAGTGGGTAGATCAAGAGAAATAGTGAGGGCAAACAAGGCTTCATCCATAAAATGTTGGTGAAAAAGCTGACTGAAGAAACTGTACAGCAGTTATCTTGATGGCTGAGGCAAGGGGCTGAGTTACTACATTTCAGCTGATCATTGGTAACAACCCTTTAGGTTTTTGCCACGTGAAGAAAAAATACCTTACCTTCAGTCTCTACTAGTGAGATTTGAGAGCTTGGACAGATGTACAGTCACAAAATAAAACCAGATAACTCAAGCTCTCAGTGCTCTCAGCCAGCTGCTCTTCCTAATATTGAAACAGATGTTTGATGCGTTTGTGAATCAGTTCCTGAACCAGCCATGGCTAGTTTTGACCCTGTGTATTAATTTGCTTTCAGGTTTACTGGGCAGAAGTACTTTCTTCTATTTCTAACTTTTAGCTGATTTAATACATTGTCTTTTATCTGTCAGAAGTCAAAGCTAAAATATTTCGCCTGGGGCTTGTGATAGCCTAAAAGCATGCACAACGGTCCTTGGAGCTTTGCAGAAGAATGGAAACTCTTAAAGCTTAGATGAATATTTGAGCTTTAGTTTTCATGGCGAGAAGGATAGTTAATGATTTATCACACAAACAATTTATATGCAACTAGCAGACTATCAAGTGGAAAAGAACCCTGACAGCAAGTGTGAAGATAAATTATATCCAACTAATGTGATACTGTTCTTCAGCATGAGAACTGGACTAGTATTAGAGAAAACGCAGAGAATTTTGTGTAACTATAGGAAAACTTATAGTCCTGTCCTATTAGAGTCTTGCAAGCAAACTAGTTAAATGTAGTTTAGATAAAATTAGTACAAAATGAGAATCCAGCTGGTTTAAATGTATTTTCAGAAAATAGCAGACATTTCAGAAATTTAATGTCAGGTAGGGTGAATTGAGCTTGTGTGAAGGTCTTAAGTGATAAAATAGGAAGTACTTGCAAAATGCGTGGATGACAATCAGAGGAGGGCTCCAAAGGCTTAGTGGGATAGCTGAGATCAAATCTAGATGAAATTCAGTGCAGACAAGGACAGAGTGCTTAGAAAGGAGGAACAGACTGTGTAAATATAAACAGGTCAGCATCTGTGCAGGCAGCTATTAGGAGAGAACTTGTAGGTTGTGGAGAATGACAACATGGTGGTGATGTTCCTTCTCAAGCTTACAAACAGAAACAGGCTGGGCAAGGATCTCAGTGTGCTGAATATCTAATAAAACGGCAGATTTAACTAAACGCAGATAAATATGAAGTAAGGCATGTGGCAAAAACAATTTGAACTTGGGGTCTCTGAACTACCAAGTTACATTCAAGAACAAAATCTTGGTGGTTTAATAGATATTTCTATGAAAACATTATCTCAGCACTCTGTAGCAGCCAAAGAAGAAAACCGTGTTGGGAATTACAAGGAAAGGAGTAAGAACAGAAAGTGTAATATTATGTCATTATCTATAGCCATTATGGCCATGTTTTGAATGTTAACTGCTCAGATTTTTCTCGATTTCAAAAACAGAGTACTTGAAAAAGCTAAAAAGATAGCTAACATGATCGAAATTATGAAAATCAGAGGAATGGAACAAAGATTAGGGCATTTCAGCCTAGAAGACAGCTGGCAAGTATGAGAAAGATTGTGAAGAATATGGCTGTGTAATGACTGCTCAGCATCTCCTTCAGGGCAATGACAAAGCACCCATCAGAAGGAGTGGTAAGCAGTTCTGCAACAGACCAAGGGAGGCACCTCTGCATAAAATGTGTAGTTAAGCTATGGAAGTCCTTGTCAAAGGATGTTGTGAATGTTGACAGTTTCCATGGGTCAAAAAAGCAATTGTACATATTCAGGGAATAGATCCCCAAACTTTAACTCAGGAATTCATCAATCATTAAAACATTTGTTCAAACTGTATGGAATATATATATGTTTATTTCCAATAAAAGGGTATTAGTACAAATTATTTGCAAATCACAATGGTCAGAATTCATTTAATACTCTGACAAATTCTATTCAGTCAGTTCTATTTCTTTGGTATGAAAAAATATTTTAGAATATTAAAAATTGGTTAATAAAGAGTAACACATGAAGTTTAACCTTTTTATTTATAATTTACAAAAAATAATGCAAAACAATAATGCCAGAGGCAGCAATGGAGCTATACCTGTTTGCTAATATACTTGTAGCTAGGGCTCCTAACAGCAATGTGGTAAATAGCCAGCTTGTACTCAGAGCATGCCATTAACACCTCACGCTCCCTCGCCCCTCTTTTTTTTTTAAATGTCTTAGGCAGTACATGGCTGATAATGACATCCCTACTCCTTGGACTATATCTAATGTGTTTGAGGGAGAAGAGGATGAACAACATATCACAGCGATCACTGGACTGAACTGCTGAACGAGCTCTGCTTATTATAATAATCCAAATGGGCTCTAGGAATGCGCGAAGGGAGGTTGAAATATGGGATCAATAAGCAACACTTGGCATATTGAGTGACAGCAGTTATCACTCAATATGAAGCTGTGTGTCATGTTTACTGTCTGATGGGATAGCCATTGTGCAAACCATGTGCATTCTGGATGTGCTCTGGAAAGATTGTTTTGAAACAGAAAGCAAAACATGAAAAAACAAAATGCATTCTGGTTTTCTGTACATTTGGCGAAGCCAGTGGCTATCTTTTTCTACAAGTGGGTTGCACTTGCTTTTCAATTTTTGTTGGTGTCACAAATCTGCCCACTTGAGTCACATAGGTGGACATTATAGTAAAAAAAATCCTGATGCTCTTATTAACAAATGTCTTTTCTCAGTAGAAAAGAAAAACATTTTTAAAATTAATTCATGTTAACATATAGTTCAAGTAGATGGGTTAATGTGATAAAAATATTTCAGAGCTTCCTGGGCTTAAGGCCATTTTAGACAATTAGAAAGAGATCATCTGAATCTCCTTTCTAACATACATCACTGAATTTCACCTCAGTCTTGTCTAAAAGATAACTAACATTTTTTTTCAGCTACTAATGTTCCTGTTGGCTTATGAGTCCTTCAAGGGGGTAGTGCAGAGGCATTAAGTTACTTAAATCTAGCTGCAAAATTTTCAAAGAAATTCCAAAAGAAGTTCATTTATACATTTTTCTACTAACTAAATGATATTGCAGTGATTCAGAAGTTTGCCCCGCATATAATACATTTAAATTTTCAGACTAGAGATTTGGCCAAAGCTGATGCAAGCTTTCAAAAACTGGTTAAGAGCTGAGTAGTAGGTTTGAGTTTATCCCTTTGTCTCCCCTTGTATTATACGAAAACCCAGCAAAGATTTTCTACATGATACAGTACTTGTTATTTAGCTGCAGCATCCTTCACACGGAAAAGGTCTATGTATGAGATGCTCCTACTTTTTTTTCTTTGTGCTTTTAGTAATCCTAGTCTGTTTTGTAACTCATCTGGCAAATATCCATCATAGCTTTGTTCTCAAATCATGCATTTATAATTTTAATGAAATCACTGGCAAGAAGTAAAAATGTTGGGAAGCTCTCCACTGAGATCTTTAATTGACGAGATTCCTGATAAATTGTGAGATGTATAGTTTGTGTAAACACATAGCACAATTGTATATTTTCCTTAATCTTTCATTACTTTTCAATAAAAGCAAAATCAAATAGCTATTAGAAAAGCCTATTGGATGTCAACTAACAAATGTCTTCCAAAAAGTCAATAATAAAAACCAGCCACAAAGCAACAGATGTTGGTGAACAGATAAGCACAGCAACTACATCATTATTACTTTTTTATTTAGTAATGGAAATGTACATTTAAATAGCTTTATGACTGAGACAAATCAACAAAATCCAGGAAATTTGAAGCAGATGCTCACATTCTGGGGCATGTTCATGACTTGATAAGGGTGAATATGACCCATTAACATTGCAGGAGTTGCATACATGCAAAATGGAAGATGGATAATACACCCATTTGTTTTTCACGTATGCTTCTCTGAGTTTGTAACTGTCTGACTCAGCCCTATGTGCTTGGTGTCTTAAGTAGAAATATTAAGACAATGTGAAGACTCTTAGTTATTTACTTGCACTTCTATGTTTTAGGAGAAAGATTAGTTTTGCTGAGATGCCTAAGTGTGAAGGTTTCATGTTACGAACTAATGGCTACTAAGGACTAGTAATACTGGGCCAGAAATCTAACTTCAGTAGTTGCTATTTTACTCCTATATTTTCAGGGAATGATATTGGTGTGCACCTCATGCCACACAGCTACTTTCAGTCTTACTTGCTCATTCTGTCATGGCTTTCTCTGTTTATAGAGAACTACATAAAGTTACTTTCTCTAGTGTATTTTTTTAGATCTTTTTTTACTATTCTGAACTTTGTGTCTCTCTTCCTTGCTTGAATTCTTCTTTGCAATCTGCCTTATATTGCTTTGACAATATAATTGCCTAAAATGGAAATGAGTTTTCTTTGCAGCTTACAGCCAAGATTTGGTAAGTTGCCTTTCAGAAAAAAACAAAACAAAACAAAACAAAAACAGTGGTGGTGGTGGTTTGTTGGGTTTTTTTTAAAAGCAGGTTGTTTTTTTCAAGTGGATTTTAAATACTATCCTTTTCAATTTCTAATTCACATGATTACTTGTAATTACAATTACTTGTAATTACAATCCCTTCTAATCAGGCTGCTCCCTTTTACTGCTATATTTTTTCTCTCTTTCATGGGTAGACTACTGCAGTTGGTTTCTTGATGATAAAATAATTTGAAGAAAAAGAGTTCTGTGTGCTTTGCTGGTTTACT
This sequence comes from Aviceda cuculoides, assembly GCA_035590195.1. NCBI lineage: Eukaryota > Metazoa > Chordata > Aves > Accipitriformes > Accipitridae > Aviceda > Aviceda cuculoides. The sequence continues at coordinate 61,671,002 of JAVJGG010000074.1, forward strand.
AAACAACTCAAATTTTGTCCAGGATTTAGAACCTCACATAACAAATATAGTCCACTGCATTATAGCAACTGCTCAGATGCATCTTTCATTTGCATTTGCTCAAGTGCTCTAGTAATTAGGCCCTATAACAATCTCTAAATGGAATATGGGATGGTGATTTAATCCTCTCTTCAAACTTCATTTTTTAATTAAATACTTAACTTCTTCTCACTTAAACATCACTCAGATATATTGTTCTGATATTTTTTAAAAATGGTTCCTAAAATGTTGCTGATATTAGAGTGGAACATTAATATATCTTCATTGGTTGGTAAAGCAATTGTATTAGTATATTTTATGCCTATGTGACATTGCAGAAATAGATGTTCAAGTAAATCAAGGAAATTCAGAAACACAAAGATTTTCTGTTGAATTTCAAGATGTACATAAATGCAGTTTTTCCAGAAAAAAAGGAAGAGTGAAGACATAAATATTAAACTTAATAAATTTAGGTAACTTTTTGCTATTGATATTGGTTGATTTGCCCAGTGGAATTATTTGAATTAATATAACAGCCTGTCCGTGATTTGAATATGCTTATTTCATAAATAACAACCTGGAGCCCTAGGTCACTTTGAAGGCTCCTAGGTACTATGGTGACTCAGATAATGAGCAGCATTAATAACAAATACAGTTGTTGAACTTTGAGATAGGTTATTGTCTTAATGATGAGAAAGTAAATGCGTAGGAGGAGGCATGCTTACTACTGATGACAGCTGAAACGTGCAACATGACAGCTCTCTAAAATAAAACATCTATTGAATACATGTTACTTATCAAAGGAAAGCTAGATATGAATTGCTGTAAAGTGCATTTTCAAGGTTTTGTGGAAATAGGATTCACCTTCACAAAATAAAATTACTGGAACTGTGGATTCTGTATCACAAAATAGCATCTCCCAAAGGATATATCATCAAACACAAGGAAATACTAGACTGTCACTAAACATGCCATCCTCAAGCTGACAGCTGTCATGGGACCTATTCTGATAATTTATCATGGCAACCAGAATACATTGTCTTAATGAGAAAGAGCAAACTTTATGATAATTAGTCTGGGGTAGGTCCATCGTAAGTCTCTAATGCCGTCTCTCCCATCGTGCTGTGGCATTTTGGAGCTAGAAGAGCCAGAGAGTTCCTAGGCCAATTCCTCTCTTCTGCTCCCCACAAAAACCCAAAAAACCAAACAACCCCCATCCCCAATCCCTCATTTGCAAGGCATGACTGAGAGTGAGATGTACTGAGAACTTGAAAATGGTTGATAAACTGGCCAACAAGACTATTGTTCGGAAAATGGGAAATGTAATCCTCCAACCATTGCATAACAAGTTGCATAAAAGAAAGGTGCTTATAGGAAGAGAAGTAACGGTGTGTGTTGGTTTTTCTAACTATGTAGCAAAAGATGTGTAGAATACATAGTCCACAATCCAATACGTGTAGAATACATACTCCACAACCCAATATTTCACAACCAAAAAAAAAAAAAAAAAAATTAACAGTATTGGTTAAAAAAATGGGAAAAAATGAGATTCATAACTCTGAATAAACTTTTTATCATTTTTGTGTGGCTCTTAAGAAATTTTCTTTGACAAAAAATGATGTGTTTTTAAGATCAGAAGCTTGAAGAAAAGTGACTGAGCTAGCAAAATAAATTAATATAGCTACATACTCATAATTAAGCAGCTGGGTTGAGATTCAACTCCATAGTCATTTAAGAGCCAACGATCTTTGTTAATAGTAATACAAGTTTCTTCTGTGAGCATTGAAAAGAGAAAGGCATCTCCAGAGTTTTGTCCAAAACCGACCTTTAAGGAAGGTGGAATGAATCACCTTTTCAAGGTGCCTGTCTTTGTCCATTATTATACATAGACTTGTAAAAATATATTGAACAACTGGACATTCTTCAAGAAGGAAGTCTTAAAGGCTCAGGAGCAGGCTATTCCGATGTGCTGCAAGACGAACCACAGGGGAAGATGCTGGCCTGGCTGAACAGGGAGCTTTTGCTGGGACTCAGAAAAAAAAGAGCTTACCATTTTTGGAAGAAAGGGCAGGCAAGTCAGGAAGAGTACAGAGATCTTGTTAGGTCATGCAGAGAAGAAATTAGAAAGGGAAAAGTTCAGCTAGAACTCAATCTGGCCACTGTCATAAGAACAAAAAAAACCAAAAAATGTTTTTACAAATATGTTAACAATAAAAAGAGAGCCAAGGAGAATATCTGTTCCTTATTGGCTGCAGAGGGGAACATTGCCACCAAAGATGAGGAGAAGGCTGAGGTACTTAATGCCTTCTTTGCCTCAGTCTTACTAATGAGATCAGTTATGCTCAGGGTACTCAGCCCCCTGAGCTGGAAGACAGGGACGGAGAGCAGAATACACACCCCACAATCCAGGAGGAAGCAGTTAATGACCTGCTACGTCACCTGGACACTCACAAGTCTATGGGACTAGATGGGATCCATCTGAGAGTACTGAGGGAGCTGGTGGAGGAGATTGCCAAGCCACTCTTCATCATTTATCAACAGTCCTGGTCAACAGGGGAGGTCCCAGATGGCTGGAGGCTTGCCAATGTGACACCCATTTACAAGAAGGATTGGAGGGAGGATCCGGGGAACTACAGCCCTGTCAGCCTGACCTCAGTACCTGGGAAGATTATGAGCAGTTCATCTTGAGTGTGCTTCTACAGCATGTGCAGGACAACCAGGGGATCAGGCCCAGCCAGCATGGGTTCATGAAAGGCAGGTCCTGGTAGACCACCCTGATCTCCTTCTATGACTAGGTGACCCACCTAGTGGATGAGGGAAAGGCTGTGGATGTTGTCTACCTGGACTTTAGTAAGGACTTTGACACTGTCTCTCATGACATACTCCTTGAGAAGCTAGTGTCTCATGGCTTGGACAAGTGTACTCTTCGCTGGGTGAAAAACTGGCTGGATGGACAAGCCCAGAGGGTTGTGATGAATGGAGTTAAATCCAGCTGGCGGCCATTCACAAGTGGTGTTCCCCAGGGCTCAGTATCGGGGCCAGTTCTCTTTAGTATCTTTATCAATGATCTGGATGAGGGGATCGAGTGCACCCTCAGTAAGTTTGCAGATGACACCAAGTTGGGAGGCCGGGTTGATCTGCTTGAGGGTAGGAAGGTTCTGCAGAGAGATCTGGACAGGCTGGATGGATGGGCTGAGGCCAATTGTATGAGGTTCAACAAGGCCAAGTGCCGGGTCCTGTGCTTCGGTCACAACATCCCCATGAAGAACTATAGTTTTAGTGAGGAGTGGCTGGAAAGCTGCCCGGCAGAGAAGGACCTGGGGGTGCTGGTCGACAGCTGGCAGAATATGAGCCAGCAGTGTGCCCAGGTGGCCAAGAAGGCCAACAGCATCCTGGCCTGTATCAGAAATAGTGTGGCCAGCAGGAGCAGGGAGGGGATTGTTCCCCTGTACTGGGCACTGGTGAGGCCGCACCTCGAGTACTGTGTTCAGTTTTGGGCCCCTCACCACAGGAAAGACATTGAGGTGCTGGAGCGTGTCCAGAGAAGGGCAACCAAGCTGGTGAAGGGTCTAGAGAGCAAGTCCTGTGAGGAGCGGCTGAGGGAATGAGGGTGTCTTATCCTGGAGAAGAGGAGGCTCAAGGAGACCTTATCGCTCTCTGCAACTACCTGGAAGGAGGTGGTAGCCAGGTGGGGGTCGGTCTCTTCTCCCAAGTAACAAGCAATAGGATGAGAGAAAACAGCCTCAAGTTGCGCCAGGGGAGGTTTAGATTGGATATTAGGAAAAATTTCTTCACTGACAGGGTTGTCAAGCATTGGAACAGGCTGCCCAGGGAAGTGGTTGGGCCACCATCCCTGGAGGTATTTAGAAGAGGTGTAGGCGTGGTGCTTAGGGACATGGTTTAGTGGTGGACTTGGCAGTGCTAGGTTAAGGGTTGGGCTCGATCTGAAAGGACTTTTCCAACCTAAACGATGCTGTGGTTCTATGTTTCTATGATTCCTGCACAGGCGTGCTGAGCCGTCACGGGTCGGGGGCCAGCGCTTCTGCGGTGATTTGCTGTGCGTCTCCCCTTGACCGGGAGGCAGCCCCTGGGGGGGCGATCACCTCGCTCAGCTGCACGAGAGCCAGAAACATGCTGGTTTTCTGAGGTTTTGATTTTTAACCTGACCGGCAACAGCAGGGATTGAATTATCTTCTCAGGGAGAAGGCGGCTTTGTGCACCAGCCGCAGTGCTGAGAGCAGCTGTGACTGCCTGACCCTGAGACAACTTAGCTCCGGTGCCTCTGCTGAGAAGTCAGATCTGGTTCATCTGGATCTGGTTGTAGGCTCAGTTTAATTAATCTTTTCTTCAAAGCAGATTAAATTGGTTGCTTTGCAAAAAAAAAAAAAAAAAAAATTACCCTTTGCGTTTTTTTGGTTTTTTTTTTTTTTTTCAGTATCCAGCTGGGCACGAGAAATTAGGTGGATT
>JAVJGG010000074.1:61681586-61718406 GCA_035590195.1 Aviceda cuculoides
TTTTTAATCTGGAGGAAGTTCAGCTCTTACAGCTGCGAAGGAAAACTCAGAGAGCTTGTGGGATTAACTTTATTCAACAGTGTCTTTAGTTGCCAAGTTACTAGGTCATGATAAACTGTGGTGAGCCAGGCAGCCTTCACTTATACTTGTGGTGACATTGTCTGTCTGATGTCAGACAGTCAGGATAATTCATAACACCTCCAAAATACTAACAGTAGTGAAAATTTATTAGATTTAAGACTTTTTCCCAGAATAAGGCACTGAATGCACGGTGTAGATGGACATAGCAAATCTATCTAAATTTTGGAAAGGCAGCTCTACAGACAGCAAAAGGCTGGTATTTTATGAAAATCACGCTTTGTTCACTTACGTCCATTATGCAGATGCATTCCAAGTGATTCTTAAAGCAAATCCATCAGAAAAGTTTATGGTTGAAAATACTTAAAATGTCTAGGCTTCTAACAAGGAGAATAGTTAACAAAAGACAAGAAGAGTCCAGCTATCTGAACTCAGCAAAGCCTTTTATTGTAAAGTAGATGAAATTATTAAATGATGCTAGATTACCTGAACTGAGTCAAAATCTGATCAGGAAGGGTAAAATGTCTTGAAGCTTTCTTAACAGCATAATAGACATGAAATCAATGCACTCCACAGCTGTGCTTCCTGATTTCAGCCATGATTGACTGATGATTCAGCTTCATCTGTTACAGTCAATTGTCAATTTACAGAAATACCATTGAAGTAATTTCCAGAATTTCTTTATTCATTCAAATAAATATTGTCTTTTCTTTAGAATTGTGAATCTGATAAAAATGATTTAGTGTACTGGCAACTAATGATGCAAATCCGCATAGCACTCAACATTTTATTTGAATGTAACCTTGCAATACAATCTATAATCACAACTTCACTTCTACATAATTTAAGAATATAGAGCAACAAAAGTCTGACTTACACCTTGTAGATAGGGCAGAAAGAAATCCTGTTATGAAACTAAGTTGAAAATCACTGCTGGGAACTTTTGAGATCTCTATTTTCCTTTTACTAATGTTTTTAAAAGTACTAGCAGTTGTGTTCCAAAATTCTGGTTTTAGGATGAGTAAAGTTTCTGTACGAAGCTCAGGATTCCCTTTACTAGTTAATGCAGCTGTAAAGCTTAGCACAAATTCCCAGAGTAATACAGCCAAAGTCACATGAAATATTCCAGGTAAATCTGGGGAAATTGCTCAGATTTTTGTATGGGTTTTCACCAAGACAGTCTTTCTTATGAGGGAAAGTAGTTCTCAGCTGCAGATGTTGGAAATACAGAACACATTGTCTCTTTCTGACCAAAATATGTACATGGTAATGAAGCAGTTTCTTCCATGAGTTGGAAGTAAAGAAATGAGAGGAAAAAAAAAAAAAATTAGACTAGAAATCACGTCCTTCCTTCCCCAGAAATTTTTTCCTGGATTAAAACTGGAGCTCTCTTCAGTCATATTTCCTCTTTCATCTCTGTGCTTCTTTAACATCTCTTACTACTTCATTGTCCCCTATCTCCTACCTGTTTTTATGATTCTTCTGGTAGATACGCGCCTCTCCTTACTTTCTCAAAGTTCTATGATATTCTGTGTGAAGCCTTTTTCTTCTCCTTTCCCATGGCCTTAATTAAAACTTCTACATGCTCAAAAGCTCACCTAGATGCACCTGGCTCCAGGGCTGGTACACTGCTTTTCTCTAGGTCCTTGACTTCTCATGAAAGAACATTGTTCTACCACCTCTGAACAAAGGTGCTTTATTTATCTGCTTCAACAAATATGCTATATTCTACATAATCTCACCTGTGAAACTAAGCAACAAGTGTTTACTATGAGGTCATATTTTGTTGGACCAGTAAGTAAAAGAGAGCATAATGCAAGACAATATGATCTGTTTTTATAACTTGAAATATAATGCGAAAAAGGCAGTAAGTTAATAGCTTCTTTACAAAGATTACCCAGTACATCAACTGTATTTGTCTGTTCAGGGAATGTGCACTACTCATACTTTTCCCCATGTGTTCTCATTCATGCTTTCTCTTATTTTCTTTCTGAAAAGAAGAAAAAAATTCTGGTCGGATCCTTCTACTACAACTTTCTACTTCAGCTTTTTGGGGTAGAAACATTGTTCATATGAATCTGTTGTTCACATGAAAGCAAATCTCCATCATGGATGCACAGTTGTATCTGACTTCTCTACAAGAAGTCTCTGTCTTGCAACCTCATAACATGGCGAATGGTGGTAGCTGTTGTTCCTATTTTCATTATCAAAAGAACTATGCTGAAAATTTGTTGGATATATGAAAAACAGCATGATGGCATTTTCCTTCATTTCCGTGAGGGTATGAGAGGACAAGAAGTCTTCACTGACTACATTTCAGGACATCTTTCTAAAACTGATTTTTTGTTTAAAAATAATCTTAATTTTCCACTCATTTTTTAATAACAGACTGGCTTAAAGTATATTGCTTTCTGCAAACTGCCATTTCTACACTTTTTTTTTCAAGAATTTAGTAGTGAGCAGGTTTGGTTTTTTGGATTATTATTTTTTTCAGGGTAAGTGTAATTCTCTGTTATTTATTTGAAGTATACATAAAGACTCAGTCCTGGCTGCCTTGGGAGAGCTGGGAGGTGGCAGTGTGCCCCTTCCCACTGGGACGACGATGCTGTATGCATGGGGACATCGAGCAGCTGGTGACAAAGAGCTGCCCTTGTGCAAGACACTGCCAAACTGTGTGCCATGAGGTCACTTGGGAGTGTACATTTTTGCTTTTAATGCCCCCAAGATTTTATTTTTCTTAATGGTCAAAGCCATTACCAGTGGAATTAATTTCTAAATTATGATTCATGCTGAGGATGTATGTCAGCAGTTTGTATGGGAATTGGGTACTGGTGATAGTGCCAATATCTTTCTTTGTGATTTGGAGTATTGAAGAGGTGTGTGTATGTAAAGTTCAGGAGGTTGCTGTATTAAAAAAAAACCAAGTTGTATTTCAGCCCCAGCTACTGAGATTGATTGTTTGGGAAGACAGGTGTAAGTCAGCTTTGCTGCTGGAATCACCTCTACTTTGAGTTAGTTTATTTGTTACTGCTTCTACCTTACAATCACATATTTTTGAGATTGAATAATACTATGTTAAGTACTTTGAGTTGTACACAGCTCACATTTTTAAAGCTATCCAGGCTTTTTGCTGCCTTTAACAATGTTGCCTAAGCTCAGTTTTCTGAGGGATTTAAGCCCTTAAGAATCCAGGATGGGACTTGCTCCAGGTTAGGACAGCTGTCAGTATAAAGTGGTGATCTATGCATGTATGACAGATGTCGGAGCTACTGTAGTCAACAGGCAGCTAGTCAATACTGTCAGAGTAGCTTAAAGATCAATGGAGCTTGCCATCCAGACACCTGGTGATGGCTAGCCGAACAAACCTTTTCAGAGGAAGAAAATAGGAATGTACTATTGTCATCTAATCTGCCTTGTCTGTCTGTGTCCTTTTAGTGCACAGAAAATGTAGTTTCAGTTAGTTTAACATTTTAGCCTTCTATTGTGCCTGCCTGCAGATTTAAGGGAAGACCAAGCATGCCATAGAATTCAGTCACTACATATTTCTAAGGCATTTGGGGTATGAAAAGGGCTGCAAATGTTCTTGTTCTGAGAGATGAGAACTTATTTCCTCCAAAATCCAGGTACGTTAGTGGGCTTTTTACACAGATGCATGGTTCTTTTAAAAGTTTTTGTACCTTGAAAATTACAGAATTAGTTCTTAATGGTCAAAATGTTTCTAGTGAAAGTGGGGGCTTGGACACATTCAGATGCTTTTCTCAAATATATTATGGTTCAGGTTAGATTTTTTTAAGAATTATTTGCTGTGAAAGGAACTAAGAAAAGTTTAGAATATGAAAAATTATATTCAATATTCCATTAAACCAGAGAAAATCAGTCATATCTGTCTGTCAGATTACATTCTTTCCAAGTCTTTCTATGTAACACTATCATTGCAAAATTTGAAAGCATTTCACACACAGAAACCCAAACTCGCTGAAATATATTGAATAAGTACTTGAATAAGTCATTTGACTTAAACTAAACTGCCTCAAAGTCATCCATGAATTGAAGGTGGTGTAGATACCTGGTTGGAATGTTCATTTCTATGCTTCCTTCTGTAAAACCTTCTAATTAATATACATTCATTACATGATAGGCAAGTGGCATACAGTCTGTATGTCAATGCAGGTAGTATTTCAATGGAAGTACTTTATGATGGTTGTTTAGAAGGCTAGCAAACTTATTTGGATTACACCATTCTAACTAGATATTGCTGTATAACTAGAGCTTGCAAAAGTTTTGAGACAAACGCTAATTTAAATTAAAAAATAACCCCAACAATAAAAAAAAAAGACAAAAAACCAAGGCAAAGCCTGGTTATCTTTAGCTCTGAATTCCCTGAGTTGAAACTTGTTGAAGCTCAGGAGTATATTGGAGGAAAGAATTATCATATACCAGGGCTACTCTTAAAGTCTTTTTGCAAGTCATACACTTTTGGCCATTGATGGTGATGAGGCATGGCTCTGAATGAACCTTTTTCTAGTCTAGGACAGATGATCTTATATGTATATTTTGTTTGAAATTCTGTATAAATTTGATACTGTTTCAAAGCTAGTGTTTTTTAAAACCGCTTATGTAATTCCCTAGCAATCAGATAACTCAGTTTGCAGGAGTCTCATCTTAATGTCTTTGTGCTGAAAGGAACTGAACCGCTGTGTTTAGATTTCTTAGACACTGATAAAACTCATGTATTTATATTTTCTGATTAGGGTCGTCTTCTGTCTAATTTGGTCTAATCTGGTTAAGATATTTAAGGATTAACTGAGTAAGTGAGTCAGTGGAAGAGTAGCTCTTCAGACTGGTAGTGCAAGTACTAGATTAAGAGCCTATGGTTCACTAAACCTGCTCCAGTGTTTATTTAAATTATTTATTCAAAGAGGAGCAAAAGGAAGAATACGGACAAAACAGGCTAAAGAACCCTAGATCAGAATGCCAGAATCCTTCTGTGTCAGTAAGGATTTTCTCCCCATCTCTTTTTTGACAGAAGATAGCAATGATAGGTGCTTTTTCTTTATGTGGTTTCTTACCATTACACTTTTCGTAATGAAAATGCTAAGTCTGAATTAGTGTTTCAAAATATTTACTAGGTCACTAATATTCCTTAACAGACCATACAAAATAGAATAGTGAATTTGATACTCAGCAAAACAGTGCAGGTATTTACTGCTTAACATTTGCCCTTATATTTGTGAGTTCATCCTCTTCTGTGTCATAGTAAAATACTTCTTACAGAATAAATCTTATAGTATTGAGTCCTATTAAAGCATACTGATGATTTCTGTGAAGATGTTTATACTTGTTTTCTTTAAATTTAGCAAATGAAGTATTTGTGGTAGTTCATCACTGAACTATAGCTTCAGTTCCGTGTGCATTGTGAATCACCTGAACGATAGGCAACTTACTGTGTATTTCACATGAAGTTTCTCTTGCAAGGTACACAGAAGTTGCTCTATTTAGAAAGAGCTGGCTCCGTGTAGCTCTGTATTTTGCTCACTGCTGTCATGCTGGAATCATTGAACCACTATATCTTTGAACTTACTACATTATTTTGTCTTACTAAAAGATCAACTAACCTAACAAACAGGTCCCTCTGTCCCTCTTTTTATCACAATCCGAACTATTTCTCTTGATTGGAGGAATGAGCTAGTTAAGGATGTGTTATTATTTTAGATGTAATTGATAGAAGTGAGAGAAACGGGTTTTATTATTTTGAACACTAGAGGGCACGAAAGCGTGTTTCCAGAGAGAGAGAGAAATGCTTTGCAAGTAAGTTAAAGCACTTCTGAAATCCCACAGCTGTCACGATCTCAAAAGCTATAGGGAGCTGGATTGGTTTACAGCATCACAGAATCACTCAGGCAGGAAGGCACTTCTTGAAATCCTCTAGTCCAGTCCCCCCTGCTCAAGCAGGGTCACCTGGAACAGGTGGTCCAAGACCACGTCGCTTGATAACTTTACAGCTTTAATTGTAGTATTGCTGTGCTTTGAACGTGAAGTGACCAAAACTGTTATGCTATAGTATTGTGTCATTTTTTATTTCAGTCAACAAATCTTCAGTAAATTCATTATAGTGAATTTTCTTCAGTCACTTGGAACAACACATGGTCTAATATTACTTCTGGATCTGTTCAGCTTTTAGGTAACTTTCAATGTAAGCATTGCCTCTTTATTTCATCCTCTTCTGTAAGTTAATTCTCATTATTTGTGTAAGGAACTTTATGATAGTATTTTTAAGTTTCAAGGACTTAAGGAGATAATTAATGGGGATAGATACACTGAAAAATTAATAACAATATAATACTTTTTCCCGCCTGCAGTATAATTCCTTGTTTAAAGATGCAGTTTATATTACGACAGTTTTTGATTACATTGGAGTCATGTGTTAAGCAAGATTCCAGTCCTGGTTCAGATACTGATTTCCTTTTTGATTTAGGTTAAATCAGCTAAGTTCCCTACTTCAGCTACCATTTTTGTTAAATGAGAAAATATTTTACTTCCAGATAGATAATTTGCTTTTTTAATAAGCTGGTGGGGGGGAAAAAAAAAAAAGTGATATTTAATAAGTAGTTTCACAAATGAGGTTCTCTTTGAATACAAAACATATAGTATGTCAGTTCAGGCAATTTATTCAGGAAAACCGTAGTACTTCCTGGGAAGCTTGCATTTTAAATCAATGTTTACATATTTCAGACAAGAATGTTGTTTCTGCTCTTTTCTTGCAGGTAACTCTTCTGCATTTTTCCAGTGCTTTTGTCTGCCATGTTGACTACCATTCTACTCATTTTCATGGGGTATATTTTTCATGGCGGTTAAAACAAAACCAGTTTTCTAATTCTCTAGCAAATGGGTCCTGGGCAGTCCTAATGGCTTTCCTCTAATTGTTCCTTTCTTTTGAACAAGACTTCGATACATAACACGTATGTCCCCATTTAAGACCTTAACCTATAAATATTGTCTATCATCTTTGAAAGACAGATTAACTTGCCTATCTGAGCATCAGGAGAATTGATACATGCTTTTTAACTGTCACGCAGAGAAGCAAGGCTGAGTTGCAAAGACTTTTAAGACTCAGATTTCTCAAATCTTGCTGGCAATGTTAGTTCTATCTTCTCATGCTCAGGCATTAAAGTAGGATCTTTATTTCCATCTTTACAAGAGATCATTTAATACTACACGTGATGCAAACAGGATTTCTTATATGTTTTAACAGTAAATTCGGTAAATTAAAATGTAGAATATAAACATAGCTTGTTTCTTTTACATTTCAGTACTGTCCAATGGTCTTCCATTTTTGCCCTTGTCCTAAGGCACGACTTCTCAAATTAGCTCTGATCTAATTGGCTCTGATGCCACTTCTGTTGCAGTCAGCTAGAAGTTTCCTGCCAAATAGTTCTTGAAATCCCGCTAAAAACATAGGATTAGAAGTGTTCAAGGCAAGGAATGACTCTAATTCATGATTCTTTGAAAGGCCTTTGAGGAATCAGAGGATTGTTTAATGTCCATAGGAACAACTGAAAACTTTCCTAGGTAATTTGCTGAATATATGTTTTCCTTACTTGTGAAATCCACTTTCAATGAGGCAGCTCCAAACATGAGTCAAAGGTGCCTGGTAATTGTTTACACAAGCTCTTCAATTTCATTTGTACTAAAATTAGGTTTCTCAGTAATTCTTGAGACGCCATTTGTCCTTGAAGTATATCAGCATCCCTTGAAAGAATAGATGGATACAAGAGCTTTGATTTAAGCAATGATTTTAAAAATCATGACCACAATGCATATTGGGACAGTATCTCTTTGATTTGTAAAATAATTTTTGTAAATACAGGTCATACAATTTATTGGAAAATTATCAGGAATGAGAACATTTCTATACCACATGTTATTTAATCTGGCTACCTTTTCAAAAACAATACTTTCAGTTGTGGCTTTTACAGAATTTTGTATTTTATAACTCTTTAAGCTGCAGATCAGTGTGCAATGGTTGTGTAACGGCCATAGATGAACATATAATTCTGTACCAGGGATAACATCTGCCTGCACAGGCTGCAGGAGTTGCCAATGAATTCAGAGAACGCTGCTCAGTAAAATCTCTTTGTGCAAACTCCATCGAACACTTGGCTAGACAGATTTCAATAGCCTTAACAATCCTTCCTGGTCTAGCACCTGCCTTTCCTTCATGATTAAACCAACTTATTTCTGAGCTTATGTCTTTCCTGGATTTCATTCTGATATTCCCTTCTTGATGCTATGTCACCTATAGTAGGTAGTGTCTGTATGCATGTTTAATGAAAGAGCTACCTGTTTAGCCTGGTACATTTTTGACATATCTTATCTTGCTCTCTGGTATTAGTATTTTAATTTCTAGGAAAGCATTTCACACTTTTTTTTATCTTACATACATTTAGCTCTCCATGTGATTTGGTTCCAGCACAGACACAGTCATTTTAGTTTCTGAGTGAGAGCTTGCTGCTTCGTGGCATGGCTTTAGTAGCAATGATCAGAGCACCAAACTTTCACTCACTTTAAATTAGTCACCACTATTTAACAATAATTTCCACACAACAGATATATTAGAGGCCACAAATAGTTCATGACTAATGAGACAAAACCCTTCATACGTACATCTCAAATCAGGTTATATTGTAATCTGTAAAACTAACGCTAGCAAAAAATCACATTGCTGTGAAGTTACTGAAAGAAAGAAACTCAGATATTTTGTGATGCTTTCAGATTTTTTTTATATTTCCTATTTACAGAATTGGTGTGTGAGTGTGTATGTCTGTGTATGCATGTGTGTATGTCTTCCTTCTAGATAATTTTTAACCCTGTATGATTTCCACGAAATTTAATGGTTTTATAAGAATCTGGGAGATAATTAAACTGCTAGAAGTTCACGATTAGGGAAGAATAGATCTGTAAAACATCCTAGAGCTGCTCTATTGACAGAAAGGCTGCAGGTTATGCCGACTCTTTATCTAATTCTTAAAAGAGAGCATTCTTGTGAATACTCCAACCTCAGTAATAGTATCAGTACTACAAACCACTTCAGAAACTGTTGTTCAAGTGAAAAGTTCTTGCAGAAATATTCCCATGTAGTCACCTATAAGGCAGCCAGGTTTTTTTCTGCAGAAACAAGGGCTGCAGAATTAAGCATTAAAGCCAACAAGGGATGATAAGTAATAATAATCAGAAAGAATTTGCAGTGAAAAGAGGTAATAGTCCTGGGTAGAATCTTATTTAAACTTAACAAAATATAGTCAGAACATGTATTTTTCTTGATGCTTAGTCCCCAGTGAAATAATTGGTGATTTTTTTTTCTCATTGAACACATTAATAGGGCCAAGCTGGTATCATAAATAATATATTCAGACTTTCTGACCTGTTAAAATAGATAAGTGATGGAAGAAATGAAAGACTGAAGGAAATGTACTTGCCTTTTGAGGGGTTGAAAGTTCAGACTTTGAGTTTATTACTCAAAGTCAGAATTAGGCAGGGTGTTTTCTGCTGGGGTGATTCTTTTTTCAGGTGGAAAAGGAATACTTCAGTCAGGATGCTTTCAGGACAAAATACCTCTGTTATGGAAGTATAACATTCTGAACAGGAATAATATAAAAAATGCAAGTTAGAAGAAATTTTACGAAAATAAACTTCAAGTTATCTAACAACTAAATGAAATGTGGAAAAAAATAATTTTATTTAATTCTAGATCATGTATTCTTAGCCTTCCAATATAAAATTTTATTGAGGTAGGTCTGTATGAAACTCTACACACTATCATGCTATTGGGGAAAATTAAAATGCACGTTTATCCTATATTCAAATGGTTTACTCCTAATTCTTGTTTTGTCAGTTGTCTTTCATTCCTGTCTCAGTAATGGCAAGGGAGCAGAAAAAAATATGGAAAAATACCTTGCCTGTAATAAAGTGTGCATAAATATTATTAAACTGCTTAGAATTCAGATTGTGAAAGCCATCTTTTTGAATAGTGAGTATATATTTTATTTTAGCTACATAATATTCAGTGGCATTTTGTTTGGAGATGTCCGACTAAACCATCAGGCAATGTTTGAAAACAGAAGGACTAACTCTGGGAGAAGCATCTGTAAAATACTGTATACTAATGTAAACCATTCTGTCCACTGTAGTGACCCCAGTTTGAACTCTTTCAGAGTTTCCAGTTGTTGATAAGTACGCGTTTTTTAAACAACAAAGTTTATATATTGCTGTTGTTGCGATAGAAACTGTAACATCCTTTTTCTCAAAGTACAACACTGCGTACAGTAGACCAACACGCTTTGGGAAGGCTGCCCAGGGAAGGAGCATGACTGTGCTATGCCGGAGCCACGAAGGGAGCATGCAGGAAAGCTCCATTGCTTTCCACAACTTACAAACTAATAATCTCAGTTGTTTTTTCTGTGTCCGACATTTACCGCTACCTCCTCTGCGAAAACAGGAACCAGTGGTCCTGTCTACTTCCTGGTAGCTCGAGGGGCAGTTGGTTGAGCTGCAGCCCCTGTGCCCCCATGGCACGATGTGCTGCCAGTGTAACATTCCCCCCGCCACCCACTCAGGACGGCGCGTGTCAAATGCAGTTGACGAAGCTGACCTAGGAGTTTGTCACAGGTTGCACCCAACCAACAAGATCAAGGTGCGAGGGGGAGCCTACTTAAAGAAACTGTGTTAGGAGTCATAGTGTCCAGGTCCAGGCAATACTTCTGTCACAGGCTCTGTTGAACAGCATGGTCCATCACATGTCCCAGTGCTGTGGTGGGTTCCCATCGTATGACCCAAAGCATAGAGCTGTGTTAGAGTAAAATGGAGGTCTCTGCAAAAAGGTGATCGCCACCATTGACGAGTCTTCTGGCCACTGTCCCCTTAAAGCTGTAATCTTTTGAGCTTTGGGTACATTGAGAGGAATTTAGGGATAAAACTTAGTCCTTTGAGTTCTAAAATGTGTCAGCACAGCTGGGAAAGTGAACCGACTCTGTAAAAATATTTATGCCTGTCACCACACCTGCTTACTACCAAGAGCTTTTCCACTTACATGACTTCAGCTGGCCAAAAAAAGAGTCTAATTTCATGTGGGTTTGTGTGCTCATTATTAATTTTATATATATATATATATATAATTTCACATTTTTTATTACAAAAAAACCCTATTTTGCTATTCATTTATTTGAACCTTTTCTACAAAAAATAGCAGTAGTTTAGCTGTCTGGGAGAACAGTAAAAGAAATGTTTCTTTAATGGTTCACCCTTTGTAGATCCTGAAAGCCATCAACAATGACATACTATAGTGGTGCCACTGACCAGCTAGGAGGTGAACCTGATAGCCCAATGTCTGTCAAAAATGTAGAGCAAAAGTTGCAATCACAAAACTGCATAGAATGTCAAAGATAGTGCACCATAAATGTTTATTACAGTATGCATTTCTATAAGAGGTCTGGATTATCACTAAGTGCAATGACTGATTTTGCCTCTTTTATAAAAAAACTAGAGATTTGTTTGCTCACACTAGTGAGCTATTTTTTCCACAAAACACTGCCTACAAATAGCAACTTAATGTCAAATAATTTTATGTTCTTTGAGTGCTTCTAGAAACATTTTCTTTTTGTCTTGAAAGAAAAGAAAAAAGTTAGTAAGAGCTAGAGACTTCCCTGTAAAAGTCAAGGTGTATTACAGAGTTATTTTCTCCTTCATTTCCTTGAATTTCCATAAACACTGTCATTTGTTTTGATACAGTGATCTGCTGCATGCCACTGTATAGTGACAATAAGTTGTTTTGATATCAAGGTATAAATTTAGTCTTTAGTAATCTTGTAAGAAGCTTATTCCTGTGACCTTATTGAGGTTGGCTGCATTAGCAGGTTTAGTGCAATAGCAAAGGAAGGGCACTAAGGCGGAAGAAAGAGAGCTCATAATAAGCATGTTTGGTTCAGTTTTCTTTATCAAAAAAGAAAAAAAAATGTTGCTGCTGTATTAATGTGTTGTACAAAATTCTTTTTAGAAACAGAATGTGAAAAGGAAACATAACTGGAAATATTAAGTTACTTAGGATGTAAGTATAGAAATGCAGCCTATCCTGGTTTTATTTGCCAGAAGACGAATTGATTTTGGCAATGCTTGCATCCAGTATTATTATTCAGGTATGTTTAAAGTGATCTATTAATCACTGAAATTTTAATGATACCATGATTGTAAAGAAGACTATAGCTTATGATACCCAGAAAGCACCTTACTAACCATTGTTGGAATGATCACAATTCTATTTCTGTGGAAATTAGATTCTATATAATTATAATTTAATTATATAGTGTATTCTTTAAATTGCTCAAAAATAATGTGACTTATGGCCTGGAAACAGTGATTTCACCTCTGAATCCCATATATTCAAAACTTATTTCATGGTGTAGAGAGATTTCTTGTCAGTTGATCTGGTAGTGCATTTATCAGTGTAACAGGAGAAAAATGGTTCCTCCAAAGGGCAAAATATACCCAATTATAGTTTATTTATAATTTTTCTGAAGAGTGTAGTTTCTCATAGTACCCTTTGCCATGAAAATAGCATATTTCGTCAGATAATTGATTGATAGATATAATTTCTTCCTGGGAATTTATTTTTCTAATTCTATGACCTTTTCCAGTAGAGCCCTGAGTAATCCTAAATTTTCATTTTTAAGCTTGCTCTGGGTGAATAGTCAATTTCTCCTCCATCACCTTTCTCATGAATAGAAGTATCTGGGTTAGCTTTGTTTCAAAGATCACCTGAATTAGAGAATCCTCTGCTTACCAGTGCTGGGAGATGGTTGCCACATTCAGAGATGGTAGAGGAAGTAATGGTGGCCTTGCTGGCATGACCTCAGCTGGTGTCAGAATTGAACTGTAGGCTGTTGTTTGCATTCAACATTGCTAGTGCTAGGCTGAAACAATTGCATGCAAGAGTTGGGGCTTGAATTAAAATTGAAAATAAAAACCAAACCAAACCAACCAACCAACCAAACAAACAAAAAAAGTCAAAGCAGCAGAACAAACAACAAAAAGACACAGAACTGGAATGACCCCAGGTAGCAGGGAACTGAGTTCAGTTCTCAAAGTCACTGGTGGTAATTCAGTATTGGGAGTGATGTCTTTGAGAAAAGCTGCCAAGAGGCCTGAAAATCATCTACCGGTCTGAGACGTACTTTCTTAGAGCGGCTGATCTCTCGTAGATGATTAAGCCTTTTCAGAAAAGCTACTTAATGTTATAAATTGATTCTCTTTAGAAACCATGAGGAAGGAAGACACACTTGAAGAGAGTTAAGAATTAAAAAAAGAGGCAGTTGAGGGGTTCGTGGACATGTTTTCAAGAGCAGTTTTACTCCCTGATTACTAGCTCCTTACTGTGCCTGGGGGGACCCATTGGGGGACATGGCAGATTTGGGTTTGGGGTACTGTTTGGGGGGTTGGGGTTTTTTTCTGCATACTCCTTAGCTGTCTGATGCCAGCCGAAACAGATTGTTCAAATATAATCCATATTAAAAACACTTTCAACATACTGTTAAGAGTTCGAAGGCTTTTGTCTGGGCAGCCGTGAGTAATCAGACCATTGTCTATTTCTGGTCTGCCTTAGTTCTACGGTTCTGTGCTCTTTAGTGGCTGCTCTAACTATCCAAGGGTTTACCATAAGAGTTCTCACTTGAATAATGCGATAAGAGCCCTGAATATAGGAAACGTTCATGCAAAGGGCATGTCTCATGCAGCAGGAAATCCCAGTTATCCCTTCTAGCCTGTGCTCTCAGCCAGCCACATCTCTGCCAAAGCATACCGGAGGAAAAGGACGTTCCCTTACACAGTTACAAGCGCTTCATGATTAGTGCAGGGCACCTCCAGCACAACTGTCCTGCTTCCCCTCAGGAATATATTTTTTAGACGATTTTAGAATTAACTTCGCCAATGGCCTTTCAGTGGGATCCTTTTGGAGCCTATACCCCTCGTCCATCTCCAAGAAATAAGATGAGATTTCGCTTTTTGAAGTCCTACAGGTATCTCTTCTAGTGGCTTACGGTGTAACTGACAGTGATAATAGTTGCAACTGTGGCTCTTTTTTATTCTTCTGTGGGATTATAGTATGGAAAAATTTGGAAATGTCTTCTATTAATTGTGACTCTCTTGAGCTCTTAAAGGCTTTGCTGAACTTGTATATCAGGAAAATAGTAATTGTTTCTGTGTGATTAGAAAGTATTTTGAATAAGTGACCATGGAAGTTCGTGAAACTGCCCTTTTCAAGCAAATAATAATTTTGAATCTTTTTTGCACTCCAAGTTGGGGAAAAAGTAGATTAACATTTATGTCGGTATTCTTATAAGAATATTAATTCTAAATATTATCAGAACTTATTATAAGTAAACATATTTAATTATAAATAGGACACACAGTACAGCATACCAAATCTGAATTAATATTTGTAGTTGAGGGGCTTTTGCATAACCAGAAAACCTAAATACTTTTGTGTTCAACATTTTAAAAGTAAGTATAACCAATGAAAAAAACAGCAGATTCTATTTTTTCCTTAGCTGTTATTTAAAAATAATAATAGCAAAGTATGCTTTCCATTATCTATCATACTGCTTTTAGCAATTGAACCAATACTTGTTTGCCAACTTCCTTGCTTTTATCTGTAATAGAGGTAATATAAATTTTCATATATAAAATTCTTAAGAGAAGATCCTCCCATTTGTATATAATGCATTGAAGAACTTACTTCATATTGTCTTAATGATAACTTTTTAACGTTAATTGATGCAACACAGTCACATTTATTTGGACATGTGTACAATATCAGATGCCTAAGCAGCTAAATGCTTTGTGTAGGATTATCGATAGCAAACACTGTCTATGTGAGTACCGTAAAAAAAAAATGGCTAGGTACAGTCCAACTTCTCTCAGTGTTTTCCTTTGCAAAAGCTAGGTTGTTCACACAGAGGGAGCTGGTTTTATCACAAAAAATAATAATAACAGATAAAGGGACTTGAATAGACAATAAAAATTTGGCATCTGTAATAGTTTCTAAAAGTTTAAAACTAGATCATATAGTTAAACTGAGATTCTCTTAAGGCAATCTTTTTATCAGGGATTTTTTTGCTTAAAGAAGGATACTCACATTTCTTTTACAAACTTCTATCAATGTTTCAGAAGCATAAAGAAAAATATTTCAAGTAGCATGTTAGTATAGGATCTGATTATTTGGTTACATGTAAATATAGCACATTGTTTAATTTTTCAATCTATCAGAGTTAAAATAGTCTTAGAACTTGTTAATAAAAATAAAAAGCAAGGAACTTTTATCTATTGTCCAGAGGTGTGAATGAATTTTGTCTTACCATAGAGAAGATATTAGATGTTTGTTTTTCAGGAGCTTTAAAGAATTAGTGTCAAGTTGAAGATAATTTCATAAAAACTGGGTCATAGTTGTATTATTGAATGTGAGCCATTTTTGTTGTTACTATTTAATTTAAGTTTCAACTAAGAGGATTAAAAATCCTTAATATACATATTGCCATGTCACTGCCATGGCTCCATTCACACTGTAGGTTATATTTAGAAATCCACTACAAAATTTTACAGTACTCAGTCCCCATGTAATTTAATAACCTTGTTTATGTCAACTAACAGTTCTGCTCACGTCACTCAACTATCTGATGTCAAGGGGCTTTGGTTCCTAAATCTGAATACCTGATAGTACCATCCAGGCTTTCCATGATGAACATTGTTTAGCAATCCATGCTGTTCTACTTCATAATCTTAATTTAAATTGTCAAGTTGGCCATGATTTTGAAATTTCTTTTCCTACATTTTGGGCAAAACCATAGTGTTTCTTCTGTTTCTCTCAGAATCTATTGATTAAATGGACCATTATGTTTTAACTTACATACTTCATTTCTGGGAGATTCTGTGATACATCGATGCCTCCTTATAGCCAAATAGTGATCTGAACTGCCTTGCTGATGAGCAAGTGCTGGGGTTTGTATCTCTCAGAAGGTGGTGGAAGAGCCATGCTAATGCAAGTTTTCCCAGAGCAGGAAAAAAGTGTGTCTTGAGACAATGCAGTTTTTCTAGGAAGAGATGGAATGCAGTTCAGCCACTTAAAGCTCCTCCTTCTCTGCCCTCACTATCTAAACCATAGCTTAAAGCCTCAGCAAATTGTACTGAACAAAACCAGGAAAGCAGACAAAAAAAAGTGGTAGAGATTCACTTATGAGTCACTATACACCAGAAGTGCCGGTATTCACAGCATTATATGTAGAGCCAAGGCAGGAGTGGGTACTTACAGATACGGAAACTCAGGAGATCACCAAACCATTTCACAATTTCAGTATATTTTTGCAGCCTGGAGAAGGAGGAGAGTTGTTTAGTTTTTTATGGAGGTGTGCCCATCCTGCTTTCTGGCAGATGAACATTCTTCTAGTCCAATGCAAACAAAATATTTGTAAATCTTCATTATGTTTCCAGAACTCACAGACAAGCTCACCTCTTTTCCTTTTTTCTCTTTTTTTTCTTTTTTTTTCCTTTCTTTTTAAAGCCTTGAGTCTGTCTAAACTGAAGCACACCTCATTTCCTGAAATGCAGACAGAAATCGCATTTCCTGCTGCATTTAGCTTTGCTTAGGAAAATACCAGTAGATGTGACTGTAAAAACTGAGTCCTAATAGTTGCACAGTTATGGTTTAGAGCTTTCCAAGAGCCTCTGAAGAATGGATGGAAACAGAAGCCTTATTCATGACCTTTAAATCCTGTCGTGCATGGATGAAGAACAACTAAAGCACCTATCGAAATTTCCTGCACATAACTGAGATGTATGAATAAGAGCATGGTATATGACGCTCAGTCCTGCTAGATGCTAAACACTCACACCTGCCACTGACTTAATGACAGGTCCCTGAGGACCACTTAGAAGATTCTCCAGAGGCAGCAGGATGTGTCCTGATTGTCTGGCTGGCTGGTCATTAAGCCTTTTTCTACAATGAAGGATTTCTGAATAACTCAGTGTGAAAATCTGCCAAGTAAAACCCGCTTGTGGAGAGAATTTTGTAGAGATTGTAAGCTCCAAAGTAAAATGGGTGTCACAGAGAAATGACACTGGCAATAATACGCATTAAATTGAATAATCAAAGAATTAATAAGTTCATTAAATTATTGCAGTGTCAGAACTACATCTTCATTTGGTTAGCTATGAAGATACACCTCCTGAGACAGTAATCATGAAACTTACATCTTCATATGGAAAAGAAAGAAAGGTTCTGTGTTGGTTTATGTGAGCTTCTTTTGTTCCTTCCTCTGCTTGCTTTCTGTTTTTCTTCTTTGGCTGCCATCTGGCATATTTCCCTGGACTAGAGGCATGATCATGTGGCTGAAGCTACTGCCAATACCACTTCTGCAGTCAGCTGCTCACGGCATTCGTACATAAGGAGGCAGATTCCCTCCTGCCGGATAATTGTACTCCAAGCCACTGAACTGTCAGGAGCTGGACTGGAAAGTGGAATCTCTCTCAAACAGCAGTTTTCAGGAATCCTTTCTCTAAAGGGATTTCTTAATTATGTCAAAGCTTTCTTAGTGAGCAGAGTGTAATTTTCTAACACTTTTGTTATTATAAGCCTTGTAGTGAAATGGGAATAGAAACCAGATTAGAGTTTATTATTTTATTTATTAGGGATTAGAGTCACAGCACACTGGAACTGGTTTGGTTCTTTTACCTAGTCATTCAACATTGTCTAGGAAATAAAATATTCAAATGTGTAAGTGTGGACTTTTCTAGTGAACGTGATGAGTCACACAGTTGATTTCATATTCAGCTCAGAAATTTTGTAATTCAGAGTATGCCATGCCACTGTTAAAATGATATTTTGAGTCTCACTCAGACTTATTTTAGACAAATCTGCATGCCAAAATATCATCATACCCAATTCAGACATTTGGTTATGTTAATTTGAAATCTTGGGAAATGTGGCAAAATAGCAAGGCGTATTGCTCGTCAGCTTAAGTAGCAGTAGGAAAGCAGTTGCAAGAGAATCATACTTGATTCTTGGTGTTGCTGCAGACTTACGTCCTTGACAAAACTGCCTAGAGAGTCCCTGATAATGACTAAATATAAAGAGTCTCTACACTGTTTCCTAAAACCTCAGAAAGTCAGATCCCAGTCCATAGATCCCCAACAGCAGGAATAAAACCAGAAGACAAGTAACATATTCAAAAGTTCCAGCTTTTGCTTAAATTTCTCAGATGTAGTTGATCCTCACACAGATAGGTTGAGTGAGTCTTTCACAGTGGGACAGGTTGAGTGTGTCAGTGTTTCTTATTGCTGCTTTGGACTAGCATTACTTGAGTGCTTATTCTGTGGGATTTTGTTGTTCTTGCTACTGCTTTGGAAGTCATTTAGCTAGTGTGAAATAAACAGAAAACTGAAGTATGTCTGTAGGTATTTTCTGAACAAGTTTTTTCCAAATTATGCTTAAGTAAATTCTAGCAGCCTAAGCCAGAACCTGTATGAATAACTGTCAGGAAATGGTCTTTTATACACAGTGAAGTAAATTAGGATGACTAGTGTTGCTTCGGTTTACAATAAATAAATGGCTGGGCCTTGCTGTTTGTGGCTGAAACAATCCCCACACAAAGCTGGCCTTCCAGATTAGGCTGGGAGCAGACACTAGCATCCCTTGGGATGCAGAAAAAGATTACACTAACCATAAATACCAGGAAATACTCAGTTTGATTTACAAATTTTAGATGTCCATGGATATTTATGTTAATGTCAAGACTATCTGACTTGCAATTCCCTGATGTATAACAAATTCTAGGAGCACTATAAATAGATCTATCATTCAATCTGATACCGAATACATCAGGAACAAGCTGACTCTAGTTCAGCATGTACCATGTCAGAATGTTGCAATTAATTTCTAGATACTACATTAAACAGGAATAAAAGTGGTACAGGGGTAACCTGCCAATGGGTTTTTTTATGCCACTGTAGAATATGTTTATGTCCATTGTGGATCTAAATAGATAATTTTTTTATTGCAAAGGAAATCGAAAATCTGGAATTTCTTATTGGAACTAGTAAATACAATTTATTTCTGAGCCCCAGAAACCACTAATATCGACAGGTCATTTCGTGTTTCAGTTGTCTTGATGGAAGCCATGTGTAAGTGTTAATTGAAAACTTCTGCAATATGCTAAAAGGAAATTTAAGTCTCTAATGCACCTTTCTTCATGAGACAAAAAAAAGAAAAAAAGGAAGAGGAGAAAACAGAAAGAGATACTCCTGCCCAGCTACTAGAAGGGTCTGTAACACACACCAGTCTGGTGTCCTTAGCCGTAGGGGTGTTGTTATATTTCATCACAGGGATGGTCCTGCTAGCTAATCCAGCTCCTAGTCCGTGACAGCAGCCAGCAGCAAACATTTGAGAGAGAATAGTAAGAAAGTTGGTGGTTACCACCACCAAGTATAATCTTCCATCAGGAAGAATCTCCTCAACACCTTCAGTAGTTCTCTATGTGTGACTAACTCCAGAACTCTTCTTATGGTGTGTATTGCTTACTCCAGTAAGTCTGGGTATTTAATTTTCTCACACCAAATTTTTATCATTTTTTAATTAAAAAGTTGCTGAATTTTTGGCTTCACAAGTAACTTTTGACACTCACTTCCACAGGTGAACTGTCTGCGATGCTCAGGCATTTCTTCATTCTGCTGTCTTTTGCCTTGAACGTTTTAAGTAGTATTGTGACCTTATGTTGCTAAAGGGTTAGTTGTTGTTTTATATATTTGTATACCACTCTTGCGCATCAGCCTTCTAACTAATCTATGTTTTCATTGCCTCTTTTCACATGGAAAAATTTTGTGTCCATATCATTCATGTTGCAGATCTCTTAACCCCTTGTCCTATTGCAATGCTTCTTCTAATGCAGAGTGACTAAAAGTAAACCCAGAGCTTCTGATAAGGACACGTGGTCTAGATGAATTATAATATTCCTATTCTCATGGAAGTATAATGTTAATAATGTTTCCATTATAACATTTCCATTATTACCCTCTATCTCATTTCTGATGTAGTTTAACAGGTTTGCTGGTGAACTAATTCTGAGTCATGAGCAATAACCTCCCATTCCATTAAATACCTGTTAGTGTCTGTACTGGCCAGACCAGATATTCTGTGTTTTTAACACTGTTAGAATAATCTTACTTCCATTACTATGTACTTTTCCTCTTGTTCCATGTCCGCCTGTTCTCTTTCCTCATAGAGAATTTTACAAGGACACAGTATTGAGTGCAGGCAACAGAGATCATTGCAGGAGGTAGAATTTCAATCTCACTGGAAATTTTGCATTTCTAAAAGAAAAAAAAATCCCTTGTGATGAATAAGAGTTTTACTATGGGAAGAACATTTCCTTTTTTTTTAAGATAATGAAATATAAAATGTGATTTATGTTTTTTATAGCCTCTCTTCTTCAGTATTCCTGACTTGTTAGGAGGTTAGAAAGTGCTTCAGGCAAGCCGCCAGGATCTGGGTAACCACAGAAATTGGGGGTCTCAGCGGTAGGAGGAGACAGATGCTTCCCATCAACTTACTCATACAGTTGGTCATTATATGTGTGTATATTATTTATACAGTATACACACAGAGACACTCGTGTGTGTGTATATATATCCTACATTAAAGTGAGCAAACTGTCAGAAGTTTGCCAGGAAGAAGCTGAATACACAGTACTTATTTTATTGTTTGTCCACATGAACTTGGCTTTCCGTTATTTTACCTTTGCAACATTTCCAGTCAGTACTTGGCTTTTTAGTGGCTTAGCTTTCACAGGCTTTGGTACAAATTTCTCTTGAAGTTGTAAAAGCAAAATGACACAGCAGAACAACAGCAAAGCCTTAGAATATCTATTGTCTTTCCCAAGCAGGATCAGATAAACTCCTGTTAATACTAGCTGAAGTTATTTAGCTAGTGAAGAAACCTAAAATGGAAGAAAGCAAAACTACTTAAATGCAATGTAATTGCCTCCAGATGGAGAATGGGAGGCCTCATATTTTCTTGGTTATAACAGATGTAGGTGAAGCAAAAAGTCAAATATAAAAAAAAGAAAAATAAAAAATAACTCCAGCTCGAGCTACATATGTATTACCTAATATTCCCTATGAGTTACCCTGTGAATCCAACTTAATCTGCAGTTGCTGGAAAGCAAGCCATACCAGATATTTCAGTGTCCTTATGACACTTCATCTGGAAGCACCATTTCCTTCCCCAAGCTCTTTCCAGACATGACTACACACCTGCAGCCCTTGTTGCAAGCTGCTACAGAAGTGCTAGCACCAAAGAAAAGCACCTTGGCAGGTTGACACTCTTCAATGACTTTCTTTCCAGTTCCTTTTTCAGGAATTATATTTGTCCCACGTCAGATCTGCTGTGAGAAGCCTCTCAGCTGCAGAGAAAACACAGGGAGTTCATGCTCCAAGGGAAAGTTTGCCAGGTTCTTAAATGATGAATTCTCTGTTTCTGTATATGACCATTTTGGGTGTACAGAACACAAGGAGAATGGATGGATGGCTGAAGCTTTCATCCCTTCCAAAGGGGAATGCATGCCTAGGGAACAGTACCTCAGGGTTAGTTTCGTTTTGTGGTTTGGTTGGGGGGTTTTTGGTTTTTTTCTTCAAATTAGAAACACTAGACTCTCTTCTGTTCAGTTTAAAGTTGTGTTTTCATTATGATAAACTGAAATGTGGCAATACACGGAACTCATAATTGCCAATTAAAATATTGCAGATGGGGCAGGATCTGCTGCTTCGAGAGTTCTGGTGTAAGGCAGAAGCATCATGTAGCACTATGCAAATGATACAGGTTTTTTACCTTAATTCTTTGACGCTAGTAAGTGTGGACATTTTCTTATGTTTACTTGGTTTTCCTAAGTGTGTGAAACATGTTTCAACTTATAGTAAGCATCCAATTGCATGATTTTTCCTTGCTTTTTGCTCCTCTTACTCATAAAATAAAAATAAAATGGAAATACAGTCATGCAAACATTAAATGGGAAAAACAGAGAAGTCAGCTGTTTTAAGCAACAAAGTTCATCTGTTTTATATTGTGCTTTGGAAGCCAAGCCAAATGTTTCAACACCATTTGCACTCCACTGAACCAATGACTGAACAGCCAGAAAATTGATAATTTGAAAACTGCGGTATGTCTATAAAACAGTAGAAGTTAAATCTGCTGAGTTAGGCTTTTACTGGTGGCAGAGGAGAAAATTAAGTTTCTTCTAAACATCTTATAAGGAAAACACTCCCACGAATTTGCTGTGAGATATCTAGAAGCGATGGGTTCCTGAACAGAAGTTTCATTGGCACCTGAGAATTAGGAATAAGTTTACATTATATTAGCACGTGTGGTTAATCATGTCAGCCTTCTGAAACAAAATATTGATTTTTGCAGATATTTTTCTATTTCAAATAGAAAGAAAAAAAAGTCATTTGTGTAATTTTTTAACATTAATCCCAGCATCCACATTGTTCCCATAATGAGGGAATAATGCAGTATTAATGAGCATGGAACTTGCAAACCCTGTTTGTTTCATGTTTCCTCTTGGCCACAGTCTCTGTTTAAGCTCTCTCCCATATGACATAGTGTAGTGTATATTGGAACACGGCATATTTTGAGGCATATCCAAATTTGGCATAAAACACATGGAGTTCTGTTTTCTAATAAAATCTGCTTAGGATCATAGAAAACAGAAGGAGTTCTAGCCAGAGTGGGTTTACAGTGCAAATACAAGCACATTTTAATGCCAAAATAATACTTACAGTTTATAGATAAGAATAGTAATGATAAAACACAGATGGTATACTAATTTATACTTGGGGCCAATAGCAGAATGTAGTGTGATCTCATTAAAAATCTGTTTCAAGATAAAGACAAAATTTAATCCTCACATGCAGAGAAACAGATACCTCTGATCCACCAGGGGCTTAAGTTTTGCTGTCACAGTTCTTCCTGCTTGGCTATCCCTGCTAGCATATTGTAAAAAGATATAAAATTTTAATTACTGTGTGCATACTTTCCAGTCTGGACTCCTAAATACACCAAATATTAGCCTGCAAACCCATATAAAATTTAAATAGAAATATGTAGTAATCCAGGTAATGTCTGTTAAACATGTAATCATACCATGATATGATTGTCTTATCCACGCTGAATGTCAAAACCAGTATGTTTCTGTAAAATTTTTATGTGAAAGCTCTTTTTGAGGTTCCTAGATGCTATCAGAAAGTGCTAGGCTGGACTGGTTTTAGTGAGTGCCATGTGGGGGCCCTTATTTTTCCTTGGTTGTATCTACACAGTGAATAAAACAGCCCAGGAATCCTTCCAGCTGGTGAACTGGGACTGGCTGGCATGACAAGGCTAATTCCGTAATGCTAGCCTCTCCTGCTCCCTGGAGCAGAATGTGAGAGGACAAAATACGCATCTGAAGAGGGCCTTGGTCCAGGGCTCAGGTGGTCCGTGGTAGCCTCTAAACCAAGACGGGTTTACTCCCTTTCTGCTCCATTAAAATAAACTAACCACAGTTTTCTACTGGATTATATTACATTCTGCTTAATTAGATTACAGTACTGTCAACTCCAACTTTTTAATTGTGCCTTGGAGAATCACAAGAGTTTGCTTTAAAAGTCTTTTTTTCTTCTTTGTCCTCAACTGGTTTAATCTAAAAGGTTTTCCCCAAAACAGAAAAGCCAGGAGCTTTCTTAAGATGCAGTTTGAGATTTTCATCTAATACCTGGACTCTAGGAGCTTTAGGGAAAATAGCTTAGTCTGTGAGACTGGAAATAACATATCAGAGGTTGGCAGGACAGGATAATGCGGCTTCAACAGTCACACCCTGAAGACTTTGTCTAAAATTCTACTTTTCACAGCACAGGGAGTGGAAGTGTGACCCAGACTGCTTGTCAGGATGCCCTACTCTTTCTTCTGGAGTTCAGAGTAAAAGGTTATTATGTGTTAGTATAAGGGATTCACCCCGGGCTGCTATTAGCATGCAAAACTCTGCAGCCTCTTCTTACCTGATATTCTTTCAAGTTGTGGATTTCCCATCTGTATAATGGGGCTGTTTTAAGATGTTAAGAAAGCAGCAGACAATCCTGGAAAAGCTATGCTCTCTCTTTCCACTGAGAGATTTGCTAAATTTGCACTCTCTTCACCCTTTCAAAGGAACAATTGAACTTTGACCAAGAAGCTATTTCATAATTTGGACCATTCATTTTGAATTAATTTGTCATTTTGATTATAGTTTATAATAGCTAATATTAGTTTAAATGAAGGAGGATAAAAAGCAGTCAGAGAATGTCAATGAAAGTTATTTATTACAGTGCAGAACTGTCTGATGGCACTGAAGTTTGTCAGCTTCTTAATTTTGATAGAAAGAAGTGGATGTTATTAGCAATTTATTATAAATATTATATGATACTTCTAAATGGTTTAGATAATATTTCTTTTTGGTACAATCTATTTTTTTGATCCTGGGACCTTTAATTTGCCGTTAAATGTCATACACTCTGTTACTATAAAAGGGTAAGAGTAAAACTGCTTCCAAGTACACACTGTTTCAATAAGACATGAGCTTGTTCATGCCAGCTCTTTGGGTTTACAGACAAAATCACTTCCCTCAAAATAGCTCCTTTAGGAGTTATGGTAATAACGTAAAGCAATGTAAAGCAGTTTGTGGTAACAATGTAAAGCATTCTTAGGCATCTGCATTTGAAGTCCTACAGCTCTTATCCTAACTTCGGTGCAGCGGCATCATTTTTGCATTTATACTGGATAGCTTAGTAAAGTGAAGTACGAATGTACTGTTAGAAAGACATTACAGCTCTACATACTTAAGGAAAGGGGTTTTTTTCTTCAATAAATTTTTACATCTGTAGTTTAGGAACATTTTTATATTCAGTATTTTTATGTATAACCTAAATAATGTTTTTTCATTATAGCTGTTATCTGCTCCTATTCCTTAATTGAAGTCATTGCGGAATTTCTGCCGTGTTTTTGGATTTTATTTCTGGCTAACAAACTGACTGCTTTAGTTACCTTCTTTCTGTTTGTTGTGTCACTAAGTATATGTAATAGCACTACAATTTGATTTACCATTACTAGAGGAACACTTTGTTCATAGCACATTTATGGAAAAAAAAATTATTTTCATACTTGGCAGAAAGATAAATAAAATGCCTTTATTTTGTGTATTTCTAATAATCTAGTGGTTTGCTTATGCTTTTTCAATATCTCTTTAAGTTAAAATTTGAAACAGTCTGATATTATTTTTCATCTAAAAATGTTGGGTTGCACAGTAACATCGTAATACCTGTGGACTGAGGGATGCAAATTAAGAAATGGGTAATTGTGGAAAATTCAGAGGAGTCACAGAATTAACTTTTACAGCTTTAATATCCAGCTTTAATTTGTCTACATGACAGAAAAATATGGGGCAAAGAGTGGAAAGGAGAGAAGAGCTGTTAGGGGGGGAAAAGCATGCAGATGCAAGAGGTGGTGTACTACAGTGGCGTATGACCACTGTCTAAGCAATCAGTACCAAAAGCTGCATCATACTACTGCAGCTCAATTCTTTTATTTCTCCCTTTT
The DNA here is from genome assembly GCA_035590195.1 of Aviceda cuculoides. Classification (NCBI taxonomy): domain Eukaryota; kingdom Metazoa; phylum Chordata; class Aves; order Accipitriformes; family Accipitridae; genus Aviceda; species Aviceda cuculoides. Next base: position 61,707,358 of record JAVJGG010000074.1, read on the forward strand.
GCAGGGCTGAAATTGTTTCCTAGCTGCCTAGAGCCTTTTGATCTGTAGTACCTGTCTTTAGCAAATTAAGTTTGCAGCTCCTTAGGAACAATAGTTCCTGGAGGTGACAATCATCTGCCCCACTGAGTTACCCTCATGGATACACCTTACTGAGTTCAAGAGATTGAGACATACATTCTCCTGCCCTGAATATAAATTAAACTATTACAATTATTTATATAATACATAACCAATAATTTGTGCAATGGCCAGGCATAGGTCAGAGCCATCCCAGATTGCCAGTAACAAGCAGCACCTCGATGCAGATTTAGTTTTCAAGGCAAATTTTATGGCAAATCTCTAGCTGTTTTGTAGACAAACATGGTAGGCCAGTGGTACTGCCATGCAGAAAGTTCTTCTTCTGGGCCTTGGACCATATTCATAAAATTTTTACAGTGTTGTTTATCAGCTCTATATCTCACACAGCCACTGTAACTGGAGAAGCATTTATTTAATTTCTTTTTCAGAGCAATTCTACTGTGGTGAATTTAGTATCAAGACAAAAGGTTTTGTTTGTGGTTCTTGTTGACAGATATTCAGAATTTATAAACTACATGTTAATGCCTCCATCAATTAATTTTAATACAAAATATGGCAAAAACTTAAAGGCTTTCTAACAAAGATCTTTTTAATAGAAGAAATACCATTTAAGTGATGCTACTGGAAAATTAATTTGCAAACTCAGCTGCCTTAGTATCCAGGTCACCGAAATGGCCTGCAAGTGCTGACATTTCCTGGAATATCAACTCATAGGACCAAAACAGCATTCCCACTCTACACATGCGCTTAGATCTGTACACTTTAAAGCAGTAGGCACTTTAAACCAGTAGTACTTGAGCTCCTCCCTCTTCGAACTGCTGCAAAGTGATCTAGTCAATGCTGTAAAATTTAGGTCATGTAAAATATCACCTTGAAACCTTGCATGTAATCTTCAGTCCTTCTGAGATGGTACAGAAAGTTAGTTTTTGCTGGTGAGGAAGTTGAGAGTGTTTGTTGCTGCTGCTTTCCATTTTCAGTTCAAATACAAAACTTGTACTTAATTTTTCCTCTCAAAAAAAAAAAAAAATCTGGAGGCCTAGTTAAACTAGACAGTGCAGTGCAGCTGTAGGACACTGTTCAATGTTGACTATCCCTGATCTTACTATACAGAAGCCAAATACACTATAAAAACAGCCACACGTTTTATTCGTAAACTGGTATGCAGTCAAGTTCATGAACTGCCTTCTGCAGGACACTGCTGTTACTGTCCTGTGTGTTAGGCAGACCAAAGTACAGGAAAGAATTTTCAGGAATTGTCTCTTTGACTTCTAATTGATTTGGTTCAATTTTGAGACTTGCATGTTTTGTGAGATTTTTGATACATAAAGTAGTAAAAAATTATGAAATAGTACTCAGGAAAAAAAGAAATGCTGAGATAGTTCAGCTTCTTGTGAATTATACCAGAAAATTTACAAGGAAGAATGCTTTTCAAGATCCATGTGAAACCATGTTAACTGTGCTGAACTGAACCTGTCTTGCTGAGATGACTGTTAGGAAGGTGACATACCATAAATAATTCAGTTTTATTAAAACCAAGGAAAGTACATGGACTGCGGGATGTTTTGAGAATAATTTAGCTTCAAATTCAAATGGATAACACAAAAGTATGGATATCTTCATATTTCTAACTTTTGTATATTGGGAGAGAAAATTGACAGCAGAGAACACGTGATCAAAGATACACCCCTGAGATATATAGAGGGTCTCCAGTTCATCCAACTACAAACCTGGTTAATTAATCTGCATATGCTTTGGCTTGTTCTTCGTTATTTATTTTATTTTTTGTTGGGGATAGTTATCATATTTTTAAATAAAACATAGGACCATATTTGTTAGGTGAGGTTTCTATCTCACTCTTCTGGCAAACTGACTTTTAAAAAAGTATCGTAATGTATTATTTGTGGTGCTTTATTCTTTACCAATGTAAATAACCGCTCAGTTTACTGGTTTTTTTCCAGTGGTTTCCTTCCCTATAACACAGAGATGCTGTTTGCTGAAGTTATAATGCAAAATGAGGCAGGGAAGTGTTATTAGCAGTCATCAAGTTCAATTTATAGATCAATTGCAACAGAGTAAAAATCAGTGTGTGTATCTAAAATCAGTCATGTAAACTAAATGTCTTGAGCAGTTAAATATCACTTTGTGTACTTAAAAGGCATGTCTGCTGTAGCAGGGCCGAGTCCTTCAGGAATAATGGCCCATCAGCTGAGCCTGAAAGAGATCACAAACTGATTTCAGATACAGATAAGGAAAGAAACAATAGGGGAAGAACTGAGATCTGAAGTCTAAATTGAAGAAAGAAAGTAAAGTATTATTCGACCATGTTCTGTAAGGTCTTATTTTAAAATGCCTTTTTTTTTTTTTTTCTTTTTTTCCCCTGGTAGTAGTACATTTTCCACTTTGGGCAAAACAGGTTACTTGTTTGAGTGTTATACTTACCCAGAGAACAGCAACATATGCTGTTGCTCCAGTGTAGCTGCTCCAGCTTATCAAAAGGACTTATGTTAAAAAAGCGGAAGTAGGATAAATTTGAATATGGTGCTGTCATGCATATTCACATTTAAACCACAGATTCCTGTCTACACCACAGATTAGAATTTCTTAAGTGCTATCAGTTCCATATATCTGTGGATAAATCCGTGCAGGAGAGAAAGACTCAAGTTATTAATTTTGTTTAAATACTACATATTGCAAGAGATAAAAGATCAAATAAGTTTCATATTCAAACTAAAACTAGACCAAAACCAGGATATGTGAAGGATGAAAGGATGACTATCGTAGGAGAGGCCTTAATATTATTTAGAAAAGTGATTTAACTATTCTGATGTTCAATGGCTTTTTTCCATTAAGATTGTGGTTGCTGATAAGAGTTGAAGAGAACTTTGTGTCAGGGAAATAACTTTGTGTCATGTTTTTCTAAAGCTCCAGTGCATTTTTTTCCTTATTCTTTTTTCTAATGGTCCATTAACCCCTTCTCCATCTTAGTATACTGAGCTGAAGGAGGCCTATTTTAAATGGTATTCTCGAAAACAAAACAAAACCAGAGGAATTTGACCAAGCTATAAAGGCAAAATTCTTAGACCCACAAGCAGAATTTTAATGTTTTCATATATTAAGAAGGCCAATGCATGTCCAAAGCCACCAGAATCAATATCCTTCACAACCGAAATATCAAAATCTATAGATCCTACATCTGCTCTCATGAGTGTAATATAGTTTATCCCATGCACTGGATGTCATCATAGAAACCAGGTGAGTCAAAATACACAAGTTCTGCAATCTAGAATCGTCTTTCTGAAGCAATGGAGGAAGATCAGTAACAACAGCAGCCATGTTGTGTATCATCCCTCAATGTGAAACACAAAGGACACCTAGCAATATCTTCAAAAGGCAAGCCTGGGAATGAAAAGTTGTGATTTTACTGGACACTAAAATTAATAGAATCCTCAGAGACATTGGTTTTTTTCAATCTTACCTTTTCCTCACTGGCTACCTTCTATTCTATAGGTGCTGTTTCTCTCTTTTTGCTCTCTATGGATCTGCTATTTGTTCCCTTTCCAGCATCCCTTTCTTCTTCACCAGTACTGCAATTTATTATTTTTTTTTCTTTAGGTCTAATTAAGAAACATAATTAGATTAAACTAAGAACACGTTTGGTTCTAATTCATATTAGTCTTTTGTTATTGATCTAGATAAAAGGATTGTGTATGCAAACTTTGTTCCCTTTTTCTAGTACTGTCAACTCACTTTTTGAAAGACGTCTTTTTCTGCAAATCTGGCTTCTCTAGAAATGTCTGGCATTTGTTATGAACTTACAAAATTAACACATTTAAACTCTAGGGTTTTGGTACTACAGGTTTCATTGTCAGTGTCTACGTTTTTGAAAACTTGGATCCAGATCCTGTAAGAATAGTCTCAGATCTTGCCCTGTTTTATTTCAAAAAACAAAACAATCCTTCTCTGACATCCCTGTTCTTTTAGAAGTTAAGAGCAGACATTGTTTTGGTACAAATAGCTGCTGGCCCACATTTTGGAAAGACAAGGTCATCCGTAAAAAGGTTGTGAATGAGTAGACCTGAAGGTACTCTGTGCATTCCTGAGAGCTCAGCCTCCTCCCTGAGATGTCTGAGTCTCCAGTGGTGTGCAGCCTGGCACACGTCTGTGTCAGGTAAGGCAGCCACAGATCTTACTGCTTCATTTGCTGGGATTGTCCATGCAGGGGGTCCTGTATTAAAAAAATATGCATAATCTCAGAGAAGAGGGCATGAGTCCTTACGGACTGCAAAGCTGAGGACTGCAATCATAACTTTAGTACCTGTGGCTTTTAAATGGGTTTCTTATTTTCTTGAGTTAAAATAATGTTTTTCTGTTTCTAGGTTATTGTCTTTCTTTAGATAGTTGAAAATTTATTAAAGATTAGAAAGATTCTTGAGTCTTTATTTTCCTTCGGTGCCTTTCTAAGAAAGAATTTTAAAAGAATAAATGGTTGTTATAATATCGTTCTGTGCAAGCCTTTTCAGAAGGAAGATTTCTGCCCAGAGCTTTTTCTAAAATGATGACTTCTTTAACCATCTGGCCAACGGTTGTAAAGAAAGTAATCACTAGAGTGCTTGAGTGGGGAAACTGTTATGCTAGAAGGAAAAACAGTGGAGATGCAAACCATGTGTTAGGAGAACTTCCAATGAACTGTTTGGAGGACTTTCTTTGGAGAAGAAAGATTGGGATAACTAAGCTTCAAATGTTCATAAAATTATTAAATTCATTACCACCGTTAAATACAATTTAAAATAAACTTTTAAGAAGTTATAGTTTTTCAACTGCAGTCAGCACAATATGTATTAGATTGAGAACTTCTTAGGCAAAACATCCTAGTAGCTTATCCTTATCTTTGCGAGAATGGCATCCTAACTGAGAAACATTTTATATGCCAAGACCATTTTTTCAGTTGTAAAAGGCAAAAGTGAATCATATATTTGTGTTCTTGTCCAAGATAACAGAACATGATAGAGAGAAACAAAAGGGCAAAAAAAATCTCAGCCAGTTTTTCTCTTCTTAAATGTCACCTTATCTGGGTGTTGATCAGCTGGACATGACTTCGCAGGACTGAGTTTATTGACATATATAGAAGTTGCTTAAACAGCAAAAATAAATTTCAACATTTTATAACTTCATATTCCAGAGACAGAAATGTGCCTCTTGCTGTGGTTTGTAAAACTGCCAGTATATTTTGAATGCTAGCTCAAGTTAGGTAATAGTCATGAAATATGTGCCTGTGAGCATGGAACATTTTAAAAGATACTGTTACAGACAATATTTAATGTCAGTAGTAGTGTTTAACAGTGTTTGCAATATCAAATATAACACAGTTTTCTGAATTGTTAAAAATTGTGTATGAATATCAAAGAAAAAACTTCACTATTGAAATATTTGTAGATCTAAACTTTTCTGAAATTTTCTATAAATGAATCAATTATTTTCATGTAAACTGTCACATATTCTTAGAGAAGTTTTTTTGTAGTACTTCTGTAGGTAATTTAAGGTGGGAATTAGAATAAAGATTCAGAATGGTCTTTGCATCCCAGTATGTTTTATTTTTTAACATTCCCTTGGATGTGTAACAGAAACCAAACAAACCACCTTTCAAAGTTACATGTAAAATGCTGACAGTAGAATGAAAAGGCTGACTCTAGTTTTTCTAGGGTTCATGCAAACACACTGAAATACAGCCCAGATGGTCTCTAAAGCAACCAATAGTGAGCACACTCTGCTATACATGCTGCTTAAGTAGTTTCAAATAATAACTGTTGCAGTTTAGATTTATTTTTACTGTAAATTTCTATAAAATCATTAAATATCCTTTTCCAATACAGCATACTATAAATATCTATTGGCACAAGGATATTATTTATACAAAGCAAACTGTCAAACACAATTTAATACATATACTCTAATTTTACACTGTACCCATGACCAGATTCAACATAGACTTAAAATAATTTAAAATTGATTTAGTCCTTGCATAACTGTTTCTTAATTTCTTGAATATTGTCAAGTTCAGGCATGTGTAGAACAGATTCAAGGTGTGGCATAGACATACTCTTCCAAGGAGTTCATGATTTTTGTGAGAAATACAATGCAACAGTAAAAAAGCAACTACTGTATTTGGAAAAGAGGCAGTCACCATAAAATATAGACAATGTGACTCTAGATCTACTGAAGTAGCAAAATTTCTGTGACCACGGTGAGCCTAGGATTCTAGGATTTTACTCAAGCTTATACAAAAGAGAAGTCCAAGCTGTTCTCTAGCCATTGTCAGACATGGCCACTCTCTGGCCATTCTAGGAAGAGCATGTTTTGAGGAGTAATTTAAAAGAGAAGACTGAGGGGTTATGAAATTTGATGGGGTCTTTTTCCCTGCACACAGAGTCTGCATGAAAAACACAAAATGCTTAAGAAAGAAGCAAAAAATTGGTGACTGAAGCTGTCTTTATTATCAAACTGAAGTCAACTGTTTGACAAACTAATAGATACAGTGGAGATGAAAATGTCTTAGAGGAAAGAGAGTGGAATTTATGTAGAAAATATAAATTTCATACAAGAAGGGGCCATAGATAAGGAGATACAAATGGAATTATACTGTTGAAGTAGTGACCAGAAAGACATGGCAGGTTTTTTGCCTAGGAAGTGGTGATACCAGCCAAGTCCAGTGGGGAATAGGTAGTAAAGGTCTGATCATGTTTTGGGACTCTGGACAGAATAATCCTTAGAAATATTATCCAAGTGGAAGCAATGATACTCAGCTATAGCAAGGTTGACTTGGCCAACATGAAGAATCAAGGCTGCAAACATTTTAGAATAGCATAAGTAAGTGAGAGTGCTATCCATGTGACAGAGAAACCTATGAGATAATGCTCATTTAAAGCTCACTTTTAAGATTTGGCTTGTATGGGAATATCAGAAAATGGTATGAGAAGCATGGCTAGGTAAAATGAGATAAGAATTTAATAGAGAAGGCTACATAACTGCTTCTCAGCATAAACCTGGTGTTTAAAACTATTTAAGAATAGATTTAAGGTAGTGGATAAGAAGAAGATGTAAAAAACCAGAGGGCTAAGGAATTAGCTTTGGAGAAGATGTGGGGTAAAACTGTGAGAATAAAAGATTTCAGCTGGGCAGCAGAGTTGAAATACGAGAAGAGAAGATGATGAGTGTGAAAATTTTTAGACACAGGGAGTAGTTTCTGGCTTCAAAATCTGTCATAGCTCAAGGAGAATGAATATAAGATTAGGCCAGGAGGAAGTCATTTGAGGCATTGATTAAGAGAAAATTAATACTAAAAATCTGTGAGGTTTAGACCAACTCAATTATAGCTATTTAGAGGACAAAACTCATAACCAATGTAACATTTTTTAGCTTCTGTACTTTACAACTGAGATACAATTTATTTTATAGAGGGTAACAGTCATGACCATGTAGTTCTTCTTATGAAGAATGTGTAAACCTAACCTTTCTAAAAAGCTACAATGACAAAAGTTATGTTATTTGAAAAAGTATGTTCCTCTAAAGGAAAATTTGTTTAGAGGAAAAGTTACTTTCAATGAGTTGTTTGATTATAAAAGAGTGGAGGCAATAGTTTCATATTTCTTCAAAGCAGTGACAGTTTAATATTTAAGTTTTATTGTGTTTGAGAAGTAAAACTTTTAAAAGATATCAAGTTGAGAGATACCTGGTTCTCTGTATTCTTTTAGAGGTACTCTTTTTTTTAAGAAAAGGAGTGATTTAAGTCCAGGGCCCTTAATCAATTTGAGGTGCTCTTTGTCATCATTGAAAATTGTCTGAAGTAGTACATCAGTAATGGACTTGCAGACATGTCAAACACAGAAGGGAAATGAACAGGTAGGACTTCCCATTGCAATTGTATATTGATGATTTTTATTATTATTTTTTTGATGTCAAAATTATTATTATATTGATGATTTTTATTATTATTTTTTTTTTTTTTAGGAAATGTACTGTTGTAAGGTTAATGAACACCCTTTATTTAAAAAGAAAACTAAGGTCAAGAAAGAGAGAGACTCTTTTTTTAATTAAAGATTCTTCTGCATTTACACAGCAGCAAACATCTAGAAGGAAGTTAGCTGGATTGGATTCAATGATTAAAAATAGAGATAGCTTTGCTAATCGACAACTGAAGGAGAGCATTAAGAAAAGAGAATAGATATATTTTCTATATTAGAAGGCTATCATTAGAATATGTGAAAGGAAAACACTAGCTGAGTATCAAGTAAAACTGCTAGTTTCAGAATTGCTGTCCTACATATAAATATGCCTCTGTGGAAACCCATATAACACGCTGAGCTATGATATACTTTCAGGAATTTGATGACACATAAAGTATCTGTTTTACTCATAGACTGGCAAAGAGGAAAGGTGCACATTGTCCATGTCCAATGTGGCACTGCATTGGCGATACAGAAATGCTTGCGTCCAATTTATGCAATGTATACATCCACAATAACATGAAGTTTCTGGCTATTGTCATCTCTGGTGGTATTTAACAGTCAATGTAGCTGGCAGTTTCTTTGAGATTTATTCTCCAAGATGCTTTCCTTATGCCTGGTACATTGTCTAATAAGGGAAAATTCAAACAGATAAAAATGAAATAAAGTGTTCAGATAGAACTAATAAATTAGCCCTAAACTGGGGAGAAATTTAAGACTCGGTGAACATGAGAACACATTGTATCTCCCTTCCCGACATCTGGGTATTCAGAGTAAGTCAGTCTTACATAAGTTTTAAGTGGTAGGCATAGCTGATGTACTATATATATTCCTTTTGATCACTTTACTTTCTCCCTCCTCTGGGAAGGAAGAGTTGAGAGGTCAGAGGTGTAGGGGTTTTGAACCAAGATAGTTACATTAGTTATGGACTGGGGAGGTGATGTCTTGACATTGTTCATCTCTCACGCAATCCAAATATGATAAGGTGTGAGGCCAAACATGAATATATTTTGAAAACTACGTTTCTGTAAAAGCAAAATTTTAATGCTATCTACAGTTAGTTCAACTGCTACAAGAGAGTCTGGAGTTAAAAAAAAATCGTGTTACAGAAGCTTATCGTTTTTAGGCTGGTAGCACAGGATTTATGAAGTACATCTTGAATCACCCAAAATCTATGTTTCTAATGTAAAGTAGGCAGGCAGCAGCAGTCAAAGACAGATAGACAGCTGTGAGGAGCATTTCTCTCTGTCTTAAAATAGATGTCTGAATCATTGAAATAGACTACCCAGCAAGTACCTATCAGAGCTGTCTGTAGCAGGAGCCTAGCTGACCAGTTTAAATCAGCAACCAAACCTTCCGACAGCTCAAGGCTAGTGAGAAAATTCCTTTCTTAGTGTGCCTTGTTCAGCTTTCAGTGAATAATTCATGGCAAGTAATGTACTCTCAATTTAACCTTCATTTGTGCTTATAGAATGCTCTGCAGTAAGTTGCCGCATTTTTAAACACATAGCTTTTTTCTTTTAATTTTTGAGTTTTAAGTTTTGAGTTTGACAGCTTTGTGTTAAAAATCAAGCAAATTTCTTACTTCTGAGTCTTCATATAAAATGCTTGTTTTTTTCTTTCTTCTTCCTGCACCAGCTATATTAAGTGTGCAGAGTTTTCCATACCTTGAAAACAAATAGGAGATAAATGAGATCAGAGAATTTCATACAAATTCAAGAGGACTTTGTGAAACACAAATGCCCTAGAGGTGTAGTTCCTCTTCAAGAAAGGTTTGGTAGAATGATGGATAATTTAGATTTAATATTAATTCCTCACATTTTTATGAAGGACTTAGAAGTATGGATGATGTCATTCTACCAAGCAAGAATCTTACCCATGTCTGACTCATTCAGGTCATGGTTCAGTACCTGTGGATGCCAAGTTTCAAGAGAAGAACATGGAGAAGTCCGCTTTCCTGGTTTGCAGAGAACTGTGCTATTACACTGGTGTAAACGTCGCACCTCAGTTTTGTTTTCAGGAAGACTTTCTGATAGTAAAAGTTGATTGCTTCATTGCTTCCAAAAAGACAAAAGCATTACTGAAACATACTCATTTTAGAATATGTGTGGTTGGAGAACACAGCCTTGCTGTTAATGGTAGATTTTTGTTGTACACAAGATAAATTTGAAAAAAAAAAGTGCTTTAATCTCTATATAAGATTAGCTAACATACTTAAAATTTAAGTGTATATGTAAATTTGCAGGTCGAATATATATAAGTTTTGACTATTTGAAATGGTGGTATATTTTGTATTCTTGAAATACATACATAGTCTTCCTGAAATGGTAGTATTCTTAAGTGTCTTCCAGACGTCTCTTCTTAATCCCCCACTTTTGTGTTTGAGTAATATTCAGCAGAACTATCCCATTCTTCTGAACAAGATGATGACAAAAGAGGATATATCCTACAAAATACCAGTGTGCTTAAAGTAATAAGCCTGACACTTAACAGTAACTTCATCCAGGACAAGCCCTAATTATGAAGTCTTTGCAAAAGGAATACATTTCTCTCTTGCTTTTCCTGGCAGCCACTGCTTCATTAACAAAACAGAAAAAATGTCAGTCTTGTCTTTACCTTTTTTTTAGCCAAAAAGACAGACATATTGCACTTGAAAAACGTAGCAACTGTTTAACTCTGTACTGACTTAAGTATTAACCATCGATGTTTAATTTTTAAACAACTGTTTAGCTAAGAAATTGTAGTCCAAGTTTGTGTGGAGCAAATAGTTGAAAAACAGAAGACCTGATGGAAATATCTACAGATTTTCCCTTTAACAGTGTAATTAGTGCTGTAATTATTACAGTGTGTCCATTTAGAGCTGACAAAAATACTATGTTTTTATAATAAAACCCATATTTATATATTTATATATATATATATATATATATATGTTGACATGGTTGAGTATCCAGGGATATTTTTTATGTCT
>JAVJGG010000074.1:61719882-61751645 GCA_035590195.1 Aviceda cuculoides
AAAGTCCTTGATTTTAGACTAAACACTACTTAGCAACAACTGAAAACATCAGGGTGTTATCAACATTCTTCTCATACTGAACTCAAAACACAGCACCATATCAGCTACTAGGAAGACAATTAACTGTATCCCAGCTGAAACCAGAACATTGGGCAGAAAAAAAAAATCCTAGTAATTAGGGTAAACGATCACCTTACCCTCTGTTCTCCATTTGTGGTTTTGCACAAAGTATATTTGTGTGCCAGCGTATGTGCAAGCAAAACACAAATGTCCCATCTAAGCTGTATTTATTGCATGTTATTGGACAGTAAGTCTGAATCAGCCTTGTGTACAGAAATGAGTGGATGTCATGTTTAATCCAAATTTAGATGTTTACACTGAAAAAGGAGGCTGCAATAGATTTTCTGGTTCAAATAGAAGACTACTTTCATGTTCATCTTCTTTCCTATTTTGTACATTGTGGGTAGACAGTATGGATTTTCCCTTGCTTTTGTGTTTGCAATGTTTCCATATTAAAAAATAATAATTAAAAATGCCCAAATACAGCTCTGTAAAAGTGGAGTCAATTCTTGTGACAATGTGACAAAAGCCTTAGTTCTTGCTGTGGAGCACAGTTCAAGGATTCCAGACAGCCACTGTCCCTTAGCATTTTTCAAAGTCTGTTGGCAGCTTTATTCTTTCTAATAGGCTATGTCCTAAGTTTGTAGCCAGAGAATTCAACACGGGCTACACCAGCTGGATTTAAAGCCTGACTGACATCCTCAGCCAGTACTTACCCTGGGAGATAAGTGAGTTTTTTGTTCAAATGGAGGAGCGTGGCAAACCAGTATCACCATGCTCTAAACTGGTACAAAGCGTTAAGTTTCTTTCCACTAGTCTTATAACTTAGGCTATAAAAATTGTATCAAGATTAACCAGGAATTTTATTCTGACCATATCTTGTCCATGAAAAGGTATGTGTCAAATTGGTGTAAATGTTTTGTACATTTCCCCCCTTCTATTTAGACAGAGCTCTTATTCATCCTGTTCATGTCTTCCATCTGCAACGTGTCCTCAAGATTAGCATTCTTCACGTATGTCTAGGAAAGCTTAATCTGAGTTTACTATGGCCTTTATGAAGACAAACCTTATTCAGGACTTTCCCTGCAAAGCTCCACACTGGCAAGTGCAAACTCACGTTTTTAGTGGTCTCTGAAGTCTGGGACTCATTTCTTAATAGGCATCTTGACTTTTTTCTGACCACGTTAAAAAAACACCCTCTCTTTTTTAAATGTATCCTAGCAGGTCTGCGGAGTATCTCTCTAGTTACTCCTCTTATTAGATGATTATATTAAATTATCCTAACTTAATTAAGAAGTAAAGGTTACACAGTCACCCTGTCTATCCTTGTGTTAATCGTCCTGCCCGCTCTTCTGTCTGTCCATGCATGCATCTCTAAGTTCCTTTTTAGTGGGGCAAAGTTAATTACTGTCCTGTAATTGGGATAGAAGAAACAATTTAATGCCAGTCTTGAGGAAGGGAAGCAGAATTTTTGTACTTTCTATTTGGCAACAGTGAGCTGAACATGTTCATGTAACTTCTGACTTAGGACAGCACTTTTATCTCTTCTCCAGGATGGGGACTATCATAGGTTATATGGGGTGAGTTCAAGCATGTCCCATCGAAAGGTTAGGAAGCAAAACCCAGAAAATCTGCAGAAGGCTAGGCTTCATCACTTTAACGTGGTAAATAACTTGCAATGTGTTATATGATCTTTGGTAAGCTAATGGAAATTTGGCCATGAGTTTTGTGTAACAGCAGTTCATCTCATGTGGACTGTTGTGTGCTTTAGCAGTGTTTTTTGGTGGTGATAAAATTTTATAATTTTAAATTTTCAGGCTATGTGAAAATTATTCTGCTTTCAAATCTGTCTTTCTTTTGAAAAATGAAGATGCGAATAAGTATGCCAACCATTCTAGTTAACAGACTCTAACACTGATGTGAACAATTTCTTCTACCCTTTAAAGGTTAACAGCTCTCTCTACATTTAAAGCTTGTGATATATTGCACAGGGTTTACACTCCCTCTTGATGCTTCTGTATATAGATGTGTGGCACTATCCTGTCCAGAATCCAGACAGAATCATCTATCAGCTTCCTTATCTGAAAAGAAAACAGCAGGACACTCGTACATTGTAGTGTTTACTATACTGCAGTACACTGTGGATCAATGGCACTTTGATTGAATCATATGTTCTTGCTCTTCGGTACAAAAAATAACACACTTCAGACGTGTCTGCTCCCTTTTTGAGAACTCTCACCTTTTCCAGATTTCCTGACCCAAAGTGGATTAAAGATTACTCACCACACTATGCAATTGCTTTTCTGTTCAAGTGCGTCTGGTGTGTGCTAAACTGCTTTGCAAAAGCTGTAGATATCTGTACTTTAAGTATCACACTTTCACCAAAATAATAATTTCTTGTATTGTTGCTCTTGACACAAGGGGCATTTGAAAAGTGGAGATTAAATCCTGGGTTGATTTCAGTGCATTAAATTAGTATTTAATAATGCCTCCTCTAAATATAACAAGCTACAGTACTTTTATCAGTATTCTCCAATGAAATGCAGTCCAGCAAGAGCTCAAGTAGAATGAAGTTTGAAAATTAGAGGAGCAGGGTCATGCTATTTTATGTAAAGGAAAAAAAAATCCAGGGCAGAAAGCCCAGAAATATGTACTTCTTGCCTCTTAGAAGTGCCTTAGTATTCAAAGGGTGGCAAACCGAGGCACTGAATGGGAAGAAGAGCAAGAAAGTACCACCTCCAGTAAGGAAGTCCACAAGAAATTTTGAGAAGGACCCTCCTGTTTTCATAGTTTTGTCAATCTGCACTTTGACAGTTAATAACTATGCTGTAGCAGTTGCCTGGGAATTTGAAGCACTGATGAATATTTTGTGCATTTGTGTCCTATGCTGGGCATTCAGAGTGTTTGCCACTGACAGGTGCTTGTGATGCTAAAAAGAACTAGCTCTACTCTATCATCTGGCTTATTTACAGGTAGAAACAATTTAATATTTTTGTTCTTTGTCCAGTGCTGCTGCTACTTGTAAAACTTCTCATCTGCAGGTTTCTGCCCCTTCATCATTTCCAAATATGGGAATTAGACTAGATGAATAAAAAATGGATTTGCATATTGATTTTAGATACCGTTTCTATGCAGAATTTTATTGCTCAGAAAACACACTTATTTCTAAGAATTTGCTCAACCCTTTGTTTGCTTTTGCCTAAACAACCTGAGTAACAGATAAAGTGGGTAGGTGTGACAAAGACTGGCAAATAATTTACTTGAGGCTTTAGGCTCTTCCATCTTTGCAGAAGTCATTCATTATGACTAACACAGGATTCCTTGCTGTACACAGTTGTGCCTCTTTTAAGTGTCAAAACAGAAGAGCAAATGGCAGTAGCTATACATAAATAGTGAAAATATTCTCTATAAAGGGGAAGAAATGAACAGATTTTACTGAGGAACAGGTGAGCCAGCTGTAACATGGCAGACAATACCATTTCACAGAATTTGAAGACAAAAAGCATAATTTTTTTGGAAGTGAGGTAGCGTATATATTCACACTATGGCTGTTTAAGTGGAGAACAGGAGAGAAAAGGAAAATATAGATGTGGCTTATCTTCTGCTGAAGCCTTTGTGTAGCTGTGTAACTCATTAAGCAATCCTGATCAGAAATAATAGTCTATGGCATTTCCTGTTGTTTTCATGACCCAATGAAAATGCGAAGAGGTACTAAACTCATCAGGTCATTAACTCCCCTGTTAATGCCCTGAGCTGATTCCTGGTGTCTATAATAACTGATTGGATTTGGCTTCATTGGGCAATTAAAGCCTCTGAGTTCCTCCCATGGTGCCATGTTTCTTCTGGTTTAGTGTGAGGATCAGGCTTACAGGCTTTCCATCTAGTCTGGGACTGTGGTTTCACCTGAAGCAACACCTTATTCCAACCACTCCTGCAAAGACCTTGTTAAACATGCAGACTTCTTCCACAAGGTCTGTAAAAATCCATTTCTCTGTTTCAACTAACAGGAATAAAACAGATGGTAATAAAACCAGCTACACAGATATTAAGCATTATGATAATTTTGAATATTGGGGAGTTTTGTTTCTCTAGTTTTATTTACTGCTTTTTTATTAGGTTTTTGCAATACCTGCAAAAACATTACTGTCTTGTGGACAGTATATAAATTCTAAGAATGATGTAGCAACTCAAATGCAAATCATATTTCTCAATTTATCAGAAAGCCTTCTCCTGATTAGATTTTCATGGATTTGAAATCCATTGTTAAATACTAATAGTTTATGCTTAAACCTAAATAACATTAAAATAGCACCAAAGCAATGGTAATTTCTGCTGAAAGCTGCCACTTGTAACTTATCACAACAAATTCACTGCAGGAAAATACAGGAGAATTAAAAATGGAGTCATATTGGATTTTTGTATTTGGAAAATTTCTTTTCAACTTGATTGCTGCCATATACTAGATATGATAACTGAAAAATCCCAAGTTTGTCCTCTCCATGTTGGCCCCTGGAGAGGACCAACTCCATATCCTCAGTGCTACAGATGCTACTCTTAAGCTCAACAGCCCTTCAGCCTACTCGTATGTACAAGACTATATTTTTTGGAAACGGCTTCAAGTGGCAGCTTTCAGTACTGAAGCAAAGGAACCCCTCATTCCCTTCCTGCCTTCTTCCTTACAGTGCGTCATCCCAGCACCTTGCCCATACATCACCCCATGGTGTGGGTGAGGTTGCCACAGCAACACCACACTCTCACTAACACCCCCTATAGCTACAGAAGTGTGAGTCAGTTTAAAAGTTTTATAGGTTTTTATTTGTCTGCAATGCACTGCCCAGCCATCTGCAGTTACTTGCCCATCCAGCGCTCATAAACCTGCTGGTAACCCTCAGTGGGGTGACTTTCAGTATTTTCATCTCCATCCTTTGGGATGAAATCTCTGCAGATCGGTCCTGGGTGGTCGGTCAACTGCACAGCCTGCAGCGCAGAAACCAGCTGGTTCATCAGCCATCCCATAGATATGCCAAGCAGTTGGGTGATAACTAAGTTTCATATTTACTTTTCAAAGAATGTGTAAAGCAGTGGTGGTGAGTACCTGCAGAAGAATAAAATTGGAGTTACCTACTGTGCATTGTAAAACCTGATTTTCTTTCTGTTAAAGCAGTGAGATAAGTTTTCAGTAATACCTAACTTACAACTCTGCTCACTTTTTCAGACATGGAGATGACTTGATTGTGACACCATTTGCTCAGGTAGGTGCAATTTTACCGTATTTCTCACGCAGTCTTACAATTTAAAAGCCAGATGGCCAAACCAGTTGTTTTCAGTTGTTAATATTATATAAGATATGTTCGCTTGAAACAGGAAAAAGCTGTCTAAACAAGAAAGTCATAAACCTCCCACCCGTTATCTATACCTCTTTTTTAATGCTTTTTTATTATCTGAAAAGTTGAAGTACAATAACACAATAAACACCTTTGATCTCTTTTTAAATACTGTAGCAAACAGTCATGATGAAGACAAATCTGTGTTCTCTGTTATTCTCCTGCTTTTTATAATTACAGTTTCTCCTTTTGAACAATTTTTATGCATTCAGTACAAGGCAATTTTTAGATGTGAGATAAGTTTTACCCAGAATACTTATATTCCTTTACAAAACCATCTCTATTTTATTTTTCCATTCAGATTCTGTTTTATAAAACATCAGCACAAAACTCTATATATTTAGATTGAAACTCCACAATTTTTAGCAATAGAGATGTCGTATCATGTTTGAAAAGTTAATACTAATGTTCCTTGAACTCATGATGATAGGTTTTACCCTGTAATAGATAGGAATGAAAGTTAATTCAGTGTAACTACAGGGAGGGGAAATAAATCTGCAGGTCATATGTGATTGAAGGTGAATGGAAAAAGAAACATTGAGTCACACAGCAGTCTCAAATAAGAATAAGGTGTCTAGCTTCAGTCTGAATATGCAGGTTGCTTTGGTCTAATGATAAGCTGTTAAAACAATAATTAATTTAATAGGTTATCATTTATTTAATTATATTGTAAGCAGATACAGTGTTTATAATACACTGGCTGATCAAGTCCTTAATATGAAGAATATCTTCATCTTTTATTAGCAGAGAAAAGATTAAGCCAGGGCCTTTTCTAAGAATGCTTTAAGGTCTCTCAAATGGTAAATATACTTCAACAATAATGGAAGAGAAGAAATTACAGGAAAAACAAGGGGGAAAAAATGTAAAACCACTTCTGGTTTTAGTTCCTCAGGAAACATAAAAACCCCAACTCTTGGGCACAGAAAAAATACAAATTGTATGCTGGTCAAGCAATCCAATAATATTTACTATATTGAATTCATGTTCATTGTCATCTGAATTTTTATTACAAATTATGCCACATAGATAGGACAAGTTATAGTATGCCTAGAAAACCAGCAAATATTGCACCCCATTTATGGATATTATTTCCTGGGACAAAACACCTTATTTATTTTAAGGGCAGTTTTGTATTCTTGTTGGCATTGAGGGACGTGCTTCAGCAATCGAAGCAGGAGTAGATGAATGTTATTGATGCTTGCACCAAGGTGCTGTAATTGACTATTTAAGAGCTTTTAGTATTTCAGTGCAAAACCCTATTAGCAGTGGTTTAAATCAACCTGTTTTCATTTTCATTGAACAGGAGAAAGAGCACTCACAGTGTGTTATCACATGTCACATTCCCCAGCACAGGGGGAATTGAGATGCAGTTGAGAGAGCATGCCTAATAGAGGGGACGTGACATCTGATTGGACTCAGGAAAAACATAGCCCTTATCTGAAAGTTATTTGAATACACAAATCCCATCTCCCAGTGGGGCCTGCTCACAGACTGCATCTGCAGCTAAGCCCAGGGCCCATTCCTCTGAGTTACGTTGGCAATATCAGGACCTCACTCAGGACTTCAGAAATTGCATCCCATGTGCCAGTACAATGTCTATGCATTGTACAAACTACCCTTTCAATATCTTCCTGGAGCAGTATTTCATCACATAGATTAATTTCTGTGTTGCAAACAGCACAAGCACTGTTTTAATCCATTCGGGGCTTCCTGGTAGCAGTAGATCATGGCACGTGGAACACATGTTCCAGTTATTTCAAACCATCTGTATTTTCTTCAATTGATCAGGAAGCTTGTTTTATCCGATCATGAGCCACCTGGTGGTAATAGTTCCAGTTTCAGTATTTCAGTTTCGATTCAGCACATCACCATGGTAGTGTAGCTGCATTTGTTAACTGGAGGCAGGGTGGCATGCTGTGTCCCCCACATAGAATCTGGCCCCAGGACAAGATAATTTACTATTTTTACCAGAATGGAATTCTGTAAGCTAAAATTAAAAAATCTATCACAAACATATTATTAGTTGCAGTCCTCTATATTGTAATACACAGCAACTGTTGTAATTTAGTTATTTGTAGAACTTTGCTTTTCAAAAGAAAATCATTTGAGTGATTTGAAATTTAAGGGAAAATTCTGTAGGTTTTGTATCATCAAAAAAATTCTATTTTTTTAATTCACTTGCAACTGTTCGTATACAACTTGATTTTGAAAATAGTATTATTTACTTAGGGATTAAACCCAAAGAGGTTTGCAGATGACTGGTTGCTTTTTGCTCACAAATCTAACTCTAGAAACTTTGAGCACAATTGGAACCTCTGTGGACAGAGAAACTGTCACTTAAGCAACTTAAAATGAAAAACTGAAATATTATTTTATGTACTTATACTATAACAGACTTATAAATATTAATACCTTTATACAATAAATCAAGTTGTTTAGCTCCACTGTAGCCAATGGCCAAAGTTTTTGTTGTCACTTCTACATTCATTGCTGTGTATGTGGAGACACCTTGCACTTGCAGAAACTGACAAAAAATGTGCATGTGTGCTAAAACAGCTGGGATGCTGGGCAGAGATTGGACATTTCACCCCTGGATCTACAAAACAGTCATCTCACCCGCCAGAAGAACAAATAGAAAGACATACAAACCAAACAGTCAAGTCTCTGCTTTCTGAAAAAGGAGAGATTGATAATATCTCAGACAGGAAAAATCTGGTCAATGTGCATAGTGGTGGCACGGTGCAGAGACTCCCTCGCAGCTCTCCAGGGACCCGAGTGTAGGTCCAGCAGGGCTCATCAGCCTCCACCTGTAACTGGCCCTGAGCAACCTTGCAGCTCTGTACACTTCTTTGCCCTGCACCCCAGGTGCTAAATGTCCTGTTATTTCAGACCCAATACATACCTCAGCTAGGTTCATGTTTCCATGTGGCATCATGCCTAGGCTACTAACCTTTCTGAAACTCAGCCCTGCGCTGCCGGTACAGTCATGCCTTGCAGTCCAGCAGAGGCAGAGCTAGTAAGCGTGGCTGTACCCGAGATCACTCACCAAGGAGTCACTTTGCTACCTTTGTACATGATCCCAATTCTCAGTGCACCTGAATATACACCCAATTTGAGTCCAGCAGGGCTTATTGAGGAGAAACTTGCAGCCAGGAAAATCAACTACATTTTTTCATGGCCTGAGACATCTCTGGGAGCCACATAGATATGCTTCTTTGATAATACTAGCATATACAATCTGTCTCAGCATTCTGGCACACATAAACTGAACCCAGGCAGATCAACTGAAGAGAACTGAAAATGGACTGCAGTCACTGAAGTCTTACTTTAATAAGCCCAACTTTTTTCCATTTATGCTTTCCTTCTCTTCCCACCTTCAACTCATCCTTTCCTTTTACAATATTTTCGTACTTCAGCAGTCTTTATTTGTATTGCATGTATTCATTTTTGAACTTTTGAACTCAAGATCTTCTTTCCCCTTCTGCTTGGTTTATGCCTGATTTCCCTCTGCATATATCCAACATCTAAATACAACATTTGTTAGTGTCACTGTACCCTGGGCAAGCAAATTTGATGGCATATGTAATTATTTTTATTCTGTGCTGAATGTAAAATATGTGAGCTTGCCTCCTGATCTTTGGAAAGAAAAACATAATGAAATTAATACTGTATAATTAGGCAACAAATTTATTTTTATTATCTTAACTCATTTGGGAATTGCCTACAATAGCTAGAGAACTGCCAGTCGTTATTATCTTGAGTATTTTCTGTCTGTTACAAGCTTCCACTAAATCCTTCTTTTCTCTTCAGCCTCCTACCCCCCTTCCTACCTCATGTATGAGTTTAAGGGGCTATGAAAAGAGGATTGTATCCTCCTTGACTCAAACCTCTGGAACCCATAACCCCTTTCCCACCTTTGTAATTCCTAGGACAGGTTCACCAGGGAACCAGCCCAGTCTGTGCTGAGAAACAACAATGGGCAACTCCTGCAAAGACACACCAGTGATTAGTGTTGCTGCTTCCTCCTGTTCCCAGTCTGGTTCCAAACAACTTGTGGTTCCCCTCTGACATCAGCTGAACTGCCTCTCCCTAGTCGGAGAGGTGCATCTTTTTATCTTTACATGGCACAAATTTGCTGCATTTATCCAACTGCCTTCAGAAGAGAGTGCCTATGCCATTTATAACAAGAAGACACTCTGCTACTGCCTTCACTATCTGCTGTCTTGCATGAAATTAAGTCCAGAAAGGAAGAAGTTCATTTGTGTCATCTTTCCCAACGTGCAAACCTTGTAAGAGCCTGCAGACATTTCCCACCCATTTAGGTGATACCTTCCTCTTACCGTGGCCTTCTGCACAAAGTTAAACTGTGCAGACTTATATCAACTGTGCCCCTTAAAGGACTCACTTTCATTTTTCCTGGCAGTCTAGACACTCTCATTCTTTTTGTCCTTTTAGGTTTGTGGGGGCTGAACTGCAAATGGAAGATTCTGTAATCGTTTCTTATGTATGAAGTATTACGCTTGAATAGGCTATTATCTTCCAATCACGAATGCTTTTATGCTCATTTTAAAGAACTAAGAAGTATTCTGTGAAAAACTTTCCTCCTCTTCAAGTAACTCTGCCTTTAAACAAATAATGAGTTGTTTATGAGGAAAAACAAGAAATAAACTATTGCCCTTGTATTACAGACATGTTATTGTTAAATAATGGTCAAAGGCTTCAGACAAACCAACACTGGAAACCTTTTACCGTTGTTTTGCAATGTCCTTTCCTTTTTCTTTCAGCACAGTGGAATGGAGATAAACCAGGCTCACCTGTGCAGAAATTTAGACTGAAACCATTTTGTCTGTTCCAGGTGCTGGCCAGCCTGCGTACTGTACGGAATAACTTTGCCGCATTAACCAATTTACAAGATCGGGCACCCAGCAAGTGAGTGTCAATTTTTGGCTACTGAACTTTTTGCAGTGCTACTTTTAAACGTAAACTAAGAATAACAATTAGATGTTACAGATTTCAGTCTGTGCCACCAAATCTGCATAAAATGTGGATGAGTAATGAGTTTATTAATCCCTTAAAGATGCTATACTTGATAGCTGAGACGACAGCCTCCTTGCCTACTAATTGCACTTGCACTGCTTGCATAAATATATCCTTGCATAAACTTGGAGTGGTTTTTGTGCAATTTACATGATTTTCAATAAATTAGTCATATGTCAAAGATCATTCAAAGATGATCATTCAGGCAGAGTCTGAGTCTTGCAAATGAACCAAAGGGAGCAGACAGCAACACTCATTGTGAGCTACTTGCATGATCTGAACCTAGAACTCTGCCTAACTCATTCAAGATAATGACATCCCACTTATCCACAGTAGTTCATGATTATAAATGAGACATTAGAAATATAGTCTTTCTCCAACCGTGTTGCAGCGTCATATTTAACATTAACATTAGTTACACTGGCAAATTTTGTGGTGGAGTCATTTCCCTCACCCAAAATGTGCGTCTCTAGAACTTAGAAGTAATTAGCATTCCAAAGACAGCTGCCTACCATTGCGTATGCAGTGACTGCCACTAAAAGGTACTTCCAGCCCCCTTGGTTGTAATATGCAGACCCTATGTGGCCCGTGCTTGCAGTGATCCACACATCTCTATGCAGCTGTGTCATTCCAGCAACTTCTAGCTTTCGTCAACGGGCAAAGCAGTCCACTGAGCTGTTTGCCCTAAAGATTATTGTGAAAGGTACATGCAAAATAGTGTGTAGAATGTATACGCAAAATAAGGGGGTGAAAAATAATAATAATAAAAAAAAGTATTTCAAGTCAGAACATGGGAAGTGCAAGCCATGTTAGAATAATGGTAACTATGTATATAAATTAAACTTTGAGCTAGTTATAAGCTCTAGCTATGATTAGGCAGGTTTTTAATGAACTTGTAAATTCCTAAAATATTCCTTTTTTTGGAGTTCCCAATCTGCAGAGAGGTTTCAGGGTCAGTTGTGAATTCCCTTCTACACTAGAAAGAAGTATCTGTTCTAAACAAAGTTTCTCTTTGGCAATGCCAGGGTATTCCAGTCCCAAATAATTTCCCAAGGAAATGTATCTTCTATTATATTGTTCAAGCCATCTGTGAGTTTATCAGGCTTATATCTTTTTTTCATTTTCTTTTAAACAGACGATCGCCAATGTGTAATCAGCCATCTATTAATAAAGCAACTATAACAGGTAAGAAGAATTAATATGACTAAAATTTCTCTGTGAAACCATCATGGGTTTCTAAATTTAATACTTATTTATAAAAATGTCTCATTGAAAACTGCCTTTTATAATAATAACCTTGTATTGTTTCATATCCTTATATCTGTTTTACTGAAGAGGATGAGTCATGTGTTGACTCAAACTGTCGACTTACGGTGTTGTATCATATTAGCTTTCCGATTTCTGTCGTCTTATCCTGGTTTTAATTTAGGTTTTCTCCCTAATTGTTTCCCCCCCCGCCTCTATATACCAATGTGTGACCATGTCATGATTACCTTCATTAGTAACTTTTTGTAATAGGATGTAGGAGAATGAACTGGTATGAAGAATGCATCAATCTTTCATTTGAGACATGGAGTTCTGTAGCTTTACTGCGGCAAAGCCTTCACATTACAAGCCCTTAGGTAATGAGGAGAAATTTTCAAAACTGGCTTTTCTGATTTAGGATGGTAAATTCTATGTCTATAACATCTGTAGGTGCATAAGAGAAAAATAATTCCTTTGTAAAAGACACTATTATTTCTAAAGAAACATTCACCTGAAAACAGGACTGGCACTGTAAGTTACATGAACACTTTCGAAAATTTTACCCTGCAGCACTTTTGGTTATTATTATTATGGCAACTTGGTCTTGGACATCTTTATGGGAACACACTTTATTTGACCTCATATTTTTTACATCATATTAATCCATGTGTTCTTACATTGTGTAATTTTCCAGGTAGTTGCATTCTCTATGGTGCGGTGGCAGAATGAAAGAGCATTTGCTTTGCCTCTTGATGAAAGTATACAGACAATTACTAAACAACAATTTATCATTTAAACCAAAAACTTAATGTTTCCAGAATTTTTGAAATCGCTTTAGTCTTTTTAATTGTATAATAGATTTGGAAGTCAAGGAAGAAATGGTACTTCAGCTCTTTTGAGAAGTGTGGCTTTGGCGTGTTCAATAGTTTCTGTCTTTAGGCTCTGGAATGTGTTAACTTTGTTAGTTTTTTTACATCTAGCCTCACACAATATGCATATTTACCTCTAAAAGACCCAGTCTTGGCAGTTCTGTACAATTTTACTCTCCTAGGAACTCAGCACGTAATCTGACCGTTTGTGTGTAGGGCTCATATGGGAACAGAGGTTAAATCTTTGAATCTATTCTTTAAACAGGAAAGCATCCTTAGTTAAGAATGTTCTGCCATCATACTTAAATTCATGGTAATTAAATAAATAGGAAGGGGAGACAGGTAAATGCTTAAACCAGTTATAAACCTTTGTTAATGTATTCCTTTAAGGGGTAATTTTGGGCACTGGTTTCAAATTACTCTCCATGAGACATTTTAGTTATTGATAGATATGACACCTATTTTTAATTGTGGAATTTGTCTCATACAACGCAGTCATCCAGAAGTCTGTTACCTTAACTGGAGACAGAGATACTGGAAAACAGGGTTTTTTGGTTCCAAGGGACTAACTTTAGAAAGCATGTAACACAGTAAAATCCCTGACAGTAGAAGAAAATGTGATACCCAGCAGAGAAGATATACATGCATGTAAGCACACAGTGAGCCTACCTTACGTGCTCTCCCACAGTTGTTTGCCTCAGGTCAGCTTTTCTCCAGCAGGAGAAGCTGCTCAGACAGCGGGACCCAAGACACACTCTGCTGGAAGATGCTGTTGCTCTTTTAAAATTCCCCTTCAGATCTGAAGGTTTCCATTCAGTTAATCTTCAGAGTGCACTCTACATGTCAGAAGCAATAAATCATCTGAAGTTTTAATGTTTAGAAGGAAGGTGATGCAGTCAGTGCTGTAATTAATCTAGAAAATGCTTCTGTGCCAAGAAATTTAAAGGAAGCAAGAGAAGGCAAAGAATAGTAAGGATAATTTAAATCTAATTTAGTTTAATCTGATTTCTCAGAGATGCTGCTGGAATTGCTGTGCCCAAATTATGCATTGAACTGGGTGAGCTGAGGCCTGTGCACATTGGATATAAGTGGCTAAAAGACTTTAATGATACAGGAAAGATATTAAGCCACTATAAAGCATGAAAATGGCTACAATTCATTTTGACTGTTGAATGGAGATTGAGGCTAGATACTATTTTGCCTCAACAGGTTTGCCTGTTCTTAGTCATAGACTGGTTTTGATATTTCCATAGCAACAAATTTCATGGCATAAGCACAGAAGTATGCATAGGTGCTTTCTTGGAGTATAAAAAATCCTAGTAAAACATGTTGCATTACAGCACTATGCCAAGAAAGAAGATACATTACAAACACTTTGCCTGCTCTTCACAGAATGATTAAAAACCCCATCAGATCCTACTAAGCTTTTGAATTCTTCTGGGGAATGTTTGAAATGTAGCTTGTGCAGATCCTTCCTGCTGAGAAATCCTCCTGGTTGTGGTGTTGTCAGAGTTCATGTCATGGAGTATCTGGAACAATACACCAGACAGGTAGAGCCCCATCCCATCATCCGGATGGCTCAGCTAGCAATCTCAGGAAGAACTGATCACCAGTGTAACAAACTAGGTGACTGGAAGGCACAGTATCACTAAACCATGTCAATGCTAAACCAGAAACGGACACTTAAGGTGGAGAGTTTATGTTGCTAACTTCCTGGAAGAATTGTCTTTGAGAAGACTTAGACTGAAGAATGGGACAATCACAGAAAGCAAAAGTTTAGCAAAATGGAACTACTGCAGAAGATACGGGAAAATGACAAAGGAAAAAATAAAAAGGAATTTGGTAAAGCTAAGTTACTAAAATAGCAATAGCAAAATTCTCCTATTTACTATTTTAAGCATTCTCCCTGAGGCATAAATGTGGGAGAAAATCCATTAGCAAAAAGAGAAGAAACTGTGGAATTGAGAAGCAGGACAGGAATCAAATGTTCAGATTCTCAGAAGCAACAGCAACCATGGTGGCCTTAAAATCTGCAGTGATTTTTCAATGTAAATATGCAGAAGTTGATGATCAAAATATGGTCTGTTCTATTCAATAGATCCACATGAATCCCTTTTGGAAACTGTGTTGGAAGAAGCTAATGAACATCAATGGCATACTTGATCTTCAGTATCAGCCAAGTATGCTATAGCATGCCAGGTGTTCCTTTTGCAGACAAATTAGGGGGTAGGAGGTGGGAGCTTTTCATGTAACAACAGACTTCTTAGATGACACTTTTCTTACTTGCTTTAGATACCTAGGATGTAGATACCTATTATATCTATAGTCAGTGTGAATAAGCAGACACGCAAACTGACTTGCATTAGATGTCTTCTTTAAAGGGAGATTAATTGCTCCCTAGAAGTGCCATCTCTGTCCCATGACTGAGACCAGCCTGTTTGCTATACAGTGCTTCCATGCGTGGTGTTCTGTGCTTCAACCAGAAGAGGGGTTCCTCTCACTATGAGTCACGTTTTCCAGGCAGTGACATGAATGGTGTTTCACTTCAAGTTGACGGTGATTCTCTTAACACAACCAGTGTATTATAAATAACATTTCAAAAAAATGAAACTAGCTGTGACTCAAGGATTGAGCTTGCAAGTTTTAATTTTTGTCTGATAAAAAAGTGAGCAAGCATTAGATATATTTTGATTACTACAGTTCTAATATCTGCATTTCTACATCAGAATAATTTGAATTAGGAAGGAACCATATAAGGTCTTCCTTAATATGTTTCCGATTTAAAACAGATAGGACATCTCACAATTTGCAAACTCAGTCTGGTACCTGCTTTTATGTGCAAAGATTTTGCATGCAGACAGAGGTAAGTTTGTCCAAAAGAATGAGTTTCCGAGCCTCTGAATACTACCACAACTACTGAGTAACTGCAAGTCTTAGTTAACCTGAAACCACAGACAAAGGGTCTGATTCATATACATGCATATATTAGATAGACATAGTATCTAATTCATAGTAATAGCTTTAAAGTAGATTTAAATTCAGATGACATAAGTGGCCATTTACATTACAAATACAGTGCCAAAGGACCTGTAAGTGAAGACTTGTATATGTAACAAAAAGGTAATTTAATTTAATCATAAAATAAATCATAATTGCAAAATTGCACTTTTTAGAAGTTGTTTACAATTTTGCATCAAAAGCTAACCCAAACCTATTTCATCAGATAGAGGAAAATATATGGAATTTTTCAATAACAAGCTACATTTCATTTATTAAAATGTAGGAAGCACGTGGCTTAGTGTCAGAAGAAACCCTTCAGATTTTGTTATGTATACAAAAAACATGGCGATAGAGAAATACACTATTTGCAAAGATTATGAGGTTATATATCTAACTGAATTAATTTGCTACTCCATGATTTCATTGCTTCTTATTGGACTTGAATTAGACTCTTTAGATGCATCTTAAATCCAGCAGAAATCAATATCCTGCTAATAAAATGGAATTTCGTACATGTTTTTCATGGGCATGACCTCAGTATCTGCAGAGGGGTTCCTCTCACATCCCACTCCCCTGTTTGCTGCAGGTTTCCCCTCTTAAATCTGTTCTCCCAGAGGCGCTACCACTGTCACTGATGGGCTCAGCCTTGGCCAGTGGTGGGTCCGACTTGGAGCCAGGGAAGCTTCTAGCAGCTTCTCACAGGAGCCACCCCTGCAGCCTCTCCCCCACTACCAAAACCTTACCACACAAACCCAATACATTCTGGTTTAGGCAAGATAAGGTACTGATCTCAGGGCTTTACATACTGAAAGGACAGCAGAAACAGATGGTTGGAATGGAAGGAAGATTAAACACTAAATAACTGATCTACATGGTGTACAGTGCCTTCTTGAATAGGTTTATTTTGATGGGTGGCAATATTGCAATTGCAGGTATGATCTAAGATACATCTGAACCTAGAAAGTGCTCCACTCTATTGTCTTTCTAGACCAGGCCCCAATTCACATTTTGTGATAAGCTCTGCCGTGAATGTATGTGTCAAGCTTCAGTTTGAGAAAAAAAATTGTATTTTTGAATATTTGCAGTGATACATTATGGACTAGCATTTTTTTCTTGTGCAATTCAGTTTGTACGGTAGTTTGCGTGGAAGGGCACACAGGGAGGGCAGCCTTTGGAAAACAGCTTGTTTTCTTCTGGGAGCCAGACAGAGGTAGCCTCCTGTCAAAACAAATTGGTTTCCACACACCACAGCTGCAAAGCTGTGACTGAAACCCAGGTGTGACGTGATAAAAACTTCCTATGTGGACACCTACACCCAGACTGAAACCCCAAGAATTGAAAGAGCTGCCCAGACCCAATGTTACAGGGAACTCCAGAACCTGGAAGTCCCCCTAGGATCCAAAGGCAGAGGTGGATGTCATGGGTGTAAGTGTGCCCAGCTGGAGGAACTCTTGCAAGCGGCCATGTTAAAAGAGGAGCTTAACAGACAGCACACCTGGACTTGTGCAAAGCATCTGGTACTGTCCCACATGACATTCTTGTCTCTAAGATGGAGAGACATGGATTTTATGGGTGGACCACTCGGTGGGTAAGGAATTGCTGGATGGTCACATTCAGAGAGTTGCAGTCAATGGCTTGATGTCTGGGTGGAGACCAGTAACGATTGGTGTCCCTCAGGGGTCTGTATTGGGACCAGTATTATTTAACATCTTTGTCAGAGACATGGACAATGGGATTGAGTGCACCTCAGCAAGCTTGCAGATGACACCAAGCTGAGTGGTGTGGTTGATACTCTAGGGGAGGATGCCATCCAGAGGGACCTTAACAGACTTGAGAGGTGGGGCCATGCAATCCTCATGAAGTTCAGTAAGGCCAAGCGCAGGATCCTGTACATGGGTCGAGGCAATCCCAAACATGGATGCAGGCTGGGCAATAAAAAAGTGGCTTGAGAGCAGCCCTGCAGAGAAGGTCTTGGGTGTACTGGTGGATGAAAAACTGAATATGAGCCAGCAATGTGCACTAGCAGCCCAGAAACCCAACTGTATCCTGGGCTGCATCAAAAGAAGGTGGCCATCAGGTCGAGGGAGGTGATTCTCCTCCTCTACTCTGCTCTCATGAGACCCCACCTGGAGTACTGCGTTCAGCTCAGGGGCCCCCAACATAAGAAGGACATGGAACTGCTTGAGCAGGTCCAGAGGAGGGCCACAATGATCAGGGGCTGGAGAATCTCTCCTATGAGGACAGGCTGAGAGTTGGGGTTTTTCAGCCTGGAGAAGAGAAGGCTCTGGGGAGACCTTATAGTGGCCTTCCAGTACCTAAAGGGGGCCTACAGGAAAGCCAGAGAGGGCTTTTTGCAAGGGCATGTAGTGATAGCACAAGGCATAATGGCTTTAAACTGAAAGAGGGTAGATTTAGATTAGATGTAAGGAAGAAGTTCTTCACTGTGAGGGTGGTGGGACACTGGAACAGGTTGCCCAGAAAGGCTGTGGATTCCCCATCCCTGGAAGTGTTCAGGGCCAGGTTGGATGGGGCTTTGAGTAACCTGGTCTAGTGGAAGGTATCCCTGCCCATGGCAGGGGCGTTGGAACTAGAGGATCTTTAAGGTCCCTTCCAACTCAAACCATTCTATGAGTCTATGAATTCAGATGGCATATAAAAAGAAAAGGATTTATATTGTGCAATCCAGAGCAAATACAGATTTGGCTTCCAAAGAAATCCCTCCAGCTGATCCATGTAGTTCAGTAACCAATTAGCAATGCAGATACCCTTTGTTTGAGCTGGTTTAGCTATTCTGTTTGCAAAACGAGTTCACAATTTTCCAACAAACGTTCTGAATAAAGAAAATGGCAATATTTACATCAGGTATTCCTTTTAGTTAATCATTAAAGGCCTTATCTAGGTTTTGATAGCTAAAATGAGAATTATCTCATTTACAGCCTTCCTAGCCACAATAAAAACAGAATCATATTGCTTTGTGAGATAGAGGGAACAAATTACATTCAGACTGAAATTCATTCATATGTTTCCTGCCCATAGTGAACAACATATGCAGTGAACAGGCAGGGATTCAGAGGGAAAGGAGTCTGCTCCCCAGCCAGTCTTTCACAGTCACTTTGTCACCTTCAGGAGTGAACTAGGAGCTTCTTTCCTTGCACATAAAGAGTTTGTGGGCATTTGATGTTCATTTGCTTATATTCTATGAAAAACTAGCTCTCTCTGTCATTGTGCAGCACTGCCATGTGATGTCATGAAAAAATACCTGCTTGAAATGGGTCATTTGAAAAGATAACTATTTAATTGTATCTCCCTGTTAATGGGAACAGTATTTGTGCCTCCAGTTCAGCCCCCTTCCTTGGTTTAGGGAAGAGGTTGTTTATTGACAGGATACATCTCTGAAGACTTACTGAATACTTTCTCCATCTTGATGTGTAGACCTTTAATGAATGTTTTCCAACTGAATGAAAGATTCCACATGAAATCTTTATCTAGTGCTCCTTTAAGTTCAGTGGGTTTGTTAAATAGTGATTAACTTTCTTGAGGCAGAACAGCAGGAAGAGGATTGATGTGGTTCTGGACAACGTAAGCTGTTCATGTATCATTTCACATTCAAGGAAGTGAATAAAACCAGGATACAAAATAAAGTATGCTCTATATTTGATTACTGCAAGGTACCATAGAAAAATCTGAAAAATTCAGGCTTTCTATACAGTGAAAGTATGAGAAACTTAAGAGCTTTCAGGATCCCTTAAGATGTTTAAACAATGACTTGCCCTGACTATACTAACTGCAAAATGGTGGTTTACATCATGTCATTTAAAAATGCCAACTAACATGTATTATGAAAAGATGCATTTTGCTCAGTATTATGCACGCCTTTTGTTTTGCACTTCAACAGTGACACCTGATAGTCAAATATATAAGCTTCCATAAAATGGCAAGTTATTTCAACAGAGAAGTACAATCATAGTTTAAAAAATTCCTGGCAAGAATGTCCATGTAATTGAAACTAACCATCCAAATCAACAATTAGAAAATAACTGTCATTGTTTTGCAGTGTGTAGACTACAACACTCGGCCTTTATGTATGATTTGTAATTTCTTAACAGTCTGTATTGGTGGAAACCTGTGGTTGGGTTATCAAAGTGCACAGAGACTAGAAGGCAGCATAGGGCTGACCTCTGCTTGTAAGCTTCATCCAGCACTTAGGTTACTTTTCCTTAGGACTGCAGTGTAGTACAGCCTTGATTTTGAAACAGACTCACACATTTTGGAGTTAGAACAGCAATCAGTTTAAAAAGAAAACATGAGAGGCATTATCAATCTCCACATTGATAATCTGATATGCAACCCAACACAGATCATCGCTTCTTACCTTTAAATAGGTCTCATATTTTGCTGCATCAGTAAAAGTTCCTGTTTCACCTTTTCACTCAAACTGTCCATTTTACTGGAAAGACAGAGAGGATGACAAGCTCTGTGTGCTTCCTCTTTTCCTTTCAGCCCAGCTGTGTCACTTACGGTTGAAAACTGTACATGACCCCAGGCTGCATTTACCACATCGATAACAACAACAGAACAACTGAAAAGAATGAAAGGTGATTTGGTTTGTAGGACTGAGGTGAAAAGAATCAGAAAGAAAAATAGGACTCTTGTCTGTGTCATTTTTCTCACTGCTGTTATGAATGCGGCCTGTTGGCTGATGAATATAGAAAATAAAACTGTGCAGATGTGGCTTCTGGTATGACCGTTGGGTACAGTTGGAGTGCACCTTTGTTCCACATTTCATCCAGGTTCTGACATCTCTGATCAGTGATACATTAACTTCTGTCCAATTGAAAAATAGGCTTGGAAGTAGATCTCTTTTCCATTAACAGGTTACCAAGAAACTGGTGCATTAAGGCTTATTCACTTTCACGAGTATCCATTTAAAAAAGAAGGGCTACATTGAGATCACCCATTAAAGTGCCTAAGTTCTGCTTTTATTATACACTGGCTCCTAAGTATGGAGCCTGAACAAAGCAGTGAATCAGAGCAGGCAGGAGCCACCTTCAGACAGCCCTAGAAACAAGCAGGAATAACAGCTCTTCTCTTGTGGAGTAGGAAGTTCTGCAGGTCTCTCCACATAGTCTTTTGTTCATGCTCAGATAAAATTAATAAATTACCCTAGGAGTACTGCTCAGAGTTTAGGATCTGCCCCTGCACAACATCTTGTGCAGGAGTGACCTCATCACTGGACAACAGGGACAGCTTTTGCTCATTCTCTCTCTGACCTCATGCATTTTGCATTACATTCTGCAAAGTGACTCATCTTGAGCTGGAAGGAGTAATTCCAAGTCTAGTGGTAGGAAAATCAGCTTGTGCCTACTGCACTTTCTCACGAACTGGGATCAAAAAATGAAGAATCAGAAATGCCTAAAATTCAGGCTTCTGCTCTCAGGCCACGAGTTCTAACATCTTCATGCAAAAAGACATTTTTTTCCTGTTAGGCGACTCACCTCAGAACACCTCTGCTGATGGGAACTAGGAGGTATGGAAGTAACTGGTGAGCACACCTTAGTCACATATTCAGACGTGCTCCTGTGTTTCATGCTTCCAGTTTGTCTAGCTCAGTATACCGAATTCCTCTGAACGGCCCCTTTACAGTCAAGGGACGCAGGCAGGTGTCTCAGGTAATCCAAGTGCTCTGTGCAGGCTTTAACCCCTCCAAGTCCCTAGGCAAGAGCTTGAGAGTCATCCAATAGACATTACTTTAGTGTCACTATTCATAAAAGAGACACCAGCAGTAGGCAGCCTAACATAGTCCCAAATATTGTAAGGTATTCCCTAGCAGAAACCTGCCAGGGAAGAGTTGCAACAAGGAATTTGCCAAGCTTGCTTCTGGGACTTTGGGGGAAATGGCAGGAGGCACAGGAAGAGCCAGTAGTTCTCACTGGAGAGCTTTCACTTGAAATCTTAAAAGTGCTGGGGTATGACTTGTTTAAAATTTCCTAATCAAATCCAAGCCACAGTACTCAGGCAGGTTTGCACAGCTCTGTGACTCTTGCTTTCTGCTAACAGAATTGGTAAATTTTGAGGTTTTTATCATAGTCCTTAATCAGCTCACAGTTAAGAAGATTCAGCTCCATCTTCTGTAGGAGCAGACTTTTTTGTACCAGGAATGTCTTGATTTTATCCTCATTATGATGATGTTCTGAGTTAATGAAGCAGCTGTGGCCACATGCATAAAGTTTTAGTTGATACTAAATATTAAAGATTATTCCCAAATATTTACATTAAAGTACTAGTAGCAAATTGCCAATCTAATTTGTTATTCTTTCCCCATGCAGTAATCTAAATTAATTTCTGTGACTGATATTTATCTTTGAAAGTGTAAATTAGATATGAAATTGAACTAATTCTAAGCCAGATAAAAAATGAAGCTGACAGACAATAAATTAAGGTAGTCTCTTAAATTATAGGATGATATATGATAAAAATAAAAGGTTTCTTTCCTTAATAATAATGAACAGAAGTGACTACTGGATTAGCAAGCATTTAAAAATTCACCTTGTATTAAGTAAGCCATATGCTAGCGGCTTACTTAGAGGACAT
This sequence comes from Aviceda cuculoides, assembly GCA_035590195.1. Lineage (NCBI taxonomy): Eukaryota > Metazoa > Chordata > Aves > Accipitriformes > Accipitridae > Aviceda > Aviceda cuculoides. The sequence goes on from JAVJGG010000074.1 coordinate 61,742,069, forward strand.
ACTGTAGGAAACATTGGCTAATTAGTCTTTAATTGAAGGAATGCAAAGATGATTAGAAGTAAAAGCCCAGGAAGAAATCAGTGTCAAAAAAATGAAAGAGAAAATTAGAAAACAGTTTGACATAGTCTGGCTACCTGAGCTAACTAAATGTTATCAATGGGATGCAGAAAGGTCTGACAGATGAAGGGAGGCAGCTAGTGGGAAAGAAACCAACATTTGTTTGGGGAAGAGTCTTTAATACTATTATTGTTATTATTGTTGATGTGGTTGTTGTTATGATTAATATTACTGGTTTTGAACCCCACTTCTTAAAGGGAAGAAGCAAAATCAGATTTTGGGGAAGATTTGTTTCTTTTTAACTGGAGTTTGGCAAATAGAAGCAGCAGCAATGGCAAATGAAACCCCTCCCCTCAACTGCTTTTTGTATTCTGTCCTTTCTGTTTCCTAAACAAAAAGGGATCTGTATGATCTATTTCAGCATTTCAGCTGCATAAATACTTTTCTTCTCCAGTGTGCTTATTTTTTTTTTTTTAAAAAAGGTGAATCTCAAAACTTGTTGGCATATCAGATAAAATGGCTGTTTGAACCTTGTCATTCCCCATTCAGTCTTCAACTATGAAAATCTATCAGACAGAGGACGCAGGCAGAGAAGGATTAGTCATGAAGCAATCTATGTCGTTGCAGTTCAAGACACTATTTTTCAGAGAAAGAGCAAGCAGCTGACATACATACTATGCATACGCATTTCACACAGGAAAGCAACAGTAAGGTGGTGAAACCACTTAGTTCTCATGCTTCTGCAACTTGGAAATGTATGTAAGCATGTTACTTAACATACATAGATTTTTACTGTATATTATGAAACCAAAATGTTATTTCCTTGTTCCTGCTAATTCTTACAATGAAGTCTGCAAGCCTTTGTTTTGCTGAGTAAAACCTGAAGCTGCAGCACCCATGGGTCTCTTGCAACACTTTTCTCTGATCTACTGCAGTTTGACCCTCCTTGCGGATTTATACTCCCTTGAGTTCCATGTCTCACCACCTTACCTGTTTGGCTTGTTTGTTCTTCAGGAGGTACAGGTGGCAGTATGATACAATGCGGTGATAAGCCATAGTGGGAGAAGACACTAGGAAGACAAAGGATCCTTGTAGCCTCAGTACACATTCCAAAGAAGAAAGCCACAATTCTGTTCCACAAATGCTATTGTCTAAACATACTCACTGGAACATAGAGTTGATGCTCAAAGGAGTAAATGTTGCTTCAATAAATAATAGGTGTTTGTGGTAAGAACCGGTGTGTTGAAACACTTGCCAGATCCACCTTGAATTCTCTTTTCTCCAAAGATGGCATTAGTCTTGTCTGTAAAATACAGGCTATAAAAACAGCACAGATTTTTCAAGAATCTCTTTGAAGACTGGTTGTTAAAATAAATAGGTATTTCTCCTTCAGAGTATACATGGGTTTACTGACAGACATTGATTTTTGAAAACTGTATGTTTTGGTGATTCTGTGAGAGACAAGTATTATAGGCATTCCTTCTAAGCACAGCTCAATCCAGCAGAGCTGGATTATAAAACATCTACTAGTGCCCCATTTCCTTTTGTAAAATAAAAAAGGTTGACATCAGTATTCTAAAGAAAAAAAATTCATAGAATAAAATAAAAATATAATACAATTTTTCACATTAGCTATAGTTCTTTGACTAAAAGTAACCAACTCCATCTAGCAAAAAAAATAAAATTCACCATAAAATACCCATCTTTCTCTCCAGAAGATCTTAGATGCTGCCTTTCAGAGACAATATTTCAAGATGTTGACTGCTATGGCAATGTTCTGGAATAAATTTCTCAATTTTAAAAAGGGGGATGAAAAGTGAGCATGCAAAGGGACATGAATCGCATTTTAAAGCAAACTTTTGTGACTATGTCTGAAAAAGTGTTCCTAAAACTAGATAGATATAATTTCCTTTGGAGTCATTAATGGTATGAAACAGCTATGAGTTAGATCCTTATTTAAAAGTAGTCAGGCCTACCATCCAAACTCCGTAATGCATACTAGATAGTGTAATCAACAGAAAGAAGCATAAGCAGTATCTGCACTTAATCTTTCTACTTCTCAGGAACCTTTTTTTTTTCTGAAAATATACAGACTTTCTGTATACACTTTCTGTAGAAGTGGCAGCAACAAGTGGGAACATTTTTCTTTCATAGTTGGGACCCCAATCAAAGGAGGCCACTTGACTTTCTCATGCTCTACATTGTTTCTCCAGGTCTGCCTCACACACTGATACCCAGACTCATTCTGCTTCATTTTAAACTGCTCAGTTGAGAGACACCCACAAATTTCAACTCAATTAGTTTAAAAATTAACCATTCTTCTTTTTAATTGCCTATGATTTAAATACTTGAAGCCTTGTTTCAGCAAACTTGAGGCATGTATTTAGGTCCCATAGATTAAATGGGGCACAGGCTATGGTTCAACATGTATTTTTGAGCAAAAAGATCAGTTTATGTAACTCCTGAACCCCATCACTCATTTCTTTCCTCTCACTACTCACTGCAATGTGGCATCAAGTTGTCTGTGCAGACATAGAGTGAAATAATCAAGGAACCTAACTGACTGAAAAATAACCTGTATTATTTTTCCTTTTTTTTTTCCTTCAGTCTGTAAGTTTTCCCGTTGATTCACTACACAGCTATTCAAATACTTGTCTAAAAACAAATGAATGGGCTGCTGCAAGGATATATTTAAGCAGTGAATGGTGCGATAGCCTGGCAACTTGAAATTAGCTTAAGCAGTACTACCGCAAAATAGCAGTGCTGGGTTTATACAGGTTTCTGAAGATATGGATGTGTTAAGTGTTGCCTAAGATCATTAGCTGCCATCAAAACTCTAAGCAGGCACACAGCAGTCCGCATGCCAGCACTGGAAAGTTTCCACAAAAATAAACCTGTTATTTGACTGGCAGAAAGATGACCCAGATCACAGGCAAACATTTCTGTATGATGCTGAAATAATTTAATCCCATTAAAAAAGTTAAACAGATCAAGAGATTTGGCAATAGCCACATTTGTAAAATAAATTAAAGAACATGTGTAGAAGTATATGAACCCATGAGCTTGCCTTTCATCATACTGTCATCATTTAATCCCCACAAAGTGACAATCTGAATTGCTGAAAGTTAAACTATAGATTGAAATATGGGAGTAGGGTTCATACAGAAAAACTATTTTTACTGGAATCTCAGTTAAACAGATAAATCAAGTTTAGGTTTTAGAATCTTTCAAAAATATTTAGAAAGCAATCAAAATTACACAAAATGTCATATAGATACGCATTTCCCTCATCTACCTGAGTAACATTTAAAATGCAAAAGCACACATTCAGCTTTCATGCCTCCAAAATGTCTTACTTTCTTTTAACTTCTTTGTCCCAAGTGGATTTTTTTCTGAAACAACATTGACTCATTTTAAAGATTTAGCTGCCCTTTTCTCATATATGTGAAAAAGTCTTGCACATCAAAAGTGCAGATCACTATCCAGACGTGACATCCAGACATGAAACTCTGATGCATAGCACACTAAGTTCATGTCGCCGAGAAAACAAAACAATCCTCCATCAACTCTTAACGCAGATTGTAGCTGAAAGATGCATAATTCTTAGACAGAAAAGGTCCAAAGTAAGATTTAACTGTATAGACTCCACTCTACAGTGAGTATAAGCAAAGTATCTTCAAAACTGAAACAACCAATGTTGTCACCCAAAATGCTTAACTTGGAGAGCAGTTTGCTGAGGTAAACAGTTTCATCTTCCTTTTGTCGAGAAAATTACTGTATGTCATAAGCATTCACAGCTTGTTAAAAATCAACTTAGTGAAGATGAACAGTGCTTATTACCTGGATTTCAAAATGTAATGAATACAATCAGTGGTTAATATATTCAAAACCAGTAATTAGACATTATCACGCGGGCTATTTTTCACTTTAGACATAGTGTTTTAAAACTGTTTTAGAAAGTTTTCAATCTTTTGATTGGGAAAAAGGTACAAAATGCAGAGTGACCATTTCCAACAAGACAAAACAGTCAAGGGACTCGAAGGACATTTTCATGTGTTGCAGCTTTTAGGCTAAGTTCTTTGGGTCCACGTGCGTAAGTCCGACCACAGAGGAAAGCTTAGACAATTTAGTCAAGCTGAGCATGGTGGTCAGTGTGCAGCTGGGAGGTCTGCAGCCTGAGCAGGACTCCATAGTCCTGAAATTGTGCTGCCACAATTGCATGACGGAGGTTGTTTATGGCCAGCAGACCTATAAATCCTTTGACTGCAACATAGGCTGCCCTCAGAAGCTGGCTGTATGGACATAGCGTTGCACTGAGACTCACACCTGGAACTAGGTCTAAGCTTTCTTGTATGATCACGCACATGCTCTCTCACGCTGCCTACCTCATTGTGAGGACAAATCCCATTAATGTCTGCAAGATACTCTGACAATCTGGTGATCAGCCATTTAAAAATCCAGTTGCAGAGAAAGCAGGGGTAGTATCTCTGTATGATGTGATCATACTAGTCTGGAATACCATGAGAAAGCAAGAAGTCTGAAAACATCTTGAAACAGTCTGCTGGGTATATTACAGATTTAATGTAATTTTTTCACAGTAGTTCAGCAAGCTGCAGAGGGTGGAAAAGGCTTCTGTTAAAGCAGAGAAACTTGCTAAAAAATGAATGTTTGCTCTTTCATAATTTCAAATTATTTTTTCTTTCAATTTATTCCCTTAAAACAAAGAAAATCCCTGTTTTAGTCTCATGTCTATTTTTTGTTCATTCAGTTTTTACTTCTACCCTACTTATGACTTGATTTATAATCTGTCTTTTCTCCTATTTAAATGTCTTCATGTTTTTCTTTAAATGCAATTCTGCAATGTGTGATCATATCTTTGCAATCTATTATCTTTATTTTCCTTCACATCCTCTCTACAAAACAACAGCAGCAACCACCAAAAAAAAAACCCCAAAAACCAAACCAAAACAAACTTAGATGCAGAGGCTTAGAGAGGTTAGAATAATTCTACACCTACATGGAAAAACTTGACAAAATAGATCGTGTATAAGCATTTATAAAAGCAGTACTGGGCCCAAGCACCTTTACACCTTTAGTTACAATACTGGATTCAGTTATGTTTCAATGCATTCTAATCTATTAAATAACAATAGTTCTCAAATCAACATTTATTACTCCAGGCTTTTTAATTCTTTCAGAACTGGTACCAAGGAATATTTCTATCAATTGGGTAATAAACTCACTTAGAACATTCCCTTTCTTTGCCTTGTGTGCAATTTATGCCAATAATATAGTTTCACCATTCCTAAATACAAAATTATTAATATTAAATGCCTTATAAACTTTACTATAGGAAAAATTATGACTTTGTTAACACTAGCTCAAATATTCCCCATGACAAAGCCCAATATTACAGTATTTCAGCAGATTACCATTTTATTGTCTGAGTTACTGATTATCTCATCATCTGGCAATGCTTAGACAAGGTTATTTGGAAGCCAGTGTTGATATTTCAAGACAGGGAGAGAACTTCCCCAGCACATTCTGAGGCAGCCTTGCAAAGGAGGACTGCAAGATGTATAGATATACCTGAGCTCACTGTATTTCGTTAGTGAGTACCAGCAGGAACGAAGGAGGAGAGTGTGCCTTTCATCCAACTAAGAGCCCGCTATTAGTAAAGTCCCAAGCTAAAGCCCATGGTCTCACAGCTTCATGGCTGTCAGATTAAAACTTGTTTAGCTATATGTGCTCATGCTATGATCACATCCCTGGCTGCAGTGGCAGCATAGCTTTACACAAAACATATTGAATGTGTAAAGCCCAAACTAGCCACGTTCCCGTTATACATGATTGCTTCTAGCAGTTCTCAAACTCTGCTCTGTGTTGTGTTGCTAGAGGGGTGGACCGTTACCAGATGGCAGTCAGGTTCCTTAAGAAAAGGCTTTAGTCTATGTAATTGGCATAGTAAACGGAAGAGTGAGCTGTTTCACAGAAAAGATAGCTCCCCACGTGTGATCAGTCATTTAACATGTGAAGCTGTTTAGCAGAGGAAGAAGATTCAGGAGATAGTGTTCTTAAATTCATTCTCTCCATACAGTCTGCTCTATTAGCTGAGGCTGGAAACAGGACTTGTTCTTCAAAGGGTGGGAGGGGAAGGTTCTGCTTACTGTATTTTTCTCTAAAGGCTTTCTCCATGACGAGAATGTTATTCATGATACTTAGACAGCCACAGTGTCTATGTGGCCATATTTTAAGATGGCAATTTCCACTCCTTGCCATTACAGAAACTCCTGTAATGCAAAAAGATGGCTTCAGTGTTACTAATACTTTGGAAATGTGTAGCTGAGAATGAATGTCAGGCTCTCCTGTGAAGTGGAAATGTTTGCACAACAGACTGTAGTCCATCACAACTGCAAATGGGAATGGAATTTCTAGGTTACTCCTCAGGCAAAGAGCATGGATCAGCGGTTGTAATTGTGCAAAAATATAAAAAATACCCAGCTAAAAAATTACACTTGAGTAAATATATATCCTCTGGCTACTAATCCTGAAAAAAAATAGGTATATGTAGGTATCTGCCAGGTCAATAATGTTCTAATATCTTCATATTAGACTTAGAAAAGCATTACAAGTCTGTTTTTTCTAAATACACTGATAAGAAGGCTCAATTTTATAATCTTTTCAGATGGTCTCAGAATACCTTTATAAATGTCACAATCATTAGGATTTTATTTATTCTTGCAAGTACAGAGACAAAGCATGTTGTATGGTGTAGAAATTCTTTTCTGGCAGGCTTTTCTGTTATGTTGATGATCTTAACTGAAATCTACATCCTAGACAAATAGGATTCTTACCCCATTTAAGAGAGTTATACAATCAGAATTGTATTTTTATAAGCCTAGACTCAGGGATCTCACAATAACTTAGAATTTCATTCAAAATCTATACACAAGGAGCAAAATACTATTTTCCTGGTGCCAGAGACTCTTGGGTCCATCACAGACTATAGTGATGGACTTTTGGCATATAACTCTCCATTCAAAGCTGCCAGTTCTACTGTATCTTAAAACTATTGCATTCAATATAAACAGAATTCAGGCAAAATTGCTCTCCAGGATTATTCCGGTGGCCAGTACGCATGAAGCCCAACTTTTTTATTATTTATTTATTTTCTATTTTTTTTTTTTTTTTAATTTAAAGTGTATTTTAATGAGTAGAAAGCTGGGTTCCATTTCACTGGCATCTCAGTTGCTGTTCTTGGTTTGAGTGTGCAGTCTGGGATTGAAACAACCCTCAGCGAGCAGGATTCGATTAAGCCTTTTCAGGCCTGGCCTAGATTTGACTTAATTTCTCCGCTTTGGTTTCATTGCATTTTCAGCTCACTACATAGGTGGCATGAATGATAGGAGCCCTGTCCCAACATGCCATTTGGTGGTGTAGCGGTTGTTTTCACTGACAAATCTGATGGCTAGTCTGTATTTGCATCTTTATTGCTGCATCTGGAAGACTTACGGCAACAATTAGACCAATTTTAAAAAATAAGGAATTTAGTCCTGGCTTTAGGGAGCTGTCTGTGAATGGATTAAGCCTGGTTGCTGCAAACTATTTTTGACACCTTTTTTTCAGTCATTTTTTATCAAAGGCCAGCTGTGGCTTAATCCTGTTGGTGCAGCAGGATATGTCTGTAACACATCTGACCTTCCAAAGAAGAATAATCTATTTTGAATAATGTAGATATTGGACAGACTCTGTTTTTCTGTTTCCTCCCTTACATTTTCTTCCATTCTTGCAAAAGACAGCTGCCACCATGACGAGGAATAGCATGTGATTATCAGATTAAGAAAATGTTGGTAGATTTCCACTCATTTCTCTTATTGATGTGCTTACTTAGCAGGAAAGGAACAAGAATAGTCTCCATATCATTTTTCTATTCCGTTATCTGTGTATAGCCATCCATTTGAAGAAAAGCTTTTCAAAACAAAATAACAATATTTGTGAAGCATAGGTACTATGATGAAACAGTGCAAAAACCTCATGACCAGCAGCTGGAGCTGCAGCTCTCCAGTCTGTCACACTTTGCCTTTACAAACCCATCAAGGTGCTGCTTTCCACTTTGTGGCCTAAATTCATACCCAGGGCCAACAGCTGTAATTCTTTTGAAAAGTAACAGAGTTTTAACTGTGTTTTCTAGGGACGAATGTGATTTGGCACTCACTTCATGGGTCGGTGAGAATGTTACTGCTTCATATCATGAACAGTAACAGTGTACAGGTGTGTAAACATCGTGTTAGCATCTGCATGGCTGTAAAAAAAAGAAATAATCTGGGGATTAATACAGGTATGTAGAAAAACTGGGGCTTAAATGATGCAAGTATTTTTCATTCAAAAGGGAATTTTGCTTTGGAAACAAGGACATAACCTGTGGTAATTCTGTAAAATTAACTTTGTTGGATTTTGTATATATGTATGTGTAGAATACAATCAGAGGTGTGTCTATGTATCTGTACAGACAGTGTATAAAGGCATGGATATACAGTAGGGGTGCAGATGGGGAAACAAGACATTTTGGGCCATTTGCAGTAAGAGCCGATAACTAGCAATCAGCTGAGTTGGTTGTGAGGTGCAAACCAGACTGACACGCTACACCTTGTGTTTAAATACATGGACACTGCAGATTTCAGTGTAAGTGCAGTTAAGACTTCACATCACCAAACCAGCCTGAGAAACTAACCACTGCCTCCCTCTGCCACAGTTTTTTACCACCAGCTGAGGCTTGGAATGGATTTAATCTTATGAAATCTCAGGTCTTTGTCCTTTTTGCCTTCTACAACACAGCATCTCTGCACTTTGACGTCATATCCCACCTCTGTATCAGCGGCCTCAACCTCGGCGCTGCCACGTGCACTTTAACTGCCTGTTTTTTCCACAGGATTTTCGCAGAGTCGCACTGAACATTCACGTGTCAGATCCCTGAGGCTCAAACACTCCAGAAGGAATGCCGTTTCTCACAACTCGCTCACTCACCACCTATGGTGCAAAAAGAAATCTAGAGGTGCCAGGTCTTTCCCTCGTTCTGCGGTCATTAGGTGTAACACCCTGGAACACAACGATGCTGAGCGTCACACAGAACAGGCGTGAAAGGGGCAAGACTCGACCGCTCGGGGTTAATGTTCTGGATCAGGCACTTCAGATGGAAGCCGCGCTTTTAAAACCTTCTGCCTCTTTAGGACAACAGCTCTTCCCTGGCTGTCGGCGGAGCAACCCCTCCCGCCGCCGCCTCAGCCCCCTTGCTCCGCCGGCACAGGCTCCGCCAGGAGCGGGGTGGGAGAGCCAGCGGCGGAGGGAGCTGGCGGGGGCCCGGCGGCGGCGGAGGGGGCGGCTGGCCGTCAGGGAAACGCAGCTCGTCCTGCGCGACCGGAGCGCTGCCGCCTCGGGTCGCGCTCCTCCCCGGCCTGGCACTGCCGGGAGGGCTGGGAGAAGGCCGGACGGGGCGAGGATGACCGCCCCCCCCCACCCGCCG
>JAVJGG010000074.1:61752016-61779619 GCA_035590195.1 Aviceda cuculoides
GACACGCCGTTTTGGAGGAGATTCCGGCGCTCCCCCCCCCCCCCTCCGAAATGAACCGTACCGCTGCAAGGACGCGCCGAGCTACCCAGCAAAAATAAGTTAACGCTTTCATATGTGTGCTGACAGGCTTACTATTAAAAAAAAAAGGTGCGAGGAGTAGTTTTTCAGGAAGAGAACCAGCCCCCCCGCAACGTGTGAGGTCGGTGCCTGGTGGTACGGCCCTCCAGGACACATGGTGCCTCATGGGCGCAGGGATTCCAGCGGCAGGAGCTCTGAGGAGGAACGGCAAGGCTGCGGCGCGGCGCCGGCGGGCGGCCTGTGCCTCTCGGTAGAGAGGAGGCCGAGGACGGTTCTGCCTCCCGAACTGACGACGCCTGCGGCCCGCCAGGCCTCCTGCCCCGGTGGCGAGACGGGCCCTGGCGCAGGCAGGCCAGGCCGCGGCCCTTTGTTCTAGAATTAAAAACGAGGGAGGGACCACGGGGTCTGAGTGGCGTCACTGGCACGGCCCACTCCGTTTTGCAACTTAGTTCTACAGCATTTGAAATTTATGCGATCGTGTGGACGGACTGTTCTCCTAGCTACTTCGATCTCTTGAGGGAGAGAGTAGTTCTAGACGCTCCTGTGAACCGGTGTGTCTGATGGGGAAGAAAACAAAGTCTGTTAACTGGAGTCGTGTGAAAAATACTCTGTGGTTGCCAAGGTAGAGACTGATGCACTTTCACACAGGGTAGAAATAGTTTTGTTTTTCCCGTATCTGAATCTTCCCTAACTCATCAGTATCCCATAAAGTCGTCAGAGTCATCAGTTATTTCTGTGGGAAGTAAGTGTGGAGTCAAAATCAGATTTGTTTTTCTATCTGCAAGCAAATCTCTGACTTACTTCCGTCAAATTTAGAGCTGTTCCATTTGATCTCACGTATGACTTTATCCCTTTTCTGATGTTGGGTAATTGTAATACCTCGCACCCACCCGAACACATGCTTAAAAATAGCCTTCGAGTGAGATGGCATCAGTAGGATGACACATTTCTCTGTTTTAGGCTGGGATTATGTTACATACTGCACATAAAGACACATAGGGGTGTTCTACATTTCCAAAGATTTTGGGAAGCTGTGTAATGAGTGAGAATTCTGTCCTTCAAGTCCACCTGAGAGCCATTAATTAGGGTGTTGTAGAGCAATAGTGTCAGGAAAGAGGCAAATTTTTCTTATCTAGAACATTAACACATGATCCGAAAAACTCCTTTCCTCCTCAGCCTTGGGTTCAGCAATCTGCTTAGAGGATCTTTTAATGCCGCGTGCCTTTCCCTCTGTTGACTTTGCATGTGTCGCTGTGACCTCTGAAAATCCACATGTTAGCAATGTGAACCAGTTCCCATTTTCAGAATGAAAAGTGGACACATTATGAGGTGGTCTAGAAAACGTAGCTAAAAGAAACAATCTGTGCCTGTCTAACTGTGGCAATTTATAGCTGGATTATAACTGAATACTGCATAAGATGACTAAGTTTCCATAGCTTATGGATGTGGGAGTGAATTCACTTAAATTAAATACTTTTAAAGTAATTTCTCTGGGAGCAGTGCTTGACCTGAAATCAGAATGCCCCTGTTTGCTAAGGACACATGACCCATTGTAAAACACTGAGTTTGCTTAGCTCCTATTCATTTTCCTAGTTCCTTTTATAGCTTTCTTCAGCTTAACCCTATACATCATGTACCTGATCCTGTATGAATATCATACCTATTTGCTCAGTTATCCATAAAATCTCTTGGGAACGAGACAGTTATATATATATATATATTAAAAAAAAAAAAAAAAAAGGATGATGTACAGTGATACTTTCTGTATTTCTCCAAAGGGATATGCCTAAAACCTTTTAATGACAAATTTCTTGCACATAGATACTCTGTTCCAAGAAATAACAGCTAAGGACAAGACAAGTGGTATTACCCATATTCCTTTATTTGGTGCATGACCTGATTTTGTTTACCATCTAAAATCTTTACACTGTATCAGAACTATTGCAACATACATTAATTGTTAGAATAGTTTTACTGTAACTGAGCTGTCCTTGAAATAAGTCTAGAGTGACTCTGCCTTGGTCTTTAATATTTACCATGGGTTGTTTGTGCATTATTGAGTTAGATAGCAAAACATTAATTAATTATTGGCTTTTATCTTTCATACTTCTGATATATTTGCTCAAATCATCACAATGCAGGCATATATTTTCATGAATGCCATAAAGGTGTAAGAGCTACCAGGAATGGGAGTGGTTGTATTTACATCACTTCATGTAATAAAATGTACCCCCGTGATAAAGCTGCAGGTTAAGTGTACATTATTAATACACGAGGTAGTATGTATGGTGCAGCCTAATCAATTTAACCAAGAAATATATACTGTAATAAAGGCATGAGTCACAGAAGCAGAGGCCCAACTCTGTTTCCCGGGACTAGTCATCCAACATCGAAGAAGTTTACAAAAGATTAGTCCTTTCACGTGGCCTTTGGTGGCCTGCTGGGTCTGGCCCGAGCTGCTGCGTGGAGCGGTTGCCATTCTGCACAGCGTGTGCAGCAGAGTCACCTTCAGGGAAGTTTGCAGAGCAGCTTTCTTGCGGCTGGTGACTCTTGCAAGTCACTTGGATTTTTTTGTGATGCAACATCTCTGGAATCAATGTTGTTTTGAAACACAACAGCACAATGCTGTTTTGTGGCCGTTCAGCATCAGGCTGTTAGAAAAACACTCTTAGTTTTTCTTAAAGGGTTAACATTTATAGTGAAAGATCTGCATATTATTTTAAAAGTATCCTGTGAAAAAATGATTATTGATATAGTCAACTTTGACAAGTAATGAGCAAGTATATAATTTCTATGCATTGTTTACTCCACCAATTCCATCCTGCGCAGATTCTTAAATCTAGAACATGGTTAACACTTAATAAAGTGTGCTATAAGACCTGTTTTTAAATCTGGATGTTGAATGTTTATCCTGTGCTACACAGTTAGAAATACAAAGGCAGTAACAAAGGCAATGACGTCAGGTGGACCTTCTGTGTGAACATGTCAAAATACTAAAGATGTTAGGCTGTCATATTTTTGTCATGTGATTAAAGTTTGCAAGATCAGGAGTTGCTGATACTGGCTGAAGTCTGAAGTCACTTTTTAAAGGTCATGTTTCTGTTTAGCTTGGAAATAGAATAATAAAAGATTATTTTTTTTCTAGGTACTTTATCTGAACATTAAAAAAGCAACTAAAAGAAAACATAAAATCAGTAATATCTCTTTGTTCCATTAAGATTACATGCATGGGACTATGTTAATTGTAACAGAAATGTCCCTTTTTGTCAAAAAGTTCTAATAGACAAAACAGAAAAAAAAAATATTTGAATACACTGCCACTTACAGAGTAACAGCTTTTAAAAAATGAAGAAGCATCCTGCCCTGGTTACTGCTTTTGGTTGGTTGGTTGGTTTTGGTTGTATGCAGAAAACACAGTCCTTTCTTGAGGACTTTGGACAGATGTGCTTTACTCCACTGCTCATATCTCATTTTCTTCCGGCCTGACATCGGACTGCTAGGTGACATCACTGCAAACCACTAATTAAAATTTTATTGCTAGTGCTTTACATTTGTTTACATTTAAACTTGGCACTCTCTTTGAAGTCTATTGACATTATATATATCCTCTGTTACTCTTTCAACTTTCTTACCAGAGGATGTTGGCTGACATTATTCTTTCCCTCATTAGTGTTGTAATAGTTGTTGTGGGATTTTTAATTTTAGTTATGTTGCAGCATGCAGTGGTTTGTTAGGAATCTTTCACAGACTGAAGGAGGCACCATGTGGAATCAGAAAAGTGTATTTGTGCTATAGTTTCTCTCTGTTTAATTATAGTCTGCTTAACAAATAAATAAACAGAAATAGCCTTCTGTGAAAGCCTTACTTTGCACATAGTGTGGCTGGAGTGCAGGAACTTGAAGAGCAGTTTGCACTTCGGTGAGAATTTGTATTTCAGTCTTTCATCAAAAGAAAGGTTAAATAATGGAAGTTAAAATCCTTTTAAAAGGATATTTGTAATTGAGGCTAAGGAGAAATTAATGTTAAACTCAGACATACACTACTCATGGATGTTCATGGAGATTTGTAATTAGGTGTTTGTGTAAAGGAGGCTTATATACTGAGTCTGTAAGACATGACAGGGCAGACTTTGAACTTATGTGTTCAGGTGCACAGTGATAAACCGCTTTCTGGTATCAGATCTTTAAATGACAGTGTGGGGCAAGGGTTTGATTCTTCTCCAGCATCCCACCACTGAGTGGCTTCACACACTTTGCTGCTGTGGATGGGGTGAATTTGGTTGAGTGGTTCTGAATGTTTATGCATATTAGAGACTTTAATCGAATGCCATTACACTGGTAAAAATGCTAATCTGGGCAGATTGTGCGGTGCTTCTCAGTGAGGATTTATAAAGTAGAGTAGTGCACTGAAATCCTTTGTAGTTTATGCGTAGGGAGTATAAACTAATGGTCTGTGTAAAAAGCAAGAAGAAAATATAGTAAGAGAATCCTAAACTTGCTGCTGAATTTTGGGAGCAATTAGAGCTGTGATTTCAGTTTAATGCTAAAAAGAAACTACTGTTAAAGATACTAGCTGAATTATTTGATCATCTAAAATAGTGAGTAGAAGTAATCTGAATTATTGCAAATCATGAATAAACCAAGACTGCTCTAATTTGCATTAAAGTAGGAGAGAAACTGTGAGGGAATTCAGGAGTCTGGGAAGATTAACCTTAGTCTTTCAGGACATTGCCAAGTGTGAGGTTCTTAGGACATACCCCATTGCTGCGGTCGTCTGTGGGAGTTATGATGTCAAACACAGTGGTTCTGTGCTGCCTCATTACAGCCTTTTTCTTTGGGGTATCAGTTGTCTATAAATGTCCAAAAACATTTAAAATATGAATTACTAATCCCATGGAATGTGCTTTAGCTGTGCCCTAGTGTGTGTTAGGACTGAATCATCTGGGAGTTTGTAATAGGATAATAAAACTTTCTATCTCCAATTATTTGATTTAGGACCAGTTTCAGCTGATAGGCGCTGCATTTGTGGTGGATTAGCTGAACACAGTCCCTGGTTCCAAGTAACATCTGGGTTTTGGCCTCATGCTTCACTGCTGAGTTCAATGTGCTGTTACCCCATCCAACAGCCAATGACAACTTAAGTGATGTATTATAAAAGTATTTTTTATATTTAAACATAAAACCAGGTGTTAGCAAATGTTAGACATTTTGCTGAAATAAGTTTAATCTGTTTTGCAGATAATTTAGAATTTAGAACTTAAGAAAAATATTACAAAACCGAGAAAATCGACTGTTTTCTTGCACTTGGAATTTCTTCCTGGAACAACAGAGAACAAACTTCCTTTAGAAATGCTTTTCTTTCCGCGTCTACCTTCTGTGTCACATTTCACTGCATAGCCCAAGCATCTGAGGGCTTTTGTTATGTTGGTTGTATTGATTAAAAGCTTATAATATTGATGTCCTTGCTTTCCTAGTGGTAAATTTTATTTTCTGCCAGAGCTAATTGTACAATCCCCTTTAAAATTATCTATGTGGCACCAATGTATTTCTTTCTTTGCCCAAACTTTGCTTTTTTCCCGGCCTGACGCAGGTCTGTTGGCTGATGACTCTATTGTAAGCCACTAATTGTATTTATATCACCAAGTTATGGCCTTTGTTAGCACACAGACAGCCCAACAAGTATATCATATTCCTTCTGAATGCTGAAGAGATTGCATTTCTTCTCACATTCTCTTCTTTCAGGAGTTCTTTCTTCCACATAACTGTTTTGCTAACAGTGAAGTTTTTCTTATGATAAGCAAGCAGATCTTGATTCTTTAGTTTGATTCCCTAGCTGGCTCAACTGGAAGCTCCTATATTCTTATTTATTGCAGCAGATATTATTGGAACACTTGCTCCCTTCCCAAGCATAACAATTTGCTCTTTTGGGTACATTGAAGACTGTCATTCAAGTATCACAGCCCTTGGTGGTGCAGTGTTATGGAACACTTGAGTTAGATACGTCTTTTATTTTCTCTGAGAGCTTGTCGTCACTACCATATTAATTTGAGCTGCAAGTCAGGTTTTGCCCCAAAATGATTCTTGTGTAGCTGAAGCTGCAAGTCACATTGTGCCCCCAAATTATTCTTGTTTTATGAAGGAAAAGAGAAGATTTTGAAAGTAACAGTGTACCTGTGAACCATTTTTAATCACTTCTGCGGCAGTGTGATTCCTTGGTGGAAACCTGGACTGCATTTCAGAAACTTGCCTTCTGGTCACAGTTGTGGGACAAACAAGGTATGTACTATAGACTTGGGCAGCTCATTTTGCTCCTTTGTGCTTCTCTGTCTGTTAGAATATGGGTATTTTAGGTCATGGACTGTCTCTTAAACTAATGTTCTGCAGTAAGTAGCACTAGAGACTTCAAGTTCAGTTGTGAATTTCTTGTGACTTTTTATAGTATGTGTAATTAATCCAGCTGACACCAACTAATGTTCATAAAAAGTTAGATATTTGATCTTTTTCATTTAATGTAATCCATATTTCCCACTGCCTCACTTTATTGCTCTATAGTATAACAAAAAGTCAGTATTAGACTGATATGCATCATCAGTTTAGATAAACTGAATTTTTAGGTATTCTTCTTTCTTGCAAAGAGGTATACTGATAACGCCTCTGAGCAGATAAATGCTACTCTATTCGAAATCTTACTTGCTCCAAAAGGTTGAGTATTTTTTCCACTTGATCTTCATCTGTAAGGATTTATAGAATTTATGGCTGGGTTCTTTTTATGTGGCACTACTCCACATGTGAATGATGGGGAGCTGGAAGGCATGATGAGGATGCTTGCCAAGAATAATTGGCTTTTGCATTGCGGAGCAGCTCAAATATTGTGAGTATCACAGTGTGTAATTTGGGTGTGCATATTGCCTGTAGTTCAAAGCATTTCATTAGTCTGCAGTGGCAAGCTGAGCTTCCTGTTGTCTGGCTCCTTATATGTTTATTAAACAAGCTACATGCAGCACTCAAGAAAGGGATCGTCATTTCCAGCTATAGTCTTGGGTTTCTTTGGAATGGATAGAAATTAATCTGAGTAATTTTTCTTTCTATTTGCTTTTCTAATGATTATCATATTCTGCCAGTCATTCTTGTGACTTTCTGTTAAATCTAAAAACCTGTTTGCTGGCACACAGAGGTTGATGGTAAGAGTAGTTGTGGTGCACTGTGTGGATTGCCAAAAGAATTTTTAGAGCTTGATATAGTTGCTATTTACTAAACTTTAGCAATGTCCTCAAAAGCAGGCTTCTGCCAGTTCAGATTTGTGATCTGTAACATGTAGAGACGTTAGAGTTCTTTGGTCAGCTGAATCTGTCGTATCTTCTTGTCTTTAAACAGTTTTTATGTGCTTCCCCCACTCCTTCATACATACTCTTTCACACTCTGCTGTGATATTTTTCTCCTTCAATGTGAAGGGATGGGAGAGTTTATTTCTCCTAGTCCTCAAGGAAGAGCTCAAAGGCTTCAAACTACTTAGGTCTTTACCTATCCACAGTCAAAGCTGGCAATTGTTTAAGCTGTATCACCTTTGAAGTACCAATATCAAGATTTATTAGCTTCTGCCTTAAGGAGTTAGCATTTAAAGAATCAGTCTGAGGACAGCTAATTTTCTGACACAAGGATTGGCCGGTTTCCATTTATTGGAAAACTATTCCTATGGCAACCAAGAGCCTAGTGTTTAGCAAGTGTTCCCCTAATGTTGTACATTTCTCTGAAAGTGCAGAACTGTACTTTGATATGAACCTTTTTTTGCAAGCCTGCTCTTGTGATTTAACTCCAGCCAGCAACTAAGCACCACAAAGCTGCTTGCTCACTGCCCTCCACCCAGTGGGATGGGGGAAAGAATCAGGAAGAAGACAGTAAAACTCATGGGTTGAGATAAAGACAGTTTAATAGGACAGAAAGAAAGAAAATAGTAGTAGTAGTAGTAGTAGTAGTAATAATAATAATAATAAAATGGCAACAATAAAACATTACAATAATAAAAGAATTGGAATATACAAAACAAGTGATGCACAATGCAGTTGCTCACCACTCACCGACTGATGCCCAGTTAGTTCCTAATCAGTGATCCATCCCCGCACCCCAGGCCAACTCCCCCTGGTTTATATACTGGACATGACATCCCATGGTATGGAATACCCCGTTGGCCAGTTTGGGTCAGCTGTCCTGGCTGTGTCCCCTCCCTACTTCTTGTGCCCCTCCAGCTTTCTTGCTGGCTGGGCATGAGAAGCTGAAAAATCCTTAACTTAGTATAAACACTACTTAGCAACAACTGAAAACATCAGTGTGTTATCAACATTCTTCGCATACTGAGCTCAAAAACACAGCACCGTATCAGCTACTAGGAAGACAATTAACTCTATCCCAGCTGAAACCAGGACACTGGGTTATATATAGCAATATATATATATCAATTAGCATCATACAATTTAATTCATTGACTATTCTTACCTAAAATCAAATCTCCTTGAGGCACACATTGGACTTCCCCATCCCTCCATATCACCCACCAGGTGCACCTGGGTCCTTGAGCAAAAGCAATCCCACAAATGGATTTGCCTTTGCCTGAGACGAGAGTAACCCAGACTGTCTTCCCTAGCATATTTTTTATGTGCACTACAGGGACTTTACCCTTCTACAGTACGTAAAAGTTCTGATCGGGCAGGGCCAGCCCAACTGGCAGATCCCCTACTGTTAACTAACCAGGTGGCTTTTGCTAAATGTGTATTCCAATGTTTGAAGGTCCCACCCCCCATTGCTCTCAATGTAGTCTTTAACAGTCCATTTGTACCTCTTGATTTTCCCAGGTGCATGATAGGGGGGGATGTGATATACCCAATCAATGCCATCGTCTTTGGCCCAGGTGTCTATGCGGTTGTTTCAGAAATGAGTCCCGTTGCCCGACTCAATTCTTTCTGGGGTACTGTGTCACCGTAAGACTTGCTTTTCATGGCCCAGGATAGTGTTCTGGGCAGTGGCCTGGGGCACAAGACACCTGCAAACAAAATGATTTTCACTGTTCTGTTATTGGTCCAAATATGTATTCTTAAATTCTAATGAAACTGTGTTTGGCTGGTGAATGGTCATTCCACAGAGACCACATTTCCACGTACCTTGGCCACAGTACCAGCATCAGGAGATCTATACTCTGTCTCAAGCCATTCTTTGCTATCCTGAGGCAATCTCCTCATCTGTGCCAGTGCTATTGTTTATGAAGGCACAAAATAAACTGGTAAGAACTTAGCCAGGTTAAAACTAACTGGGTTTTGCAGAGTTATTTTTAGCAAGTCTGGTCCTCTTGTCTATATCACCATGTGTCCCAAAAGGAAGGGTAGTATGCAGATGGCTAACAATGACTGTAGTCATCAGAGCAAGGACAGAACAACCCTTGCCAGCATTGCCACCAGGAAGCAATAGTGTAGAACCATCCCTTCAATCCTGCACTTTTCATTTCACTGATGTTCATTATTTTGTTTATCAGCAATGATATACTAACAAAGTTGATCCAGCATAAGGTAGCTGATAATGCTTTGCCTTTCCATTCAAAACAAAACTTCAGTCAAAACCAATTGATTTTTAAAATTATCGTTTTGCCATGTTATGAATTAGACCAAGCTCTGAACAAGGCAAATGGTGGTTCCACTGCAGTCTTCACCTTTCAGTTTTATTTCATCATGAAACACCTGACCCCAAAAGAAGTTAAGAGTTGTGCCCAGAGTTTTACAGGACAGAAGTTCTGTAGGAGAAATACCTCTGGCAGGAGGGAAAAAATGCACAGCTCTTGGTGACTGAAAGATGCATGTCGTCTGGCTTCACTGAACCTGACCAGAGGAGGAAATCAGATTGTTTGATTTCATATACAGGACATACCTTCCTACCGTGAGCTCCCCAGCACACAGCACACCACCACGGTCTCTCCCATCCTGTGACTCCCTGTGCCAGATGCACCGGGGCAGCCTGAGCTGCAGTTCAGTGCCCACCTGCCCCTGGCAAGCGGGGCCACCAGCACTGAGCCAAGGTGAGGGATTCTGCCAAGCTGGTAGCAGAAATCCCATCTCTCCTTCCCAGTTGCACATCCTGACAAGCCAAAAACATGATGCAAGAGTGTGGGTTAATGTGCACCCCAGCATGCTGGATGCACTTTTCTCACAGAGAGGGGAAATCTCTGAATGATCCAGTGCATGGCTTTTGACAAGGGAAGGGCATTGAATCTTTACAATACCTAATGTCTTGGTGTACACAAGATGTAAGTTTTTCTTAAAATTCAAAATTGCAGCCCCATTTAAACTGTGACAAGCTGGTGCAGCCAGCAGTCAGCCATGGAGTGATCTGCTTTGGGGAACCAATTCCCTTGTTCTGATTTGTTTGTTTAGTGTTTTTTTTTTTAAAAAAAAAAAAAAAAGTTGAAGTAAATTATTTGCTAAGGAAATAATCATGCAATTTGAAAAAGAGGTTATGATTCCTCTTATAAAGCACCTAATATTCTGTCATTTCTCTTTGTGAAACCCCTTCTGTGTTGACAGTGAACAATTTTAAGGTTTGTGTTATTACGAGTTAACTTTGCAGCTTATGTGAAATACTCATTTTTGCCTTGCACATTTCATTACCTTGACCACTTGTCTAATCTCACAGGAAGACATGGCTTGTCATGTTTGCTTGACTGATTTTACTTATTTATTTAGCTTTTACTCATGAGTTTGAATTTAGTTGTCTTTGTATATTGTACTACATTTGTGTAAACAAATGCAAGCTATGGATCCCATCCTTAGCTGCAGTAAATCAGTGTGCCACTATTAAAATCACTGATACCTACCTATTGGCTAAGATGTAGCCCTTTATTTTTCTACACTTGCAGACACTTACTGTGCTTTTAGAGGATAAGGTGTTAAAACTATACCTATGAGTATAAAACACTCTTATTGCCTTAAAAAAACCAATGTCCTTTACACTAGACCAAATGGAATTTAAAGCAGAACACTGTTCTGAGGTTAAAACAGGTTACAAAATCCATTAAGATAAAGATGAGATTTAGAGTGCTACATTAGTTATGTCACAGAGGTTAAGACAGTTTACCTAATAATCGAATCCTGATTTAGTATTTCTTATGGCGGAAGGTTCTTTGCTACGAGTTTGTTTCTACTAAGTAAACATACCTTTTGAAATAATCAATTTTGAATGTCACAAGTCTAAAATTCCCCACAAAGGTATGATGTGCAATTTACCAGATGGTCCAAGCAGCAGCTCTGCACACTAATGTGCACTGCACACTGTATTTCTCATGGGAAGTTTTCCAAAAGTAGCCTTTAAAATAGTAATTCTTCAGTATCTTTTAGAAAAAATGAGTTACATCCAACTAGAGCTAACATTAGTTGCATGTTGGATGGCAATTGTTGGAAACCCCTAGTAAAAAAAATGTAATCTGAGATGTAAACAAATTGTCATATTGTAGCAGCTTATTTTTCAAATCCTGAAAAAAACCTACAACCAGCACTGTCATTTTGCCACGGGTTTTCATCACTCCTGCTATCACTCCTGACAACTCTATGGAGTGGCTCATCAGTGAAGTTCTGGTTGGTTGCAATCAGTGGGAATTTTGTGCAAGAATTCACTGGAGCTGGGGTTTTAACTGCTATTCTTTTCCTGTTGAAAAGTTCTATGATCTAATTACTATTTTTCAGTTTGTAACTTCTTCTCTTTTTCTTTTTTCCCTTTTGGAAAATTCCTTGTCTCATTGTCGTGGTTTAACCCCAGCCAGCAACAAAGCACCACGCAGCCACTCACTCACTCCGCCCCCCCACCCCTGCAGCGGGATGGGGGAGAGAATTGGGAAAAGAAGTAAAACTCATGGATTGAGATAAGAACGGTTTAACAGAACAGAAAAAAAGAAACTAATAATGATAATGATAACACTAATAAAATGGCAATAGTAATAATAAAAGGATTGGAATGTACAAATGATGCGCAGTGCAATTCCTCACCACCTGCTGACTGACGCCCAGTTAGTCCCCGAGTGGTGATCCCCCAGCCCCTACTCCCCCCAGTTTATACACTGGATGTGACATCACATGGTATGGAATACCCTGTTGGCTACTTCGGCTCAGTTGCCCTGGCTTTCCCCTGCCCACCTTCTTGTGCCCCTCCAGCTTTCTCGCTGGCTGGGCTTGAGAAGCTGAAAAATCCTTGACTGTAGCCTAAGCATTACTTAGCAACAACTGGGAACATCAGGGTGTTATCAACATTCTTCTCACTCTAAATCCAAAACACAGCACCGTACCAGCTACTAGGAAGACAATGAACTCTATCCCAGCTGAAACCAGGACACTTATTCTGGAGCCTGACCAAGTTGTGTATCTCTTCTTGTTTTATAGCTAATCTTACTCTTTTTCAATCAGCTCATATATACTTCATTGAATTTCATTATCTACAACAATCACTTTGAAAACAATCAGACAAAATGTTCATCATAAACTCTATTTGGTATTTTTTAACCCCTCCCCTGGGAGGCTTGCCTCTAGTACATTCAGGAAGCTTGGTGTGTATGCTGCCATCAAAAGCAACAGATACTTCTTTTAAGGGCCTTTAGCATGAATTGTTTATTGCACAGGTACCCAGTAGAGACTAAGCAGGTGGAAATGAAGGGACCCACCTGTTTTCCTTGGAGCTTCCACTTCTTCTTACTTTTGGAGACACACTGACTGCGGGTCTCTCTTTCCTTCACGTGTTGCATGAGCTCCCTTTGCAATTAAAAGGACACCATGAGTTCGGGTTGCCCTCACTGGAATTTACTTGTATTAGCCTCTTTCTTGAAGAATGTTGCTCACCCATCCTGCTGTGCTTCTTCTTAATCTGTTCTTTTACTGTCTTTATACCTCCTATTACAAAGTATCTGTTAGTTCATGCAACAGCTGATTTTAAACTACCGCTTTCCTCCTCCACGTTATTCGATCCCTCTCCTCTCAAAAAGCAGTTGGCAATAGTGCATTTTTGCCCAAGTTTAAAGATGAACTGAACTCCTTAAAATATGAAAGACACATAATACAGTTTAAAAATTGTATTTATCTTAATTTCCAGTACCTGCATTTTAACTGAAAATATTTTAAAATGTCTGTTCTTCCCTGACAAAATTTGAAAGACTTGTGTTTCCCTTACGTGGGCTGATTTCATCAGTAATGTGTAGAGGAGCTCCATTCACCTGCTGGTGCTCTAATTGTTGTGGGAGAAACACGGTGTTGGCTGCCAGAACTCAAGACGTTTTATTTTGATTTTAACATGGAATCACTGGAAATGTTGAAGTCCACATGTGAATTTTGTTATTGGGACTAAACTGTTACTCATTTTTTTCCTTGAGTATTAAAAAAAAAAAAAAAAAGGTTTGGGATTACTTCCATGGTTCAATTTTGTGTTTTATTTTTTACATGATATTGGGGTTTTCAATTTCTGCTTTGATTTTTACTTATTAGAGGTTCTTTGTCTTTTATATTATCCTCTGCAAAGTATTTTTGATCCATTATCAGAAACATGATATATACAAACTTTGCATTATTTTGTTTTATACTTTTGAGACTGAGGCAAGGGCTGCCAAGGACGAGAGTGACATCCCACCAACAGCCTCTCAGTAACTGCTGGGAGAGGCACAGAGGGGCTAGCAATTCCTCTCTACTTCTTACAACTCTTCTAAAAATTAAAAGTTTTTTTTTCAATTTGATGCACTTTTTTGACATATTAGAAGATTCTTTAGAAGCTCCATTCACTCATGCCTTAAATTAGGATTTGAGTTAGGTATTTGGCTTTGTTTTTTAAAAATAAGGCTGTATTTCATACAATGGCTATACCATCCGTTCTTTACCACTGGTTCTTGGCTTCTCAGCACCAACACCACAAAAATGGCTTAGGCAGTCAGTTTTGTACAGAAAGTACAGCCAGCTCCCACATTTTCTTGTATCTGTTACTTGAAACAATTGTCTTGTAACTTCACATCTCTGACACTAAATGCATTAGTACGTGGAGAAAAACCCTATCTGCTTAGAAATTACTTTCCTCATGGAAATAAAAATGCCATCGCTGTGTCCCATATGTTCTCATGTTTACCTTTACCATATTTTATCAGCCTGTAAACAAAAAGATCGCTTTCCCTCCTAACTGCCTTCCTTCTCTTGTGAGGGAAGTCTCTGTGAGAGCTCAGAGAAAAGCTGGGCACCTTCTATGTGTCTATTGCCACCACAGTCAATATTATCACAGAAGCAGGCACATCCGTGTAGGATGCTGAAACTGGATTTTATAAGGGAAAGAAAGAAGAAGAAAGGTTATTCAGGACTTTTACTGATTTAATTTGGCAAAAATGAAAAAACTATCCAGAATTCTTGAGATGACATTAAAAAAACTCCCATGACCTCATGAAATGGTCAGATAAAAAACCTTAAATGAGATTTTTTTTTTAGAAAACAGATTTTTCTGCAAGCAGCAGGCTTAGCAATGCTTGTTTTCCTATGGATTTATTTCTGACTATTAGATTCCTTTTTTCTAACAGGTACAACTTCCAGTGGATGTTTTCCCTACCAATGCATAGCCCTTTCTCCTTTGCAGCTTCTGTATGCTCTACAGGTACAGTGAGCACATTGTACATCTCTAAACACAGTAGAAGCATTAATAAAGATCTTCCCTTTAGTTGTTGACTTATTTTCAAGAAACTTACCAGAATCTAGTATGTTTGAAACCTCTACACCTCTGCTCAGTTTGGTTGAGGTTGACCAAAAGATTTAAATGTAGGCAGACATCCAAACCAAAAGTATTTTGTGAATTGCTTCCACTCATTTATACTAATGCAATATGTGTCTTTGCATGTAGCCAAAGGTCTGGTGTATAGATGAATTCTCAGAAAGTTTCATTTCCTCATTTTTGTACTTCTTTTTTGGATCATAGTGATAGTTTGTGAAACAAAAAAATATTTTTAGTTTTAAAGGCAATTCTGGTGAAAAGGTAAAAGGTGTTCACTCGTTTCTTGTAGTCTCAGATGTAACCAAGAGTTGTTCTACCAATATAGATGAATTATGCAAGCAAGAAAATGTTTTTAATAGTTCCTGAATAAATACCTGTACAATAAAGTACATATATCAGAGATTTTATGGGGTTGCAGGAACAACTTTGTAGTAAAGCCACCAACATTCATTGTGTCAGCTTGTGAGAAGTAACTACTTTTCTGTTGAATAAATAGAGCAACAAGCATAGTTGTTCTCAAGCTGAAGTCTTGAGAACTGAGGAGCACCACAGGTCTTACTTTGTCTTCTTTTTTAGCTTTTAGGGAAATATCACTATTTAAAGCTGTAGGCAAGTGTCCTTTTTCAGGTTCTCGTCACAGAGGTTACTACAGGCTGTTGAAAGTTACTGCCCAAATTTATTTCACAGTGAAGTAATTTCTGTGTGCGCTTCCTAATAAGCTCCAGACAAAATCAGCTATTTTAGCTCAGCTCAGCAATTTAAACAGCTTGAGCTGTTTGAGCTCTTCTTGTTTCAAGCATATTAGCTCTCTTAAACCTTTTCTACCAGCAATGTGCTGACATTAGTAATTTACAGCAAGGAGCTATTATTGAGCAGATTTGGGCTATGATGGAAGAGGACATTTCTCCATGGTCCATGTTTGAGCACCAGGTAATTTTGTATAGGTTTTGGAAGGACAAATGTGCTCAAGTACATAAAAATGTTTATCATACATGATAGAGGTCTATGAAGGTATGACTAGCACGGAAACAACTAATTATATATATGAGCATATATATAAAAAATACAAAAATGGCACTGAATTAAAACTAATGAACAAATACTGCAAAATACAAAAATACCAATGAAGGTATAATAAAGGTAGTTTTGTGAGAACCTGTTTAGCATTGACTGACTTGCTTACATTTGAGAGCTATCTGCTGTGCTGCCTCTTTTTTGAGGCCTTTTCCTGTTGTTTTATAAACTTCTCTTGTTCCTAAGCAAGAATTAAAGAAACTGAGCTGTAGTAGAACTTTCTGTGGCCTGAGCACCATATCATAGTGAACTTTCCATAACTTGGAAGGTTGCTAAATAGATTCTGGGGGAAAAAAAAAAAAACAAACCAAAACCACAACGAAACAAAACCAGAAAAACCAAAAACAAAACAAAAAAGCCAGTGCTGATTTGCCTGAGTACAGCATCACTTGCTTTATCAAACTACACATATAAATCTAGTTAATTTAAAATTAGCTAAAATGCTGTGAAGAAACAGCTAGTGCTTTTGCAACTGGTTCTAACTGATGACTAAGCAAGCTTTGCCAGGCAGAATAAAACCATTTTACCAGAAGTTTTTAACTTGTCAGGTCTCAAAGGAAATGTAGAGTCATGTTGGGTCACACCGACATAGTGCATTGAGGAACATGCAGCGGGAGAAAGGGCTCCTAAATCAGGAGTTGGTGTACTTTCCTCTAAATTAACACTGAGCTACAGTAGCTAGTAAGCAGTCACATGGCTGACAGTTTAAAATATTACTATATATTTGTCAAGATGTGAAGTTGGTGTTTGTAGACATGGCTGGCTTGCCTGGAAAAACATTCGTGGCTAAATTGTTCTTGTAGTTTCAGGTAGGTCCTATAATCCATAAAAGTTTTTATTAGCAGTTGTGCAGTGCACTCTAGCAATCCATAAGTGCCATGCCACTACTCTTGTGTGTCAGTGTCGAGAAAAACAGATGTAATTTAGATATGGTTTGTTAATCCGCTCTTACACCATTAAAGGAAGGTACTGCATTAAAGTTCATATTAGATTCAACACTATTATTATTTATTTTAAAAGAAATGCAATTTGTTCCTCTTTCAAAATGTAATAATGGCCCCTTTCAAGTTGCTTTAAAAATCGTGAGAGCTGCACAGCACTGCTGTCAGGGACCTGCTGGCAACTGCAACAGTCCAGACTGTCGTGGCCCAAGCAATGAGCAGTCATCCTGAATGAATCTTTTTTTGACTTTCAACAAGAAGTAGTCTTTATTAAGGTCAAGCTTGCTGTAGTAAATGTTGATAAATGTTGTTATGTAAATGTACAAAATTAGAAATTGTCCTCTAAAATGCTAATAGGAAAAATGTTTGCAATTATTGGCAAAATAGTTACCTGTTTAGAGAAGTTATTAGAAGATGGAACAGAATAAAAAAAGTGTAGGCTACATCTGAATTACAAAAAAGCTGTTTTCTTCCTGACAATGTTTAAAGAAGAGATTTCCTTTGATTAAACCCTCCTCGCTGACAGAAAACCCACAGATCACTTTTATCACACCTCCCAGGCCTGGACAACTAATTACTCTCTTACTGCAATGCCTGTATATTCCTGCTGCCTCCCTATTTATACCTTGAGTTGCAGAAGTTTAATGGTTTTGCACTTAGCTCTGTGGATTTCTGCTTGGTTTTGTATCCTAGAAAAGACAGTGGAGTTCTTGTGTAGCATATTGTGACAGAGCTATAGGGTCCAGCTACAGGTTTGTGCACAAAGAGGACAGAAGTTATCCATAGTGAAAAATACAGTTATCTGTGTTTCTTTAGGTATGTTCCAGTATTTTCTTTGAAACCCATGTAGATGAGAGAGTCTTATACAAATGATGTTTTGAAATTGGGGCAGCTCTAGTTCACCTGGTAAAAATAACCTTAAGAGATGACTAACAAACCTCATCTTTAAGGAAAAAAAGAAAGGGGGTGGAGGCGGGGGGCGGGGGAGGAGAACCTGTTGACATGTTGAAATCATCTCTTTGCATAGATGAGTGTCCAAGGATTAAGGACAGTGTGCTTTTAATGATGAATTGAGTCATAAAGTACGGATCTTTAGTCCATGGAGCTCTTTCTTGCTGTTAGGAAATCAAACATTTTGAGAAAGAAGTTTTTGATTCTTTACTGTGCCAAGTTTCCTTCTGCAGCACTGATGAGGAGTCATTAGTGAGCTTGTTAAGGCTCCTTCATTCTCAGGGCAAATTTGCACATGAGCCCCTGGTAGCACTATGAAACCTACAGCAATTGCCTCTGCTCAGATCCCAGACCAACTGCCAAATGTAAGTGATAATCTTCAGAGGTTCAGAAATCTTAGTTTTATTTTTCACTAGAAAATAATCATTTTCAAAACCCAAAAACTTTTGTGGAAGTGTACCAGTATCACTGAAGTGTACTCTGGGAAAAATTTCTGAGCTCCCTTAGTGTTAAGAAAATAGCAATACAAGGGAATTCCCAGGCTGCATTATCTCCCCACCCCCCTGATAATGAGGAAGGGGAGGAATCTCAAACAATGCAGTTGTGGTGTGCATCTCAGCATCTTCTGTTGGAGCTGCTCCACTTTGTATAAATCAGTAAAGACTTGAACCACAGAGATACTGATCATTTGCAGGGCTAGGATGGGAGAGGCTTCTTTTTTTATTATTTATACATACCAGAAGAACTTGAGCAGAAAAAAATCAACAGATCTGCCTCAAAAATAGTCAACAACCCTGCGTTCAGGATGCTTACACAGGATGTGGGAAACTTGTACAAAATTTTGAACCTTCTCTGTTCCAGGACAGTTGCACAATAATCAGGCTGTATTAGGGTAAGATTTTCTTTTATTGCTTTTCAGGGGAAAAAAACTCCAAAACTTTGAACCAGTTCGGTATTGCCCTTCTGTAGAGTGAGATATGTATATGTTTTGGGGTTTTTTTCAAATCTCAAAAAATTTCTGGGATGGAAAAAAGTTTCCCATTAGTTCTAATTTGGACCTATATACATGAGAGGAGAAAAGAAGAATGTTGGGCAATCTTTCTCAAAAAAAAGCTCCAGAATAAGGTGGATTAATCATTACTGTAATGTATTTCATCTGAACCTTTTTGTTCTTACTCTACTTTTGATTTCTTTTATTTCATCTGCCTAAAAATTAGGGGCAGGTCATTAGTTAATTATGAAAGAGTGTGGCACCACATAAATCAATGCTGAGCATTTGGCGCAGGGCTTCTAAGAGAAAATATGAAGGGGAAAAAAAAATCCTTCTGTGAGTTTCAGGGAAATGAACTGTTAATGAATATTGTGAAAGAGATTAAATTTGCTGTAAGGGAAAGACTGATACAGTGTTTGTCAAGTTTTCAACTTGACGCGTGGAGGAGCAGGTTGAGCTGTCTTGTGGTTTTGCTGGATGACGTTTGTCCGTTGCCTACCTGTCATCCAAAACAAACTGTCTCCCATCCTGGCCTTTTAGCCACAGAAACAGTGACTGCTACTTACAATGTCAGCTCGAGGGTTAGTAGCCTCCAGGATAATTTCCTGAGGCAATATGACACAGAAGTGTAGCAGAAATAATGATTGACTCGTCCAGCATAAAGAAATTGTATGACTAACGGTTCATTCAGTTTACACTGTGGGTTTCTTATCTATGACATAAATCCAGTAATAGTGGGGTATATCTGGCTTCCAAAAGAGTGTTTGTGTTCCTCTGCAACAGCCAAAAATCAAACCAGTGGAAACAGTATCAACTTAAACCCAGTATAAATATGGAAGTGAGATTGTGCTTAAAAAACTAGGGGAGATGACCCACAGTTTTGACGTAATTGCACAATATATTATTTAATGAGATCTAATCCTGAATGGGGTTCTTGGGCACTACAGTAACAATATTTTGAATATTTTGAATATATTAATAAGCAATGGCAATGAAACAAAGAGATTATAAAAATATTTATGATAACAGTAAAGGTTCTGTTAGAATTATCTAAAACCAAACTAAGTTTATCCACCTCCTTAGTCTTACAATTTGTAGGTAAAAAGATTATTCACTTCTTCCGCAGTGTCAGGTAAGCATGAAATTTTAAAGGAGATGCAGTAGATGATCTGTAGATTTTGTAGAGTAAGGGTCTGATTCAGAACATATGCATTGGGAATAATCCTTCAAGAGTACCCGTTCAAATAGGAACTTCACATTTTGCCATTGTCTTTAGTAGGGCACTAGAGTCCAGTGATATGGAGTGTGCTGCTAGCCCAAAGGCTGATTCAGACATCAATAGACCTGAGAAGGAAGCATTAAAAACTACATGAATACTGAAGATAAAAGTGATGTTTATTGGTTGCCTGTGTTCTTAGCTTAGTGAAGACTGCAAAAGTGTAGCCCATTTGTGCCATGTAAATATACCCCAGCTAATTGGGTGTGAAGGTAAGAACAGTTTCATAAAACGGAAGGAGGCAGATTCATTCCTGCTACTGCCCTTTCTGCTGTTTTCAGGAATTAAGGTTAATGAAGTTGCGTGTTCTTGTATTCCTCCTTTTGCTCCGTTGGAAAGAGAGCAGGCTTCCTGCTACCCAGCCGGGGCAAGGCTGAGAGGTTTCCTCTCTCCTGCAATCTCCAGGGCTCTGAGATAAAGCCTGGCTCCAGCTGCTCTCTCTTGCCATCAGTTCGTTTATCATCAATATCATGCAAATATGGTTCAAATTAGAACTACCACGAGAAACCTTCATGGCATTTTTAGAGTGCTTTCCTTAGGATATAGGTCTGTATTACCAACATCCACCTATTAATTTTTGAAACCATTGACCACTGTTAGCTAAATCTGATAGTGAGGTGGTGATTTATGAAATTTATTAAATATAAATTATATAAAAATGGGCAACTTTATAGAGGAGCCTATTAACACTGCCTTTTAAGAAAAAAACCTGCAGTTTGAGCACATTTCTTGTTAGACACCAGAGGATCTAGATGGAGAAGAGCCAGTATGAATGCCTCAACTCTTGGAAAGCTTTCATTTGGCTTTCCTATTTTATCAGACACCAGGAATTCTACTGAGGTTTCTTTGGCAAAGACCAGCTCAAGCTTTTTCTAAACTTCGGCATCTGTAGTTTTTTAATATAGTGTGAGCTCAGGCTGCACCATTGGGTGTTGTGAAGTTTAGAAGTCAAATCAACCAGGAGACACAAATGCTTAGGGTAACAAACTTTGTTAGTTCTGGTACTTAGAGATATCCTTATTTTTATTTTATTCTACAGTGATTTCTGTATATGCATTTGTAAAGTTTTTGAGGAACTCTCACAATTAAACAGCTATCTTGAAATTCTTTCCCAGATGGGACTCCTAATTTTCACCTTTCACCTGGATCTAAACAAGTTCCAGTTGGTAATAAAGATTTTGTGACAGAACAGAGTCTCTGGGTCTTGGAGCTATTGATATCTCAAACAAAAACCGCAGTAATCTGCTTAAAAGTGAAACTGATGGTTTCTAATGGGCTTGCATTGGGTTTTGGCAAAAGCTTGAGCTATTCCTTTGTGTTCTGATCATATGTTCTAACAAAGTAGGAAAACAAAATTGTTAGTAGGTCTTTTTAACAGTAAAGTTTTATATATATGAATGTAGTGAGTCGTATTTCTTGTTTTCATTGTAATGCCCAGAATAATATGTTATGAGTTGAGCTCTTCAGCAAAATCCTGATGGGGACAATGTAATATCCTTTGTTCCCTTCTGTTAGGGTTGGAGACTATTACAGAACAGCAAACGTGAGAGCATGGCTATTTGAGCCACCCACTTTTTGCCAAAATGGCTTTTATTTTTTCAACAGCTAATTTAATCACAGAATCACAGAATGATTGAGACTGGAAGGGACCTCTGGAGGTTGTCTGGTCCAATCCCCCTGCACAAGCAGGGCCACCTAAAGCAGGTTGCCCAGGACCTTGTCCAGATGGCTTTTGAAGATCTTCAAGCATGGAGACTCCAAAACCTTTCAGGACAACCTGTCCCAGTGCTTGGTCACCCTCGCAGTAAAAAAATGTTTCCTGATATTCAGAGCGAACCTCCTGTGTTTCAGTTTGTACTCGTTGCCTCTAATTTTGTTCTACTTTGAAAAGCTCTCATTTCTCTCATTATGTTAAATCAACAGCAGTATCCTCCTCAGAAACAGTTTTACAGCTACAGGGGGAACTGATCTTGAGGATATATCCTCTCACCTAGAAAAAATATTTTTTGTATGATACAAGAAATAGGATAAGAAAGCAGCTTGAGCAATGAATCCATTATTGAAATCCTTGCCCAGAAGCCTCAGGGTACAGAATCAACACAATTACAACTGTTGGGAAAAAAGGAGGTTTAAAAAATAAACAGACCTTTTCTCAAAATGCAGTTTGTTCATGAAAAGAAAGCACTAAAAATGCATGCAAAGGACATTTTGCTACTGGAAAATCAAGAGCTTTCCTCTTTTTCTTTACTTTGAGCCAGGTTGATTGCTTGATGGAGGGCTTACTTCTTTTCACCAGTGAGTGAGTGACAGTGGTCCACAGTCCTTCTGGCCGATTCTTACAGGCAGTGGAGTAAGGAATGTGTTAGTCCTTTGCCAAAGTAGTCAAAGGGGAAGGGAGCACTGGGTAGGGATGTGGGGTAACAGAAGAACGTGCATTTGGCCATGTTGGATATTTGATAAGAGCAAAGAGTGGATTTAAATATTCAAACTGCAAACATTTTGATGTGCTCTGTCATTAAACCAGTAAATTATTTCAAATATGCTGTATGTACTAAATGTGTGTTTCCCCGTTTGTCTTCAATGAAAGGTACTTTTCTGATAGTCTGCTGTACTACTCTGGCATCACAAGACTGTTTCTGAGGATGAATTTGAAAATACTTAATACAGAAATACTTCTAGACTCTAGAACAAATTATATCAGTATGAGTAACTCTGTTCCAAAGCTTTTTCCAAGAAGTAGACGAAATGTTTAACAGAAAAAAACAGAGGAAGCCAGCACAAGTAACATCCCCATCCCCATGCAGTGAAACTGAACTACGTAGTGAGAGCCTAATGATACAGTTCTTCTCTATTAGAGTCAAAAGTGCCTTATTTACTCTGAACTAACTATAATAGGCCTGTTCCAAGAGCCCAATAACTTCTTTGTAGATACCTGCAGCCTTCCTGTTACCTGATTTTGTAAGAATATAAACACATGTTTTTCATACCTTTGCCCTTGAAATACAGTCAGGCTATAGAGAGATTGTTATATGGCTTATGTGGATTTCTCTGAGACCACGAAACAAATACAAAATGTTGGGGAAAAAAACACCACCTTTTTTCCTAGATCCTAATTTAATGTGTGTTTTGTTTGTGTATCTCTTTATATGGTCCTTTTTTATAATATAAGTGTAGTCAAGCATTTTGACAAGTTGTGCATAACTGGACATTATCATTTTGCTCCTACTATTTCCTGGAGGTTACTACATTCTCTGTTCAAAGAGATAAGGCAGTTTCCGTGGCCTAAGCCTGGTGCTACTGGCATTGCATAAAGCAGCACATTGGGGGAGTCCTGCAGATCATCACATCCTGAAAGAAGACTAGTCCTGGTCATATGGACACAATCCATCTGCATAAGACTACTAACTGCTACTAAACAGTACAAAGGATTTTTCTTCACTAGAGTGGAAACTTGGAGAGGTTCCTGGCATGGAAGGAAGTGAGTGTTCAGAGTGGGACCATCAAAACAGTTTCTAAGAAATCTGCTGCAGCAGGGTTGTCATCCCAGATGCTCATTCCAAAATCTGATCAAGAGTATTTTTTTTTACTTGTGATTTTGGAGGGATGTCCGCAAATTTCTAGATGTTAAACAAAAATATCTTTCATAATTACATTTTGTCAACAGTAAGACATATGAATACTCCACAAAGATAGCCTTTTAAGTGACAATATTTACAATTTTCTCAGTAAAACCTAAACCAAATGTTTTTTTCAGTTGTAAAATGGGTGACTAAGAAAATGGATGCTATTTCTACACTCAGTCAGTTTTAATATGGCTATGTTGAATCGAAGGTACCAACATTGACCACAATGTCAGTCACTTCAATATATACGCCATCAGTTAAGGCTGTAAGTACGAACATCCTCATTTACAGAAAAATTCTTAGTTTGAATCACAGAGGATTTTTCTTGAAATGCTGTAGTAGTAAGCGAAACTGAAACTCTTGGCCCAGCAATTCTGTTGCTCCAAACTTCAAGCTTACACTAGGTAGGAGAGCAAAAAGACGTTCACAAAATTTAGGGAAGATGTCCAGGGTGTGAGTCTTACAGCAGATCTTCAGCTTGTCTTCATTTAGAGTAGCCTGGAGGTTTCCAGAGCTTCCTCCAGCTGCCTGCACCCTCAAAAGACAATACATATGCTGAGCCTATCTGGATCATGCCAATGGTTGGTGGTGACCTTGTCTTGCCACCAAGACACTCCAATTTTAAGGCAACATAGTGCTCAAAGTGCTCTTGCTGAATGGTAGTAGAAAAGTCTAGTATTGCTTTTTGTTCTCTGGGAATAGTAGGACACCATATATGAAAATCATGATGAGCTGTTAAGTAGAGTGGACACTATTCCTAATTATTGCCATATAGTAATTTTCGTCTTTGAAAATTTTGAACAGAAGTTGTTCCTGAATAAGTGTGTGAATACAAGTATAGCTCTCTCTGGTGGTGTGTTAGGAGCTGTGCTAAAAATCAAGTCTTTTATAATAAAACACACAGTATAACATCCATTTTAAAAAAAACAGGTGTGCAGTGCCAAATGATTATGGCTGAGCTTTTTCTTTCTGCTAGCCTTTCAATTGTTTTTTCTATGCACCATACTGAAAGCTGTATGTGGTGGAACTGTAGTAATACTGTAAAGAGAACATTTGCTGTCACTTCCTTTTTTCTAAAAGCGTATATGAAATAACAGGTAAATTGTTAAAGCAACTGGTGTTAAACTGTATTTCTCTCCTTATTAAAGCCTAATAAGTTATAAAAAAAACCCTTTGAAATTTCAAAACCCCTCTTATTTACAGAAGTTAATCTGTTTTAGGACTTCATCATGGGAGGGGAGGGGGGGGTATAGAGGAGAGCTTGATCATATGTCTATACCAAAAAAACTGGTAAGTAGATCAGTCCTGGCTGGGAATAATTACAGGGTGCTACCTTATAGGTAATGCAGAGGTCAGAAACAATGTTGTGAGACTGTTAAAGCTCTGTGGTTGCTAATTATTTTTTTATTCTTAGCTTAGTGGTGACAGGGTGTTACACTTGAAAAGCTGTTAACCTCGACATTTTCCACCACATTGTATAACAACAAAAGTGTGGGCCAAATTTAGAGCTTCAGTACTGTTTAGAAAAAAGCTTTCCTATGGTTGTTCTGCCCTTCAGAACTGCGGGAACAAAGCGGGCGTGCTTGTTTGATGGGTACTTTGTCACCAGTTAGGAACCCTTTTATTTCCATTTAAGCTATCAGGGCTAGCCTGACCGCTCTGCAATCATCTGAGAACTGGCAGGAGGTGCGGAGTCCAGTAAGTCTTTAGCCTAGCGTTGGCCATCAGAAGTTTACTTAGTCTGAGCGGTGAGTCGGGTCCCCACAGCAGCCACAGACACTTGACGTGTGGGACTCAGAAACCGGCAGCTCCTGAGAAACATCCTAAGGGCAATGGGACTTCCTTGTGAGTGATAATTCTGGCTTTTAATGTGCTTTGAGATATACTGGGAAGGTGGATAGTAGATAAAGGTTCCTGAATGTAAGGTGCTGTTGGTAATATAAATTATTGCTACATGGATAATAAGAAAAATAAGTTTTAAAATTACAAAATGAGCGGTTTATTACTTTCATCTAAGTACGGTATTCCTCAGTTTATTTTGTTGTTTTCGTACTTCTCGGAAAAACCTTACCCTCTTACTCGCTTAAGTATTAGAAGGGATGATGTTTACTTGTGAAGAAAAACTCAAGTTTCCCAATATCTGATTTTCAAGAAAGGCTGAAGGGCAGGCTGAAGGGTAGCAACAAAGTAACATCACACAGATGCATTTTACATCACTTCATTATGCATTTTATCCTCAATGAAATCATTGTATAAGGTCATCAGATAACTATGCATACGTTAACTGCATCTCCACTTTATCAAAAGCATTTAATGCAGAACACTTACAAACGTATTGTAAACACAGTTATTTCTATTTCCAGTACTGATCTTGATGGAATATACACTGTGAGGTCAGTAAAGCAGTCATGTTCAAGAACTAGTGAGCTGTGATCTCTGCTGTGTTGCAAAATGTCACAAGATTCTCTTTTGATGGATAAACAGGCTGGAAAATCCTGACTTTATTTGCCAGGGGAATTCTTTTGGATCAGATAGCATTTATAGTAAGTATGACACATCTGAAAGACAGCGTTTACCATTCAATGGGGATGTTTTTTGTTAACTATCGGTTAGTGGTGTGTTTGCTGAAGTGGCAGGTTAATCATGATACAGGCAGGCACTGCAAAATTTTCTTTAAATGGTTCTGCCAATTAATCTCAGTCCAAACTTCTTCTCTCATTGCCTTTTTCCAGAGGTGAATGGACATTATTCAAAATCATGGAGTGTTTTGCAATAGCCACAAGTACGCAAAGTTTAACAGCTGTGAAGGAACCCAAAGTTTTTGAGCATGTGCTCTGAAATGTAAAAAGTTACAAATCTTGTATCCTCGATGTTGAACAGTAATGCACTGAGCTATTTGGCAGTGCTGGGGTGTTTTATTTTAAAAGGAACTTTAGTTAATTTGTTTGCCTGATTTTTTGCCTGTCTGACATTTTGAAAATAAGGCTAATTTGATGTGAAACAAGTTAAGGGAGATGTTTTAGATGGCACCAACAAACCCACTGAACAAAAATTTCTCTACCTTGGAGTTATGTTTGCATGTAGCTGATCCAGAAGCATCCATGCCAGGAGTTTCAAAGCTTGGTGTTTCGGATACACTGCTTGCAAGACAGCATGCCTGGGCTAAAACTCACTCAGCTCTGTGTTCAGTGTGGTGAAGCATTCTCCCCTTCTGATCTACATCAGGAAAAAAAAAAAAAAACAAACCACCGAAAAATTAGCCAGGCTTTGTAGGTAAGGCTTGCACCCTAGACATGGGATTATTTTTCTGAAGTTATTTGTATACCAACAGATTTCCTGCCATTGGAGGGTTATTGAAGACGGGCATGTCTTCCACTCTGTAAGTTAAACGTCAGCAAGTTTTAAGACAGTTAGATCCAATGTGGCATATAGCAATTTTGGTGAAGCCATGACTTTCCATGCCGTTATTGGGTCCATTTCCCATGTTGTGCCGCTGGGTCCCATTCTAAACCTCTGAGCAGCCCTTTTCTTGCTTACAACCAACATGTGATACTTCGTGCAGGGACACACACACACACACACACACAGAGAGGCTTCTGGGTCACAGCAAGCACTACTGCAGTTACTTGAACACTCCTTTAACAGCCGGTGCTTCGGCAGGTCATCGTTATCCCGAGAACTTACACGTGTTTTTACGTCTTCCCCACGCTTTATATAAACATTAACCAAGCCATTCTCATGGTACCCCAGTGGGTAAGTAAGAAAATACAGGGACGACGGCTCAGCGCCGCCGGGGGGTGCGGGCGGCACGGTGGCCTCCGCGCCGGGTTTTGCGGGGCTGCCCGCCCCGCGGCGGCTCCCGGCGGGGGCAGGTCGTATCGGCTCGGATCGTATCGTATCGTATCGTATCGCAGCG
>JAVJGG010000074.1:61797998-61809502 GCA_035590195.1 Aviceda cuculoides
TTTGTCCTTTCAGAACCTTCGGGAAATGGGTGGGTGGGCTTGGGGGTCGTTTGGGGAGTCACTTCTCCCTCCCCGCAGATACAACCAACCTTTGGCGTCTGGCCATTTGGCGTCTGGTCCTGCGGCATCTGGCCCTGCAGATACATCACGACCTTTGGCGTGATGGGTGGCCTGCTCAGCCTATCCGAAGAGGAGCTGCGCGCCCTCCGGCCTGCCCTGCCCACCCTGTTGCTGATGTCTGTGCTGATCTGTGCTGATCAGCTTCTCTTCACCTCTGGTTCCAGGGTTTGTTGTTAGGCAGAGCTTGTCCTTCTACAGAACTTGCCCCACCACAGTGTTTGAGACATGAACTCTTTTCAGTCTCTCACACCACCCAGTGGCTCAAACATTTGACTGGACTGAGTTGTAGAGATCTTCTTCCACAGTAGTAACCTTCAGATATTGGAGAGAAGGAGAAAAAAGAGAAGAAGTAGAGGAAAGCAAGCGAGTAGTCATATATCACACAATTGCAAGGCCAAGAATTAAGGACAAAAATCCACATAACAACATGAGTCCACTGTTAAGCTTTTTTCCCCACCCTGTGAGTCCCAAGGACATTAGGAGAGAGGTCAGCAACGATACTCTGTTAAACCGGTGTCTTGGTTGCATTGCTTGGAAAAGTTCTCCAGTCTTGTCTGTAATTCCTCTCATCTTGGCTTGGGTTTCTTCAATTGAAGTGGAGGCATTACGGATAGTGATACAACATTTCCCCCTCAGTTAGATTCAACATCCCACATACCCCATGTTCTTTTAACAACACCACATCCAATGTTAATCTGTTGTGAAGAATCATTTTTAACACTTGTTGAACTTGGGTGTTAAGTCATTCCAATGCATAATGTGTCCAGTTGGTCAAAACATGCATTTGCCATGTTATATTTTTCCAGGACAGATTGGTGCCTCCTAAGGAAAAATTCCATATGCTTTGAGATTCCAAACAGAGTTTTTCCTCAGTAAAATTTCAGGCACTACTACCCATTTTTCCATTCCCAGACTTCACTTTTCCGTAAGTCATGAGATTCGAGGTTTCCTCCTCGGGGAAGAAATCAGAAGGGGTTTTTAGAGCCATGAAAGGTCCCCTGGAAGCGTTGTTCCAGGAGCAATTTGGTTTACATAAAATATTATGAGACACAAGACTTCTTTTCACAGAATTGGTGATGTTTAGATAAATGAGGCTGAATTGAATTCCTTCATTGACAGATTTTGGTAATGCTATACAAACACCTTGATTGGTGTCGTTCCAGAGGTGCATAAAGCTTGAATAAAGTTCCAGGCTAAATCTGGAGAATCTTTTCCCTGTCCTCTGGTGGAAAGGTTGAGGATGAGGGAGAAGGCTCCCCAAAGCATCTTTCCCTATAATAACAGACAAAAATTACAAATAACAATAAACTGATAACACAAGTAACAATTAATATAGTTAGGACTAATATGGTTCCTTGTCATCTTTCTCCATTTCTCTTTGGTTCTACAAAGTACAAGCGTAAAGCAGTTCATAGATTAAAACAAGGGTATTATCCATTGCGCATGGATTTGGTGGTCTTTTCCATGTGCATTGCTTGCTATCCCTGCATACAAGTTCAAAGGGGTTTTCAATGTCATAGGTACTTCCCCTACAGTAGGTAAATCTACCAGAACAGGTTGTCCAGGATAGTGGAGTGGGTGTTACTGTATCGTTCTTACCTCCACTTCCTGGAAGTAGGGAGCGGGGCTTTGGGCAAAATGCAGTCAGTCTAGGACATCCGTTCACCCCCAGCGGCTATTTACTTTCGTGACAGTGTCTGGCACTCACTGCAGCCATAGAATCATTTAGGTTGGAAAAGACCTTTAAGATCATCAAGTCTAACCATCAGCCGTGGCCACTAAACCATGTCCTGAAGTGCCTTGTCTACGTGCTTTTTCAATACCTCCAGGGATGGTGACTCTACCACTTCCCTGGGCAGCCTGTTCCAATGCCTGACAACCCTTTCAGTAAAGAAATTTCTTCTACTGTCCAATCTAAACCTCCCCTGGTGCAACTTGAGGCCATTTCCTCTCACCTTATCACTAGTTACTTGATGGAAGAGACCAGCACCCACCTCACTACAACCTCATTTCTCAGGTAGTGGTAGAGAGCGATAAGGTCTCCCCTCAGCCTCCTTTTCTCCAGGCTAAACAACCCCAGTTCCCTCCGCTGCTCCTCATAAGACTTGTGCTCCAGGCCCCTCACCAACTTGGTTGGCCTTCTCTGGACATGCTCCAGCACCTCAGTGTCTTTCCTGTAGTGAGGGGCTCATCCCAGTTTGCGGGGTTGTAGGGTTTGTTTTAGAAGAACATTAGTACACTACACTATCCCATTTGCTTGAGGGTAGTATGGTGTGTAGAAAACACACTGTATTCCTTCATTGTGTGCCCACTTTTGGACCACCCTGGCAGTAAAGTGGCTCCCGTTGTCTGATTGGATTGATTTGGGTGTGGGCAAGTAGCTAAATCATAATTTCAGACCTTTTACTGTGTCATCTCCGGTTGCTCACTGGACTGGTACTGCTTGGGTTAGTCCCGAAATTATTTCGACCCCTAACAACACATACTGTTTTCCCTCTGAGAGTTGAAAGGGACCGATGTAGCCTACTTGCCAAGTATCCCACAACCCTTTATTATCCCTTAAGTGTAGAGGGTTGTGCTCTCCTAATTGGCATAAGACATATGCTGAAGTAATGGTGTTGCACAGTTCCCTGGTTATGGACCATCCCCTGCCCACTGCCTCTTTAAATAAAACTTTGGTCCCTGAGTGACCTCGTTTTACATGCAACCACTCTAAGTGCTCCCATTTCTCTGCTTCGCCTTCTACATCAAATTTTGCTAAGCGGGTTATTGAATCCACCTGATTATTTCACAGGTAAGCCAGATGATTTCCTGCCTAGTGTGCAGCCACCCATCCTACTGGAAAGGTTTTCCATTTAGCAATGTTTAAGATTTCCTCCTGTTTTTCTCATTGCCGCGCTGGTAGCCGATTGACCTCCCATTGATTTTGTTCCCAAAAGGGGAGCCATTCGGTACATCCATTGAAGACGGCATACAAATCTGTGTAAATCAACACTGATTCCTTGGCGTTGGCTTCCTTGGTAAATACACTCCATACCACGATCAACTCCACTACTTGAGCACTTCCTTCCCCTTCTGTCACAGTTGGATCCCCTGAATCAATGTGTAGGGCTACTACTCGGTATTTCCACACCTTTCCCTCTCTCCTCGGTGAACCATACAAGGGTGCTAACAGTCCATTTCTTCAACTGCCTGTCAGCTGTTGGTGGCTGCCCAGCCGAGCCGTGGCTGTGACAGTCTGAGCACTTGCTCCTCTGCTCCAGCACAAGGTTAAACAGGGTTGCCAAACCCGAAGGAACCCATATGTGTTGGCATGGGACAGCGAGGAGTGTTCTCTGTCAGGCGTGGGTGCCTCACTCGTCCTTACCAGCCCTTGGCCAACACCTCCCCAGCGTGGCCTGGTATGAACCTGCCAAACCCCGGCCGGGTACGCAGGCATCCGCAGCTGGCAAACCGAGCACCAGGCGACGACGGAGCAGAGCGACAGCTCTGCCTGATCCCAGCGCAGCAGCACCCTGCCGCACACCGTCACCGGCTCGGAAGTAGTGGCACCCAAAAAGACGCCCGGATCCTGCGTGTAGGGTAGGAGGAAAATAACTGGTACCAATAGTCAGGGAGTAAGGAAACATGAATATACCACGAGCTGCCTCATGCAAGTACTGAGATTTCTTGTAAGAGGGCTTTAAATCACACGGGTAGTTAAGTATGCAGTTCAGGAAACTACAGAGCCACCTTTGGCCTGGTTTTTTTATCTTGTCTCCATCTGTCTCGTGTACTGGTAAACCCAGCCTCACAGTAGACCTGACTGTGGGACTGGAAACCACTTTGGTTTTGGGCTTGTTTGCTTAATTTGACCTAGAGGCACTTGGGTGAAGTGCTCACTTGGACCAAAAAAAGCAGCATTACATTTTTGTGTGTTTCCCTGTGTGCAAGAGACAAGAGT
The DNA here is from genome assembly GCA_035590195.1 of Aviceda cuculoides. Classification (NCBI taxonomy): domain Eukaryota; kingdom Metazoa; phylum Chordata; class Aves; order Accipitriformes; family Accipitridae; genus Aviceda; species Aviceda cuculoides. Next base: position 61,802,062 of record JAVJGG010000074.1, read on the forward strand.
GTAATGGATGAGACTGGTTGTTTCTACTGTTCTGGATGGATAGATCTTCATTTTCTGTGAATCTACATAGATTTGGAGCATCTTTAGAGCATCTAAATAAATCGTCAAATGAAAGATGTGAAGGACACATTGGAGTGAATATTAGTTGGTGAATAACCCTTGCTGAGTTTTTTGCTTGAAAGGACAATGACACTATTGCACGCACTTTAGTCAGAAGTACAACAGCCATGGTTTAATAAGCACTGGAGACTGAACCAACAAAATTGCAAGAAACGACTTGCAGTCTGCTTTCAAAATGTTGGTATCTACTGTGGATGATTTACAGGCACTTGCTAAGGCGTGTTTGTATCAGAGCTGTACTGAGCTCGTGCCAGTGTTAGTAGTTACTTTGCAGTCCACAATTCTCTGCTTTTGTCTGTAGTATCATTGCTTTTTTTCATAGGATGGCTTTTACCCTCTGTCTTCTTTTGTAAATTGGGCAACAGTATTTAGAAGGCTAGGAAGTAGTTTGGTTTGTGTTTGATTTTCATATACATTAGAAGTAGAAAAAACAGTCATTTAATTCTTGCTTTTTCACAAGAACAGTGTATATGTTAAGCATGACTGTAGCTTTAAAAAAGATGATTAAAAGACTCATTTCTTTTAGTATGAGATGGCAACCATTCAACAAGATTTCTGATGAACTGTTAAAGCATGTGCTTGGCCAGGTCTACAGGAGGAACACCTCATTAAAAGAAGAATGTCATGTTACAGGAGAAATAAGATTAATCCAGCAATACCAGTGAAGCTGTTTTTTGTCCTTACATAGCAAGCCGGTTTTCTGTGTGAAATAGTCAATATCTGTAAAGCTCAGTTTTTCCTGGTATAGCTGTATCAGTCTTAGGGTGACTGCTCTGTGAGTGAAGTATCGCTCCTCTTTGCACGTTTGTTAGACACAGCTGTCTGCAAAAATGCATAATGTGGGTACAAACCTCTTTTGTGGCTGTGCTACGGTAGATACTTATGAGGTAGGTATTTACTTGCAGGGTGGATATCCATATATATTTATAAAAATACAATTTATTCAGATGGTTCTGCATTTTATATTCCTTTTATTACAGACCTATTTCTTAGCACAAACTGACACTGAAGGAGAAAATCCCTCACAAAGGACAAAAGGAGGGGAAAACTGCAAAAGTTTTTCTTTCTATATATTTTTAAATTGTTTGTGAGTAGCAGCCTGAGAGTTGCATGAGATCTGTGAGGTGATCAAGGAGTAAGTGCAGTATTCCTCTTTGTAACTGGTGGCAAGCTGGAATATTTTACTTGTATTTTTTACCTACTGTGTCTGTCAGAGATGGCTGCCAGTGTTAACTAGGCAAATGTTAACTAAATATGAGCTAGGAAAGGGACAAAAATCTTTGTCAGATATGTTTAGAGCCAAATCTTTCCCATTCAGTAAGAAGGCAACTGTTAGAATTTCCTACATACATATTTTAGGAAAAAAATCCTGTTTCTCTTTTCATGATACTTAAATTACAAAGTACTTGTTTACAGTGGAGCATTCTCCTCTTAGAAGAAATCACCTGTATAGTTTGTCTAGTGTGAATACCTTTATGGATTTAGCACAAGTTGTCTTGGAAAAGGCTTAAACTTCACTGTGTTCTTATCCCATAATATGAGTATCCTTACGAGGTGTTAACACTGATGTAGCTTGTAAATCTCACTTAAGCAAATAAGCTGTAGAAAAGGCATCTGCAGTTGCTGTAGCTGGGATAACACGTACAAGTGGTTGGAATTCCTGTGCCGCAGGGCATGGGTGGTTAGCTGGAGCTAAGAGCTCGTATATTTCCACAGCACAATATTTTTTATTAACAGCAGCATTCCTTCGACATTGGTATTGCATAAGTTTAGGTGCATTATTGAAGTATTATGTCTTTGCAGTACCTCTGACACGTTTACTCTTCTTCTCTTAAATGCCTTTAGTCTGAAAGACTCTGCACAGCCGTGCTGAAGTAGGCATAGCCACGTGCAGGAGATGCGTATACTAAATCACACTGGTGTTTCGAGTCAGATTATTTTTTCTTCTTTGCTTTTTGTAAAGCGTGTTAAAGTGTCTATAAAGCATAGGAGCTTACTGCTGAGGAGCATAGGAGCAGACCTGAGGCTCCACTTACAGCAAAACTTGCTAGTTTTATATGTTAGTTGCCCTGGCAAAACATCCTTGGCAGGGGCTGCACTTTGGGAATTGGGGAGTGGATATCAATATGTTGTTTGGAAAATGTCCAGATTCAAAGCATGACAAAGAAGTGGCAGCTCAATGAAACACAAAATACGGTATAAGCTAAATTGTGCGTCTGTATCTGAGGCTGAGATTTCCACCCAGCTTTCTCACTGCACTTTGCCTGGAGGAGGTGGGGAGGCAGGATGCGTTTCTGTTTGCAGATAAGGGGAAGGAGTGAAGGTGATAGCGGTGCTTTGGCTGTTTGGTTGTCATTGCTGCCAAGACAGGAATGAATGTGTGTAATCAAAAGAGTTAAGAATTAAGGAGAAAGACCAGACATGGCAATAGGAGATACTCGCCAACAGCAGTCTCTAAGAAAAAATGGACAAAAAGATGTGACTGGGTTGCTATGCCATCCGTGGATGCAATTTTAAGGAGAAAATCTTATCTTTTTCTTTTGTCCCACATCTGATTTATTTTTCACCTGGGTCTTTTTTAGTTATTTTATTTTGGGAATTGTTAAAGGCTATCTCACTGTCCTGTACAGTGTGCCACATGTATACAGTTTACATGATAGAAGCATTAAGAGAAGAGAATAAATGTTTCTTCCCTTTCATGGGTAACGGGTCTTGGCTCTGCTTTTCCAAGAGAGGTCTCTTCCTAAAAGGAGGCTGGAAGGCCAGAGAGTGGGTCTTCTGATGCAGTATTGAACTATTTGGTTTTGAGATTTGGTCACAGTAAAGCCTGAGTGGCTCACATAAGGGGTGTGTTGGGGCAAGTCCTGGAAGTGAAGTGATAATTAAATAAATTCTATTTTATTTTCCATTTTTCCTTCAAATTATAGTTTCTATAAAATACAAGAATTATTGTAAAGCAAACTGATTGCTGCCAGGGTATTGTAAGGGAGCAAATCATTATAAAAAAGTCCAGGTTAGGACCCTCTCGTGGTGGTATTTTGTGGCTTCTTCCAGAGGTGTTTTGAAAGATGCATTTTAGATTGTTCCCTTCAAAGTTGTTTGGAGGAGTAATAGGAAGAGAATTGTGCATTAAAATAGCTTGTATAAATATGATGGATTTTTGCATGTCAGGTAGATATGAAAAATATGAAATACGAAATCCCAGTTTGCTCCAGGTTCCCTGAGCTCCTGTCCAGTGCAAGCTGAGCACACATTTGATTTGTGTGCCAGCATCTCTTACAGATACAGAGAGAAGCTTTGAGCAAAGCAGTTTGGTGTCTGTTGAGAAATATACTGATATGATGAATTAATTGAGTGGAGTGGGTATTTCCACTAATATTGCAATAATTTAAGCATGATTTTAAAAAATACTGCCTTAACCCAGGATATTTGTTTGAAGGATTTCCAGGCTAGAGGTATAAATAACTGGTCTGTTGTTTCACGACTTCTTCTATTGTGATGCAGACGTATTGTACGTATGCATCAATGCGCATATTACACACATACATAAAACCATGATACGTATTGTGTTCTTATGATGTGATATATCTATCTATATCCAAGTAAAGGTGAAGTATTTTCTTTAACATTGCTTTTAGGGCAAAACTTAAAAAGCCTTCTGTTCACATCAGGTACTCTTCACAATACTGATTTCATGAACGAAACCATGGGATTATGGTTACGCATTTGAGTCTGTCAGTTGCCAAGCTGGATAGAGAGATAACCACCTGAGCTATTAATCACTGCTTTCTGCTAGGGTGACCGCCTCCTCAAATCTGCTGTCATAACTGCAGCTGTCATCACACCCTGATGCACTTTTCTCTGATCTAAAATAGCTTTTAACAGTAGTTTTTTTGTAATTTACATGATTTTGACAGCATTGAATTAAGGGGAAAATAAACATAAAGCAGAATATTGTAAGCAGCAAAATATTTGCTGAAATTAAACTCCATTTACGGCAGGTTTTTTTCTTAGAAACCATTATATGCATACTGTACTCTATCATTATGTAGAATAATTCCTGCAAGAAAACTGTAGGTGAATACTGTGTCTCAAAAGATTGCCAGTGGTCTCCAAAGCATGGGTTGAAATATGGTTTAATTTTCATTGCTTGTGCAATTTCTCAGGAGTGTCTGTTGAAAATACTGCAGTTGTAGAGAATACCTGTAAAGACCTGCTGTGATATGGTTGAAAATTAGTGGAGCACGTTGTGAGATCTCTGGTCTGAAAAGTTTTAAGGTGTTCCTATATATTCGTAGCTAATGCTTATATTATCGCTAGAGGGCAGTAAGTGCAAACGCTGAATTATGTATTTTACCAGCAAGTGTGTTTTGGTTTTGTTTTATTTGGTTTGTGTTTTTTTAATTAATAAAGGAGCCTAACTCTTTATTAAACAACTAATCTCCTGCATTTTACTACATATTTTCCCTAAAATAGTTCAGAAGAACGTTGTCATCTCTATCTGTTCAGCAACATAAAAAATCTCATATTTGATGCATGAGAATTTTATATTCCCAAATAAAAAGATCTGTAAAATTACATAGCTTAGGCTAGTCCATTGAGTTTAATGAATGTAATTCTGACAAGCAGAAGTCTTCCAATAAAGCCTTTTTAAAGCAGCGTTAATTATGCTACAGTTAGGATCTTTAAAGCTGAGACTCCTTCAGAAGACTTTGGGATTTGTTCCAGTTACAGCCATTGGTTCTCAGCCACTAGTGGGGTTCATCTCTTCCTGATACCAGCATAAAGACCCAACTTTGTCTCCACGCCTGCTTCTTACTTGGTGTGTGGCAGCTGATTGCTGTAGCTGGAACAACTCCTCGTATTTGTAAAATTCCTAATTCTTTTTTTTTTTTTTTTTTTTAATTAAGTTCTACATTTTCTGTCCTTCCAGTCAGGGAGTCTTAGGTGGAACGAGAAGTTTGGTGAGGCTGGTTGATTTAGCACTGTTGCCTTGTCTCTAGCTGTCCTGCTTCTTCCTCCAGACCAGTTCTGGTTTTTGGCTCAGTTGAGTCTATCCACACACGCTTGCTTGCTGGATGAAACGACCATTCTTTTCTGCTGTGGTCTTCCAGCACTGAGCAGACTTTCCATTTAGTGGGGAGGCTTTCTGCGAGGGTACATGCCAGCATAAATGCCAGACAGAGTTGTCTAATGCTGTGAAAACAGTCTTGTGTTTATGACCAGTAGGAGTTGTATTTGACATGGGTGATTATTACTGTTCTCTGGTCTGTGGAGGACAGCCTAAAAATGTTTGTGATATTTCAGACAGGCTTCTCATTTGGCTCATGAGATATCTTCAGGCTATCTGTTCCTGTTTGTAACACATACGACCTTGAAAACTGAAATCGGCGATTCCTCTTTGTTTTACTTTCTGCCACTTACCAGACAATATGCACTACATCCAGCACACTTGTATTCAGGATTGATGATTAGAGATCTCTTTGAAGGTTCCTAGTGCAGCTTCATAGTCAATCCAGGGATTGCAGTTGAGAGTTAAAAAGCACAGTTCTCCTGCCCTCAAACCTACGCACGTTTCTGCTGGAGCTCCCATATCATCCATCACTGACCTGTGAGAGGAAAGACCAGGATCATAAGTCTCCCTAGAGTCAGTTCAAAAGTGCTGCAACTGAATCAACAAAGTGGGCCTTCAGTCTTCTTCCTATCCTCTTCCTCAAGCCTAAACCATTGACATGTTAGTTTCCCATTGACTGAACCTTCAGGAATCTTTGCTTACTAACAAGAGCCAGAAAGGAACACAGATACTTTCTTTCAGAGGATCAAGGTTTCTCCCAGGCTGCTGAGGATGTAATTCTCTTCCTTGTCCTCGTCAGTAATGTGTTTCTGTATCAGAAGCCCTATTCTGGATCTCGGGAGAAATGAGCTTTCTTTGAACATCATGTATTCCAGAGGTCCAGTCTGAATGCTCTACAGTGGTTTACAGGCTATAGGTCCTTCTGGATCATCAGTATGACAGATAAATAGAAGGATGAAAACCTCACTAATATTGGTGAAATCTGCGTGCCTTTGCATGCACTTGGAATGATTAAAATAAAGAGCAACTTAATAATGAAATTCTTCACATTCTTGTTGAAGGACGATAAAATTTAGGTTAGTAGTAGTTTTTTTCTGGCTATGCCAGTAGTACAGAGGTTTATAGAGAGCCAAGAAATAATTTAAGAAGTACGAGTGCTGACAGCTCCAGAAGTTCACACAGGGTAGAGATTACTGCTTCAATTGTAAGAAGAACATTTGAGGTAACTCACTGCAATCCTGACTTCATCACAAACGCATAGCTTTTGAGTTCTTAAAGTTGCTTTCAACCAGAGCATGTTCATAGAAGATGTATAAACAGCCTTCATGGTACAAGTTAGAGTTTCTAGAATGAGCATCTGCAATAGGTTGAGTTGTTGTAGACTCCTGGGGCCAAATGGATTACTGGATGTCCTGTGTCTCTCAGATGGCTAATTTGCACGTAACTGTAGAAGTATTGAACTCACTGACTTGTGCTTGACTAATACATGATTTGCATTTGGCTAAAACACATCTTCCAAAAAGACCGCTTTTCTTGATTTGAAGATATCAAGCAGCAGGGAATCCACCCCTTCACTGCTGGTGTATGCTAATTTAATAATTCTCGTCGTTAATCCATGTGTCTTGTTCGTAGTTCGAGTTGGTTTCGGCTCCGTTGGTTTGAGGCAGTTTCAGCTTCTTGTTGCTTCCTTTGGTGCTAGTGAACCAGGTCTGGTATGCTGTATTTCCTCTTTGTCATGGTTCAACACACTAGCTGTATTCTTAAGATAAACAGCCTGAGTTTTTCTTTTATTGTAAAACATTTTCTCTATACCCTGAATAATATTTGTAATTTTTTTCCTGCATGCTGTACATGACGGCATTTAGGAAAACGGAGACACTAGAGCTGTATGTACTATTCCATCAACAGAGTAGCCAGAATGGTGTGTTTAGAGTATCTCTCTTTTTATCTAGCATCACAGAAGATACAGATTTTTGAGAGTCGCAGTATCGCTACAAGATGTCCTGTTGTGACTCTAAACTCTTCAGGATTTCTGCTTTCTTCATTGTAGTCCGCCATTTTGTACTCAAAGTTAAGTTCCTTGAACCTGTAGGTTACATGAATGGTGTCAACATACTAAACAAGTGAGGCTGCTGGTGGTGGTTCCACACCCTTATAGTTTGCCTCTTCCCCTTTCTGTGGCGGGGGGGGGGGGGGGGGGGGGGGGGGGGGGGGGGGGGGGGGGGGGGGGGGGGGGGGGGGGGGGGG
>JAVJGG010000074.1:61809512-61860311 GCA_035590195.1 Aviceda cuculoides
CCCGTTTGGGGCCCCCCCCCCCCCCCCCCCCCCCAATTTTTCTGTTCTGTGGAAGTTTTCGCACTGTGGAAGTTTTCGTAGTAGTGACTTAATTCCAGATCATCAATGAAGAAATCGAATACCATAAAGTAGTCTCAAGTCTTGCAGAGCCCAACTTAAAACTGTCCCATTAGATGAAGACAGCCTGTTGATGATTGTTAGGAATGGGTCAATAATTGGGTTCTTAACCCATTTAATGTGTCCTCTCTCAAAGCTGGGAGTGCTGTCACAGAATATTATGCAGTACTAAATCAAATACCCTATAACAATCCAAGAATATTACATGTTCAAAGACATAAAACGATATTGCCTGGCATTAATTACATTTCTGTCTTAGTTCTTTATCAAGGAAATGCCTAGAATAGGTGTATTTCAGCTTTTCCATTATTTTACCCAGGACTGATGTTTTGTGAAGTGACCTGAAGTTACCAAGCCATCCTGCTTGCAAATTTTAATTGGCACAAAATTAACATTTTTGTAGTCTTTCGGAATTTGCTAAAGCTAAACATCACAGCTCCTGGGATCTCTGCCACCTTTTTTTATGACTCCTGTGGAGAAAGTTGTCCAGACTTGTTGATGAAATAATGGCTAACGTTTCCTGTGGGTATGAAGGGACTTCATCATCTTTCTGCCTTTCAAGGTTATTGTCTTGATGCTTTCAAAACACACAACAGCACTCATTAAAAACTTCCTTTTTTTCTGAATTATTTCATTACTTAGTTACTGCCATTTCAAACTATACCTTTTTCATTTCCATATTTTTTTCTTGATTGGAACCATTGTAGAAAATGTCATTATTCCCTTTTTCACCCATGTTTTATCTTCATGGATTTATGTCTGTATGAAAACAAGAATTTCACTTTCACATTGCTGGATTTCCACTTATATCTAACTTCTGTTTTTCTTATCTTGAATTACTCTAGGTATTTAGTTGTGTGTGGCAGCTATTTGCTGTGCACTCATCTATCCACCTTCTCTAAAGCTAGTTATTCACTCATTCCAACCTGGAAATTGAGGATGAAAATCAGCCGAAATGATTACTGTAAATCCATGCTTGTGTGAATTTCCCAACTGTAAATTTCTAAGGTCTTATTTTACATGTAACTGAAGTCAGAAGGCATGTTTTCTGAGTCAGTGAAGTCATACTAGTAAATTATATCACACCAGTTGGTAGTTTTATGAGGTTGAGGCTGTGGCTCTTGGAAAAATCATACAAATTAGTAATAAGCAGTCAATATCAGGTGTAATTTTCTATTATCGGTACAGTTAATATGCAGCTAAAATAAATAGTTGTAACGTGTGTACATTGGAGGAAAATGTTTTTTTCATGGTTCTACATCAAAATTATCTAGCTAATAGTTCCATAAATACCATCCTTCAGTAAATTAAATGAACTATAATTCAGTAATTCTTATGGATATGTCTGTCTCATACATTGGTGGGGAATAAAAAAATTCAAGGAAGATTTTTGTTATACGTGCTAAACAACTAGTGTAATTTACATAGCAGCCATTTTAAATATTCCTTATCTGAAACAAGTTTGGTGCTTTTGGGGACAGTTGTTAATAAGAATTAAGGAGGAACCCGGCCTTTAAAGTAACAAGGTAAGAGAAGTGATTTAAAGACTTGGCTTCCCAATGTCTGTTCATACTACCTATTGCAACTGAACTTTCATGCACACATGGTTCACTTCTCAAGTAGTGAGAAGTATAATGGCTGTTATGTTACCATTCTCTAAGTCATGACTGAAATTGCCTTCTGAAGGGCAGCAGCATATTTTCAGTTCTCAGAGTAGATGCTGGGTAGGTGGCAGCAGTGCTCTCTTGCGGGTGATCAGAAAACAATGCAACACAGATGTAGGCAAGCTTTATATTCAGCATTACAAAGCTGAGCTGGAAGAATCAGGAGAAGTATTTTCCAGAAGTACTTTTTAGGGTACTTTAATGTCTTGCTGAGTCTCCAATAACCCGGGTTTGTTGTCAAAAGTTGTTTTATATTCATCTACATGTATAGATCCAGGACAGGTGTAAGTGTGCGTATTATAAAGCAAATGCATCAATAATGTGTTCATTCACTTTTTTTTTGTATTAGCTATTTTAATGAAAACAATATGCTTTCTGTATGAAAATATGTAAGTGCTGGATGATCTGTTGACCATATCCAGTTGTCACATTGCTATACATTTCTCTCCTGTAAGGAAGAAATTTGTTAATATCATATTTTGCTCTATTGATTTTTGCAGGTTCAATTCTTTTTCAGGCACTTAGTGTTGCTGACACTGCTGTGTAGCATCACCCAGAGAAGTAGAAACCACTTCAGCCAAAACCTCCCTTATGATGGTTGTCGGTCGGCATCTTCCAGTGAATCAGCAGTGTGGGCTTTGGGTGAATGCTGCACCTCATTCAGCTCATCTTTAGGCATTTGCCCATTATCATATTGCAAAACTCTCCTTTCTTTTGATACAACAAAGACTCGGAAATTCACTGCAGTAGTGCATATGCCTTGCACAGTGGTGCAAGATAATGCATTCCTCCTTTTAAGTTTTGGTCTCTGAATGGCAGATGGTGGAATATTTTGTTCAATGCTCTGAGTCAGCTCACTGACACACTCCGCTTTCAATTAATCCCTTTTTTTTCTATGATGTATAGCTGTAACTGATTAATATAATCTGCCAAGGCAGAAGGAGCAAAAGTTGAATAAATACAGTAAGAATTTGAGGACTCTTACTACCTCACTTCTGACTTCTCCATGGAAACTTAATGTTTACTGGGAATTGTAAGACACATGACTTGCTTTATCTTAATAATGACTTCTTTTATCTCTTAAAATAAAGCAGTAGAAGCTGGCAGATGGGTCCAATAGTCTCAGTAGATCAGTTTTTAATCTAGCTGGCATAAAAGCCAAAAACATTTTCATTGTTACAGTACATCACAGACTGCTCAAGAAACCTTATAGCTCTATTTTTGTTGCTTTTTGTTCCCTAAAAACTCAAAATATACTTCCCTTCCATATGAAGAATTAAAGCTGCTAGGCAATCCACATGAATATACACAGTACTAATTTTAACTGTTTGGATGGCTTGTCCATTGAAGAGAGCTAGTAAATGCTGCTGAAATGAGGAGACCTTAACACAATTATTTCTGAATGGCACGTGAATGTTGCAGCCAGGGATGCCATTATTAAATGGCATTTGCCGTAAAAAAAAAACGAAAACAAAAAAAAAAACCCAACCCTCGTGCCCAGGAGAATCCCCAGCGCTGGCCAATAGGAAATTATTGTACATCATGTCACCAGCCCTTTGGATTTATATCTTTTAGGGTGACATGCTATTGGCTGCTAGTTAGGCTCTATGGGAGGGATTACTGGCACCGTTTGTGGCTTCCCCTTCAGGTCCTTATTTGGTAGCTGTTGATAGAGCAAGTCTCTCCAGCAGCTGAGCATCTTGACATACATTATTCATTAAGTCCTGGTGTTCAGGAAATATGCATATCCCTGGCTCTTCAGATGTTTCTTCAGCTCGTACAAGATGTCTCTTCAACATTGCCTCTGAAATGCTTGGAGTTTTACAAATGGCATTTATACAGTCAGAAGACCACGCGGTTGGATTTCATTTCAGTATGCCTCCTGTGCACACAGTTGCGAGAACCTGAAGATCAGCAAAAATAATAAGGAGAGAAAAGAAGGAATCCTTCTTCTTTGAAGTCTTTTGCAGTATCAGATAGCAAAGAACTGATTAGGTTAGATTGGTAGTATAGTAAAATAATCAAAAATGCCTGAGGCAAACTATTTACTCTCAGTTTCTTGGGGCTACATAAAGGTAGGATTTTGTTTTACCTTTTAAGAACCTTGATTTGCGGTGCATGATTGCATGGTCAGTGGATAGCATGAGTATTTGTGTGACTATGAGGAATACAAATATAAAGTAAAAAATTAGAAAAGCTCGCCTTTGTTCAGCAGTGAGAATAAACTGCACAGTACACAGTCTTTCTTAGAAACTGTGCTGGGACTTCTAAGATAGTGTTGCTTCAGTGGATAACCAGAACAAGTCTAAAGCCAAAAAAATTCAGAAGAGTTTTGTGTCCTTTTAGAAAAAGAGTGCTACAAAACTGTATTTCTAAAGATTAAAATATTTCAAAAAGAACCCCTCAAAACTGAGATACCATGCAATAAGAAGAGAGCATGAGTAAAGAGACTGAGGATAATGGGTGAATACATCTCACTGGTTTTAATAGCTGAAGACATGTGAAATTATCAACAGTATGTTCCAGCAGCATTTTTGGGGTGTGTGGGGGTGGGGGAGGGGGGTGGGGGGTGAGAGAGACAGCTTATTGATTAAAACACTGGAAATTGTCATCTTCTAATATTGATCTACATTATTATGTAGAACAGCTTTGAACTAGCTTGAAGCTGCAGTACTGCTAGAAAATGGAATTAAATAAGCTTTTATCTCTGTGGAAAACTTTTGCACTAAGGAATTAAATCAATGTGCCTGGCAGCATACAGAACTGAAATTCACTTAATACAAAACCACGTTTGGGCTTTGTTTTAGCCCTGCTTATGTGTTTGTGCTTAAAAAAATGTTGCCTTTATAATTATCAAGTGTGTAAAAAAAGAAAAAGAAACATCACGCTATGCTTGACATACAATAAGTGTTCCAAAACATTCTGTTTTAAAGCAAATTCTGATTCCTCCTCAACTAAATAATGCAAGTGGTGAATTAAATGACTAAAAATAATACAAGCATTATATTCAGACATGGCTGAATCTCTGATGCTTGCTTGTATTAGTACCTACTTTTATCACAGATTATTTTTTTTAAATAGAAATGTAAAACCCTCATTAGGTCATTGTGTCCGATTAGGTCATTGTGACCATTTTCTGCTAATGCAGAATTGTTACAGTATATTCTCAAGGATTTTGATCAGTCATCTGTGAAGAAATTGGATCCCATGAAGCTAGCTAGGTGGATTTCTTTCTCTTTTACCAAAAAATGAGATGAATTCCATTCAGCTGAAAGTGAGGTATTTATTGTAATTTACCAGGAAGTATTTCCTGCATTTCCAGGCAGCTGCTGTCATGTTCCTACTTGCTAAATCAGAAAAATTCAATTGCCAATACTCAAAAAATGTTCACTTTTAATGTTTAGCCTTTAAAAGTGATAGATTTCGTGGTAATTGAAGTTCACAGAGAGCATGGTAGCTGTAATTGATTACACATAGAAAAAAAAAGTCCTCTGTATAGACAGTGTGCTATACTGTCGGTAGACAGTGATTTTATTTACGAAGCCAAATAGTATTTTAACACAATTTCAGTAGAGTGTTTTTTGAGTTCACAGTATACACATTATAGGAAAACTGTGAAGAGGCAAAGATCTGCTTTTTATGTTATTCAAAACAATGATTTAGAGTATTTATGAAATTCTAAGGAAGAATGAAACAGCTTAGTCTCAAGAGATCATTAGGTATGTTTCTCTCCCTTACTATACATATATTTCTGTAATTTCTGTGTGCTTCAGGCTGTACTTTATTATCTTCTGTTAATGATATTTCAGAGAATGGTTGTCATGTGGAGTATTTACCCCTGGCTTTCATTGGGTATCATTCCATGAAACAATGAGGACCACTATGACAATGCCAGGCTTAAAGATACGTACCTTACTATAGCTTATATATAAAAACCAGTGCGTGATCTTGATACTTATGAAACACATGGGCTTCCAACCCAAATCTTTAGTTACTAAGAATGCTGTTTATGTGTTAAGAATGGTGGATAGTCTTGCATTGATAAGCAATATAAACAGGAGCCTTCCATTAAATTGTAAGGCTGGCCTATTTTAAGTTCCTTCTCTTTGTTTTTGTAGAATACAAGACTTTTCAAATCCAGCAAAATAATGTAGTTTATTCTTCTGAGTTACAGATGTCTTTTAAAAATAGCATCAATATTTCAGAAACAAAATACAGTCATGTAAGTTTAGTGTTCCAAATATTGAGTGAATGTTCCATGGATGTATTCTACTCATGTAAGCTTTTAGAAATGGTACCTAGAAAAGAGGCAGCCAGAATGGTTGAAACTGGGATCTGTTGCCACGTGGGTTTGGGAGCCAGTGCAATGAAAAGCTCCAGGTGCTCTTGAGAATTTCGGTTCCAGCCTCCACTGGGCCTGAAGCTTGATTAACACTCAAACTGAAGGACAGGCAGGATGGGGCTATTTGGTCCATTCCTACCTTTAGCCCCAGCTTCACCTTCAGTGCTGGTGCCAGAGGCTGCAGTGGAGGCAGCCTCTTTACAGTCCTTGGATGCAGCACATCACCTGTTCAGGAACAGATAGCCTGGGTGGAGAAGGCTGGACCAGGACGGGGCGTCTCCACCAAGGGTGGTTCTGCATGCTTCCCCTCCCAACACAACTAACCGCAGGCTGCGTGTTAAGCTTTCTGTTACTGAGTCAAGAACTTTATGCAAAAAATGTTGAATGTTCTAAAGTGCAGTCAGTAAACCTCATGTATATTAAGCATGCAGACCAAACTTTTTCATGACCATGAATTGACTCTAGTTGGATCTTCACTATGTCTTTGGAGTTGAAATTGAAGTTTCTTTCTAGCAGAGATGCAAACTCTTCCCAAAATTGTATTAGTGCTTTCTTATGCTCAGATTTGAGCAGGTTTCCATCTGAGAACATGGTTACTGCAGAAGTTTGTCTAAATTTTTCTATGTATCTTTGCTGACATCAGAAAAGTATCCTATTTTTTTCCCCAAAATTCTGTGTGTACTTATCCTAGGTTGACAGCAGTAGTATTTATGCAGAGATATGCACACATTGGGCATAGGCCCAGAAGGACCTAAACTACCAAGCTCAATCCGTCATTTGTAACCTGTTCTTTGGACATGACCACTATTTAGGAAACTGTTCTTGTCTCATCAACGTATGCACTTCTATTCTCATGTATTACAGTTCTCTATCAGACTTCCTAGGTTTTTAAAGGAAACTAAAAGTACACCTGTATTTTTGTCACTGGGAGATTTTTAATGTTACTTGAATATTGTGCCTGTGTTTGTGTTGTGGGCTCCACCCCCCCCCCCATGCTGAGAGTAAAATCATTAAAATCAATAGAAACAAATGAAATTTAAAAATTCTGCTTAAGGAAATATTTTTAGGAATTTTCTTCAGACAACACTTCACTGCTCTGCTGCTCTGACATCAGTATTCAGCAGTGAAGAACTGTATAACTGGCTTAATGGACATTTTATAGCCTATTTCCAGGGGGAATTTCCTAGACTATAGTCAAGGGCTGTTATATTCCAAAGGAATGTATGTGTCATTTTTCCAGTAGTAACAGTGTCTAGTCTTAATGTGGGAAAATCTTTCTTTCCGAGGAGTAATACAATATATGTGTAGATCAGCCAAAAACCTCTGCTTCCTCCCCATGCTGAGCTGACAATATCATAATAAAAGTCTATGGTGTAAGTGTTCATTAGTAACAAGAGTTTTGATGCATTATGATTGATTTTCTTCAACTAGGAAAGTATATGCCATTTGGATTTTTAAAATTCTTATTTAAAATATTATCTTTAACATTTACTATTAGTGACAAGGTGGTTTCATGTCTTGTTTGGCTTGTTTTCAATAAAGTATAAATGTTATTTCTGAGAGGACAAATGATGAGAGTATAGACAGTCTAGCCAAGTTTCAAGCACTTCAGAGGCATCTGCTGGGTGATTGAAACAGTGTTGACTCAACAAATGTAACAGAAACTTCTGATTTGCAGTAAGATCTTGTGGGAGCCATATGAGAGTTAGGCAGAGTTTCATTATAAAGTAATTGTGCAGGGATGTATATGTGGAAAGTT
Organism: Aviceda cuculoides; assembly: GCA_035590195.1. Classification (NCBI taxonomy): domain Eukaryota; kingdom Metazoa; phylum Chordata; class Aves; order Accipitriformes; family Accipitridae; genus Aviceda; species Aviceda cuculoides. Next base: position 61,817,395 of record JAVJGG010000074.1, read on the forward strand.
GATGCTCTTTGAAGCAGCGACTACATATGGGTGCACTTGGGCCAAAACGAAATCTTCGAGAAGTAGGTAAAATCAGGAAAATGTAGGGGCTTTGGGTTTCGTTTTGGGATTTTTTTTCTTAGAAAAAAAGGGGGGGAGTTCCCCCAAAGGACAAATTTTTAAACATCACAGGATTAAGTAACATACAGATACACTGAAACAGGGTGTAATCAACCAAAATGTCTGAACATCTCGATCACTGTTTATCTCTCTTGGGGGGTGGATGTTCTCAAAGAGCGTTATTGTTCCGCATCAGAAACTGCTGTCTGCATATGGCCTTCAACCTCATCTGTTTCCGTGTGGATGATGGTCGTAAAGCTTTGTCATATAATTAGAAAATCAAAACAGTTCTCTAAACTCCTGCTTAGTCCAGATGTTTTCAAAATAAATGTCAATTAAAGTCTTGTTGCTGTGGCGTCAGCAACATGTGAAAGAGTATGAGGAAATCACGCTGCTACAGTTCTTCAAAGACAGAGGCTTCTCTCATTGAATTTGCTGTCAGCAGGAGGGCCTTGCAGAAGCTGGGGGACTTGTTTTACTATACACCCATGTTCATCAGCAACAGAAACTGTTCTGCAGGTTTCATACTGATGGTTGAGCTTTTATGTTCCGGTGACTTATGGGGTGATGGGAGGCGGGAAGACTAGGCTTTGCATCAGACTAGCGGGGAATATAGCATTAGAAAAGACTGCCATGCACCTTCCGTTTGTTGTGGACGTCCATACAATAAATATTTAGTTGGAAATTCTTAAAGAATATATATTCCCTAAGTTCCACAAGATGATTCCCAATATGCAATAACAAACATTCTCCCTGTCTACTCCCTGCAATTAAATTCATGATTTGGGAAAAAAAAAGTCCTTCCTATTTGTTGTGTCAGGTAGTTGCAGAAAAAGCATAGTGCAAACAAACACTCATTAGTTCTCCTTTCAAAGCTAGGAAGATTTCAAGGAGAGTTCCTGAAGAGCACATACCAGTGGTGACTAGATGGTCTTTATCTAAAATGTAGAATGTGACCCATTAACATTGCTCTGCAGCAAAAACAGCATCGCAAAGTTGGGCATCATCTGAAACAGTTTATTAGGAAACAACCAGACAGACAAGGACCTATTTAGCTGGGATCTGGTGAACTAGCTGGATTAAATTAAGGAAGAGAGAATATTGGGTATACTGATGACATGCCTAGAAGTTAATGCAATTTTGTCAACTTCTGACATTTTATTAAGATTCCTAGAAACAATATTTAATTTAAACCTGCAGTTTCTGGATACCATCTGGAGACAAGCCATTCAATGAGATCTTCAGGTTTTGCCTTAAATAATTCAGTTTCTCACCTTTGTGTGTACAGAAGAAAAAGCATGCAAGTGTGACTTAAGCGTGTTTTAAAAGAAAGACAGGCTTTTAAAAATACTCTAGGATTTTTGGACCAGTCACTTTACTGCTTCGCAAGCTTGACTTGTTTTATTAACATTTGACATTGGCAACAAACTTCAGACCTCACTGTAGTGGTTTCATGCAGAATGTATATAGCCTTGTAGTTCATAGTATGTGTAGCTGTATTTGCAGTATGGTTCTAATTTTCAGAAACGTGTTGAGCACTTGCTAGGACACGGCTCTATCTGAGATCAAAGCTGAGCCTTTGGCTTGTGACTAAAGTAGGGTTCAGTCTTTGTAGCTCAGAAACTTTCTGAGTTGATGGCATGTCAAGGTGGCAGGAAAATGCAGTGGCTAATGATTAGAGTGTTATATTAAAGATAATTTTTATTCGGCACGCTGTGAGCAATAGGGTAATGGGGGACTTACAAAGACATTGTGAAGAAGATAGCACCTTTCACTGTGCAGGGTCTCTTTGAAGAAAGGGCTTTGATGATTCCAGTGGGATGGAAAGGAGGTGGTTAATGTTTAGTCTAGTGCTTTATCTTGTGTAGAATAATAAATTACCAGTTTTCAACATAGAGGAATGTTTACAGGTATATATACTAAGGATAGCTATTGCTGATGTTCACCCAGTTATGAGTATTTATTACAAGGTGAAAGATGATTCTGAAAACAGCACAAATCATTTCGCTTTGTTAAGAGAAGAGATGAACTGAGAAATCTAACAACAAAATTAAAGGGTGGCACAATGGGAGGTAAAATTCAGTAGTGATGGATGCTAATTTACATTGGCAAGAGTTGTTCGAATTGCTAACAAATATTGCTGAGTTCTGTTTGTTGATAATATCAAGGTAGAGCTATAGTCGATGAAAATGCATGTGAGAGAGCTAGAGCTGTATTATGCAATAAACCTGTCGAACACAATGCCACAAGTTACCATTTAACCCTTGAGTCTAGAAGGATTCAAGAAAGGCTCAGTGATGAGTACCTAATCAATTACACGTTTTGTGGAATGTTAATATCCACTTCTATCCTATAGAGTGCCTAGAGTGAATTGCTAACTTAGAGGAAAAAGGAAGGTGTTTCCACAGATGGGTATTTTCTGCTCTGATGTTTCATACAGATACTGACAATTTTCTGAGATTGTGGAATGACCAAGTCATTGAGCTGATCCAGTATAATAATTTTAAGTCAGAGAAAATAAAACCTACCTCTGTTCATATTGCTGTGTAGGAAATCAGTAAGATATTTTGATTGTTTTGAGCAGTGCTGTCAAACATATTTTAGTAGATTAATGATAAGAGGTAAGATAAACTTGCAATATTACAAAACGAATTGCACAAATAGTTTAATTCAGAAATATGATAAGAAAACCCTAGCAGAGAAGGGGTCCCGTGTAAATACATTTGTATTTTCTCTCAAAATTAAAATTGAAAAATTGAAGAGTAATACTAATTATTTGTGTGTATACATTTATCTTATAGTTTTCAGTTACTAGTAGGACCCTTTGCCTTAGTGATTGAAGCACTATGGAGTGTATTTTAGGAGGTTAGGAATTTTGTTGTCCAACCCATGAATACGTTAGTAGGGTAGGTTGATGTTACATGTGATTTTTGCTTTCTTGGTTATCTTAGTTTAGTATGTATTCTTAATGTCATGTCCTTTCCCAATTCTAAAGTGACTGCATTTTCTAAAATACTGCATCCTAACTAAAATACATCTTGATTGGTAACTTTACGCTTCTTTGTTTTGTTTTGTTTTCCAGTTTAAAAGAATGCTCAACCGGGAGCTAACCCACCTATCTGAAATGAGCAGGTCAGGCAATCAGGTCTCAGAATATATATCAAACACGTTCTTAGGTAAGACTTATGATGAGAGTTAACCTTTTTGCCTTTTGGTTTTTTACATCTCTCTGGTCTGTGATAGAGCTTAAAAGCAAGTAGCTTTCCATATTAATTTCTGTTTTCAGAAACTACATTTAGTATCTCATGGTTCAGTGTTTGAACAAAGAGATCATGTTAGATCCATTTTCTCACAGCTCTGTTTGTTTGTGTATGTGGTTTCCCTGTGTGTGTAATTAAAGATAACTGTTCATATGCATATTTTCATGTAACATTACAACTACTATATTACTTCATTATTAAGAAATTAATACATAATTAATTATTTATATATTAAAAAAAGAATTCTTTCACTCTCTTTCCCTTCTGAAAGTTACCGCAAAGAGTTTTCAGTATGCTGGAATCACACATAACTTCCTAAACTTTTGTAGCACACAGTTCTGATGGTTTGGTATTCCCTGCCTGCACATGAGTGGGTGGATGGATATGACTAAGTCAAAATCTGAACAGACTGCTGCCAGGAGAATTTGAAAGAGCCACCTCAACAGCTTGGCATGGTGGGATGTGAGCATTAAAAAAAGCCCAACACAATATTACAAAGAGTCTGGTTCCTCCTCTGTGGCTTTGCAGAAGGAATTATATATCTTTTTTGCCAAAACTGGTGAAAATGAATAAAACTTGAAGATAAAGACAATATACCAATGTCAAACATGTTTTGAGCAAAACACCATTGGTTCCTGAAGACTGTGCTTTTAAGGAGAGGCACAACTGAGTATATCTAAATTAGGATAACAAGTACTTTAAAAAGCACCAGTCATACATGTTAAGATACATCTTGTTTTATTTGTGTGAGATACCACAGCTGGTGCTTTTTGTGTTTTTTGAAAGAAGCAGGGTTTTTAAAGTACATTTTATCCTGTTTGTCACCATATCCTACAGGGATCGATTAATGTGTCTGTTTAGTTTACCCATGGTTGCAGTAGTGTGGCTGAGCACTGCGGCACTGCAGGGTTTCAGACAATAAGAAGAGAGGGATGAGCTTCTGTCATGGAGAAGCAGTGTTGCACAGCTTCAGGAGCCCTGAAAGTCACAGTGTACAGTTGCCTGAGAAGATGACCCATTTAGGCTGAAAAGACTGAGACAGTCTGCTTGCGTTTACTTGAAAACTTAAGGCTCATTTTGACAGGGTAAGGAAATGGATCTGTCAGCCTTTCACATGAGACATCAGTCTTGAGCAGAAAGAGGGCTGGAAAGGCAGTCGCTTAGTTACTGAGTCATGGATACTGTTTTGTGGCTGCATGAAAAACTAGAATACTTAAAATTGTAGGTGCAAGAGGAATACACCACCTCATCTACAGAATTATTGCTTAAATAGAGTATTTGCAAAATATGCAATATAAGTATGTAGGTTCTGAGAAACAATGTGAAGAGGGAAGACATTCTCTCCATAGAAAATGTCAATGAGTCTAGTTAGTTAATTTTTTTAGTACATAATGTATCTCCTGAACACCTAGGGACTTTCTCACATTTCAAAGTTAGGAACATGTCATGAGAAAACAAGCTTTTCTGTTCTTCTTATTCTTAAAAAAAAAAAAAAAAAAAAAAATTAAAAAATTGATTTCCCAAGTAGGGCTGTATGACACATATGAAGTTATTCATAATGACAACAAATATATTTCTTGTGTAAGAATAAGGCTCCTACATTAAGTATAATAATATGCAAGGTTTTTGGTTTTCAGTGTCATTAACCTGTTTTCCTATGAATGCAAAAATCTAAGAGAACCTGCCAATGAGCATAGCACAACCAGGGTCAAAATGGCAAGCTGTCTTTTCTGGATGTTAGATGGGTGCAGGATCCTTTGCCCTGTGTGCTCATAGTTACAAAAACAGAGGCAGTCCCATGGAATTTCTCTGGAGATCTAAAGTCGTCCAGACAGACATTTCCTTTCACTTGAGTTAATCTGACAGCTTGGCTTATGAACCTCCCTTTGATGGGTCTAAACTTTGTGCATATGACTGAAACCATAAATATCAAAGCAGGAACACGAGTCACTGCTCCTCATCTGTTGTCAAGATCTGCAGTGTTTTGCCTCCCCTTTTCTTTATTGTCCCTGTGAGGAGAGTGGCAAAGTATGGGGGGCAATTGGGGATCTTGGTGCTGCAGGCTAAAGCTTGGTGACATTTCCACAGTCTCTTCTTCGCTGTGATTTGTTTGGAATTTGAGGTGTCCAGTAAATGTGGTTGCTAAAGGGTAATTAAAAAAATGGGAAAAAGAAGGACGGTGAAGAAGCAAACACAATAACAATCTGGTAATTGTGGACTTGCTATCCTTGTCTGGTTTCAGTGACTTTATTGAAAATGACTATTGCAGGAAGAAAAAAATAGACATGTTTTAAAGAGCTCAAATTTTCTTTCTTTCTTTCTTTTTTTTTTTTAAATTTCTTTTGTTCTAAGGTGTTTTTGAAATCATAGTTTTTGCTAGGCTCCTATGTTAGAAACATCTGTTCTGGATTTTCCTGGTTTTGCTGGAATATTTCTCGAGGACTAGAAAAGGTGCAGGTACTTTTTGGCAAAGAAGAGGTAATTTGGAGGGAGTCATTAAAAGTCTATGTTGAAATATAGTATGAATAAAAGGAACAAAAATTAATGCAAATTCTTAGCAGTTTTGGCAGGAGAGTCCTTTGTTGCACTAACTTGGGTTTCTTTGGGGGCCACATATGTCAGCAATGCTCCATACTGTTTCTGCAGCAGTCAGCTGGCAATTCCCTAAATATACTTTACTCTCAGTTTAATCCTTGTCTAAAGTTTTGCTGGCGCATACGTTGATGAGGTATATGAAGTGGTGCCAATGATACTGCTGTGGAGGCAAAAGCCCATAGTAAAATATTGGGTTTTAGCAAAACAGCCCTTTTGTCGGTATTACTTATTCTGGTTGGGAGGTGCAGAAATGCACTGCATTGCTGGCATGAACTGCCTCTACATCCAAAGTGCTTGCAGATGTAGCTGGCAAAAGACTTTCTGAGTTGTACAGTGTCTTAACACAAACAGGTTAAGGTCCTTCAAGTCCCAAAAATGTTTTGTAAGGGTTTACATGAGATACTGTTTTGATTGTTTTTGAAATACCATTTCAGAGAGTGTTCTTCCTGGAAAAGAAGAAATTTTAAATTTTCTTGCAAAATGGAAGTTTAGATCTCTGTTCAGTTGTAACAACATTTTTATAATGAAAGGATTGTCCTTTTCTACACCACTGGGGCTGCAGGAGAAGTGGAAAATAGACAGTCACAAGTCACTTATAAAGCCAGTTCAGAAATAATGAGGCAATTTGTAAAATAGAGATCTCCTTATACTGAGTTACAGGTCTATGTTTATCTTTTCCTGGTTTTAGTGCTCTTGATACGAAGTATCTGTTGCCAAGTCTCCAAACATAAAAATAAAAAAAGTTTTGTTAAGAATTACAATATCCATAAGGTGCAACTCAACAGTGAATTTTGTAATATTTGTAATACCTTTAAAAATTATTCTTTCTTCATTCTTTTGAAGACAAACAACATGAAGTTGAAATCCCTTCTCCAACACAGAAAGAGAAAGAGAAAAAGAAGAGGCCAATGTCCCAGATCAGTGGAGTCAAAAAACTGATGCACAGCTCCAGCCTAACTAATTCGAGTATTCCCAGATTTGGAGTTAAAACAGACCAAGAAGATGTTCTTGCCAAGGTAGAGAATATATAAATCCTTGAATTTAAACCACTGAATTAAAATAGAGGACTTGTCAGTATTATTCCATCAACTGCTTATAACCACTGATTTCAAGCTGTAGCACCAAAGGCTGGTCTCGCTTAAAATAATATAAATTTGGTGAAGTGGAATAATAACAAGTAAAATCAGAATTGGGCCATAAGGGTTAACTTCCACGTGAACAGGATTTCATCTGGAGACGGAATGTAAATTAGCATTTGTGTATGCATTAATAAAGCTGCTTATTCATAAATAATATCTGAAGAATGAAGAGTGAACATACCATATACTGTCACAGGAATGAAAATACATAGCAGCCCTATGTTTTTTTAAAAGGTACAACTGGTATATAGCATTAGAGTATCCTTGCAGGTCCTGTCTTTAGCTTTATTGTTTTATGTACGTAATTTGTGTTTCTGTTTTTAGTGACATTTCCTATGATTTTTGCACCAGCAGCTAACTAGTTGGCAATAATCTAAAACTGGTGTAATATGCCTATCCTTATGTTTTCAGGAATCTCCCCCATTATTTGAAAAGTGTTTCTGAGAACCAGGGGGACAGCAGCAGAACCGCAGCATCTCTGGAGGTTTCCTCCTTGCCGAGCTCTGCTGTCACTGGGCAGTGAGATAGCAAAGTGTGTCAGTTCAGCTCATTCAAGATTAGCATTTTTCCTTCTGGAGCAATCCATTTAAGGGGCACTCTTTCTTACTTTGTGAATTAAAATCTGAAAAGTTGGTAGCTGCGAATTCAAATATTGCAAGTTTAGTAGCAGCAGCTTTCCCCCTTCCAGAGTTTAGCATATAATTTTCACAGTGGTAAAGTTTGAATCTTCACAGGTCAGCTGTGTGTAGCTGTTTCAATCAGAAATCACTGGAATTTGTGTGTTAGGTTTCAACGTGTTTATTGCTTGGTTCTGCTCTAGGAACTAGAAGATGTGAACAAATGGGGCCTTCAGGTTTTCAGAGTAGCAGAGTTATCTGGAAACAGACCTTTGACAGTCATCATGCACACCATTTTTCAGGCAAGTAGCAGCAGCCGTGCTGCTTTTTGCTTATTTTAGGGATTCTTCCATGCTTCGTAATCTTAATTGTTTCTCTTTTCCTTTTCTAGGAACGGGACTTGTTAAAAACATTTAAGATTCCAGTTGATACTTTAATAACTTACTTGATGACCCTAGAAGACCATTACCATGCAGATGTGGCATATCACAATAACATACATGCTGCAGATGTTGTTCAGTCAACCCATGTCCTGCTATCAACCCCAGCATTAGAGGTAAACTATGCTGGGGTGGGAAAGAGTCAGGCATGAGAGAAAGGGACATACTAAGAGTCTTCTAAATTAAGTACTAAATACCTGAGTTTCTGCAGTATTTTTAAAAGAAATCTTAACATTTCATTCATTTAATGAATTCTGCTCTTTTTAAAGATATTTTGGGAGGATCAAAGCTTATTTACATGTAAATATTGTGCAGAAATTGTCATGTTCTAAATCATGCAGATTTGTCCTGTCATAACCTTTTTCATTGTAACACAATGCATAACTTGTTTCCACCATCTCATTATTAATACTACATCCTGTTCTGTCATTATTTCCCATGTGGGTTTCTCACTAACCACAATTAGTGGAATTGATTAGGGAGGAGTGATAAAATGGGATTCCCTCAGTAGGGCCTTTTAGGTTGGGGGTTTTTTTATCTTGTCCATATTTATTGTGGTCCTGCAAGGCTGCTTTTGTGTTTGCTTCTCAGGCAGAGTGGAATATGTACTAAATTTTCATTGGACTATCTTTTTTTTTTTTTTTTTTTTTTCATAAATATTTCAAAAATGTTTGGAAAAAGATAACATTTCGTATGTTCTTTTCTGAGGAATTCTCCTATCGGAAAGTGAGTCAATCTTTGAAGTAGAAGGAAGTGGAGGAAAGATGGAGATTACTTTCCCTTTATTAAGCACAATTAGGGTCTTAGTATAGCAAAAATTGATACATCCCAGTAAATTGTTGGAAATAGCAGATAAAGCAAGCACTTGCAATTTTAGTAGTTCAAGAGGATTTGCCCTCATTTTCAAGGACAGCTGCATTTTGACTCTTTCTCATAATGACAAATCTTTCATGTTACTGAATGCTTTTGCTTTACTTTCTTCTTAAAAAGAGCATTATAAGTGGACCCTAAGACTGTTGGGAGGTCTCAGTCCTCCAAGGCTCAGGAATTATTGGGAAAGATTTTATCTCAAGAAGAAAAATCAGATTATGTTCTTAAATCACCACTGGCTTCACCAAACAGCTGAAGTGGTCATCAGTCGCATTTTCGTTCTTTTTCCCAGATGAACTGTTTTTCATGGCCTTGTTCTTAGCGGAGCTTTAGCCAGTAAAATAGCAATGTCTGCCCAGTGCCACTGCTGACTTACGCACTTCTGAGCTGTTCTTGATCAATTATGAAAGCAATTATATAATGTGGATGCTTGTGACAACAGGGGACTGGGCTCAGTGGCATGCCATGTCCATTGCAGTCCTCTCTTCCTATCTTCCTAATAATCTCATACATAAGAAAAACCAGTAAATGTTAGGTAAGATGCCTTGTAGTCTGTCACCATTTCCTTTAGCATCGTTTAGGAGATGTGCATCTTTCAAGTATAGGACAACACGTAGAAATCAGGCTGAAATTTTAAACTTCAATTTGTGCTATGAATTAGAAACCTGCACTTAATGATGTAGTCCGTATTTAATGATCTAATAAAAGTGGATTTATATACAGACTGAAGCTGAAAAAACTTCAGTTACGGAATGTAGTGATGCTGTCAGTGTGAAGTAAGGATATTTTACATTGGCGAAACTTGAAATATTTATGAAATTCTACATAATTGACAATTATACAAAAGGCTGTAATAGTCTGTATGTAAAATCTGTCGAGAACCATGATGTATTTCAAATATATTTTGCTGATTCAGACCTAGATTCAAAGTAGAGTCCTTTTTATTGAAAATACTTTTTCGTTGTTTAGTGATTGTCATTTCTGTTTCATGATTTTGTAGGCAGTGTTCACTGATTTGGAGATTCTTGCTGCAATTTTTGCCAGTGCAATACATGATGTAGATCATCCTGGGGTTTCAAACCAGTTTCTTATCAACACAAGTAAGTTTGATGTTCAATGGTTTTCTCAAAAATTTGCTGCAAGATCTGCGCATAGCACCTGAAAAATACACAGTTCATTCCTTGTTTGCTTCTGTCTGTAACTTTTCTCAGTAAATAGATAGGTGTTTGTATTTTAAACTAGTTATTATTTTGCATTTCTTGTAACCTTAGAAATCATTTACATAGTACCCCCTAGCAAGAATTACTAAGACATGAACTATAAACCTGGCACTGTTTCAGTGTATTGGATGTGGCCCGTTCTGGAAGTCAGTTGGTTTACATTAAATAAATAAAGTTGTAGGAGAAAAAGGAAGGATGATTAAATAAAAATAAAAGGAAGACAGCAGTTTATGTGTTTATATTGGAAGCGTATGATGTGACCAAGGATAGCCATACATTTTTAAGAAATTCAGAAAACAAGTTTCTTTTTAGTAAGCAGACTGGCAGGCCCATCTTTGTCTCTCCCTGGCTGCTGTACTTGGTTTCTGATCTCTGCACACTCATGCCTTGTGGACTGAATTTACTTAGCCTGTCCCTGCAGGCAATGGCAAACTTTTTTTGTGAGTCTCTTGCTGGCATTCCATGTGTGGAGGAAAAAAGCCCTAATGAAATGAGATCCTAATGTCATCTCCAAATTTGAAACCAAGTGTACTTGTTCTGCATTCCTCAAGGCTGTTCTCTACAGCATTGCATGAACCTCTCCCCTCTCTTTATTCTTCTGCTAGAAGAAAAACACTATTAGCTTTGTTGGACCTGATCATGACACGTTTACTGAATGGCTCATTGCCCCAGTGTAACCTGCTTTGATTTCAGTGGGGTATTTTACTATTATAAGTGGGTAGCACATTGTAGGGTCAGTACAAGTTCCATCATACGATGTTACTTCTTTTGCCATCTGACAACTTCTCCTTTTACGATAACTGACCCAGAAATGCAAAAGTTGAAATAGTACTAATAATCCAAGCACATAAGAAGAAAAAGCTACAGAAATGGAAACATACCTAGGGTTGTGTGGTTGTGTATTTGATCCATCTGGTTGCACATTTATAGATACTGTCATTCCTGCACTTGCGTTAATCTGTTGCACTGGTGCTGAAATAGCATGACCCCAAATCAGCAGTATACTTTGAAGAAGGGAGCTCCTCTTCTGACTCATTGCTGCTGTATGTTCAAATAAGACCTCCACTCCAGTTTAGCCTGCATCTAATCTTACTTGCCTTAATGGCCTGAGGGCCACCCTGTAGTGAAATTTAATTTGATGACTCATCTGCATGGAGGAGGATTGGGGTTGACTCTAGATTTCTGCTGCTTTATTGGTAACCAGTACAGTTCAGCAGCATGGTATAGGAAGGGAGTGAATCAAGCTTTGTGCCCAAAACAGCATGTAATACCTAAATTCTTAAGAATGGGCATATGTAAGTAAAGTTTTTATTTGTTTAATCAGAAATTATCAGGATATATTCATGTCTCTGAGGTGCTACGGCGAAACCACCAAGTTGTTTAGGTTTAAGCAGGATGGCTGGCTAGTTGAAGGGACCAGTAGTGATACATAAAGCTTTCACTTTTAGGTAGACAGTTGACATTCAGCTAAGTTAGGAGTGATTCTGATGCTGCTTATTTAGTGGCTCAGAAGAAATGTCTTGTTTTTCTCAATTCAGCTTTCGATAGAGAAGGCTGCCAGGTCAATCAGGTAACTAACTGGAACTGCTGTTGCCAAGCTGAAGGAGACAAAGGGGATTCTATCCCTTTTGATTTGTTCTGTGTACAAGGAGGAAACTGTAGGGACAGAGACAGAGATAAAGACCACCTAATTCAGGTCTCAAATCCTACATTTTCCTAACTTTTAGAAGATCATTTGCTTCCACCTAGGTTTGTTTTCCAGTGAACCATAAAAAGTAATAACATTTCAGTAAGAAGTATAAGAATACATTTTAAAAAAGCATAATAGACTTAAAGCTACTTAAAGTATGTACATATTTCTCATATTTCAGCTTATTCTTTATAATTACTCACTTGTGATATTTCTGAATATTATTTCCCTATTTAAGGATTTAAAGTCTATTACACAGTTGTCTAAAAATCTGATCCCTCTTGAATACTATTAAAGAACAAACAAATATGGATTGTATTAGCATCAGAGGAGATGCTTATTTGATCACTGTAACTCTGTCCTTCCAGACAAATACTTTCGAAGCTTATAATGTGTTACAGAGATTACCATTACCAAGGGGGAACTTCGTTCCATTTCCACCTCCATTACAATATTGAGCATGTTTTAGCTCTGTCTGTAGCTCCAGCCCTTCCAAAGTATTTTGGCAATGTGGAGTGTTTTGCAGTTGGGGCTCATCAGAAGGCTGTTTGAAAGGGAAATAAACTAGTGCCTGCGTTCTTTGTAAGAAAAATAACAAGTAGACAAGCTTTGTAAATGTTCTGTGAAAGATGAAAGAGAGATCATTTGACAAACTCGCTTTCTTTTTTCTTTTTCTGTTACGGTTTTGCTGCAGTCAGGATAAGGAAAGGTAGAGGAAGTGTTTCCTGATTCAAAAGGTCAATGTATTCAAGACAGGAGAGGAAAATAGCAGGAGAATGGATAATGAGACTAATGAATTCTGAGGAGCAGAGCTTTTATAGGCACCCCATTGAGCCAGAGGGATTTTAAAACAAAGCTGCTGTAAAAGAAGATAGAAGTGGACACAGAGTAGAATAGACTGATGTATGGTTAGATTTAGGATAGAACAGCTCTAATAAATAGAAGTTAAGATCACACATGACAAGTGTGATTGCATAAAAACTATTTGTTTTTTATGACAGATTCATTTGCAAGCTGTGTCTTAAAACATAACACAAGCTGACTGCACGGTATCCCCAGGTAGAAGTTAAAGCTGTGCAGAAAATTGTTGTAACTGCTTTTATTTGTCAGAGCTGGCTGTTCAGCAGGTCTAAGCAGACAAATTGAGACCTTGCATGTGTGCCTTAGCCCAGTCATTGCTAGGACTCTATATGTTATTCTTGGGAGTGACCGAGTCAAGAATACTACTGTTGGAGAAGGCAGCACTACAGCATCAGGCATTGACCATGCTCAAGTATGAGGCAGTAGGCAAGGCCACTACTTGCATTTTCAACCCACATGACCTTCCAAGAAAAAGACCAGAAACGTAACTGTTACCATCCTACAAGCCTCCTTTCAAAATAGCAAATTGTCATGGACTAATAACCCATAGACCTAATTGGGTAGGCCTCTGAGAGCCTTAGCTAGCTGTAGAAGGACATGGTTTGAAAACCAAGATGCGTGCTCTCTGCCTGACCTGCAGCAAAGCCTCAGCTGTGTATTCCCAGGTCTGAGTGCTGCATAGCTGCAGCTTGACTTAAACAATGGAATTTTTGTAGTCGTGATGGAGAGAGGCATGAGAAGAGAAAACATCAGAGTGTGTTTTAGTTTAGGTGTCTTCATCTGTAGGTGACCTCCTACAGATAGGAAAATGTATTCTGAAAAATATCTTCCTTGTGTTTTTTCTCACTTGCCACCCAGACACATGTACATGCTTCACTGCAAAGTGTTTATTTTCCTCAACATATTTTGCCTTGATTTGTTAAGGTGTTCAGTCATTAATTCTGTAACTTTTGACACTGTGTGAACTACAGGAACTCTGCTTCTAAACTTTCATCTGTAAATCTTGTTACGAATGTAATGAATTTGAAAAATTTTAAGGGATTTGGTAGAAGCAGAGGCTTTAGTAACACTCTGCCCTGTGATTGTTATTGCAGATTCTGAACTCGCCTTGATGTACAATGACTCATCAGTACTGGAGAATCATCACTTAGCTGTGGGCTTCAAGCTGCTGCAGGAAGAAAATTGTGACATTTTCCAGAATTTGACCAAAAAACAGAGGCAATCATTGAGGAAAATGGTCATTGACATCGTGAGTTCTGCTTGAGAGTCCCTCAAATTTGCTAGCAAATTGAATAATGAAGCACAGAAGCATTTTTATGATAAATTACATGTCATTAGACCCAGAACCAATGAAGTAGAAGTTTGAAGTTTTATTCTGTCTTATCCAAACATGAATAGTGGGTTCATTTCAGTTTCAATAAATATCTATACCTTTTTAGAAGGTATACAATCCTGCTTCAAGCTGTCTTCGTACTGACATGTATGCCATTTCACCACCACAGTTAGAAATTTGCTACTGAACTGATGATGAATTTAGGCTGATCTGTTCAGAATCAGATAATCCTGAACAATCATTTTACCATATTCTTAAAATAACCAAAACGAAAACTTAACTATTTTGGACACTAATGACATACAGGACTCAGTCTTTTGTAGTGTATTTAGACACAGGAGTTATGGGTTCCCCAGAACTGTTTATGTGTTCAAAGATATTTTAAAAATCAGTAGAACAATTTATGTAATATTCATTTATTTGTTTGTTTCTTTCAAGGTACTTGCAACAGACATGTCTAAGCATATGAATCTATTGGCTGATTTGAAGACTATGGTTGAAACCAAAAAAGTGACCAGTTCTGGTGTCCTGCTTCTTGATAACTATTCAGACAGGATTCAGGTAAGAAAATTCATCTGCAGATGGTCACTTTTGTTAACCTACATCCTTAATAACATTGGCCTGCCCATTCTCCATCGTGGGTTAGATCAGCTGTCCATTCTCACACCATGACTTAACTACCTTCGCTCTACATCCTTTCATGTTTCCTACCTGTGAAATACTTACGTACTGAGTGTCCTCTCTGAGAGGGTAACGAGGTGCTAGAGTACATCTGGACTAAATGCGGCTTTGGCCTTCCCTCCAAATTATCAGCACCTGGTTAGTCCTTCCCTCGAAGATTTTCTGTCCCTTATACAGGCAGAAGCAGCAGAAGCAAGGTAGTTCATGGCTATTACTTCAAGTGTGAAAAACACCCAAGCAGATAAGTTTTTGCTGTTTAGAATAAATCTTGTACTACATGTATTTTCAAGATTCTGTTTCACAACCACCAAAAGTGTAAATGGAAAAGGAGCTGTTTTTCTCCAGTGTAATAACACCACAGGTGCTCAATCTATTTTAGGTTCTTCAGAATATGGTGCACTGTGCAGATCTAAGCAATCCAACCAAGCCACTCCATCTCTACCGCCAATGGACAGACAGAATAATGGAGGAGTTTTTCCGTCAAGGAGATCGCGAAAGAGAGAGGGGGATGGAGATAAGTCCCATGTGTGATAAGCACAATGCATCTGTAGAAAAATCACAGGTAATTGATTTGAGTAGGCAGTTAAATAACACAGTGTGACATTTTGACAGAAAAGGATGGTGCATAGCCATGTTTTGATTAATTTCTGAATGCACTATTTCCTTTTTTTCCTCCTAGTTAATTAATTCAGCTCCTGAGTAGTAAGTGAGGGGAGCTGAGATTTTTACTGTGAAAACACAGTGCATGGCAGTGTGTTTGCTGAAGGGATTCCATCACTGTCGTGACCTGCAATGTAGCATGCACATCAAAAGAGAGTATTGTACAGCTGCTCATTAGGGTTTCCTTCAAAAGCAGAATTAAATATAAGGCAGCTGTTTGGCTCACTAGATGCAGTGGAGTTGTGTGGAATGAACAGTTCATTTGAAAACCAAATCCTTTCCAAGTCCTTGTTCAATATCCTGAATCAGACTTTTGAAATGTAGAAGACCCTATTTACTATGTAAACGAGCATGGTTTCCTTTCAGCCACCAGTAAGGGTAGTGCATCTAGTGTCTCTTACTAGCATTATATTTCTAATAGTTTGCATGACTTATAGGCATAGTTGTTTATTTCTTTGTGGATAAGAGGTCATCCTAATTTTGTATTATTTAAAATAGGTGGGTTTCATAGACTACATTGTTCATCCTCTGTGGGAGACATGGGCAGATCTTGTTCACCCAGACGCCCAGGATATCTTAGATACACTGGAGGACAATCGAGAATGGTACCAGAGCACAATCCCTCAGAGTCCCTCTCCTGCACCTGATGACCAGGAAGAGGGTAGGCAGGGCCAAACGGAAAAATTCCAGTTTGAGCTAACACTAGAGGAAGATGGTGAGTCAGACACCGAAAAGGACAGTGGAAGTCAAGTAGAAGAAGACACCAGCTGCAGTGACTCCAAGACTCTTTGCACCCAGGATTCAGAATCCACTGAAATTCCTCTTGATGAGCAAGTAGGGGAAGAAGTAGAAGAAGAGGAGAACCAGACAGAACCTTGTGTGGTAGATGACCATTCTCCTGACACGTAACAATGAAGATTCAGTCTCTTTCTCTCTTGCCCTCTCCCTTTCTTTTCTTCTTTCTCTCGGTGTTTTTTTTGTTTTGTTTTGTTTCTTGGTTGTTGTTTGCTTTTTAATTAGATAATGGTTTCCAAAGTGTATGTCATATGCTACAACCATGGTCACAACTCACTGTCATCTTGCCAGAATGTTTGTTGATCAAAACTGACCTTGATGACTCAGTTTGGCACTCAGGAATATTGTAACCAGAATTTTCACCTCCATGGCATCACAAAGCAGGGGGGATAACATCCATAAACTGCATTTTAATAAGCTCTCCATTTGGCAGATTTGATTAAATAAAGCAAATGTTTTCAGAGGAGTACCACCTGCCAACTGAATGCTGGTATGCTTTGATAGTTTTTGAATTCATTGTATTTCAAAAGCAAAGCATTGGATAATGTTCATCATGAGAGGAAACAAAATAAACTGAGGTTCCTTCTGGAAAACAAATGCACATAAATGATGGGACACAAGATGATTCTGTTACCAATAGGAAGATGAGCTGTGGAAATTGCATAATTTTCTAATTTCAGGTCTTCCTAATACGTGACTGAAAAAAGTGTGACCCAGTGAGTTGCACTAACCTCTGCATTTTGTATAGTATGCAAAAGAGAGATCTTTTGTAGAGTGTACTTTTATTATTAAATGTATTGAGGTATTCTATTTAAAGAAAAACACTTTCAGACTTCATCTGCCACTAGTTATTTTTTTTCCAAAGACTAACTTGCAAGTTTTCAGTACAAATCTGTGCTACACTGAATAATACTTCTAGGTTTTTTCCTTTCCTTCTTTTTTTTGCACCTTACAATCTCATGGTAATATTGAGCTGTAAGTATATTATTTTATATATTGGTGAGTTCCATGAATATCCTTTATGTTACATAAAACTCTTTCAGTATGATAGCTTTTTGTTTGTTTGTTTTTCATCACAATTTTCCCAAACGTATTAGAGGAACTTAATTTGTGCTTTTGCCCTCATAGTGGACTGATCCTGCAAATTCTGTCTTACTACAAGAAGTGGTCCCAGTGATACCAACTGGGACCAGTAAGCTGTGGATTTGCAGGACTAGAGCCCATAAGAAAGGTAATGAAATGCCATCTTAATACAAAAGCAGCTCTTCTTCTCTACTAATAAAATTCGTCCCTCTGAAACATGTTTCCAGACCATTTTTGGCTGGGACCTGTAGACTGCTAAGTCAGAAAAGGCTAATACAATGTAAGGAATATTTGTTCTAGTGAAAAAAGCATTGATGTAATATTTCCAGTTTTGACTCTCTTAATAACTTTTTATCTATGTCAGCTATCTGGTTAAACGATTTGCTAATCTGAGATGTGTACAACATAAAAATAATGATTAGCATTATATTTTTGTGTCTTCGTTGCAAGAAGAGCCAGGTCAGTCTTGTCTTTCTATGTTTTTAAGTAAATGAGCAATGCATCATGAGAATTGTAGTTCACTCCACGTATTTCAATCTCAGATCTTTTCATCCCTTATCCACCTTGTGCTGAGGGAATCCTGCATTTCAGTTTGATTGGTACTGAAAGCTTCTGTAATTTGGAAAGTTAAAGGGAGGTAGGAGTTCATATTTGTCATTTTCCAGTTCTGTTGTTTGGTCACATGAAAGAAGAAAGAAATCTATTTCCTCCACTTTACTCTTTATTAAAATCTTTACTCTTTATAAAAATAAAAGATGGGAAATAGTTGCCTAGGGAAACTATCAGACTCCCACTCTGTAAAATTCTGGTAAAATGACAGTATCAAAATTATTCTTTACAAAAGATAGCAACACCCATTATTTCCCCTTTGGATTCATTTTGTAGTAAATTTGCAACTATGAATACAGGGGATTTTTTAAGTGTCTGTGATCTAGAATAAAAACCTATTTAAAAACAGTTGGCTAATAATTCAGCTTTTAAATGCATTTTGCATTCTTCTACTTCCAGGTCATAGTTTTCTCTACCTTTAGCTCTCACAGGGCCTTAGCACAGAAGATGCTGAAGGAGGAAAGAGAATGAAGAGAACTTACGGGTTTTTTTCAGTTTTTGACTGTTTGTTTTGTTCTTCATCATTTCTTCCTGAACTGGCTCCATCTAAAAATCCTTTCAATCCCCAAGAGTGCCTGGAACCTTAATAATGGAAAAGCAATATAAATTCCAAAATAACCAATAGGGATGTGGAAAGGTTTTGTATCTGCACTAAGTGAAAATAAATGAAAAGAATCACCATATGGAGATACATACGCATACATATGGACAATCAAAGAACTGAAAATTCTATCATTTCTTAGAACTGGGGATATAATGCACTGTACAATCTTTTTTTCCTCTTTTGCCAAAGTGTGTTTTAGCATTGTACACTGCTTTAAAACAATACAATTTACAAGTGGCTTTATGTGTTCTGAATATTTTTGTCATAAGTAAATGCAGTGAGTGGGTATTGAGTGGGGGGAAAAAAGAAAATTCACCTTGCTTGTAACAGTACACTTTAGCTTGCAAGTTACTGTACTCAATAATGCTGTATTTGAATTCAGTTGTTTTGTGTCATTAAAAAAAAAATAGTGAAAGAATATAGATAGAAGAAAAACCATTCAGAAGTTTAAAAAACTTGAATGAAATGGATTTTACAGAAGGCTTTGACAGTTCTTTTCAAATGTATTATTTATTTTATTTGTGCCATGCATTTTTCTCACCAAATGACCTTACCTGTAATACAGTCTTGTTTGTCTCTGTTTACAACCATGTATTTATTGTAATGTACATACTGTAATGTTAATTGTAAATTATCAGTTCTTACTATAACATCATCCTTGTCAGGGTGGTGTTGCTATCTTTGGAAACTCTTGGTGAGAGAATGATTATTGTGTATACATATTCCTTGTACATTTTTTTCTCCTGTAATATATTCAGTGTCACCTTAGAGCTTGTTTATGGAAGATTCAAGAAAAGTGTAAAATACATAAAGATGTATCAATAAAAAAAGCTGCAGGTCTTTGGTCCCAGGGCTGTGCCTTAACTTTAAACAATATTTTCTTCTGTTTTGCTGCATTTGAAAGTAAGGTAGCTGTGGGGATAGGGCTGGGCATTTCTACCATATTTTTGGTTGCTAACTGATGGGGTTACTCGTACAAGCTGATGTTCATGATACTACAATGAGCTTTCATTCGTGACCCTACTGGAAGTTCAAGCTTTTCCAGACATCAGGCAATATAATTGTATTGCCTGTCTGATTATCTTTTTACAGGCTATCATCAGGGATTGTTGCAGCCATTTTTTGCTCCTAAAAAAAAATAATAATTGATGCTGTATTTCAGTACTGAATTGCACTGAAACAGCTTTGGAAAGCATCTCTAATAAGCATTTGATTTTAATGCATATTGGGAAATGGAATGATTAGAATTAAAAGCGTATAACTCGTACACTTTTATAATCATCTGTAATATCCCTTCTTTATTTAGTAGCACAAATTCTCACTGTATAAGCAGAATCCATAAAGTAGGACAAAAGACAACTCTAATCTTGGAAATGCTTTCCAACACCAATATTAGTGTTATAAGCAGCCAAAGTTTTATTTTATATAGATGTTTCTAAGGCTTTGTACAGGTGTGTATAGCATAATGCACTAGATCTACAGGAGAGTGGTAAACCTTTAGATCAGTAACACTAGTATTAGGTTTGCAGGTTGGACTGAGCATCTCTCGCTGTTTGACTTGGCACGTTGTCACTTGTCAGACTACTTAGAGCTGATACCAATGAATTTGCAAGAGTGGGGTAAATACCTCCTCCATTCCAGCGATGCCCAGCCCTTGTAGCATGTGACTTCTTTGTGAAAGGAGAGATTCTTTTTTGAGGAAAAACAGAGCCTCCTTTTTGACACAAACTGTAGATTTTAGCAGCCCTGGCCCAAAGGAAATAGAATGCTTTTGTTTTAAATGGTGTAAAAGGGACACTGTAACAACAGAAATCCTGAACAATTTTTTGTTATTGTTTTAATTTGTTTTTTCCTTTGGGGATGTCTTGAGAGTGGCAATTTGTGTGAACATTGCACATGACTATTCCTTCACTGGTTTCTTAGCCTCTCTTACAGCCTATGGGATAGTACTGTACATCAATACCTTCATATGAAATTTTATATGCAATGGAAATAAAAGCATGGGTTGATTCTGCCTAGTTACTGTATTTTATTTTCTTTTGCAAGTTAAATTTTTTTTACATACATCCCATAGTTGTGACATCTTAAGAGAAAGCATATTTCCAGAATAATTTGATTACTGTGTTTTTGTCATCATACTGTTTTGCATAGATAATACAAAATAAATGTGGGGGCAAATCAGAAAAGTCAACTAAATGTGGTACTTCATAAAGAAGTCTAATCCACAGAGATGGTATATAGTTATATAGAAAGGTGTTTCATCTCAGTTTCCAGGAAATTTTACTGTTGCCTTCAGTGGCAAAAGCAACCTATCCTGAGAAAATAAAACTTCAGCTTTAAAGAAACTAGAAGACTACAGATTGCCTAGAGGAGCGATACCCTGGGATACCACAAAGAAAAAAAAAAAGAGTACCATAGCTAAATATTGACCAGACAATCTCTGCCCTAAATGGATGATTAAAAGAAATTCTTTTTTAGAATAAAATTCATAAAAGAAAGTTGTTGCCTTGAAGAAGAGCTGTGGTCTTAATGCAGGTCCAGCTCTTCAAGTGGCTTTCACATACCTCTCCTTCATCAGAGTGAGAGTTTTGTTGTTTGGGGGGTTGCTTGCTTAACTGAAAACTTGTATTTGGTGTCCCTTTTTTCCTTAAGTCTGTTAGATCCTTCTTTGGTTTGGGGTCAGTTTGCAAAGAGTACCAATCCGTAGGACTCCTTTTTGATGACACCTGGGTGGCAGAAGAGGCTGCCGAGTCCTGTGCTGGGAGGATGAAGGGTGCTGCGCTCAGCACGGCGGGGCCGATAAACCAGGTGGTGCCTGTTGCTCTTGGCAGGCTCATCCTCACATGTTCCCAGCGGCCCTAATGGGAAAATGGTTTGCATACATCATGGTTATTATGAAGGGAAACGGGAATCCCAAATTCTTGATGGCACTGTCAAAACTTTCTCAGTAAGGATCTTGGGTATCACAGCTGTGCATGTGGTGAGCCTGAAGCTGGCCAGGATTAGCCCACTGCTTCCTACATCCTCTGGCAGCACTTTGTCAGTCTCTGTGCTTGGCAATTATGTGTCAGCATAGGGAAGTTTAAGAGCAAAACCAAAACTGATTCCCTGTTTCACTGCAACCAGCTGCTGCTATAGGAGCTGAATGTATTTTTTAATGACTGACTCCTCTATTTCCTAATGAGACAAATAGTCTGAATAGCTGCAACTTTGTCTTCTTGATCTGTCTGCTGCATTGAAAACAAAAGTTAGAGCTGCTAGCGCACACAGTGATTACTAGAATGACCAGCCCAATTTCTCTACCAGCTGTGAATAATTTTGCTTAGTTTTTCAGGAAGAAAAAACCCCCCATGAATGAAAAAGTTCAGATGTTATAAAAGTCTTTAGTTAGTTCAGTTTAGTTTAGCCTGCAAGGTAAAGAAAATCCCCAGCTTCCTCCTGTCAAACTGTTTGAGAAATCTGCAAAAGTAGTAAAGGGGGATAGGAAGTCCAAACAGAAATCAGAGTGACAAATTGGGAGCAAAACCTGGTCAGGGAGAAGCACCCTTTAGCTAAAATAATCTCATCTTGGCAAAGGAAATCCCATGGTTTAGATATGGGCATTAGGAGAACTGAGTTTGAGTGTGATTCTGTCTCAGTTCCACAGGTACAAAGATGTATCTTTTTTCCTTCTCACAAAGCAAGTATTTTGAGGTCCTTGGAGTTACTGTGGCAGTAAGAACTACGTATGTATTTAAGACGGACATTTAGAAAATAAAGAATTGTTTGATACAAAGCAGAGTTCAGCACAGCTTTAAAGACTAAAAATGTGGGATGACTATCACTGCTAAACAAGCCCTTAGCATGGGAGGAGGAGGAGGGTAACGACATCATACCTGGGTAAACAGCCCTTGGTGAGAGGGAGAGGGAGAAGGTACAGGATGCAGATAGTGTTACCTGTCTAGTGTTGATGAGCTGTGCAGACAGCAAATGCAGATCAGAAACTCAGCAGTCACACTGCACAGTTACGTCCAAATGTTGAACTTCTCACTCCTACCAGCCCATCACCTGTCCTCCAGCATCCATGGAGTTCAGATGCCTACGATATCAGCATGTCTAATATGCAGCAGAGACCATTGTTTAGCTGAAGAAGGCTGGAAAAAGAGGTTATGCAGCATGTAGTAATCAAAGTACAGTTGGCATGTGTGTTGTACATGTGTAGGACTTGGCCTACGGCAAATGCCTGTAAGCCATCATTACCTGGGGCTAGACAGAGACAGATAAAGGTGGCTTAAATACTTCAGTACCTTCTGACAGTTGAAACTCTCCAGAAAACTAATACTTCAAGTCTCTTGTAAACTTAAGTTTTCAAAATCTTGACTGACTGCAGCATTGACCAAACTAAGACGTGTGCGTAGCCCATGGCATTCTCAGCCTGTGGTTAGTGCTTTACATTGGCTATCCTGACCGCGCCTAGGGGCAGACCTCCTAAACTATGGTGTTGGTTGAAGTCTGATACAAAGCCTACTTGATACAAGGGATCAGTTGGGTGCAGGAACACTGGGCAGTGCCTCTCCCCTGAAGAAAAGAGCAGGGCCAGTTGATGCAGAGCTGCCTTTATAATCCTGGTGGCTGTAGACCTCCCGTAGCACCTGGGTTTGTTACAGGGTCTCACATAAAGCAGTTCTTGGTTTTAGGCTCTTTGCAATGGCATGGAAAGAGAACAGAAGCAGCCTGTGCTGTGGAGTTTTAAAATTGTATGTGTATTTATTACATGCACCACAAACATAAAGCTTGCCGCAAAGAAAGAAGCAGTCCTAGCCCTGCTTCAAAGCAGTCTTGCTTGCTCTCTCGCTTTCTCTCTCTCTCATTCCTCCCATAAGCTGGGGTAGTATGTCCCTAATAACCACATGCATCTGGGAATAAGGAGTATTGGAAACATTTAACAAGTGAGAGACTATCAAGGGATCAGTGATACAGCATGTGTACGACGGTGCTGTGCTGGTGGCAGCTGCAGAGAAATATCCCTTACAAAGCTGTGCCGGTAAAAGGGCTAAAAAAATGCTTGAGAAGCAGTAAATGGGAGACTAAACAACCTTTAGTATTGCTATAGGTGTGATTGGAATCATAGTGTTCAGGTTTGGTAGCGATGCCTGGAGATGCAGTTTGAGGGGGAAAAAAATGCAGTGGAAAAATAAGTTAACTCAGAATCATGTTGTCTAGCAGGATTCCAGGAATATGACCTATTTATCTTATCCAAGGGAAGGTTAAGGTATGGTTTGATCTTGTGGGGACAGAAATGTAATAGTCCCTCAGCCCATCTTTTGTCTAGCAGGCAAAGCCAGCTGCCGGCAAGGGATCCAAGTGACTGGAAGCTGACGTGTGACAAATTCAGGCTGCAGGACGGAACAGTTACGTCAGCTGGTTTCATTTACAGTTTGTGCTTGCAGGTGCCTCGCTGGGGACCAGGACCTGGGGAAACGTCACTGATAGAAGCGAGCGATGTGTTGTATGTGCTGGCAGCCACACACACTGCTTAGTGCCACAGGTCCTACCCTTCAGAGTATTTAGTGATAGGTGCAGTTCACTTTGGTTTAGCTTTGTCTGGGAATGGGCTGGTCCTTTGTGCAAATGGGGGCAAAGGAGAGGGAGGTCCTCTTTGGAAGGACTTTTTCTATTACAGTAGGTTTCAAACCAAAAAGCAGTAGGCCTATTTATTGCAGTATTTAGTGCAGTTTTTTCTCTGCAGGCAAAAAGCTTTCTGTCTCTGTTTCTAATAACAGCCTCCAGTCTGGCCCGATACTCTCATATACCCTTCTGCATTGTTTGGCTCCTTCCCCACATGCTTTTAGGAGGGAAAGGACATCTCTGGATTTAGGGGCTCTGGCAGTCACGTCCCTTCTAAAGCCAGTGTGGGGTCCTGCGCTTGTGAGCCACGGGGCTGCAGCACTCCGACCATTGCGTTGTGCTGCTCACGGCAGCGGTTGTGTCACCCTGCGTTAGCAGCCCGGCATTGGCCCCGTTTTCCTCAGCTGAACTGAGACAGTAGGGGATACTTGCACATGTGCCTCCGTCCCATTTTTTTAATGAGCACAGCTCCCATCAGCTGGGCTGCCAAGGGGGATGAGAACTGGGCTGGTCTGCTTCTTTCTCTCACCGAAACCTATGTTTGGGTTTGGGTTGCCTTCTCCTCTCATCATCAGGTAGCTGAGTTTGAGAGGGTTGGTTCACTGTGTTGGTCAGTGTGGCTGCGTCCAGCCGGGGGCGAAGACACCTCTGTCGCAGGAAGGGATGGGCGCAGCGGTTCATGGAGGCTGGCTGCTGCTTTCTGCTCTTGTGGTATGACTAAGCTGTACACACAGATTTGTGTGTGCATTTTCAAACGTGTGGGTCTTGTGCTTCCATGTACATCAAATAACTTTGCACTTGGGTGGCCTCACCAGCTCCTGGAGCTCGTGCTTCACGTACCACTCTTCCCTCGTCCTTAAGGAAGGCAGTTACATCTCTTATCCAGGAGCAGCAAAGCCTTCCTCCTGCACTTATTGCTTAGACACTCCCCACAACCAACAACTGGGGGACAGCCTGGCCTCTTCCCCCAGCTTCTCGCTCTCTGGGTAACACTGTGCCAAAATCCCTGCAGGAGGGAACACTGCACCACTAGCACTGGAAGAAACTCTCCCTGGCTGGCAGGAGAGGAAAGTTTTGCAGTTTGTCCTGAGATGTGCTAGAGCACTGTGCTGGGCTGCGTGACGATGCACAATGTGACAGCATCCCTCCTCGCATGCTTCCAGGGGCTCCTTCTCAGTGGGAGATGAACACTTGCCGTAAGACAACTGCACATTTGTGCGAGTTGCAGAGCTTACGAGGCTGGTTTTCTTCTGTTCTGGTATTTTTTCTGAAGTTGTAAGCTCGTGGCTGAGCCTACGGCTGCACAGGCAGATACACATGTGGGGGTTTTCTCCTCCACCTGCTGTTTATTTTCATGATACTGTTAGAAATTTTGGCCCTTAAAGTTGGTAAAATTTGGCTATGGGTTCAAAAGTTAGAGGACAGACATGTAGGCAGCTGGTGCTGGTGCATGGGCTGTGTTACCTGGTGAGGGTGGGGAGGACAGGGATTCCACTGCTTATAATTAGCAGCCATCTCCTGGACCCCAGAGGAGATTGCTGCTTTGCCAGAAGCATAATTTCCCCGGCAAGTACTCTCCGTTAAAGAAGCATGGTGGTTCCTGGTGCATCCCAAATATGGAAGGAGTGGCAGATGCCCTCCTGGGGGGGCTCTGCACCCCCCAGCACCAGGCACCTGCAGTTAGGGGCAGGGTGCCATGCAGAGCAGGGAGAGGCACAGGGCAGTGAGTGCCACCCTCCGGTACACTTGCATTTAATAAAACTAGTTAGTACCTGTATGTAGAAGGATCCAGAGCCATGCTTAGGATACAGTAGGTGTCAGCTAGCATGTTTTTTCAGAAGAGTGTCACTGTAACACCTCCAGTTTTGCTGAAGGTTATTCATAGAAGCTATCCTCAGGTGCAATTATGTAATGAGATCTCATTGAAACCTACCAAAAATGGCCTGTCTAGGATTGCCTTGAAGTCGAGTATGAAACCCTCAGGGCAACACATGAGTGAGGAAAGGGAAAGGGGAAATGTTTCAAGGAAATTTAAAGAAAAACAAGGGGAAAGTATGAAATAAGATTAATGCCATCTGGCCCAGGATTTTGACATTTCTTAGCAGAGATACAACCTCCTGCTGTGTCCTCTGATCTCCACAGTCCACCAGTGCTTTGGGGCTTTGTGCTGCACTTGGGCCTTTGTGCTGCACTTGGGCCTTTGTGCTGAAAAGCTGTGGAGGGGCTGTGGGAACTGAGGACAGAGAAGGAGAAATGGGAGGAAACCAAGGAACAAAGCCTCACTCTAGGAATGTCTCAACCACAGACATTACCCTGCTCCGGAAAGGACTAAAGAGCTACAAATCTCAACCAAAAAGCCCCACCGTGATCTGAGGCTGTTACGTACCCGTGTTTCAGCCTGCACAGTTACTCTCTTGCTCACGCAGTGCTGCAGCAGACTTGCCCGGGCTCAGCCAGAGTAGCTGCTCATTGCTAAATGCAATGCATAGGTTGGGGTGTCAGCTGCTCTGCAGTCATCGGAGGGACGGGTCCCCCAGAAAACCACCAGTGCCCTGAGGCTGAAACGCACCCCAGAAGTCTGCCCGGTGGTGCTGGCGGCAGCCATGGTGGGAGGGAAACCTGCTGTGCTCCTGTGAGTCGCCCTGCAGCATCACTGCCTCCGCGACTGCACCCTGCCAGCACAGGACAGAGTGCTGTCTCTAAATTGTCTGTAAATTTAGAGGGCCTTTAAATCCTGCTTCCCAAAATGGGAGTGGGGTGCTATGCTGTTTGCAGCAAACTGCAGCCTCTGAGCTGCAACGCACGACAGCACTGCAAGGCCAGGGGAGATGTGGTGCCAGGTAGTGTCCCCAGCAGGGCCACAGGAGCTGTCCTGTGGGAGCCATTAAGACCCAGGCCATCTCATAGTGCCCCCTCCACAGTCAGTAATTAGTATTAATGAATACCATTAGTATTCAAATAATTTATGCATTAGACTGTCCAAGCTGAAAAAGCCTTCAGTAGCATGACTTGTAACTGAACTGGTCATGGTTTGGGTTTTTTTCCCCTGCAGGTAGGCAAAGCAACTCTCAAACTCACACTTTACTAGAAGTATTTGATAATATCGTCCCTTTTTCCCCACCAAAACTCCCTGCGCTAGCCCCACCTGCATAAATATTAATACCTACCTCACTGGTCTGCAGCTGATCAGAGAGACTAATAGGGATGCCCTTTTAAAATATGTTATTGCAGATCCCATTCAGCCCTCATGTCTGACTCAGGTGGCTTCAAGCCTCAGCCCTTCTGGTCTGCTGGGTTTGCCAGCCCTGGTGCTCCGCCAGCCGGGGACAGTGGCGAGGCCCCGGTGCTGTTTCCCCATGGGATGGCTGCAGCAGCAGCGCTGGAGCTTGTCTGCTCCGGGTGGGCTGTTTGCACAAGCTGCCGGGTGGGAGGAAGTGTGGGTGGCGATGCAAGATGTTTCCTTGGCAGGTTGATGGGCTGGCAAAATCCTCAGGGCTTCGTGCTTGGTGAGCGGCAAAAATCACAGCCGAGTGCAATGGCAGTGTTGTGCGGGGGGGAGTGGGGGGGAGTGGCACAGCGAGCAGGGTGAGATTTTGGGCTACCTGTACTCTTGCCTGGAGGTTTATTTATTTTAGATACATTTGGACAATGTTCTGCTGCCTCTCTCCGGAGTTCTGCAGTTCTCCTTGCCATCACAGCCCTCCCTGGCAGCACTAATGGCAGCTTTTTTCCTGGGGAACAGGTGTGAGGGTTTGGCTCCTTTTAGCAAAAGGTATCTCCGCAGCGGTACCCTTTCCTCTGCTGTACTGGATTCAGGGAGAACGGAGATAAAATCCCAGTGCCTCCCCTTCCCCTCCCAGTATCTACCCAGTAGCAGGCAGTGGGTTCCCACTGCTTTCTGGGGATACGTCATGCACCTGTGGGGACCCTCGCTGCAAGGGTGCTGCCGGCCGCACCGCGGGCCTGGGCTGCAGAACCTGCTGCCGTGCTGCCAGGGGTATTTCGTGTGTTCATGGCAGGTGGGAAGTGCTGCTTTGGGCACACGCGAATCTCTACGCATTTGTTTCAGTATGGAGCAGCGTATTATCGTGAAAAATAGATCAATAGGTGAAAAAAACCCTCTGAAACAGGCTTCATATCCAAAACCCCATATTGCACTTCAGGGGCTGGTTTGTGCATGGCCTGATGGAGTCATATACAGACCACTCTGCCTCTGATAAATTGTAGAGTTGTGTGCCTGATTTAAAAAAAGGGAAGGGAAGGGGTATTTAATTGCAGGTCACTGGAAATCCAGCAAATTGCTCTGAAAGCATTAGTGAGAGGGGGGATGAATTACTCCTTTCTCCTTTGTGCTGCTTCAGCTGAACTGCTCCAGTGTTCAGCTTCATTAATAATTAATACCGCGGGGAAGCAGGGCTCGACCGCATTGTCTTCTGTCACAGCCAAAGGGGAGAGCCCGTCTGCAGATCCTCACAGCTGCTCTTATGCCAAAGCTCTGGAAAGGATGGCTGAGTGTGTAAGAGAAGTAAACAAAATCTGTGCCTCTTGCTGTAGCTAACAGTGGTAGCTGAGAAAAGGTGAGCGCACCATCCAAGGTGAAGTGAAGGTTCCCCAGGACGAAACAAGCACACAATAGAAAAGACAACCTTGACATCTGCAGCAAGGCTTGCACAGCAACATAACCGTGCTTGTTAGAGAGGAGAGAGAAGCGCAGGGCTTCTGAGGATCCCCTAATTAACAGCTAAAAGCCTGAGTTCGTTCATGAGGCAGGTTACAGCAAGATGAAGGACTGGCTGGCCCCTGGTGCCCTGTGACCTCCTGGAGCCGCTCTGTGAAGATGCCTGGCTCCATGGCTTGCCTGGTCCCCACCTCCCACCTGGGCATCTCTCAGGGAGGGCTGATGGATGGGGCAGGGCAGGACAGGGGGGCATAATCCTGGCTAAGGAATTACTTCCCAGTGAGCACGTGAGCACAGAGGGTGATGGTGGATGGAGGGATGTGGGAGCATCCTTAGGGTAGGGGTAAAGCTCCGTGTCCAAGCGTTGAGAGTGAGGGACCAGAGTGGGCTCACAAGGCAAAGGAGGGACCTCCTGCTGTCACAGTCCTGGGCTATGGAGGGAAAAAATCCTTGGAGGAATGTCTATGGGACAGCTTGTGTAGAGTTATTCAGGCCCTGGTGAACAGCTTAACGGTGGGCATGGCAGATTGGGATCTTATTTTAGTCCATCTACAACTTACTTGATCATCTCTTCTCACCAATAATAAAGGAGTAACTTCCTCCAGTACAGAGGGAAGTTAATGTCTGCTTACTTTGAGCAATTGTCCATGTCAAGGTGGTGGGTTAGTATTTGACATCACCTAACAAGCTTTAGTTCAGCATGAAGTTTGTTGCACATGCCTGTGAGTTAAGGCTTTCCAAAAAGGCTTTTACAGCACCAAAATCACTATTGCTTAATAAGCTTTTGAGACTAGTACTTTTGGAAAGCTTATTATGTTTCTGTCAGTGAAAGACAAACAAAATAATCTATTCTTGGTGTGAAAAGCACATATATGTATATATACACACCCCTTTTTTGATTGTTGAGAAGGCGGAGCTCTGTGTGGGTGTATGGGTGAACGTTTCTCTTGTGGAGTGGTTGCACTAAGCAGAACACAGCTGCCCTGCACAGCTAATTAGTGCCCAGGCTAGTGAGTCTACCTGAAGCAATTCAAGCAGTTATCAGGAGCGAACATCTGGTTGGGCCGTCTATAAGAAAGGACCTTCCTTGCAAAAGTGTCAACAAGAAGGAACATATGAATGTTTATTGACAGCTTCAATGCAAGGCCTACAGGCTTTGGCTAAACTCATATCTGCCAACCATGCGAGCTATGGTGGAGGACTACGCACTGCTGTGGCTGGTCTCGCTCCTCCAGCTCTGCTGCAAAGGGGCAGATAGCTGGAGGATGAGCACAGTCCTAAGCCACCATCACCCTTGCTCTGGACACAAGCAGCAAAATGCACACACCTTAGAAGCAAGATTTAAGACAATTAAGTAGCTAAACACAGGTAATTAAAACACACACATATGTGCCTACAAGCTAAGATGTTCCTGTGTTATATGTAGGAACACAGCTCAGACATTCCTTAAAATGGCTTACACTAACAAAGCCACGGGGAAATCATGGAACAGAACTAACTCTGCCTGGATTTTAAAAGTATTTCATACACTCCATATTGGGATGGTCAGGAAAGTCTCAAGGGTCAAACAGGTGATGGCATTTTAATGATTAAAGTAGTCTTTGAATTTAACACTCAGTTGAGATAAATGGAGCAAGCTCACAGCCCTGTTGCTTATGTGTTTATCTTAGCTGGAGGAGGAGTGACCTGGCCTGGGAGTCAAAGAGACTGGTTGTGCAGCCTGGAATGAGTGGTAAAATACTGCCTCATCTTCTCCTTTCTGTTTTTTTTTGTTTTGGTTTTTTTTTTCAATTTTAAATGAAGAGAGCAAGCAGAGCAGGCGCTCTGATAAAAACAGAACAAAATTGCAGAACTCTCATTGATTATGTCTGGTTTTTGTTCATGACAAAGTCACTGGCAGTAAGTTTTGACAGGGCCATCTTAAAAACTACCTAATGAATCAAAAGATGAAAGTTGGTTAATCCTGTGTTCAACTGCAACGGTTAATAAGGTTCTTGGATGTCAGTGGGGTCCCCGTGCAAGCCTGGAGCTTGCTGCAGCAGCTGTGGTAAAGCGACTGACACCCTCCACCACCCCTCTCCTGGGACTCACTGCTGGCATTGCCACTCAATGCCTTGTTTACTCCAACCCCCTCTGGCGCAAATAATGCACGTTAGCCGGAGCACTTTTAATAACAGAGTGGGTTTTTTTGTATCACTAAGCCTGTCCTATGGGCAGAGTGCAAGGGGCTGCCATTGTGGCTGTGTTAGCATCATACTCATTTTTCTAGCTTCCGCACCCACACCCCCAAACATGTTACCTCCAGTCTTCACTCCTTTCCCTGTCACGCACTGAGAAAGGGATTAGGTATCACCTCCCCTTTGGTAGCTAGGCTGTAACAAAACCCCTTCCCCGAAGCAGTGCTCAGTTTCTGGGGGAAGGGTAGGGGCTGGAAGAGGTTGCAGAGCCAGAGGGCCTGCAGCTTCAGCCTGCCCCCCCCGCCCCCCAACCCACTTCTCTTGCAGCTCTGCAGAACTAACCCACTTGTCAACTGTATTTTAACTGCAGTTCATCATATTCATCACATTTCATTATCACTTCTCACACCTTTCCTCTAAGTAACTCTCTGCTCTCTCACAATTTTGCTGCACACATGGGTCCTTTCCTTTTAGGCAGGGGCATTCAATAGCTATCATTTTCCCTGGTCCCACAAGGCTTCCTTCTTTGTATGTCATCACCTTGACACTCTTATATCTTCCACTTCCTTGGTTAAGCACTGCAAAGGACGTCGTTCTGCTTTTTCTTGCTGTTGCTACGATGGAGAAACACAGCTCTACCATATTATGTTGTTTGGAATAGTGAGTGGTATGGGTAAGTACATACATAGCAGACAAACTTACTCTCCTCATGGGACTGAGTGTCCCAGAAAAGGAGGCTCAGATGTTCCTTCCTGGTAAACATCATTCAACAGCATGTATTTTCAACCATAAAGTGTGTCTTTGATGCTACATTAGAAATAAACCCTTGCAGCATTTATGCAAAAGGATTTTGTCCCCATTCTCACATCAGAGCATAAGCTGGCTCACTCCAGGTACCAGGAGGTGCAAGGTTCCCTCTGGTTACTGTGGATGAAGTAGGTATGTGGGATCCCTTACCTGCCTGCTGTACCTCTGGGAGACGTACCCCTTCCACAGCACAGTCACCCGCAGGGAACATTGCCTATGACTCAACCGTTGCAACGCAAAGCCTAGCATCACTGATGACACTGCCACTGAAGGTGGATTTGTGCAAAGACGTGGAAATGTGCACTGAAGCGACTAATGTTTGGGTGCCTGTTCCCTTCCCCTGTCTCTGCAAATGAAAGGGGCAGGCAACTTCTCAAACAGTGGAGATGATGCTCATCCGAGAATATAGAAGCCAGCCCAGCATAAATGGCTTGCTGTCATCACATACTCCTACCCACTCAGATGGGTGTAGCTGTGTTCACATTGACGCTATACACATCTCTGTGCAGGATGGAGTGGGACGGTTCACTGTGCGTGCACATAGGCTCTCTTGCTCTTCACTGAGCGTGGGGCTGTGGACCATCAGTACAAGGATGACACCTTGCATTGAGGCACCCAGAAGCCTTCTCTGCTGCCTGGAGAACTGCAACCAGAACAAAAAAACATGGAGATAAAAAGCTGAGCTGGTCTCAGCAGATGTCAGCATAGGAGAAAGGTAAAAACAAAAACCACCCACCCCACCCCCACCAACGAAAAAGGAAAATACAGCCCAAGTGCCCAGGTATAACTGTGGGATGCCTCAAGGAGGCCCAGCAGTATCAAAGCTTGTCAAGGCTGGTTCTCAGTGCAGAAAAAGCTGGTGATCCACTTGGAAAGGGATGAAAACTGGGCTCATGCCCATATTCTGATCTGCATCTATTCGGTGGGGGCAAGAGCATCTTCTGGCTTCATTAAAGCTATTTGCATGTGCCTGGATGAGGGACAGGGCAGAACAGTGCCTGGGCCAGGCAGAGATTTACCACCAACTGCAAAGATACCTGTTAAATCTAAGGTTATATGACTTGGACCATGCTCCAAAGCTCTGCTTGATCCTGTGTCTCTTCACACTGTATTTGGAGAGATAGCCAGAACCAAAAGGGGGTTGAGTGGTATATTGGGAAAAGAAGAGGTGTTCATGCTGACACCATGCCTTACTGTGGGCTGCCTGGGTGGGAGCCCTGTGCCTGGCCCCGGGTAGGAGATCGTGAAGGCAGGTCACTTGGGTTCTGTAGAAGTGCTGTGGGGGAAGGTGATGCCTATAGGCAGTCAGATCCAGGTGCACCCTCTGGCCTGGCAAAATGGCCCATGAACTGGTTCTGAGCACATCATTTCACATGGCCACCAAGGCAAAATGTAGACGGGGCCAGCTGAATAACTGCAGAGATCACTTCACAGGAGTGTTTCAAGCAGAACACAGAGGCCCAGGACGCTGGCTGGCCTCGAAGCAGGGCAGTAGGCTCTGTCGGAAGTCTCTCTCTGCGTTGCAAGGAAATAGGCCCTACAAGGCACTGGAGAAGTGAAAGAGAGGGGCACTGCTGTGCAAGCTGGCTTCCTCTGGCTTCTGGAGACAGCCCAGGGCTTTGCCCTATCTCATGGAGGGATCTCCCAAACAAAGGAATTTCCTCTGCAGCCCCGGTTCCCCCTGGAGCACGGGAAAACATGTGCTAGTAGCCAGATTATGGCTGCCTTAGTGCTAGTTCTGGATATCCTCCCAGTATTTAATTAGAGGCAGTAATGAAAATGGCATGCTGTTCTGCGCTGCTGAAATGAGCAGGGAGCTGCCGAGCCGGCAGACATCACACTGACAGGTCTCCAGGACACTCATGACTCACTCTGCAGCAAAACACCTGACACAGAGCAAGACACTCCTTGGGAAATCCCGTCTGTGTCTGAAAGGATTCCTTCTCCCACACTTGAGAAAAAAAAACAAAAGGAGGGGGCGTAGAAAAACGGTCATAAGACCTATTTTCCTTTAGTGATGTGGAAAAACAGTGACTGCAAGGCAGCTTTCCCTGCAGCCTGTGCCAGCTACCGCCCTCATAAGCAAGTCTGCTGACCTAGATAGGAGTCTGAGTATTAGGACGTGAACTGTGCAGCATGGACCATTGAACAAGCTCTTCGAGGGCCTGTGTGTGCAGTGAGGCACAGCTGCGCCAGCGCAGGTGCTCCTCCCGGGGTGATGCACACCGTGACATCTGCCCGTCTGTGTCACGGGTGCAGCTGTACAGACCCGCAAGTAGGACACATGTCTTAGGGCCCCACCATTTCAGGGGACTGCCCCATGCAGAGTCTCCCCGCTCCGTACCCAGCCCTGGCAGCAAGGACACCTCTTTAGGTACTGAACGCCTTGTGGAAAACTCATCTCAACAAGCGAGGGAAGCAGATTGTGAACCAAGCGGCGGGGATCCCACGCCGACAGCCAACCCCGGGTGGATTCAGCCTTGACAAATCCCCCATCTCACTTGCGTGACACATAAAACCCGATGAG
The DNA here is from genome assembly GCA_035590195.1 of Aviceda cuculoides. Lineage (NCBI taxonomy): Eukaryota > Metazoa > Chordata > Aves > Accipitriformes > Accipitridae > Aviceda > Aviceda cuculoides. Next base: position 61,851,747 of record JAVJGG010000074.1, read on the forward strand.
CGAATATGCTACCTGAACCAGGGGTGTACAAAAGCCCAAACACACTGCCTGTGAGTCACCTGCTATTCCTGCCTCTGCCGAGTCCCCTGACGCGCTGGTGACATGCTAATGCCAAACCGTGTGAAACAGCGGCTGATACCTCCCACCCTCTTTTCTCACTTGTGTCTTCTGGGCAGGTATATGTAACTTGACAAGAAAGGGGAAGATGAAGGGAGGCTTATGAAGTGACAGGTTTTTATAGGGAGGAAAAATAAGGTAGTGTTCGGTTTTCTGCTTTCTCGCTGAAGACATCTGACAATACAAATACCTGTGAATAGAAGGAGTGGTGGCAGGGCAAGGCAAGCACGGATAGCTTTGTTAGCGTGCACCAGGTCATGTTGGCCTCTCAGGTGAGTGTGTGCAATGCCCATTAAAGCAGTGGGAGCTGTGCCAGCCTGTTGTCGTGGTTTAACCCCAGCTGGCAACTAAGCACCACACAGCCACTCACTCACTCCTCCCTCTGCCCCTGCAGTGGGATAGGGAGGAGAATAGGAAAAAAGTAAAACTTGCGGGTTGAGATAAGAACAGTTTAATAATTGAAATAAAATGTAATAATAAAATAATAATAATAATAGTAATGACCAGGGAGATAACAAAAAGAGAGAGAAATAAAACCCAAGAAAGACAATTGATGCACAATGCAATTGCTCACCACCCTCTGATGGATGCCCAGCCAGTCCTCAAGCAGTGATCAGCCCCTCCTGGCCAACTCCCCCCAGTTTATATACTGCACATGAAATACTTTGGTATGGAATATCCCTTTGCCTAGTTCGGATCAGCTGTCCTGAGGGCAACCTGGTATGAAAGCAAAAATTGTGCCAGGGGCTTTTTTGTCTACAACTTACTCTTATAGCACTTGAAAGTTGGGGGGGGATGCAAAGGGATGAGAGTAATACATAGACCTAAGTCCCTGCTCTTTGCATGGCTTGATGCTGTGAACAAGCATAAGCAAGCAGATGTTTTGGCTTGATGTGTTCATTTTCCTCAGTACCCTAAAAAGCTTGAGCTGTCTAGCTTGGCCTGCACCCTGTCACTCACCCAGGACATTTAGGATGTTGGGAACAGAATGGGGAGCGGCAGCTGATGTCTTTACCACGTTCCTAAGGAGGCCATGCTTAGGGCTGAATTCGTGCTGTGACCTGGCAGGACCACTGTAAACCATCATGTGTGCAGTGGCTTCACTTCTGATTGATATCAAAGATGGGTGTCATTCTTCCCCCACATCAATACAAACTACTAAGCTGTTCAAAACACTACTTAAAAGAGGGATGTAAGTGGAACGCTGGTCTTCCTGGATCCCCCATGAAGGTGCAAATTTCATCTATCTGTCTTGTAACTAGAATCATAAATGTCCCTTGGAAATTTGGGCTCCTAATGAAAATAACAGGAACTAGAGAATGAGTATTATAATGTTAGCTCATTGTCTCTATTGAATCACCTCCAACACAAACAGTGTCATGTTGTGTTAAAGCATGGCAGTGCCACCTGATCCTAACCTAATTCAATAAATTTAAAGTAAAAATCTCATTATGCAGACCTCAGGGGACGTGCAGAAACAGTTATGTACCTAAAGGATATTTTTTCTTCCAGCTGAAGCTATGCAGGCCTCGTTAGAAATGGAGAGTTTTGAATGCCTCCCATGGAAAACTGAGTAAGGCTTACTTTTCGAAGCTGACAGCAGTAAATTCATTCATGAATTTTTTTTCCTTTAAGTACTGAAAATGTGTCCTCTAACACATCACCATGTGAAAACAAGCTGAAAGCCAAAAGTATTTCACAGAACGGTCAAACAAAGTTGCACATTTGTGGGCATGTGAGGATTTTTTTCCTTCTTTTCCTATCCTCTGATACCTCCTGCTTTTAGCAGCTCCTGCAGTAGGAAAACATGTGAGGCTTTCCAGCCTGGCAGGCAGCAGTGGGGAGCTGGGCACGTTGCCCTAAGATCTGACTCGTGCTTCCAGAGACACTGGCTGAAGCTGTCATCTCAAAGCAAAACAAAATAGCCCTGAGCCATGGTCAGGTGTACTTGCTGTGTTTAAACCAGGCTGCAGGGCTGCAGCATTTTAGGACTCTTGAGAACAATAGCATCAGGGGAAATTATTCAGGGATTTTAAGAGTGTTTCTTCATGCCCTTGTCTGATGTATTCAAAGTGTGGTTTTTGGAGAGCATGGCTGACAAATGCATATTTTAAAGATGGGCTCTAGTTAGCATGTCACATACAAACTAGACAACATGTGAATCCACTGGTGAAAGCCAAAGACATGATCTGGTGGGGAAGAAACTGTCAGTCCTGATGACAGAAACACTATAGGTACTGAAAGTGGAGTCAGAAATTCTTTGCAGTTTTGACTTCAGAGTCATTCAGCTGAGAAGAGCCAAAATCCCCAGCTCCCTGCTCCTTTACTTATCCACATGCAGACTTGGAGGACTGCAGAGTCGTTAGATCCTGTAACCTGACCTTTCAGGTCTTGGAGTCACATGTAGTTACTCAAAGTGTTGTTTGGCTAAAAAAAGAGAGGCATCTTTGAGCTCACTAAAGTAAGTAAGAGCATGGTGACAACGCGGGTTCCTAGAAAGCCTTGTTGGAGCTCAGGAAGGACACAGTGAAGCATATAGAGGTAATGCTTTGGTGGAAGTGGTCTTGAAGAAGGAAGTGGGTGGTGCAGGTACCTGATCCTACGCTACATGACAGAGGAGGGCTGATACACCAAGCTGGCCTTTGAAAAGTAATACCAATAATGTGGTTGCTTCTGGTTGACCTGAAAGACAGTATCAGACCACCAATAGCTTCAGCCTTTTATGAAATTATGGTGCATGGACACCTCTCTGGACAGCTGCAGACCTGATACCAATGCCTTTGGCAAGACAGGAGCAGCTGAAGGTTCTGAATAGGTACAGGAGTGAGAAGTACATGGATTCCTTCTTGCACTGATTCCTGACTATTGCTCGAGTCCTCCTTCCCCTCCAAACCAAGCAAAACTGAATCTGATTACATTGGACCCACCTGCACTGGTCTCTCTCTCTGTCCCTCCTTGTTTTTCCACAGGCTTTGGCAGTGCTTCTCCCTCAGACCTCAGCTTTTGATCCTCTTTCCTCGCTCCTGTGTACACCTGGTTTCCTAAATCTTAAACAAAGATGCAGCTGAGGCACACTCACAGATCTCAATGCATATAAATAGAGAGGTGAGAGTAATCTTCGGCATTTAATTGAATAAGGATTTTGTGATAAACCATTATATCACTACCATATCCTTAAGCAAGTAAGACTCCTACAGGCCAGCACCCTCCAGCCTTCACTCTACATGCAGCAGCACTAAAATGCCCTTTTTGGGAATAAAACACTGTGAACTGGTAACCTTGCAGTAGGTAATTTTGGAGTTTTATTGAGAAATTCTTGTTTAATGTGAGCATGAAAAATGAATCAGCCTTCATACATTTAATAGGCACTCATCAGTGTGCTATGCTGTGTTAGATAATTACTGCTGTCTTGTGTTGAACAGCTCTATTTGCACACGCTGCTGCTTTTCTCTTCTTTTTGTGTAGATTCTGACGTTTTTGCAGGGGCAAGGCAACCTTTGTTAGCACATAATGACAGTAGACTTCAATTTGTGTTGCTCTGCTGATTCAAAACTATTTTTAAAAAAAAGCAACTGAACTAAAAAGTTATGTAGCAATGCAAAAAAAATTGAGAAGCACTTGGCATTTAACAAATGCTTCATTGGATTATATTAAAAATTGCTTTTTCTGGAGACTTCTGTTTCTACTGTGACTATGTGAAAAGTGTTTGATGAGCTAGAGGAGCATGGCAGAGAGGAGGCGGACTCTCTTGGGAGGCTCTTTTGCTTTGCTGAAAGGTGAAAATGTTACACACTGTGAGGTTGCTCCAGAGACAGTCATCATAATAACTGATAGCGAAAACACAGCTGTTTTCACTGAAGAGTGCCTCCTGTTTTGAACCTGAAAATAGCAGCATTTATTGATGAGCACTAAGTGGCTATAATACAGGTAAAACCTTAATGTCTGAAAGCCTAAAATATAAAATAAAAAAGAAGCTTCAGCCTAGGTACAGGAGAATTAAAGAGACTGTAGAATATTTATAAGATTGCGAGCATGTCTTTAAAATTATTTTTATTTGGAGAGTTATAGCCTAATTGTCATAAGACAATGCTCACTTGAAACTCTATGAGAAGCCACTATCTGCTAGAAGTGGTGTATTTTGGGGGAATCTGTTTGAGCATCAAGAACTGGAAGGCTCCAAAACAGCAACCAGCATTATCTCATGGCAAGTCCAAGACATTTCTTTTTTCAGTGTGTGATCTAGCATTAAAGGAATTTGGGAGAGCTAACGCTAAGAACCCATGAGTCCAAGGAAGGGATTTCCCACTAAAATGACAGGAGATGTCTCTCCTCCTGTAAGGCTTTTCTCCACTCAGCATTTTCCTGGGAGGGACTGCTACCTGAAGGCTTTACATGAATTTTTTAGTGCTCTCTGGACATCAGCAGAGGCATTCCAGCAGAAGCAGGTTACACTGTCATCGCAGATGTGTTTACCATCTCCAGCAGTTTTTCATGGCCCTCCAACTCCTTGGGATTGCTGGATCCTGCAGCACGGTTTTGTGCAAAGTCCCTTCTTGGCCACTGCAATTCCTGGACCCAGATTAAGGTAGCCCTCATCCAGTGTTAGGTCAGGCAGTAGGGGAGCAACTGACCTCAGGACAGCATTGGTGTTGGCGCTGCGGGCTGTTCTGTTGCAGGGACTATCGAGTCAGCCACACCACAGCAGGCTTCCCAGGTCTCTTGTCAAATGCAGGTGCAGGACATGACTGTGGACAACCACAGGTCACACAATGTGCAACCTCTATCACCCTGCCCTGCCCTGGCGTGCAAAAGCTCTGCTTCCCTTTGCAGAAGGGCAGAAGGGCAGCATCTTCTCTCGCTCAAAAGGGAGCAACTACAGAGATGCCTCGTATGAAAAACAAGATGCTTTCATGGTCTGAAGCAGCTCTCGTTCTCTGTTTCAGCTTTTCTTATTGTTTGCACTTTTCACTCAGTATCTGCAAACTTCACAAACTGCTCTGTACCTGATACCTCCTAATTCTCACATGCCGTTTCCTTCACCCAGACACTTCATAAATGGCTCTGTTCACTCCCACATCTCTCAGCAAGGTCTAAGTTTGCAACCTCTGCCATGCTGCCCCTTACGCTTGCAAGCACCTCTGCTCCACTCTGTGGTGAGACCCCACTCTGCTTCCTTGGGCCTTGCCAGTCAGTCTTAGTTTAAGCTGAGAAACTGAGAGTGGGTGGAAACTGCAGGGGAGCCAGAACCAAGGTGGTGGTGGGAGCATGGTTGAGCTCTCCCAGGTCGCTCTTGGCCTGCCAGGGAAGCAAGGTTTTTACAACACAGCTGTCTCTCTCAGAGACACTGTTCAGAGGGAAAGCCCTGACAGGTACTACAGCCAACTGATGGCCAAGATAAAGCAGGGGCATAAGATGGTGAAAGTGGACATGGCAAGTCCTTTGGCTGGTCACAGCAGTCCTCCCCAGGAAAAGCCACTGCACAGCGAGCTCATGCCTCAACTGAGTTGCTCTGTCTCACCACCATTTCTGGGTTTTGCTTTTCCTGTTTTTAATGCTCATGCTCTTGTGGGCAGTGATCGCTGCCATTGCTATATAAATTAGAGACGGACTATTTCTCCTAATCCCTCCCTGCAGGCATATTAAGGCAGGATACTGAGATCTGGGAGCATAGCCCTGGCAGAGCCAGACATTGGCAGAGCTGTCTGTGGCTGTGGGCTGGATCAGGCTGTCTCCCTTGGGGAAAAAAGGAGTACAAAAGGAGTGACATCTTTAAATGAGAAGTGATGGGGAAGACTGGGAGGGAGAAACCCATAGCTTTAGTAGATTTTACATGGAACAAATAACCTTCCCTCCCTTCCCCCTCCATGAGCACATTTTCGGGTAGCAGCGTCAGCAGTGCCCTTTTGCTTGGCCACTTTGGCACACAAAGGGCAAAAGCATATGTTCCTCCCCCAAAGACTTCACAAATTAGGTCAGCATCCTTTCCAGAGTCATAAGGCAGCACTGGGATTCACCCCCTGTGTGTGTCCCTGCTGAGAAATATTTCTGTGTTGTCTGCAACAGAGGTTAAGAGGGGACAACACCAGGCTCCACATGAAGGGAGCCTTTGTGCTCCTGGCTGCCCGCCCTGCCCACGCCATGAGACTGGGGCTGGGGAATGCGCCTTGCTCCCTGGTGAGGGCAGGAGCATTGAGCATCGTCTGTCTGAGCATTGAGCATCGTCTGTCTGAGCATTGAGCATCTTCTCACCCTGCCTTCTGGCTGGATGGGGGTGGATCACTAGGCTGCAATATCTTAGATGTGGCGGATGCAAGGAGAGAAGCAGTCGCTTCTCCCAGACAGGAATGGTGCAGGCTCCCCTGACATTTTAGGAGGAGGTTTACTGAGCATTTGCAACCAGCTCTGCTCTCTCTCTCAAAGTTTTAAAACTCCGGTTAACGTAAATGCCAGCGCAAAGCCTACAAACCTGGTGGCCCCCATCTTTGGGACAGGTGGATGGATGGGGAGGACTGAGATATCCACAGCCTCTGCTTAGTGCAGAGTGGGGCTGGTCTGTCCCTGATCACTCCACACACCCATGTGCTGTACTGCCCATGTGGAGGACCACAGGTCAGGAGTGGGCCTGCTTCTCCTGGGTGACAAGTTAATAAGAAATATGATCGGTGTTCCTGTCATTTCACTAGTGGGTCTGCTAGCCTTTAAAATTCAGGTTTGCAAGCTTACTTCTATAATAAATGTTCTGGAAAATGTAGACCTTTTTTGAGCATTCTGATGAATTAGTCTTAGGGCTAGGGTTTTAAGAAAAACCCTAGAAAGTGTGTGAACTGCAATAATGTCATGTGAATTAGCAGTGGGATACACCATTTTTGCTGACTGTAGCCTCATGCACCACATGCCTGCTATGTGGTAAAGCAAAGGTAGCACAGGATCCTTCATAGTGTGCTAAAGGGTGTTTCCTATACACTGTGTGAAGTTTCCTTGCTTTGTTATCTTGACAAAACCCCTTCCCATGGCATGTCAGGATACTTTATCCACTGCAGAGTGGGATGCATTGCGCTACAAGGAAGGGGGGTAAGGTGTTTCCTATATCCCCACTGGAACAAGCTCTGCCCCACTCCTATCCCTGGGGTCAGAGTGAGGATCAGAAATGGCAGGGGACAGATGTGAAACCTCTGCTCACACAAACAGCACACCCTGCATCATGGGTCCACATTAGAGCCGTGTGTTTCCTTCTCTCTGTTGCTGCTGTGGGTGGGAAGCTCTCTCTGCCTGCCAGCCCCCTGCCCAGGCCACCGCAGGCTGCAGGTCCTGTGCAGCAGCACCTCCTGCTTCTGGCTGGGTTGCAGGACCTGAATGGGAAAGCCTGTCTGGGTGGCCCTGTGAGCCCACCCGGAAGCATTGGCAAGTGCGCAACTAACCTTTCTGTCTGCAAAAATGCAGAAGTTTGGGTAAGCCTCCAAGCTTGTCAGTGCTGAGGTGTTTCTGCCTATGGAACCATAATGTCTTGTCTTAAAGCTGGTAGGAAAAGCTTAAAGAGTCTCTTGGCACTAATCCTCCAGGGAGTTTCTAGCCCTTGGTGCTTGGAGCAAGGCTAACAACATGGGAGGTGTGAGGGGCAGATGGAGCTCTGTGGTGCTGAGCTTGAACGGGGAGGCAGAGACTGGTGTGCCCATGAGGGATGATGGTGGGACAGCATCTTTGATCACTTGTCTTCATATATAGGGGAGAGCTGACAGCATGAAGTTTTTCTCCTTCTTGCTCTTCCTTCCCTTCAGCTAAGCAGCAACTCTTAACACACTAACCATACATCTCAGGCACACTTGGAGCACAGACAAAAAACCCTACGCATCAGACAATAGAGGGGATGAAGCCAATATATTATATAGCTTTTAGGTGCCTATCTCACAGCTTTCTTGGAGTCAGACTCATGGTTTGCGAAATTAGAAGAATGGCAATATTGAAATGTATAATTAAAGACAGAGTTGAAAAGCATCAGCAGCTGCTGTCAAAATGTGTGCTGTGGATGCAGCAGGATGGGGTCGGCGTGGGAAAAGACAAAAGGGCTGCAGCGGAGCAGAAATCTTTCCCACGCTTGGATCTGGACAGGTAAAAGGTAGCAGATACGGATATCTGCAAGGGATTCATCAGACCGCACGGAGCTAAAAAAAAAAAAAAAAAGCCTTGTCGCCACATCGTGGCCAAGAGAGGCCACTCATTTCTGGCGTGGAGAAAACAGCCCTTCTCCCTCTTCTTGTGAAAAGAAAAAAAGAGCCGCACAGAGACGTAAAGGCGAGTTGCAGGGAAGCGTACGCAGAAACATTAGCAAGCGTAAACGGGGCACCGCACGCCTGGCTGCCTCCCGAGGGGGGCGGCGGGAGCGGGGCGGGGGAGGGACTGGCTCGGCGCTGCCCCGGCCTCCGGCAGCGGCTCCGGCTCCGGCTGCGGCTC
>JAVJGG010000074.1:61860342-61912503 GCA_035590195.1 Aviceda cuculoides
GCGGCTCCGGCGCTCCCTCTGCTGCCCGCCGCTGCTCCCAGCGCAGCCCCGGGCCGGCGCGGGGGGAGAGACATCCCCCGTCCTGCTGCACTCGGAACGGCAGACACGGGGGAAGGGCCGGTTCGCCAGGTGTAATCCCTTCTCGGTTAGAGCGGGGCCTTTCCTGGGGCAGGGAACGCCCGTGCGTGCCGCAGGCTGTGCAGCAGTCCCTCTCTGGCACAGCCGAGGGGTAAGGCGGCGGAGGGGGGGTGAGAGGCGGTCAGCGGGGCGGCAGGGTGCTGTGCAGGCGCACCGAGCCCCCGCTTCAGCTCTCGGCCGCCTGAGGAGAGCAGCTCGTAGCCCCCCGGTGCCGAGGGACTGTGCTGCACGGCCGCTTGCCTTCTGGCTCGCGGTGAATGAGGGGGCAATGCCGCAGCCGGGAAAAGGCAGCCTGGCCTGGTGCTCGGGCCTGACGCTACAGAGATCAAAGTGATGGGAAAAGTGAATTTCACGGGATGGGGCAGCTCGGTCTATCGACCAGGCTGGGCAGCAGCCTGGTGTTGTGTGACTGGATTAAAAATTGAAACTTCTTCCCATGAAAGCTGAAGTGACAAAACTGCTCCCAAGGCAAAATGCTCGGGGGGGGGGGTGGGGGGTGTGTGTGTGGAACAGAAAGAAAGAAAGAAAGAAATGCCACTGTTTGAAGAAAGGGATTTCTTCACTGAACAAAAGTTCAGATTTTTTATTCCCCAGAGCTGGCCTTTGTAAAGGATTACAGTACTTTGACTCGCTTCGTCCTCATTTTTAAGTCAAACAAAAACCCGTAATGTCTTAAAGTATTTTACACACATTTGCTGCACCAAATTGGGCAGCCTTTCCATACCCCATGAACATCCCAATGTGACATCTAGCTTCTGAGCCACTTGCGTCTGCACAGGTGTCCTCAGCAGCTCTATGGTGAGACTCCACTCTTGCTTCCCATCAGCAGGGCACTCTGCCAGCTCCTCCATCCTCTTCCTCCTCTTCTTGTTCCCCAAACTGCTCGAATTCCCCCCATTATCAGGTATTCCCTGAAGTCCACATTCTCCTGTCCTGGTGTTTACCAGCTCTCCCCACAGGTCTACATGCCTGTGCCCCCTCCACTGCCACCTCCCCAGCTCCAGCTGCATACCCCAAAGCTGCCCCCTTCTCATCCTGCCTCTTGGGATGGGTCAGCTCTGGTGCCCACCTTACCCTGTGCATGCCTCATCCTCTGCCGTCTCCCCCGATTTCTCCCAGTACAAATCCCTGTGGTGTTCCTAAAAACCCCAGCTTTGGTGGTTGAAGTAGCTGGTGGACAGGATCAGTTTCTGAGCTAGCCCCTTCCTCAATGGCTTCCAGTCGGGTAGGCAACAGCAATCTGGGGAGGTGGGTGGGTGGATGCTCTGGTGATCATAGTAATAGCCATAACAAATACAGAAGTAATAAATAACAACCATCCCTTTGACGAGCAGATCTCCCCAGCATGCAGGAAAAGGCCAGCAGTGGCCTCCCAGCCTCAGTCAGGAAAGTCACTTCTGATCCAGATTCCTCTCAACTGCTTTCTTTTAGGCAACCTAATACAAAAAGGTTAATTTTCCCCTCTTGTGTGCCTGTGTCTCCCCTTTCTGTCTGGCAGGTGACAGGTCCAAGGACGGGGCCCTGGCAGGTGGCTCCAAGTGGCTGTGATGTGCAGGGAGGTGTGTTTGCAGCACACACACATTAGAGGGCTATCTAATGCAATTATAAACCACACAGCAAAAAGGCACCTGCCACTCCTTCCACAGGGCCTGGGGAAAAAGGGACTGGCAAGGAGCTCAGAGAGATTTGAGCCTGCAGGACCTGTATGGGGTGTTGGGTAACACAAGGGCCGGTTCTTACTGTGAGACCAGAAGTGACAGTGAGTTAAAAGACATTTCTGGCATCTGATTTTCATTTTAGTGCAAAGAAAAGTACAGAGGCAGAAGGGAGAAAGCAAGATTTTTAAATGAGCCTGTCAGCAAGAGGCAGTTCAATGTTATGCTGAAATAACCCAACTGATTTGAGGACTGGCCATGCTGACCACAGCAGCGTGGGGCTGCAGCAGCATGTCCTAGTGACCACCCCGTGTGATCTCTGTTCCCAGGTGCACATAGCCCAGGGTGTAAGACCCATGTCAAACTTTACCAACTCCACATGTCAGGGCTCTGACTTGCCAGAAACCCTGGGACAAAGGGACGAGGTCATTCCTGATTTGCTAACTTTACTCCTGTTCTTGAAGGGTATAGCTTTTATACCAAAGATTTTGTGCAGCTCTTATAGACCCACTCTCTGCTTTCCCTTTCCCCACACCTTCTTTTAGCACCGTGTGATGAAACCATTAGTTGAGCTGTGACTCCCCACTTGTTGGGTTTGAACAGTACCTTCTGAGCAAATGCAGTGCTCAGAAACCTCATGGCTGGATCATGATGGGTGGCTGAAGGCAAACAGATGATCAGGAAAGAGGCTGCCCACAAGATCATAGTTTCCATTGCTCGTACTTGGAAGTGGGTTTGCATGGTAACTGTGGTCATCTAAACCACCCAGGCTCTGTTGCCTTTTCCTGCTGTGGCTTGTATCTCATCATCATCATCATCATCATCATCATCATCATGCGCATATGCCGTGGCGTATTATTTGAGTGCAGCATTTAACTGCACCTTTCCTGGTACAGTGAATGGTAATTCTAGTTATGTGACCTCATTTTCAAATAATAAGGCTCACTTCCCAGAATCCCAGCACTAACAGGTCACAGTTTCTCTTTGGAATATAAGTGGTGAATTGGGGAGAAGGCATCTGCTTGCCTAGCACTGAGACGCCAAGGCCACTGACCCAAGCTCATGAGGCTAGTCCACCAATGAGCTCAGTGCAGGGGAAAAGTCTGTTGCCAGCACATCGCCAAATGTAGTTCTGTGATTTCCCCGTTTTGCTTTGGTAGCAGTTGCCAGGCATCTGCCACTCTGAGTTAGTGATTTCAGCATTTGGGGACTGTGCAGGCGTGGATTACCTTTAGCCAAGATTGGTAATGCAAGAGAGCAGGCTCAGCAGGTTAATAAGTTGTCTTTCTAGCTCCCTCTGAAATGTAATGGTGAAGACATTATCTGCTAATGCAATAGGAAAAAACCTTGCTCTTCTATTTCAGGAATCTTTATGACTATATTTGAGGAAAGTAATTAGTGGAAGAAAACTGGTAGTCACATGCAGAAGGGTTATTAGGCAATGTCCAGACTGAAATTCTTACCCAAGGGCCAGGTGCTTATGTGTCCTAATGGTGTGGAAAGCACCCATATCATAAAAGCAGATAGCAGCCAGACTATTGAACAGAAGAGTAGGAATCATGAGATGAAAGGCTGTTGTCTGAAATTCTGTGTGTGCCCTGGGTTAAGTGACCTCCTGTAGCCTTGAAATGGCCACCAAGTGCCTCTGTCCTGGTAGACAGTCCCCATTCCCTGCAAGGTGAAAGGAGGCAGTTTAACTACCTTGTCAGTAATGCTACTGCAGATGTTTTTATCCTGTATAGATGCAAATCAACATTTGTTGCATATTGACTTTAGTTATACAGTAAAACCTTACTCTTTTTCTGCTTTGCTAGGTGGCATGTGGATGGTTATGTGCCCTCATGCAGGGAAGACATCAGAAAACTCATCTTCCTATTGTTAATTAGTGAAGAGAGAAACTGCAATTTGAAATGGGCTTTATTTTCTACACAATTTCTGGTGTTGTTCCCAACAGAAATAAAAGAGATGGCCCAAAGGCAAGTTCCACCTGAGACACCCACCAGATGTTGCCTGAGCTGACGGCCACCTCGCTGCTGCAGGGCAAGGCTGGCTGGCGGCGTGTGGAGCAGCGCAAACTGCATGGGTTGTGTTGCTGACCTGCGAAGGATCAGGTAATATGGGGATCAGCTCTCCTTTGTTGAGTGTTAAAGATAACAGTAAAAATGAAGACATGCTGTGCCCAGCTTTGCTTTTAGGCTACATCTTGAAGGGTTTTAAAAAGCAGGGCAGGGTTTTAAAAAATGGTTGCCTGATGTTGTGTTCCTAAAACCTTATTTAAGCTTTAAAGCTTTAAGAGGCTGGTGAGAGGCAGACATCCTGTGTGGCATCCCCAGATGTTCTACAGCTATTCATAGACTTATTTACTAACCACAGGCATTGGTTTGAAACAAGTGCATATGCACTTCCTGGGGCCTCAGAAAACCCAGCTCGGGCCACAGAATGAGGTCGCTCTGCTGCGAGCATGCTTATGTCTGCGCCTGCCCAAGTTGTATCGTGCTAGCTGCACTGCATCATTAGGGGTGACAATTTGCCTGCCCAAGGTCACTCTTTGTGTGTGCTTGGACATGAGGAAAAGGCAGTATCTCCTCAGGAGAGCATGTTCCTGCTTAGGGGAGGCCCCAGATACCCGCCCCTGGAGCAGCTGTTAGGAAGTGAAGAGTGTAATGCTAGAGTTTCTAACTCTCCAAGAAGACCTTTTTTATCTTCCTAACAACAAGGGGGTTGTGGTGGGCTTTGGCCCTTCCATACTTTTTTCTATGGTTGGAATGGTCTCTGGTCTCATTTTCCAGTCTGCTGCGGTGGGTTGCAGAGCTGCCTGAGCTCACTCTCAGGCTTGGTCCTCATTGGGCTGGGGTGTCTCCTCATCCTGCCACTCCTCCAGCACCTCCAGCTTCTTGACCCCCAGTAGAGCGCTGGGACCAGACCCTCTGGCTAGGACATCATGGAGGACAGGACCTCACACCAGCTTCCTATCGCCTGACACTGATGACCTGAGTTCACCATGGCTTAAAGCACATATTTTCCTGATGTCAGTAAGTTCATCTGTAAATCTTCTGGCTTGCAGTTTAACTCTTCAGGATCTTGCATGAGTGTAGACAGACATACAGATGCAGATTTTTGAAGGCACCTTTGTTTTTTGCTTTACAGCTCAGGAGTTGCACAGGTGTGTGCAAAAACCAACTAATCCTCCTTGCACTTAGCTGCCTCAGTTTTTTCATTAACTTGCAGAGTCCCTTCAGTTGGGCGTAAACCCACAGTTTGTCATTCTTGATTTTGGTTGATCACATTGCTAAGTTATCCACCCTCACTTCACTGGGACATTCTGCCTGTTTGCCCTTTCTTACTCAAAGTTGGGAATCTTTTCTGTGCCACTTCACATCTCCCCTTTCCAGCATCTTTTCTGATGTGTTTTTCTCTGGTGGTTAGAAACTTTCTGTCTCTGTCTCCAGCCTTCTGACTGGAAATAAGATAAAAATGGGTTTTCTTGAGTAAGAAACACCTGTTGTTGAGACAGGTTTTATTCTAGTAGATCACCATTCTCATTTACCCATCCATGATTTTCTCTAGTCTAGTTCTGTATGTTAAAAATCCTAATATATTAAAAATAACAGCAACTAAAAAATTCTATCATTCCAAGGTATCCATCAGAAGTCACCTGTTCCTTCCGTGTTATCCTCCCCCTCTTACCCCTCATTCTCTTGTTTTCCATTCACCCTAGTAGGCAGAGCAAGTACATTAGGGCCAATCTCACAAAGCAATGGCATGAGGAAGGTGGATGGAGAAGACATTATGTTTGCTGGCAGCTGGGAGGGATGAGGGATTTTCATTCCCAGAGGTGATTCTATGACAAGAGTCCATACCAGAAAGAGAAGCTCTATGAGTGAGGGCAGTGAGCTGCACAGATAGACCCTTCAGCAGAAACCTAACTAGAGAGATGGGATCCCAAGCAATAAGCTATGAAGTACTTGGTGCTGAGTTGAGGACTAGGCATTAATTAAGAAATGTTTACTCTGCAGATGAGATGTAAATGTACTAGAAAAACTGGGAGACTTGATTGAAACACAGTGGAACAATGAGAAGGAAAGTAGTGCTAGAGGAGTTTGCAGGTGGACTCCTGTGAGCAGGAGCTGGGGGGCACAGGGAACAGTGCGACCTGTTCAATAGGTCGATTGAAGATGAGGATTTATGTGGAGGGAAGATAGATTCAGGAGTCATAGTAGGGTTTAAACTAGCACAAGGGTGTGTGTGTGTCTAGAAAAAAGCGATACCTGGACAGTGATATATCACAATTTGTGTGAAATACCACCCACCACAATTGAGATGGCTCATCTGGGCTAAGATTACATGACCAAATAATAACAGCATCCAAAAGGCACAGATGCTATTTAACAGTTTATACAGTGAAACATCAAAAGGAAAAAACTTTGCCCCATTTTAAAGGATCAGCATACATGCTGAGACAGCAGTGTGCTTTTGGTAGGGAACTGTCCAATCTTTCTCCTGCAGACTCCTAGGGCAAAGTCTCCAGTGAATTCTGTGAGATTCAGACAGAACTACGACTTACCAGTGCTACTAAGAGGATATTAATGAAATGAATTATTGCAGATGTGGTATTGTTGTCCATTATCTTGTCAAAACTAAGTCATTCTCTCCCAGTTTTAGTAAGTGAAAGGAAATAAACAGAGGCAGGAGAGCGGTAAGACCATGTCACAACAACTGAGATATTCATGAATATAGTCTCTTGAATATTTATTGTAATTGCAGAAGGAAAAAAAATTTCCAACAAAAAATTAAATGAAAAAAATCCACTTGGTATACAGAAGTCACATACAAACAGAATATCCAATGGAATACACATGGTCTCTACATCCACATAGAATTAAAATTCTGCACATGGATAAAACTTGTACTTCACGTTCAGACAAGAGCTCCCATGGATGTATGCAGAAGAGTCACAAAATTTGTCACCCAGCAGCATTTTAAACTAACATATTTTTTTAGAACCACAGTAACTATATTGCAGTAAGAGTCGGTGGAGGAGGAACAGATTGAGTCTCACCCCCTCACAAATGTATCCTAAGCAAGTACTTCAACTTTTCTTCAAGAACAATTCAGCAAGCAAGTTAGCATGAGGGAGCCAGAACAGCTACATATTTTCAAGGTAAGCATTTATCTTTGTGTATGAAATCACATGTCTATGAGGAATAATAAAAATTCTAGGTAAAATTATCTGCCAGACCTTGAACAGTCAGGTCATTTAGCAATAAAATTTTAGGTAAAGCATCCCCAGTCCTGTAGCAGTCTGTATATCTGTATTTAAGTGGTACCTCATATTATGACTGTTACTTTGTCTGCTGCTCAGCTACGAAGATATTGAGAATTTCCTTTTTTTTATTAAGCAATCCCAAATTTCTCTCCACATACATTTTAATTTCAGTTCGGTCTGCATAATTTTGCAGAAGTTTTCATGGCAGAAGCTATAAAAACAGGGACAATTTAAGGGCTGTTCGGGTCTTTGCAAGTACCGTCCTGTGCTACTTAATGCAATCTGGCTACTTTGCTTTCTCAGAGAAACTATTTGATGATGTAGGAAAAGAAACCCATGATACTTGTTTCTGGTAGGCCTTAGAATTTTGTTCTTTTCCTGATCAAGCTAGTTTAAAAAAAACCCCTAAACCTAAATCAACCTTGTACATTTTCACAAAAAATGCATCAGGTCAAACTAAAAATCTACTTATGTACCTTTTAATGTGGTACTAATGAAAAGAATTTATTATGAAAATTGTTCAGCAGAACCGATTACTCCCCTTGGCCCACACTCAGTGGCCCACCTCTATTTAGCAAATTCCCAAGGCAGATGACATGTTTCTTTGAAACCAGAGATGTAGAAAGAATTAACAGAATGAGCTTCTCCTTTGCAGAGTCTGTCAGCACAGCTGGGAACATATGGCAGAGCAGTGATTCAGGGTTTAAGGTCCCAGATGTACCCAAGATGGCTTGGATGTCTCCTTTTAATTTCATGGCTAGATTCTGGGCTGCATATTGTTTCCATTTATACCTCAGCTTTATGCTAACAGTGCAGTTGTTCAACACTGAGGGCTATGTAATAGTTGAGTGAAGAGTCTGGGTCGATATATCTAAGGATGTCTCTTCCCTCTTTAGGATCTAGAAAAGTTAAGAAACTTGGCAGAAGTGACTAATTAAGGTCACCATCGACTGCGCTCTACCATTTTCACTGTGACCTTCAAGCTGTTCCCAAAAATGTCAACTCAGGGCACCAACTGAAGTTTGCTGAGTCATCTGCAAGAGTATTGGGTACTCCTATTTAATATTTCAGGTAAGTATTATGAGTTAACTGTATCAGATTAAAGAAAGCATGCCCAGATGATATTATCCAATACAGGCAGGCAGAGCATGTAACTTTAAGAAAAAAATAACTCACCATAACTGCTGAGCTCTAGGAGAGTCTTTTAATGCTTCTAGAGAACGTGCTTTAAAAATATAGGCAGATAGTTTAGAAATAGTTAAAAGCATCTTCTGACTGAAAGTGCTGTCCCACTAGTGTTGGTGTAACATGATAATTTTCAAAAAGGACACTCACAACTCTAAAAGTAAAATTGACATGCACTTGCAGTAAACATACAAACATCTTTTACCATTGTCTCGTATATGAAAAATAGTTTAAATGACTTAAGAATATTCTTACACTACACTGGTAAAGTGTTTACTATATAAATTTTACTACAAGACATGTACATCTACCAGAAATCTTAAGCCACACAGGCATCATCAACAGCTTATCACACATACATGACACTTCTCCCTTTCACACAAGTTTATATACACTGAGTAAATAATTAAATATTGCACTTATTGGCCCATGATTCCTCAGTTTTGAGGTATTAAAAAATAGAAAACATATCTATTTTTATAACATATTTTCATGCAACACTTAAGACATTTGAATTCCACAAACACTAGTATATAGGTTACACATTCTGACAGTCCAACTGACCCACAACACATCTGACATTACTGACAAAATATTAAACATGAGTTACAGCACAAACATTTCATTTAACACTAGTTGCAGGTACATGTCAGAATTACTCAAGAAAATTTATCGCCAGAAGTAGTAAGCAATCTCTAGCTTTCATTTCTGCATGTTATACATGATCGTGAAGTTATTGTAAGGTTAGGACTTTTGCTTCCCGCCCCCAACCCCTCCCCCCCCCAGTCAAATACCAGGTACCTTATTCTACGAATGATAAGCCATCTGCATCTGCTAGAACCATGGATAATAAACCTATCGTCTGAAATGTAACCCAGCTAATACCTGGTGCTAATGAGAATTTATGGATAAATTCCACTGTGGCATTTAGGGAAGGCTGCACTGAACATGAACAACTAACAGTGGGAACTGAATGAGTGTCAAAGATGTACTCCTGTGTATATGTGTATACTATAAATTGCAAAGGTGAACTGCATTTACCTCTTAATAAAGAAAAGTGGTAGAAATCATTCAAATAATTGAAATGAGTTGCCTCTTCAAATAAGACTTGACAAATGATGAACCTTGGAGAATCTGAGTGTATGGATTAAGAGACTATGTTTATGGAATAAACGGTGTGAATCAACACAGCTCACTCCCCTGTTGGCATAAGTGAAGACATGTTGCTTTACACCCCCATGAGCGTTTATCTATGAGGATTTACATACTTAGGGTCACAGTGCTAAATCTGTCACCCTAAAGAAGAACTAGGCTCATACACTGTGTGTTTGTCTACATGAAACAGGCCAAGGAGGAATCTGTCCATCAGCAGAACAGTAATTTAGCTGATGCCCTTAAAAATGCAAGTAATAAACCTTGCCTCTCACAAATATAGAAAAGAGTGGTTGGGGTGGGGGGATGGAATTTGGGATGGGGGGCTTCTTCTGGAATGCAAATGCAGCATCATTCATCTACTATTGAAGAAACAAAGGCATCATCATCAGATGTAGAATTTGTACCACCATTTTTTTCCTAAAAATAGCAACCTCAAAGCATTCTCAATTTAGAATCAAACTCCAGCAGATTTTGTGCACCCTGAAATAGTACTTCATTCTTAAAATAAAGAAGGTACAGGCGGTACAGCCGAATATACAGAGCTGAACAGACTGGGAAGAAAACTTAATCTTTCAGACTGGTGCTCTGGAAAGGCCACATAGATGTAGTTGCTCAGGTAGTTTCTCTAGGCATTACATTAAGTATAAGCACAAAGGAACAAACAGTTCCAGGTAACAGTCACGTACACAGCTGTTCAGAGAGAAAGAGTATTTTTTGACAGAAAATCAGGCTAGCTCCTATAAATTTCAAACACCAAACAAACAGGTCTAAACAAACCAACAACAGCAAAAAAAAAAGATACAATATTAAGTTAGTTGCGCTATAAGGACCAGAATGCTTGTGAACATGAACTCTTATCAAAATCAAAAACATGCATCTGAAGGTTCAGCCCAGCAGGACTTGCTAGCTGTTTGGCAGATCAGTGCCAGGTGGCACCACAGGAACCGGTCACATCCCGTCTTCTTGTGTGTTCCCAAGGCATTTTCTGAACTAGTTTGAATATGCAGCAAGCAAAACACTGTCAGAGCATGAGAAGGTTGGTGCATTACCTATGCACAGGATTAGCCTGCTGCTAAAAGCTTTAGTCTAGATAGTAACTTGGAAAATGGGTTGTGTAGTATTAGTTCAGCTGGCACTATGGAGCTCAGGACCCTCTGCCCAAAGGCATGTAGTCTCTCAGAAATTTAACGTGCTCTGTGTGTCAACTGCTGTGTCTCACCAAGTGGCCTAAATCTCAGCTGAAGGGGTTATCTGTGGCTGGACCGGTAAGGTTCCCTGACATTCAGTCCTATTTCTGTGCTGAGGGTGACAACAAATTAGCACAAAGTGTGTGAGTACTTTTTCACCAAGAATTGTGATGAGGCTGAAAGTAGTTTTGGATCTCTTATCCCAGGTTTCAATTTAATGATCCTACAGCCCTCTTCCATCACTAAAATATAACGCTTTTTAGTTTGGTACTTTCTCTTGACGGAACTGTGCTACCCCAGTGGATAGATCAGGGATCTAACCAAATCCTGCTTGTCTCCTCCAATGACTCATAATAAGTGACTATTGGATATGTGTGAAGAACAAGCCATTGATCATTTAAATTTTGGCCCTTGATCAGGTTGGGATGGGATTTACAAAAGTGTTCAGTCTAACTCTATTTGCATTTAAGAAATTGCAGTTCTATCACTTAAGTCAATAGGAGCTGAACTAGATTGAAGGGGCCAAAATAGATTGACACAGGCTGCTTTTGGATATCCTACCCTATAAACAGGGCAAGGCATAATTTTAAATAGAATGAAAATCCAAATCCTGCTAGTTCCGTCAGAATTCAAACTAAATTTTTAGAATGTTTGGGGAAGGGTTAGTAAGTTACTTCTCAAAAGCCTTTCAGTCTTTTGTGTTCCTCTACAATAGCCAGATTCCAGCTGAGAGAGGTACTGAGTTCATGATGCTCCTGATCTAAATGTGACCAAACTTTATAGCAGAAAACTCAATATTGCTGTGAAACATCCGGCTGCAAAAGCCAACCTGTGATGGAAAATGAAAGCCTACTTTTCCAACAGTAGGTAATCCTGATTGTTAAGAAATGGTCTACTTGAACTTCCACGCATTTTCAGTTTTAGAGGAAGGGATGATAGGATAAATTAAGTTTGATGGGACATCAGCAGGTCATCCTTCCCAACCCCCTCCTCCAAGCAGTGTCAACTAGGAGGTCTGAGCAGTCCGCCCAGGGCTGTAGCCAGTCTGGTCTTGAAAACCTCCAAAGATTTGATGTGAATGCTTTAAAAATTAATCGGATTAATTCTGAACTCTATGACGATGTCTGAGTATCAATACAAAGATAATAGGAGTTTTTAAATACTGACCGGCTCTGCTGCTGTAGTTCAGATGGGCCTTTTCCTTGTAACACCTGGCTGGCAGTCTAATGAGCAATGTTACTCTGGCAGCTGCTTCCTCCATCCTCCCCATCCCATGCAGAAGGTCAGACATGCTGGAGGCCTGGGAGGTTAGTTGTCTCAGAAATGTGAAGGAGAGATTCTCCCTCTTTGATTTTGCAGTTACTCTTCTGCCCAGACTCTTGATGCAAAATGAAAAGCAATTAATTAATCCTAATTAAGTGAAGAACTATTTATCTATCTATTGCTCAATTTTCTTAGAAAGATATACGCTAATAATGTATTGCCACCACTGATTAGAGTCTACATGGTCATAAAGAGGCAGGGAGGGTCTGGAATTCATTGCAATGGGGTACAAGCACAGTGTGGCTGTAGGAAGGGGCATCTTGGAGTCTTTTTTCTTTGTTACAACGTGCACAGGAGATGACCATTTCGCAGCAAGGATCCCAGAGCAAAGCTGGAAGAATACTTGCACTTGTAGCCATGCTGCATGATCCAGGACATGCCCAATTTCATGTAAGAGGTGACTATGCCCTCCTCTCTCTCCTTGCCTTACCTGAGATGGCTCAGACGAATAATACAACCAAAACCTTTTCTAAAGGACTTGAGGGCTGAAGCTGAGTGTTGTCTCAAGGCTTCCCTGCTCCTTTTTCTCCAGCAGGAATAACTGCACATAACAAGAAAAGGACAGAAAAGCGCCCACCATCTCACACAAAGCTTCCTCAGCTTCTTACCACTTCTTTTTCCAAAGCAGCTAGTACCTATTGAATGAAAAGGTATTAATGAAAGTGTCTCAGCACAATTATCAACATGCTGCCTTAGATGGGGGAGAGATAAGCAGCATCCCTGGAGAAAGACAGGTTTATGGTTGGGATAGCACATGCTTCTTCCACCTGGCTGCTCATCAGCCCCAAAGAGGACAGTGCTTTCTTTTCATAGAGGTAAACTAGTGAAGTCCAGTCTCCATGTCGACTAGGAAAACAAATGCATAAGTAAACTAGCTAACAGGACAGACATGGTTTAAAACCCCAGACTGAAGAAAGAACATTTACTCTTTTAAGTTAGGCAGCCAATGTAGCACCTTGGTGGCATATCCATTTTACATGTGTCTATATGCCCTGTTTGGAAGTAATTTTTGCTGTGTCAAAGTGTATGTAGGTTATTTAATCAGTAAAAAAAAGTGACAATTTTCTCTTAATGTGTTTCAGGAATTATATAAATTACCGTCAAATAAAGTAGTATGTGTAGAGGGATTTCTTTGCAGCTGTGAGCAATTTGCAGTACCTTGTGTTACTTCCTTTTTTTAATTTGTCTTCCAATTTTTGCCATTGCAGACAGTTTAAGAAATTGTCCTAAATTCTGTCTAATTGGAACAATAAAACAGTTAACACTTCTTCAATTATGCCATTTAGTTAAAAAAATGTCACTGTGATGCAAGTAAAGCAGTTGTACAAAGTACTTCAGGGCACAGATGTAAGAAACTGCCACCAATTACTAGAGGAGTACTTTTAAAAACTATTAAATGTGACTATTTTTAACACTTTATAAAAAAAGAATTTGTGTACTTTATTCTGTTATCTTCACAGCCTTTTGCTGATACTATGAATGTATTCAGCTTAGCACTAGAAATGTTGGCAAATTTTTATTACTCCTAAATTTTTTAAAAATCTTGTGAAATTCTGATTGTCTTGTCAAAATAGATATCCTCATCAAAGTAAAAATAAGGTCAAACTCCAGTTCACTGACACTAGCAGCACTTCTGCAATAGGTCTGAGTAAAATACAGGCGTTGTAGCCAGTGTGGTGATGGTTGTCTCAGTGACTGAATGGGAGGTGAAATTCCTGAAAACTTAAGTATGCAGGTTTGATGGCCCTATAACAAGACAGTTTTTGGCTATGAACATCTGAGTGTAATGGATTTGGCTCTGTCAGGGGTGATAGAGAACTGTGTGTTTAGTATCTCATGTAGGTGGAAATTGAAAGAGCTAGTCAGCCCTCCAGTACTGCCATAGGTACTACCAGGATCTCTGTAATGATGGAATGACAAATTAAGTCCAGTTTCAGAAAGGTATTAGATAGATATGCAGCTCCCATGGAAATGTAACATACTAGCTACTCAAACAGGATGATGTACCTAGTGTCTCTGAGGGTCTGCACTGAATACCCACATCCAGTTGGAAACGCACAGGGAAGTTTGGTGGCTTTAGGACCAGAAACTAACCTCTTTCTAACTTCTGCAATTTCCAGTCAGCCATGAAGTATAACATAATGAGTGTAGATTTGCCAAGGCAATATGCTCCAGGAAGTGTCCCTTATACAAATGATTTGGACAGAATGAGGGATTGGCTCACTAGAGGAATATTTCTAAATTGATTTTCAGTCAGGAGGAAATGTAAGCAGCATCAGGAAGCTTATTCTAAAACACCTTGGCCACTACCCTAAGGATTCAACTGTATAATTTGAAACTGATGAAGCAAGACTCAATTCTAGGCAATGTGGTCTGAGGACATGGCACCAGCTGAAGTAAGTGTAATGTAAAACAGTAAAAAGAAAAGAGAAAATAATAGCCCTCCTGCATGCAAAAGCCAGATGCTAAGAAATGGATCGTCCTTTCACACTAATAGCCTCTCCATCTCCATATGTATACTTGACCAGCTGCTGATGTAAAAGAAAATACTTTTCTCCCAAATAAATTAATAGGACAGTATAAATAAAGGCATATAGACCATTCATAAATACTCTGTTGGCAACAGAACACACTGGAGCTGCCTTTGCTGAGAGCTGCATTAACAGCCGCAGTTGGGCTGCTGTGGAGGAGGGGTGTCCTTTAGCCGTGTGTTCTGCTTGCTGGCAGCAATGGTGGGATCTGTCTCCAGACTTTCTGACATTTTGTCACAGATGATATCCACAAGTCGCTCAAATGTCTGCTTGACGTTAATGTTGTCCTTGGCACTTGTTTCAAAAAATTCAAATCCTAAGAAAATAAACAACACGTTTATATTCAATGCATATTCCAGTATCCCCAATAAACATACAAACTTCTCTTGGGCAAAGAAGAGTGGAGAGACACTGAGAAAGCAAACATGTGAGATCATGCATATAAGAGTGATATTGTAAGAGCAGTTAAAATTGTAACACAGTCAGAGTAAGTACACTAATGCTATTTGCTTTATACCGAGGCAGATAAAATCAGAACTGGCCCAAATACATTCCCTTAGACAAATTCTGGTTTAAAACAGTTTAATCTAAAAATTGACATCAGTTTGAGAGTATTATTATCTTAGAAATGCCCTATATATACAGCCATTGGGAAGGATGAATCTACTGCTCCATCTCTAACTATTATGTTCCTCTGAGCACTATTAAGCTGGAAATGGTCACTTCCATCATGTCATTAACCTAGTGCCAAAACAGACAACTGTGTTTGGAAATAACCAGGCAAAAAAGACAAGAAAGATTTCTGCAATTTGATATCTACTTAAGTTAGAGGTGAATCCATGGAACCAAAGGGACTCCCAACCCCACAAACCAAACTAATAAAAAATATACAAATGCACATAGGGAAGAAAGCTTCCTTAACTGATTTATTTAGAAGGACTTTTTGTCTGTCCATTCCCAATGACTACCACAAAGGCAAAAATCAGAGATATCCTTGACACAGAAGGGACACTGGAAACCTTTATGGAGCAGGGCAAACTTTTCTAAGCTCTATTCTCTGCACCCATTTGTCCCATGTTTCATCCCCCATGTCTGCCTCCTTCATCTGGGCCCGGTTTGCAACTTGCTGGTCAGCCTGAAATCCAGCAGGCTTCTGCCAGCTTTGGGTCTTCCAATGTTATTGCTTCCTTTGCAAAACATTTATCTTTTTTAATTTGTTTGTCTTCTAAGCCTTTTCCCCCATGCTCCACCTTTTCCCACAGTTACCACATTGCTCACCTGAGGGTTCCCAGGCAATTTAAAACTCTCCTAATTCTGCCTTTCCACTACCTAAGGGTTGAATATTAAAACAGTTTACAAAATGTCTACTCCACTGGTAATTTCACAGAAGTGGCTTAGCCTTTGCACAACTATTTTGATTCTTTCTGATTAAATCTGAATAACAATGTGCAACTACCACCATGTTTAATTATGAGAAAAATCCCAGTAAGAAAATGTCTTGAAACTCTTGGCAGAAGGGCAGAAAACACTTTTTTGTTTTTTTGGTTTTTTTTAAATGTTGTGTGTGTTTTCTAGTGAATGGGCTAATCTATTTCGAAAGGCCACTTGAAATTTAAATGCAACTACTTTGATCACATTAGTACAATGTATTCAATATGTCATGTAAACAGGATGTAATTTGTACATTCAGTCCTATAACTGCTTACCGTGTAGCTTTTGCATGTTTGAGTGCTAGCCTAGAATACAGTGGATAATTATATTTAGCTTGGCATGATATACCAACATGCACTAATAACCAATGCAAAAACTTAACTCTCTGTTCTGATTTTTTTTCATATTTTTATTTTACATAAGGTGCCCTGTGCTGAAATGTCACAAAGTGCTGAATTGTTTAAATACATAGGAGCTAAACACAGGCCAGAGTCAGTGTTCATAGGTAGTTAGTTAATAAGAGATATAAATATTGTACAGGGATTTGATTATACAACTTCTATTAACATCAGCAAGAAGTGTAAGGATAACCTCACAGGTATGAGCATATATTGCCATGAAAACTTTCCTTTCCACATTTCTCTGGAAAGCAGGAAAATTGTGCATAATAAAAGACCGTCTACAGAAATCATATACTGAGAGGAGGTTTGAATATACACATTGTTTTAGTTTAGCTTGGCTTACATGTCTCCCTTGTTCTAAACTAGAAGGAAAATGGGAAAAGCCAGTGTAGCCTCACTTGCTTGTGGCCTCAGACCTCCTGCAGAGCTCCAAGCAGGAGAAGACTGTTCAGATCGCTTTGGGACTGCTTGGGGGAAGGAAGATCCTCTACATTTTCAGTGCTCTGTGTGAAACCCATCTGCAACTCTAGCACAGCAACACAGTCAGATACTTCCACAACTGCTAGTGTCTGCTCCACAGGAGGCAGGAGGAAAGCAGCCATTCTGAAGAGGAACAAGCAGGACCAGAGGGCAGAAAGGTTGAGGAACAATGGGAGGGTGTCTGAGAAATGGCACACCAATGCCTTGGAGAAGGCAACAGGAAGAAGAATGAATCTTAAGGACATTTATGAGGGGAGCAGTGTTTACAGATAAGAAGACAGAATAACTGGCACATAAGATGATCACGAAATGGCATGTATGACAGGTAGGTAAGAGATCTGGAGAGACACAAGCAGAAAGTTGAAAGGAAAAGAGTCACAAAAAGCAGAGGAGACCCATATCAGGAAATAATGTAACATGGACAGGATCAAGAAAACAGGCCCACTGTCATGGAGGATGTTCTGCATAAGAACACTGTGAAAAACTTAGAGGCATCCATTCTCCAAGTAAAATAGAGGCTTACAGAGTGTTCAAGCACCAACATATTTATTCAAATAAAATAAAAATAGACACTACAGCTGTGGTGAAACCTATGGAATTTTAGTTCCGATTTTGATATAAGAAGGAAACTGCAGTCACACTAGCGGTGTAGCTGGGTATCGGGCTGTGCCTGTATACACATCCCATCAACTTAGTCATTAATTACCGGGTGGTCCAGGACCTCCCCAGCTACTCCCTGCATAGATGAGACAATGAAATGACCTGTGAGAAAGTGACTGAACTCCCAGCTGCCTCTACAACAAAGTATTTGCTTTATTCTTTACGGGAACTCTACAGGTGGGGATTTTGGACAGTCCTAGAGATCCCCCCAAGCAGCCCAGGCTGTACATAGTCCATCTGATAGGAACTATTTATATGCTTAAATGTGCTGATAAACATCATAAGTAGAGAACGGGGCATGCTGGTGGGCTCCTCCCCAGGCAGCTCCTGCTGTAGAA
Organism: Aviceda cuculoides; assembly: GCA_035590195.1. Lineage (NCBI taxonomy): Eukaryota > Metazoa > Chordata > Aves > Accipitriformes > Accipitridae > Aviceda > Aviceda cuculoides. Next base: position 61,878,093 of record JAVJGG010000074.1, read on the forward strand.
TGGATTCAGCTGCACATAGGTAAGATGCACAAGACGGTCTGTGGAAACTGTTCTTGCAGATGCAGAAATGGTCACACAGCAGAGTCTTTTGAAGCCACTTAGGACAGTTAAGAGCTACTTTGTGCACAGTTTAAAGTAATCACTGCCATAGGATCATGGTATGCAGCAGGCACATAGGACCAGCCGGATTACAAGAATTCGTGAGAACAGGAGTTCAGTCTCATTTGATGCAGCTGAAGACACCATTCTAAAGACCCTTGCAACAGAGGCTCCTGTTGCCATCTGGGCAGCAACTGACTGTCCTGTGTAGGGGATTCAATTCCCCATGAGTGTTACGTTATGCAAAAGATCCCAATAAATTAGGGTTTCTTTTTTTTTTGATTAACAGAAATGCTGTCTGTGGAACAGTTTCAAAGAGATATGGAACATTTTTCCTAGTAGAGAGTGCCTGGAACAAATACGTGAATTCTGGTTGTTTTCCATTTTATTATGGAATATTTTGCAGACCTTTTTCTCCATGACCTTTCCTCCTGACTTGTCTTGCAATTATTTTACTAATAGTGCTTAGACACTCCAATCTTCTAAAATGCCTGTGTGGGGGGGGTCTCAGATCTATGCCTTTTAATGCTTTCTTCAGGTTTTTTTTTTACTCTGTTCATTATTAATGGAGAGAAAAATTTTCCATGTGAGTGTAAGCCTGAAATGAGGCAACGCTTCGGTAATGCTCAGGGCAGCAGAGCTCAAAGAACACCATGTTCCCACCACCCGTGATGATCTGTACTGCTGATGTGGATGAGACTGGGCAGAGCAGATACTGCAAAGATACGACAAAGCCCAAGAGGCAAGTGAACAGGTAAGGCAGAACAGAGTTGAAATTGAGAAATCCAGAATATCGAAGTGCTGCCTGAACATGTGAACAGTGTGTGTGGAACATGCATCAGGATGTTCTAATTTAAATGCTTCTTGTGTGCTTAATCCTGTTTTCCCTTTGCTGTGATTACAGTATGTCTCTTTCCCTTACCTACCTTCTTCCCAATAATATTGACTCAAAGAAAGCTGGCAAGTTCTCAGCAGCCCCCACAGAGCACTACAGCAGCAGGGGCCAGCCAGGACACCCTCATGGTGCTGTTGTTCACCTGGTGAGCTATAATGCACACAGAGCAGTTTAGATAGCTGCTCTGAAACACATAAACAGCCTGAATTACTGACTTAGCTCCCTCTCTGCCTTACACTTGTCCTGGATCAGCAGAGGCTCCTTCACTGACACTCATTAACACTTGTTTGTGCCTGCCTTTGAAAAATAAGGAAGAAAAATGCAACAGAGAGGAGAGCCATGTGCAAAGGGAAGAACATTCTGCACCCTCTCATCTTCCTGAGAAAAAGTGACATCAAGAGGACACACTAGCTAACAAATTTTAAGCACAATTCCACAGACAATACAGACAAGAGCTATGTTAACGTTTCACCAGCTAATCAAGAAGACCTTCTGGTTTCAGAGTGTTTGTCCACCACCAAGCCAATTTTATTTACCACTCCTGCTGTTAAGCTTACAGATATCCTCAAGGGTGTGTTCCTGCAATAACCAGCCTTCCTTGAAGACAAGCTTGAACTGTGATCCCTAGTGCTGCTCTTGCCAGTGCCCTGTTCAACCCAGTATTTTGAGGAGCAGTAGGAGACTGCAACATCAGAGCAAGAAGTGGCGGCAGGAAGCTGCTCCCTTCGTAACACAGTGGTGTACAAAAGGCAAGATCTAGGAAGCTGTGGGAATGAATCATTTAACAATGTCGTGGTATAGAAAGGAGGGAAGCTAATGATGTGTTATTTTCTTGGATTTGCATCCTGTGGGCAGTTCTCAGAGGGCACTGGTAGGCACTTATCTTCTTGCTTGCTGTGATTAGTATCTAATAAGGTTTGCATTCACATCACAGGCTGTCAATCAAGGCAACTGCAAGACCTTTCTTCTCTGCTCAGATGTCCACTTCCTCAGAACTGATAATATCTTTGAGACCTCTACCCCTCTCTCAGAGAGAGACAGACACACGTGTCACAATTGCAAAGGTCATCTCTCCAAGAAAGCTGGACTGAATGTAGCTGATGACCATTGCTATTCTTCAAAGTATCTCTTACACCTGCAATTGTGGTAGCAGATGTGGTTACATTGTGCTCTGCTTTGTAGACCAGTTGGATGGGACCTCTGCTGTCTGAACAAGCCCAAGGGCTGGACTATGTTAAAAAAAAGTATTAAAACAACATTACGCTACAAAATATGACTTTGCTAATATTACCTCAGTGAAGAGCAGTTCTTTAGCACCATTCTGTATACAGCTAGCATAAAGATTGTTAACACGAATGCTAAGATATTTATCCAACCTTCAGGGTGCCCAAATTTATTTTAAAAAAGCACTAAAGGTGCACTCTTAGCTATAACAGAACGGACAGACTTGAGGGGCAGTTACTGGTAATGCTCTAGCAAACACATTCTTTCCCAGTCTTTCAGAACAGAAGGTTTCCATATAAATTCCAGTTGTATTGATTCTGATTGTGGCTTCCAGATACTTCTTAAATGACTGCATTTGGGAAATTAGATTCCTGGCAAAGAAATATTTTTTGTTTGTTTATGAGAGACATTTGTTGAGCAAACACAAACCCTTGCTTCTCATTGTCATTAAGTAACTTTCCTGTAATGCAGCTCCAAGTGTGTGAAAGCAATGGCAGGTTGGCATTTCCCCTCCCCGTAAAAAAACATCCTGGGGATGGAAGCCTTTAATTGCTCTGCTGATACCCTGTGTATGTTGTAACTAAACAGAAGACTCTGGTGTTTGTCAGTGCTGTCAGTCCATCTCCTTCCTCTGGCACTAATATTTGACCTTTAAAAAGAGCTAAAAAACAGTGAAGGATGGAACTACAAACAGACGTGTTTCTGCACAGCCCAATTATTTTCATTTTTAATGCAAAGTTAGACGCAGCCATATGTCCATGCTCTTGAAGCTGCTGGTGACCCTGCCTTCTGCACCACAGCCTCCAGCCAGCCGTGGAGGCAAACCAGAACTTGCTGTTCTAGCAAGCTGTGTGCTGAGGTGCCAAGTGCCACTTGATTTGTGATTTAGATGCCAGAATTGGAGCCCTAAAAATGCCTTTTCAGTTGCTGCCTAAACTCACAGATGCCTAATACCCTCAGTGTACTCACAGATGCCTAAGGTACACATTACCCCCCCCAGGGCTCATACCCCAAGGCAAATGAGGGTTCAGTCCAGACCTGACACTGGGCAGTGGCTGTCTTGTGCCCCACTCACTTTTCTGCCCCATCTCAGCAGCAGGCCTGGTCTTGCAGGCTTGTCAGATCACACAGAAGTGCTGGATGCCGGATTGCACCCTGTATGAGCACACAACACTGACAAATACTCTGCTTTCAGGCTTGCTGGGGCGCTGAATGGGTTTAATTTGAAGAAATCTAATCATCCCTGAATTGGGTCTCTGGTGTCTCCTGAGCATGACTATTATGTACATAAATGCCCGAGCCAAGAACAAAACAGGCAAGGTGGGCTGATTTTGGTTTGAAGCAAGAAATTTTCTTCTCATTTTTGGTGGAATTTATTTTCAAAGCACTGGAAATTAAGAGAGGGAAAGAAAAAAAAAAGCTGAAAATAAAGGCTTTAAGGAAGAAATGGCCCAAAAGAGATGAGAAGAGAAAGGATGGAGGCGGGAAACCCGTCCCAAAATACGCAAGATTTGGTATGTATATAAAATCTGAGGGGTAAAATGACTACCTCTCTGAATGACAAGCTGTGGAGGTGCACTGAAGCCCTGGGCACTGCTGATACTGGGGCACGTAGCATTCACAGCCCCTTGTAGGTTCCCTGAATGGAGTGTGAGGGCTGGCTTCTGTTGGCCCTTGCAGAAGGGAATGGTAGAGCTCAGCCAAAAAGGGCCTGTTTCATTTTGTTTTCTGACATTGGTTGGTGGCCTTTGGGAGAGACAGTGTGCCAGGATACGTTTAGAAAGAGGTGAGTGCACCTCGAGGCATGCTCAGACGTGCTGGGTGCCCCCAGCCATGGGTGACCCTGGGTGGCAGAGTGTAAGAAACGTGGAGGCACAGAAAATCTGATGGGAAGGGCATTGCCCTGAAAACTGCGGGACAGAACATAGAGCCAGAGGTAGATTTTAGTGGGACATCACACTAGATGATCACCAGAGGTCCCTTCCAGCCAACATTTCTATGATACAACAGCTCCGTTTCCCAGAGCCTTAACCAACCTGAGACAAAAAGGTGGGATAGGACAAACAAGACCTTACAGAAAAGGTGGCCAGACATTTGGGGCAGATCTTGCAGTACCCCCACAGTACCTGGTGCAGCAGAAACACGATAGGCGTGGTTTGGACCTATGGCAGGACTGTACTTTTGCAGCAACCTTAGGCGCCCTGGTCTTAAATACTCTGTATACTCTGTAATGGCAGTACTTGCAATTTAAAACTAATGAGTGTTGAAATAATTTGTAACACACGCATAGCAAATAGGAGTTGTACAGAAGCACACAAGCAATCAAAGAACACATATAAAGTTATGTACCTAATTTGCGTGCACAGCAAAATATCATAAATTAATGGACAAATTGTATGTTGAACTACATACGCAACTGTCCATTTGCATGTGCAGTTACTCAGAGTCTCTTCAAAGCTCTGTGCGCACCTGTGCCTTTGCCAGAATGTAGATCACAATGTATCATACAGACCACAAATAAAAGGAACCAAGAAATTCATGCCATCTGTCAGTCACTCTTTTTATTTCTGTTCTGACGAGTGACTCCAAACTTTTACGAATGTATGAAACTTTGAACTCAGCTGAGATGCGTGAGATGAATATGTCAGAAAAGCTTTGTAAGTAATGCAGCTGGCAAGTATGCATGCATTTTTATTGCAAGAAGTTCCAAGCCTTTTTTACTAAAATGCTTTAAAGCATGTAAGTGCTGACTATATTGGGGTTTCACTCAATAGCCAATACATGTAGTGCTCAGAGCAAACATTCCTGAAGAGACAAAATAGTATAAGCATTATGTTCCACGCCCTTTTTTTGGTAGTGATTAGTGCATAAACTTGTTTAAATGTGTTTGCTGTGTTTCCTGTGTCAATACTAACATTACATTAATTAGTTCTCTCTGCTGGCTGGTTTGTTATGTTTCTGTATTTTCTCAGTATGGTATCTCTGTGAGGTAAAGTTACCTGACTCAACTGAATTTATTCAGTTATCAGAACCTGTTATCACCTCATCCTAACATTACTCCTTTAATGATGCTATTAAGTTAAAACAACCATGAACCAATTTCTGGAAGAAGCCTGCACCACTCACAAAAAGTGCTGAATAGGGTGACAAGGAATGGCTAAGGTGTGACGTGGTCTTTGTGTCTGGAAAGATGAAATAGTCTGGGAATTTCAGCCTGGAGAAAAAGAAGGGGTATGATGGAGGTCTCTGAAAACAACAATGTTGCAAAGCAGGTAACAGCAAACAATTGTTCACTGTTTCTCAGAATGCAACAGTGAAGAAACGTCAGGTAAAACTAGCAAGTGGCCAGTTCAAAGCAGAAGCAGATAACTTGGATAAACTGCACATATTTAAGAACATTGTGGATGGTAAGATTTTATATGGTTTCAAAGACATCCTTGGACAAGTCCATGGGAAAAAATCATGAAAGGGATATTGAGTATAAAGATACTGCCTTTGGTTCATGAGACTCACAAATATAATTTGCTACAGTCTGGAAAAGTATCACTGTATGTTTGCTCTTTATACCTTTCACAAGACACCTACTTCTGGCCATAACAGTAGGTAAGGTAGTATGCTGCTTTCAGCTATGATCTGTGGTGGTATTTCCAGTGTCATGCCCTATGTCATTAACAACAAATGTCAAAAAAATCTAAAATGGAAAGGAGACAAAATCTGTTTTCATAAACATTCTGTTAATTTCCCTTCAGGGTCAGATCTGGTTTTCTTAACCATTCCTTCTCTCTTTTTTGAACTTGCATTAGTGTTATGAGAGAGGTACTTGGAGCTACCATAGGATACTTGACTAGTTTAGCCAGACCTTCACAGGTAATAAGGCCTATTGGTGGTTGATCTAAACCACTAGTTTGGGTTATAATTGAGAAGTAAGTGAGAGATTTAAAGAAATGATTGATTACACCTTGTTACTAAAATTGAAGGGCACACTTTTCAAAGAGGTCTGCAGCCACAAAAGAGGCACAATTTTCCGATGCTGTTCTCAGCAGGACACTATATTTCCTCGAGGGTTAAATGCCCAGTGTTCTTTCTGACCTTTTGAAAACCAGGCCCAAAATGTACACGTATTCATTTTCTCAGTGACTTTGAATAAACCAGGGCTGAAAATAAAACCACACTTGAGAACAGTGTTTCATGGCATGCTGTTTGTACAGCACTCGTGCCTTGTGCTTGCTTGTAATTGTGGCTGGAATCAACGTTGCAGACCATGGCGTTCAAAGGGCCCACAGTCTTAAAACGTCTTGCAGGACACAAAAATCTATATAATTATTTTTAAAATGTGCCCACAAGAGATGTTATCAACTCACTGGCAGAGAAAGAAAAGACAGTCCTAAGTGTCTGACACAAAGCATGCCCTTCAAACTGGCCACCATGGCCAGAGCACTTACTACAATTCAGGGAAACTTGTTCTTCTGCTTTTCCTGACACCATCTCCTGCAATCTCTGAGCAGATTTAAGAACTGATTACAGCTGTACAGGAAACATATAAACATTTTTGTGTGCAGTCTGAGTACAGTAAATGACATGCTGCATCAGAGCCACAATTTACCGAACACAATCATCTGCCCTTGAGATAGCCACAGGATGTATATCTGGGAAAGGAAAATCCCAGAGTAGATAAAGATGGGAATAGAGAATAATCTGTTTCCATAAAGATTTAATTCTAAATCTCAGGAGTAAGAGTTTGCTTTAAAGCCTAAAACATGAGGTTTGATATCTATCTCATTACACTTCTTTTTTTTTTTTTTCCCAAGCATTGGTTATTACAGCTGAGGATTCTTGACTGTACAACATGCAGAGTTCCTTCTCATCTTGCTAAATTCATGATCTTCAGGATTCCTTGTCAGCTCACTGCATTAGTCTTTCCACAGGAAAATAGTTTGAGGAATAGAAATTCAGATTAGTTACGTGACAAAAAAAAATCTTCAAACTCCACATTGCAAATTTACATTTATTGCTAGACATTTTAGTGTCTGGTCTAAATTTGGGGTAAAAGTATACAGTAACATCTTTCGGATGCTAAATCTTTTCTGTCACCTTTTAAGGACTAGTTTATGGCCATTTTTAATATATAATTTTGAGACACGCTTTTACACATATGTAATGATTATTTAGACAGATGCAAGAGGAAGATATGTTATTCTCATAAATTATTTACCAGGACAAGCAATTGTACAACTAGAAAAATTGTTTTAACAAATAAGGTCAGTGAGCTATGAATATATGTAAGTTAAGAACCACCAGCATGGGGTTGTATCCAGAACAGGTGGTATACTGTGAAAAGCTGCCATCTCTCTCTGATTCCCATGCCGTTACTCTTACAACACCCTTTCCCCTAAACACCTGTATAGGAATAGTGACAATGAGATCTTAGTTACACACATATTCACCAGACTGAGCCTTTACTATAGTCAGTTTTAAAAATAATACTAAACCCATGCCCAGTACAGCACAGAAATTGACCTCAAATGATGCCAAGGTTTGATCTGCACACCTGCTGAGCATGCTCTGCAGAGATCAGCAAATTTGAAGGAAAAAACCAGGCCATGTAGTAGTGTTATGATGACGCTCGGAGATTTTCCATTACAGTTTGGCCAGTGTCACCTCAAAAACATTTCATGGTGTGAAAGGATATCACTGCTGGGCAGAAACAGAAAGAACAGAGATGTTCGCAGCTCCATAATTTTCTGTGTGGACAACACTTGCCTCCCAGAGGGACACTTTGTGAAACAGAGGTTCATGTTATTTACACCTGTGTAAATGTTCAGTAGGTGAATTGTTAGCAGTGGGAATTGGATATTGGGATCTTTCTGTTTTGGATTATTGGTGTTGGAAATCATAACTCAAATGTTCTGAACTTGCAAAAACGTGTAGTTCACATTTTGAGTAAGATGTTTCTTTAATCTCTCCTCCCCTTGTTTTTTTGTTGGTTTGTTGGTGGGGGTTTTTTTTAATTTTTCCCTGGTTAGGATGTATATGCCTATAGCTATAAATATCTAAACATATTGTATATATACAGACATGTGCCTAATCTTGCTGCTTATCACAAAGGCCATAATGTATCTTCCTTTCTAAGGAACAGGATAAGGAACATTTTATCAGATATGTCTTTAGCCTAAGCTAGCCTCTGAGCCAGTACTGGTCTTGTGGACACTCTTAGTTAGATGACAGACATGTCACAGCTCTGCATAAGGTCATCTCTGGACATGTGTCCATTCTAATGGTGTTACAGTATTAGTGATATCAACAAGGACAGTTCAGACCTCAGCCTGCTGAAACAAAAGGGAGATGGTGTATGACTATTCTTTTATAGTGACTGTATCATGAGCATCTCATTACAAGTAGTTCAGCAATTAATGACATATTACTTTGTGCATTCTCACAGGCAGTCATAAAGCTTTTGTCATTTCTTTTCTTACCAAGTTGCTCTGCTAAGTGTTTGCCTCTCTCAGTGAAGATTACCCGTTCATCCTCCATGTCACATTTGTTACCGACCAAAATAACCTGGGCATTATCCCAAGAGTATGTTTTGATTTGAGTTGACCTTAAAAGAGAGACAGAGAGAGAGAGAAGTTAAAGCAGAGAAAATTCCCCTTAAATCAATTTCAAACAGAATTGTAACAAAACAAAAAAGACAATATTGATTTTGACATCTAGGGTAACATGATTCTGTTTAATTCTGGATTTCAAATAAACTAAGGATTACCTGTCAGAAATTATTATTACAGGAATAATATCAACACAGGTTTTACTTTTGCTTGTTAAAACAAGACAGTCTTTCAATATATTCTCCTGCCACCAACATTCTTCCTATATTTTTAGAAAGAAGCGGTGACACTTTCTCCCACACAATTAAAAAAAATATTTTCACATCTTAATGCAAACCATATCATCTAAACCCAGAGCTTTGAAACAAAATCAACAGCTTATTTATTTCTTATCTTTCACCTTTGAAAATCAGGATCTAAATTTATCAGCAAAACTTCAAAGCCATTTTACCTTTCTTCTGCTGTTTCTCTCCAGCATGCTCCACTATAGGTCTTCGACATTCCAGGACAACAGCAACCTTTACATTGTGCATTAAGCCATGGACAGGGGCTGAGTTTGAACTTTGATTTACTTTCCATTTAAATCATACAAGTCCTAACCGTGACTACAGCTGAATTGGAGTATCTGAGGCCTTGAAACACCATAGGACTTGAGTGCTGGTGGTGAAGCAGCTTACCCTACAAAGCTCTCTTCTGCAGTTTGAACGCGATGCAGCTAATGGGCGACCTAGGACCGCACTTGGCTGACTGCCACCACTCTGCTGATACTCAGAGTTGCTCTGCAGGAAGAAAAACTCCACATCCTGGCTCCAGGCTCAACTAGGAGTGATGCTGCTGCCTACCACCCTCTAACTGAGAGCAGTACCTGCCCTTGAAGGTAACACAGGGCACAGCAAGCTTACTCCAAGCACTTAGCCTTTGCCTTGGACTTGTGACTATGACTGGCTTTAGGCTCTGAGTCAAGTGCTTGGTAGGACACTAATCTCTCTTCTGTCCCTATATGATAATTGGAGAAAGAAAAAGATGTAGAACATCTCTCTCTCTCTCCCCACATCCCTCCTTGGACACAGGGTGCTTAGGAAAACTGCACTGGAACAGAAATTAACCTGATTAACCACACACTTAGGAGAGGGCACCCTGGAAGGGAAACCTGTTGTGTATCAGGGCCCTAGGTCTCTGTGAGAAAGGATGAAATATCTTCAAAAATCTGTCATCCAAGTGTTTTGGAAGCTGGTCTCTGTGGGTGTTAAATTCACTGGTGACCCCTTCTCATAACACAGCCATTATCTCTACATATTCAGATCCCTGTCTGCAAGATGTTCCGTGCACAAAAAAGATCATGATGCAGTCTGACAACCATTTCTAGTGAAAGACAGAAAACGGATCAAATCTCCCCAGCTGGCTTTGCTTATTGCAAGACCAGAGGGATGGACGTGGGCGAAAACTGCTACAGCCATCCTTGTAACCCTGGGTCCAACACCATTGCCCACAGGCAGACCCCCCTTCATGAGTCAAAGCACCTTTAAGCCATGTATGATGGGTTTGCAGTTCCGGGCAGAGGAATTTAAGGGGAAGGATGACATTGCCTTTAGGGTAGTTTTACTTCATCAGAATGACCAAAAGAAGCTGAAAAAACCCCCAGGCATTTTGCGCTACAGACTGTTCCCTCGGGCCTGCCCTAATCCTTCCTTCAAGAAATGGACACTGTGCTATTTTAAATCTGTTTTATAGTAATTTGAGTAGGTGATTATAAGGTACTGTGACCAAAGCAGAGGTCAGACTTCCCTGTATATTTACATTTTACTGAAGATAGAATTGCTCAGAAAAAAGGGCACCGTGCATTCATTTTGGCAGAAATGTTCTTCTGGAACCATACTGAGTTCTTCTGGAATTTGTGGCTAAGCAAAATAGACTTTTTTTTTTTTTTTTTTTTTTAGCCACAACTACATTTGTTACCATAGCAACTTTGCAAATACTCGTAGTGCAAACGTCAGAGGATGTTAGTCCATTAAGAACTCTAAAAGAACTTAGCTTTGAATAGTTGTGAGTTGGGGATCAATTTGTTTTGCTTATATCAGCAGGAAATTGAGGATGATTCAAAAGGAAAATATACAGTAAAAATATTAGCTTTACAGAAGGAATTACTTGTGTTTTCTCAAAGGTGAAATATAAGAAATTGATGAATGGAGAAATATCTGAAGAAATATAATCACACCAGTGTAAAGAGAATTCCCTCAGCCTTTTTTTTTTTGCAGACTTTCGCTCCAGAGCCTTACATGAGTTCCTTTGCTTGAGAATAAACCCCTTCATTTTATTGCAGCCAGACATGATTCTTTTGTTCTATGAACTATGAAACTATGCAGTCAAATGCTTCTCATTACCAAAGTGACTTATTTTATTCTTAGACTTTTTAATGTGGTTTGCTTATGTCTCACTTTCTAGTTATAAAGAATTTTTTAAGCAACAAGAGATCTTGTCCTTGACAACAAGTCCAAAGGCTTATGTTCTGCAAAAGACTCTGTAGTGCAAAAATACAACTGACTAACTGTGAAAATCAGTCAAATGTATCCCCACCCAACCCCGCATCAGTAGGAGTTTGGATTCAAAGACTATAATAGGCTTATCACTATTATGTTTTCTTTTAGACATACACTTCCACTAATGGCTTCTATAGATTTTAGTTCCCACAATTCTTCACAAAAGCCAACACACAGGTCATCTAAAAAACCATTTTGCAGTTCCTTGCATACATGACCTTTCAAATGACCGAGGCTTCTGATTAATCCAAACCACAAACCATTGTCCTTGTAAAGAACTTTAGCCTCAGGAAGATTGAAGACATGAAAAGGCAAAGCTGATGTTGGCAGTAAGCTGAATACAGCAATTCTTGTTCAGTCTCAGTGACCTGGTGCATATCAATAGTAATTCACTCTGTAAATCTTTCACATTCTAGTTGTATGGTAGGCAGGCAATCTGCAACATGCTTGAATTTTTATAATGTATAGACACCAGAGGGGCAGATTGATGCAGGAGTTCAATGATCCATTACTTTCAGTGATCAACGCAAGACTTGTTCTCCCTGTACTGCAATTCTGCCATATTCCTTGTCAGAAAAGAGCACTTGCTGAATGCTAACTAAAGCAATGCTATTTGCTCATCTTAAAACAGTCCTGTATTTCCCACTACTGGTTCAAAGTATTGTAAAGTTACATCAATAAATGTCCAAAAGAGTTTTGGACTGTCATGACAGAAGACACTTAAAGATAATACGGAGGCTTTTTTCCTTTGTTTGATGGAATGAAATACTATGTGAAAAAAAATGTTCAAAACACAGTTTTGTGTTTTGAACTCAAAAATCCTACTTTGTTTGAAATGAGCCCTAAAGGAAAGGCAAAATTAAACAGTTCACACTGGCATATGTCCATATGCACACTGCTTCCATATTACTGTACTACCTAGTTCTGCTCCTAGGAAATGCCTGTAATACTTGTTACTTCACAAAATGTTATTCTGAAAATATTGCTTTTTAGTTCAATAGAGTAGAATGAGATTTTATATTGCTGTGACTTCTAATGCTGTCATTTACTGAAGGAGAAAAGAAGACCAGTGCTACCTAGGCAAAGCTATCCACTGTTACCTCATCTCTCATGAGCACACAGGTTTCAAAGCGAATATTACAATGCTTGAAATGGTGAACACACCATTATAAAGACCAAAGACACTATTATCATGCACTACTCTCCTCCAAATCTGCCAAAATATTAAATGTCAATTTTGGTTATAGACAAGCATAGTGAAATGCACCTTCATGGCAGAGAGGAAGCAGTAGGTAAAAGGTCTATGTTGCAGCACATTATCTTTTGGGAAAAGATCAGGTACAAGCTTAAAGGGCTACATCTATTCTCAGATAACACTCTGCTTAGTAATAAGAATATTAAGAATCAGTTTAATAAAGAACTTGGTTCTATCAGGAAGACTGAAACCAATCATGAAAGAACAAAACTTTCAAAGAAGCAGGAGACTAACCTTCATGCAATGGTGTAACCCTGCACCTCTGCACATGCAACAGCTTCAAATAATTGTCCAGGCAGCAACGGTGGTGTGTCTGTGTGTGCTCATGTGGGCATCTTGCAAGGAGTATTGCACAGCATGATGGAGTGGGGTTCAGAAATACGCAGCCCCAGCTGGCTGAGGTAGCTGAGATGCTGGAAGCCAAGGTAGCTAGCACAGAGCAATATGGGAGCATGGCTACGATGTTACTATTGTGGAAACTAGCTTATTTGCATTAAATTATGCGATAAAAGCTCATCTGCACATCCACAAAGGAGCATAGAGAGACCACGTCAGGTGGGAGAACCCTAATAATACCTTGGCCTTGGCTGCTTCCATGCCTGTCGTAGGAGCCATTGGACTGTCACAGGCCCACGTCCACAAGCCCAGAGGAGCACAGGGGCACAAAGGCACGTGACAACCCAAATTAAGGACTTAGAAGAAGGGAAACCACATGCAGGCCCCTCCTAGGGCTGTCCTAGGAGATCCTCAGCCCCACCGTCCAGGCATGAAACCTGTCACCATGGGTCAACACCAGAGGCTTGTATGTCCAGGTGCCAGGGACTGGGGTGACTGGGATCCAGGGGCAGCTACGGGGCAGACTGAGTGTATGAGCCCAGCTGATGGAGGGACCTGTGTTGTATATATGTCTACACAGATATATATTCTCACTAGTGGACCTCTATGCTGCTCTGCCAGGGAGGGGAGTAGGATGAGGCTGTTGATGCTGTTTGTGTTTCTGAGAGCACTCTGCGCATCTGTCTGTGATTTGTGTGGCTGGCCATGTATATATGCACATATATGTGTTGTATGTGTGTGTGTTGTGTGCACATGCCTGCTGGGAATACATCTTCAGCCTTGCTACTGGTTGGTCGTGGGCCATGGAGACACAGCAACCTCGCCTCTCTCAAAGCTCTCAGCTCCACATGATATATTTTCCCCTAAGAGTTCAGACTTAACTCAGCTGCACCTGGGTAACACTGCGTTGTACCCTGGAGAAGCTGTGACAGAAGCCAATCCTGCTGCTTGTGGTACTCAATACATTTGGGTTGCACCCACTGATTGGCATACCTTAGGGTTCACTCGGAGTAGATCTCCAGAGGATCACTTTTTACTAACTCATATATGTCCAGCACAAACATTAATCTAACCTGGAATAGTCTCTAGTATATTCTTACTCACAGACAGCAAGGATAGCAAACAAATTTATTCCATAAAGAAATGCCCATATAGTAAATATATCAGGAATATGAACTTTTAGAGACAACCACAATCTACACACCACTGTTTGGACCTAGAGCCCTCCAAGGATGCCTGCCATCCCTAGAGGGGCTGGTTTCTAAGGGCTTTTTAGATTAATTATGCAGTAAGTCACTTGCACTGACAGCAGAGAAGCACCCTAATGAAAATGCTCCAGAGGCGGCCATGTATAATGTTTATTCCATCAAGTTCAGGGAACATGTTGTACTTCTGATATTCTGGTTTCAGAAAGGAGTATGCAATTAACTGGAGTGCATCATCTTTCCAGTAAAACAAATTAAAAACAAAACAAAACAAAACAAAAAAACCAAAAAAACCCCCAACCCAAAACCAAATTAACAAAACCTCTACCAAATCCTTTTTAGTTTTTGAAGTTACTGTTATGTTGTGTTCACTGATTGATCCTTAAAATTCTCCTATCTCTGTCTATAGCATGATGCCTCCAAAGCACATTAGCGGAACTATCAGAGGTGGCAGTGTAGTGACAAGATCTTGGGTGGCGTCCAGGTTATCTATTCTAAAACTTTCTCAATTTAAGTATTTGGTGCTGGAGAGTGTCAGAGGAGCAGCTACGAGTTTGAACATGTGTCCAAAAGTATTCAGTGCTCCCAGCTGAACTTTCTGCCTTTATTTGCAAGTAAGCTTGCCAATTGCCTGGCTACCTCTGAGCAGGAAGGCTGGCTTTCCAGGATTTTCAGGAGACATAATTTTCCTTCTGTAATTGAGGCAATAGAGGGTATCTTTCCCCGCTTCACCCAGTCCCCATCCTATGATGTGGGAAGGTATGGCACAGCCCTCTCCAACCCCTGACACAGAACGGGATGGTAAGGGGAAGCTTTGCCATTCCCATCTTTTCAGGGGACTGGATCCTGTCAGGAGCCTTTGCCCACCCTCCTTGTTTGTGAGGAGCCCTGCCACTCTCCCCATTCAAGCCGTCTCTTCCACAGGGTGAGCCTGAGTTCTCCCTCATACTACCAATTTGCCGTACTACCAGTATGCTCCTTTCCTTTCCCCATGCACTCCTTTATGTCTCCTAAACCCTTATTATTCCCAACAATCCTGATAGGTTTTGTGCCTTAGGAATGCCCCTGTATCTTGGAGTTTTCCCATCTCACCTCTCTGTCCCACTCATCTGGGGGATATGATGGAGATGGGGTCTATATAGGATTATTCTGTACAGCATGTTAAATGATTGCAATGCTCAGTCTTGACGGCCATTTGGAACCTGGCTTTGTACCAGCTGCTCCGCACTTGGTGCTCAGACCCTGCTGCAGGGAGGGCAGGGAGAGAGGTGGCCTCAGGCTTTCCATCTGTTCTCCAGTAAATAATCCACCGTTAGTGGGAAATGAGTGATCCAAACCGTATAAACCTACCAACCAAAAACCCTGACTTAACCTTCTGATTGGGATTTTAAAGACAGTGCTGAGCTTTAAAATTTGAAGCACTCTGAGCAAAAGCAAGACAGAAGAGTCCTGGAGTACTTGAGTACTACTTTTTGAGGCCACAGTTACTGGCGTAGTAGAAGTATATGCTAGAAAAAATTAGCAATAACATCAGTAATAATAACAAGAAGTTCCTAACATTTGCCAGATTTTAGTTGAATGGATGAGCAGCTGGGGGCATACACAGCCCCAAGAAACAGAAATAGCTTTGAGGAACAGCTCAGGATCTTTCCTCCCTTACTGATGAGGAAGATCTGGATATTTGCAACTTTTAAACTCAAACTATTGCTTCTCATTTCATCACTCTGGCATGCTCCAGCTGAGGGTCACAAAAGCTTAATGATTATGGCCAATACAAATTATTTTACTTCTTCCATTCATGAACACCTTTATAATTATTGAAGCAGTTATTGAAAACCAAGAAAAGCAATCAATAAAGGAAATAATTATCAAAATATAAAGCTGGGGTAGATGAACCTGTGACAGGAATGGGGAAATTGCACTTCAATCCTTCTCATCAAGGATTTAAATCTAGTGGACATCCTAGCATCTCCACTTGTATTCAGAAGAGATGTATACTGAATTTGTGATGCTTATTTTCAGTGATGCTACCAGCACCTGCTGGCTGGAAGTGCTTATTAACATATGATAGAGAATAGGCTAAGGTGTCCCAGAAAAACAGGAGTATTGAACATGGATGGAGGGGGGGGCAAAGAAGGGGAAAATATTAACAAAATAAATTTCTTCCATCCTCAGTATCACAAAGGAGCAAGGGAAAAGGATCTGGGGAGAAGTGGATGTAATAGCAAAAATTGGATATACCAAACCCTTTACTCTTGCAACTGACCAGAATGTATGACTTGGCCAGGACTGACCCTATTTGATGTGTCAGTTACTGTTTATACAATGTTATGTTTTGTGTCTGGATTGAAGGGCAAATGTATTGAAAAATGCCTTATGATTGTGAAATAGGCTGATACTGAAGAAACCAGAAGAATGCCAATGGCTCACCCCCTCCTTCTGACAGGCTTTATCTTCCTTGTGCAGAGCCAAAGAGTGCACACCATGCAATGAAAGGCTACGTGTTTAACCTTCCCTTGGAGGAAGATAAACCAGTGATGCAGAAGCTGCATGACAGGTGTGACAGTAACAAATTTCTGGTTCATTTTCAGCCAGAAGGCTAGTCAAAATGCACATTACCCAGAGCATCACAGGTTTTCATTGTTCTGGTAGGAACTGCATTTACTTTAAGGAAAATACATTTAGCGTTGCCAGTGAACAAAACACAAAAGCTACCTTAACAGAAGAATACACCACAAGTTTCCAAGGCCATAACTTCAATTTAGAAAACCACGTGCCACATTTCAGTTTTGACAGGTTATGAAGATAATAAAAATGAATCCAGTTCTTTTGGAGAGTAAAACTGAGCTAATCTTTAATAGATATATTTTTATAACATTATGCAAGGAAATATGACATATCATTTTGCAAAAAGTTTAGTTGCTCAAAAAAAAGAAGGGAAAAAAAGTAGAGAACAGCAAAAGATGTAAGAGCTGATATTCTCTTTGTGTTTATGGCATTTATTCTTATGTAAGTATCTTAGTGGTAATCCATTATCATAATTGTAATGAGGAAGTATATGCTTGCTCAGTGATGTCCAACTCTCGGTCTGCATTTAATGCAATGCAATAAGAACTGACATGGCATTGATAACTACATAATTCTGTGTGGTACCTAAGATGGGAGGTAGGCATCACAGAGATTTATCAGTCAGAATTTTCTTTCTTTCTAATTAATCTTTTCTATCTGTTCTTATCTTGCACATGGAAGTGCCTTCCCATCCAGAATCCTCTGCTGAGTACTTTAATGAATTACATTCCATTTTTAATGTAATATACAAATGATTTTCTTAATAGCCCATGAATTAGCTTTGGTGCCTTTTCTGTACAGCGTCATTTCAAATAAGAGTACCAAGCATCTGTTGTTGTCAGAAGATTATTTTCTGACAATAAAATGCAAATCCACTGGACAATGGTATATGGCATCAAATGAATATATTGTGGGCAAAATAAATTCATGTTCAAATTGTAATTCTTACGTATGTCCCTTTACTTGGAGTTACAATGAAGCCTGCAGGGCATACTTAATTTGTATTAAGGTTGCAGATGTCCTTAATTTTTACATCTTTGGCACAATCTCTGCATCCTGCTTTCTTCCCAGCTGTCAAATACACCTTGAAACTACTTGCCAATACAAGTGTAGCAGGAACCCAGTTATGCGCTTACTACATAAAAAAAAAAAGTAAAATAAAAGACTGCGTTCTGAGTTAGTACTGTACTCTGTATGCCTTCTCCCCAGTAGCTCCTGTACCTGAGCTCTGACGGCCATCTCTTTAGAAGAAAAGCCCACCAGGTGAGGTGTTTTCCTGTACCTGCACAGCCAGCACACGGCAGCTGGCACTTAAACAACCGGCAGTAAGTCCAAGAACAACCTTAGGCAGAGTAAGGTCCCGCCACACAGTATGTCACCCTGATATTGCACATCCTGAAGGTTTTTTTTGTCATGGAGGCAGATGACAGAGTACTCGTGTGGAAGCTCCTGACCTGCTCCTAGGCAAGGTGGACTTTGGCTGAAAGTGTGCAGAATTAACAAAAGATAGTAAATTCCCTGTCAAAGTCAACTGTATTTCTTTCCTTTTCCAGGCTTTTTGTTTAGAAAACTTGAACAGATGTTTACACAGACAGTGGAGAAGAGACAACAAATACTGTGTTAGGCATTAGGGGCAGGGAGAACTTCCAACCTACTTCCTTGCATTTTGTGTCATGATAAAACAGTATAAAATACATTTCAATACTTAATTCTTATTCACAGGAGTACAAAATCCTCTCCTACAACAAGGTTTACTTATGAGCAGACCAACTAATATAACACATTTTTCACAGTGGGACACAGTAACAACACATGTTAATGAAGAGTTTTTATGTCATGTACAATGCCACAAGCTGTGTCATACTGTGGGAAGTGATTTAGCAACTCACCACACAGACAAAAGGCTGTACATTTTAATTTTCTCCCCACTGAGAAAGCCACCATTAAATTATCATACTTCAGAGCTACTACTACACATGCACAGTGCACACAATCATCAAAAATTAGGGTTTGAAAGGAGATGGAAAAAAGTATTTACAAGAAAATAATATTCATGGAAACAATAAAAGGCAAAATACAGTCTGCACTTGCACCTCTTTTGACTGTTCCCATGTTTTCATGTTCCAGATGCTTCCAAATAAATGATCCTGTTTATCACCAATTTATGTTGATTGCACAGACTGTCGCTGGAGCTCTGAGTAATGACTCTAATCAATACAGCTGATCCTAACTCTGGTATTTGAAAAATGTAGCTGTGAAATAAGGGAGTGCTGAAGTCATTTACTAAAGCAACTACAACATCTGTTTGAGTATATTACACTCTTAAGTAAATGAGCAATTTGCTGTCACTTAAAAATATATTTTTTGCTTGCCATTTTTAATTAATTTATATATATATGGAAACAGGTACAGAAACATATGTATGTGTCCTCACATTTGCTGTTTTTCTTTCTCACAGTGATTTTGTCCATCAAAAAGAAAAAAAAAAAAGACAGTTAAGCAAGCAATACTGATGCTGAGCAAGTCCTTTTGGTCCTACCTGCTTGTATTTAATAGTTCCCTCTTTACTGCACCAGCAGTGGTTCCTTAACCCCAGACTGCACTACTTTGCTGAAGAGTTTCTGTTGTACTTCTGGGGTTATCTATTAGCCTCTCAACTTCAATCCCAAAGAGCACCTGCACAGCAATGGCATTTCAGAAGTAGCAAAGTTTTTACAGACACAGTCAAGTTCTTTTGGTTTGTAACAACGTTGATAGTTCTATAGCTATAATTTAGCTGGGTCACACAAAGTTATTTATTTTTCCTTTTTCTCTTTTAAGTAGCAAATCCAGATTCATATTTGCAATATATATGGTGAGTATCTGGGAACAAAATGTCCCTATTTTAGGGAACTTCTCATTAAAAAATTCTCTGGAATTCTGGATTGACCCTGACTTTTTACTGTCATGTCTCATTATTAAATTCATTGAATATTTCTGGCTATTAATCCCTTTCTGCCTGTTTTGCCAGGAATGCCTTCCAAATTTCTCTCACTTCTCAACTTCACTGGTTTGGATTTTATTTCCTCTGTTTTTTTAGCTTTCATTTTTTTCAAGCTTAAATGGATTCTGTTGTTGATCTTGTTAGATCATTGTGGGTTATTTTTCTCATTTGGTATTTTGCACAAACTCATAAACAGCTCAGACTTACATGCATGCAAACTGTGTTCTGCAATGTCTATGTTCATGTTTTAATGAAGGTGTTAAAAAATTAGATCTAATTTTAATTACTGAAAAAGCTTACTATGTCATTGAAGCCACCTGTGATAAATTATCATGGACTATCCTTGTTAAGGATTCATCCAGCTTGCAAGCTATGTGTCAGGGCTATCATGTGAGTCATTTTACTTCTTGATAAGATAGACAGCATTGTTTTACTAAAACATGAAGGATATGTTACTTCTGCAATAGTACATTTTATACCTGAACTGGTATAAATCCTATCAGCATTTTGTCTTTAAAGTTACTTACCTTGTTATCTTCTGGAAGAAGAACAAATGATACATTCAGAGCTATACTTGAACCCTAGGCGTAAAAATGTGCTTCCAGCATTGTGTCCTTGCACCAATACCTCTTTGGAAGTAACTTCCCTATATGGCTGTATATTTGCAAGCACGAGAGATTTGGGGTCTGAAATTCTGAGTCAGAATATGTGTGGCCTAGTTTTAATCTCAACTATTGAGCTTCTCCCTTTTTTCACAGACACCCAAAACTGGACTGGCAAAATGGCAACTACCCTAATCTCACTGTTAACTGATTCTTGTTAATCAGACAAATATGAGTCATATACCATGCACCTTTTTTTTTTTTCTTTCTTTGTGGCCCTGAAGGTAAATTTTGAATTAGTCTGGTCACAAATTGCTTTTGGGATACTGCTGATCAAAAATCATTTTGTGAGGGCTGCCAGGAGCCAAAGACAAGAGTAAAAACCATTTCACTGTCTACATCCTGCCTGGCACAGCATAGCAGGATTGTCTTGCTGACTCACCCTGCAAGTACGTAAACTGCAGGCTTATTTCTGCTGACTCACAGAGGATGATGGAGGGCATCAGACTTTAGATTTTATTTCTAGGATTAAAAATAAAGCAAGAAAAAAATTGTAAAAAAATGAAAGAGTTGTGTATTCATTCAGAATGTCAGTAGTGCTGCTACCTGATTCACAAATCAAAAGACGGTGTTTATATATGTATGTGCATATATATGTGTTTGCCTCTCAGGCCATAGCTATTATATATTTGCATTTTGTACTCCATCACAATTCTTAAAACAAAAGTATAGTGCTTGTCCCTGACCCCAGAAGCCAGATTTAAAAGGAAAACCTGAGTATGGAGGAAGCTGTCAGTAACATATGCAGTCATGAACACAAATTTTTAGTAAAAAATTTGGAGATTAGATTTAAAACTTTCTAACACTTTTGAAAACTGAACACAGTGGCATTTCAGTATGACATAACCTAACCTCTCCTAGGGCTCATGTTGAACTTTCATAAATTCAAGTTTATCTCACTCTGCCTGTGAGCACTTTAAAGCATTCTGTTTAAGCCATGTTGGCTAACACATCTTTAAGGTTACAGCTTCTCTCCGGTAATAAAAAAGAAGTGTTTAATATTGTCTTATTGACACTTTGTCACTGACTTCAGTGAGTAGAGACCCTTCTCTGAGGACATAACTACATGCATTAAACAGGTGCTTGGGTAGACAGTAACCTTTGGGTGGAAAGCTTATAAGGGCAAGCATCACAAAATCAAAAGTTCATCAGTGAAATTGTTCTGTATCCCCAGAGCAGTAGAGTGAAGTTATGTACTGGAACATCAAGATAATAAAACATTTCCTATGCATTGCTCCACAAGTGAAAGCCTGCAATTGCAGAAAGTGTGAATGAATGAGTTCAACAACAGGTCTTTATAAGCCACGGAGCAGAAGCAATGACTGCGCTTTACCAGAAAGTGTTTACAGTGTGGATGTAACTATATGAACAAAACTGGATGTTGCCCTGGAATGTAATAAACTATCACGCACTGCCAACTCTGATCCTATAGCAAATCAAAATAAAGCAGTAAAACTTTTGCCTTTACAACCACATCCTTATTAGAGATTTCTCTTGGCAGAGCTAGACAGGTTAAGAGTCACAACTCTTCACAGCTCTGACACAGATGGGCTGGCAGAGGTCTTTTTGGGTGCAATTCATCTGGTCTATTCTAGCGACCACTTTAGAATGAGATGAGTAATGAGCAAAAAGTGTCTGGTTTTTGCCATTGACTAGAAGAGATCCTCATGCGCTTAATTAGGATATGGACATCTGCAATGTATCAGCTAAATTTATTCCGAGGAGTCTCACCCACAGCTTTGGGTGTTCTCAAGGTCTCCAGGGTTACAGAACTCACTAATAGACTACAAGATTTGTCTATAGAATAACAGTATCAGGTGAAGGTTCCCCATACACCTCTACTTTACAGCTATAAACTAGCAAACATCCAAGCAGACTTACCTCATACCAGAAAAAGATATCAGCAGAGCTATAACTCTCAGGAGATAGTCTAGCTAATGAAATTATATAAGCTTTGTTGTCATGAAACATTTCTAGCCCAGGCTGATTCCCTAAGGCATGTTCACTATCTGTAACTCAAGAAGGAAAAACACAGGACTTAGCTTGTGGCAGACTACTAGGACAGCTGAGTACATCTGTGTGTGTATTGCAGAATTGCAGAAGGTTTATAGTCTGGGGCAAGGTGGCACCATCTCCTGCCATCCACCTTCCTTTTCCCTTTTCGTTTATGATCTCCACCATCTGACCTCTTTCTCAGAAGGAGCAGAGGGCCTCTCCTCTTTCATCTCTGCTGCAGACAGAGTATTATTCTCCTCCTATTCCTTTGTATAGTTTCAGTCTAAACCAATCATCACCAGGGCAAGTGAAAAAAAAAAAACCTGATGAGTGGACATGAAGAATTCTGAGGAGGTCTGGGCACATTTGCTAGGCTGAGCAGATGAGAAAAGCTAATGTGAAGCTCCTCTGTTATGTGGAGATGCTATGGATATCATCCTGACCCTGAACCGAGTTGCAAGCCCAGCTTTGCCTCTTCCTCCTCAATAGAGATGTATAGAAACCCCGGCCTGGAGATAGAAGGACAGTGGTTGCAGGGACCTATATTTCCCACAGACCAGGTGCTGGTAGAGACTCTAACTTGATTAAGAAAAATGGGATTCTGTGGATCACGTAAAATCAGTAAGAATTCCTTGTGAGAATCCTAAATGCTGCAGCAATTAGATTGGTATGAACCATTTAACTATTTATGTACAGAATGAGCTGTAAAATAAGCATTAAACATACTCAAAAGTAACCACATGTATTCAAAGAGAAAGCAAATCCTGTCTTTTTCTTTTTTGCAAACACAAGAACTAATCCAACTGCCACAAAACAGATCTGTGGGGGAAAAAAAAAGAAAAAAAGAAAAAAGAAAAAAGAGAAAAACAGAAAAAAGAAAATACCGAGGTTAACAAACCTCATTTCTTCCCTTTAGTTCAGCTATATCAAGTCTGTGACCACTACTGAAGATGCACTGAGTCTACTCCCTGTTTCTGAAGCTTCAATTTGCTATGCAGAATCTCAGCATTCATTATTTCTCAAAAAAGGTAAAACTTCAAGCATTTTAGTTGTTAAAACTTCTGACGGCAGAAGCAACGCTACTGCTTCTATACACAGGGAACCAGAAGCCAAAGTGCTACTAACAGCTCCACCCACCACTGCTGGATGTAACTCAGAAAGGTCTATTAGAAAGTCCATGAGGAGGAGAACTTCTCATCTGACCATTGTCTGTGAGTGGCATCACATTGGACTGTGAGTGTTTTTGGGGGATAACCATGTGTTTTCCTATGCTGATCAGCAGAGCTAAGAAAGACTAAAATGAAGGAGTGATGTATCTGAAAAGCCTGATGGTATTAACCACCAGGTCCCACAACAAAGAGAGGCCATGGCTGTTTTCCTATAGGAAAATTTATGGATTTCACAGAAGCTAAATTCTGTGTAGCAACATTTGAAAGTGATGTCTCTGTTGTTTGCAGCTGAATGGGACATTACAGCAAAGCTGGCTTCATTTATACATGCCTTTGCCAGCATCCGATGGGACTAGAGCAAGAAATGGCTGAGTATAAAACCTTTTCACCTCAGAAACTTCAGCTAGCCCTCATTGTCTCAGCAATGTGTACTGCTCTGAGCTCATTTAACTCTATAAGCATGGGGACTGCAGGCTAGAGCCACAAAAGGAATTTAAAAGTGGTTAGTTTCTAGCTCTGCCAAATTTTACTGTGGTCTGAGTATAGATCCTTCTTTTTGAGATTTGCCCAAGACTGCTAAAAGGTCATCTCCAGAATGTTATCTAACATGAGGACTTTATTGATAGCTCTGCTCACAGACACCAGGTGTCCTCTGTAACTAGGCTTTTGTGCTGTGGATTGTGGATTTGCAGATTGAGGGACTGTCAGTGGGACTCATCAATTGGTAAAGAGAAGGTCAATGGTACTCTATTAATAGAAAAAAAAGAAGAAATTTCAAGCAGGTAGTTCAGTCTCATCAGGGCTTGTATTCAAAGGCACAAACAATGACTACCTTTCAGACACTCCATAAAAAAGAATGTATGCGATCCAAGGCCAACCTGAAGCACAGATGTGGGAAGTTTGGTAGGGGAAGCAGAATGAACTGCAATGCAACTGAACTGCTCTCTTTTCTTGAAGGCCACATGGGACTATGGGACTAGTGATTCCCATGGCAATCTAATGACTTCCAGGTGAGCATGGATAGCTTCGGTTTTCCACACTTAAGTAGAGAAGAGAATCTGGACAATAAGGTTTAAATCTATATTCTCTTTTCCCATTTGTCACAGCAGTGCTGAATAGATCAATCATTTCATAAACAAATTTTAACTTCTACCCTCTGGATATCTGGCAGGGGAAGGACTTAGAATGGAAGCGAGGATGTTGCTGAGAAAGAAATTCTGAGTTATCTGAAACCTGTCCACTTACATAAAGTGGGGTATGCATGAACAGATGCTAAGGGACAACCAAGCACATTTTCTAATATTTGTGGCAGATAAAATCTGAAAGCTGAAGTGCAACACTGCCCTTAAACAGTTTAGAATAAGAAAGTAAAACAGATAAAAATAGAGACCACTGAAAGCGACAAGAAAAGCCCTATTATTTTGCTGTAAATTACATGTTACATATTTATATATCATGCCTGAGTAAGCGAGTCTAAGAGAAAAAACAAATAGCCCTAATCTTACTGAAGCCCAGAACAAATATGCTATATTTTTGTTAATATAATATGCTAAATTATAAAATCTTTCCTCTCTCTCCTCAATTTTGCCTTGAAGGTTTTTTTAAAATTTTTACATAGCATTAGAAAACCCTCATTGGATTCTAAACAATGGCTGCTTAAAGTGAAATCTGATGAATAACCAGTATTAAACAAAAAGAAATGTCTAAAGGCAGAATACACCTATAAATGATATAAATCCTTAATACAACCAAAACTCAGTTTGCTGGTTCACTTCCCACTTAGTCAGGCAGCGCAAAAATAAATATTTAAAAGCAAGACAAATTAAGAACATGTTCTTAGTCAGTGCGAAAAAACCCCCTTGAATATAAACAACTCACCTGAAGAGAAGAGATATATGAGAAGGAGGTAGCTGCTACATAGCACACTGAAAAGGAGTTGGGCCTATAGCATATATAAGCAATACGCACAAAGCCATCTTTGGCTGCTTTCGGAAGAGAGGCAGGGGTGCTGCAGGAAGATACCACAGAATCCTTATATGGAAAGAAGACAGCGTGGCACAGCATGCAAAGCAGGATGAATTAAATGTGCTGATTAAATGAACAGCTTGCTTTTTGTACTTCAGTGAAGTTCAAAGCTTTCTGGCCAACCACTTTAAGCATACCTAGCAATCAAATAAATGACTTATGTTATAAAACCCTCATGCAGAGAAACAGTAGGTGATGCAAAATTAATCTCTTTGTATGCCTCTGTCCCTAACCTTTGTTCAGGGCTTTAAAAAGAATATGTAATACTTTTTAATGCAGGTGTAAATTCTAAAGGCTGGGGGAAGGAAGAGACCCTCCACTACACCACTGTAGAAAGAAACTGAGGATAATGCCCTCTATCCCGACCCCTGAAACATGGTGCAAATACATTTTCCCAAAATTATACCTCAGGCATGCTGCATGCTCATTCCTCATGTGCAGATCTTTAGCTACGAATTCATGGTAAAACAGTCAGTGTTGCCTGCCCTGTTAAGTGTACGTCCTAACAGCAGGACACCTGGGCCCTAACCCTGACTGTGACAGTCTTACTGCTGACTGCAAATCCATAGCAGGGAGTAAGGTGGCACAAGTGGTCCTGAGGACTCACTGTGAAGAGTGGGAGGTCTAATACCTTTGATTAGAGAGGTCAAAGGAAAAGCAAACACAACACAACTTTTAATTCTCAGACTGAGGACACGAGGAAGACAAGAATTTTTACTTCTAATCTGAAGTATTGCTATATAAATCACTGACAGATACTAACTGTAGCATCCTAGCAGATTTTGGTTTGGTTTGTTGGGGTTTTTTTAGCAATGTATTTTGTGCTGTAACACTTCAAAGTTGATGACAATGATTTTTAGAGAAAGGACGTCTAAAATCTAGAGTCACGCTGTCCTGAGCTTTGAATTTGGGTGTTGACTTCTACTAAACTAGGGTGGTTGTTCAGGTGCCTCAATATGGATTTATGAGTCTATTTTTGGACTGTGAATTAGAATAGTCACAGAATGGTTAGAGCTATGCTCTGCTTGACTTTTCATAGATACACTAAATAGATGGAAACACTAAACCATCCCTCTTTCTGAGCTTGCCTACAAGCCATGAGAAGAACTGTAAGCCTCTCATTGTCAGTGCTTCCCCAGCATAGTCTGTGATATTTGGACATCAAACATGCACATATTTGACCTTGAGGAGATCTTGACATGATCTGGCTCATTCTTTCAGTACCAAAGAAAACAAATGGAAGAAAGCTGCTGTTCTTTCTCTGAAAGCCAAGATTACCATTTCTGGTTGGAATACTTCTGTACAAACCCCCTCACACTTCCCATATCTCATGAAGCCACCAAACCTCACCACTGCCTTACTGATAAATCCAGCCTGGGTGGCCAACATGTTTTGTTATTCTCTCAAGCTGTCTTTTATAAAAAGCTGCATGATGTTATCTCCCTGTAAACCTCTGCTGAAAACCAACCTGTGTAGTAATGTCTCTGTTTAATGAGTAGCCAGCTGGGATGATGTGAATGGAATTATTACACTAATTCTCACTGTTTCACTGGTATCTCGTGTTTCTTCGTGTTACCTTATATCAAGCCTTATGCTTCTGCTCATGCTTTACTCACACTTTTTTTTTTTTTTAATATTCATGTATGGTTATTAACACAATGGTAGGCCACATACTTCCTCAGAGCTGACAATAACGAAGAGAGCTGCTAGTGCTGAATGAGAAGCCCAAGGACTAAGACAGACAGTAGGTTAGAGCAAAGCATGTGGGATTACAATATAGTATTGGTTTGTAGCTGTCTCATTCTTGGGACCAAAGTAGACCCAAGTGAGGAAACCAAAACCAGACCTAGACGCAGGAGGAAGACATGAGAATTTTATGGACTGATAAACATGAAGACTTCTGGCTCCTGCTTGCTTCTACTGTGTTCAGGGAAACAGGACACTGCATACATATTTGTAAATGAAAAAGATATTATACCTGAATAATATAACAAATTTCTCCATTACAGAGAAACAGCTGTGCTAAAGGCTGAATATCAGTTAACTGTGTGTGCTAAGGAAAAAACAAGAATGATATTAAAAAAGCTATGCATCTATCTCTAAAGTTACTCCTAATTATTGCTATAATGACAGAATGATGTAGGGTGCTTTACAGGCATCATGAAATACCACCACTGCCTTCCTCCCCCACCGCCTCCCCCCAATTCATAGCATTCTGAGGCTTTGGTAGTTAAAAAAACCCCAACAAAACAGAATATGAATTCTTGATGTTTACTGTACTTCCAAGGTTTTTATGTGTAATTTTACATTGTCAGAGAGAATAACACTTCTTTCACTCAAAAACTATGAAGGAAAAATTGTACTCATCTCAAGTGCTCTGAAGAAATGTTTTCTATAAAGCTCAATAATTGTTTTCCCCTTAGCTGTGAACTAGTTGGTTGACATAGTTTATTTAGACTGTTAAAAAGTTTGAAACTGTTTTAAGAAGCTTGAGGATTTGGACACATGAAATCCCAGTCATCTTTCTGTTCTTCCTGCTGGAGTGTTAGTGTAACAGTCTAAACATGTCTGTCAGATATCTATATCAACAGCAACATATAAGCTTTTCTGAACGTGAACTACGGCTCTGGGCTGTGAGCTGGTTGAGGTGCAGGTCTAAGTTTTGTTCTGCTGAGTTGTGTATAGCAGCAATAATATGGAGGAAGAGCAGTTACAGATAGGTGAGGCAGGGAATTAACATGTCAGGCTGTTGCAGCTGTTTGTGTAGTAAACACAAGTAGTTCAGTATACCACCAGCACTAAAATATCATCATAGAATAGGAGCTGGCTAAGAGACCCAAGACAAAGAGGGTAAGAAAACCAACATTTAATTTGGTGAAAAAAGAATAGTAATGTCTCCAATTTTGTTGAAATGGTAAAAAAAGCATTCTGAAAAACAAAGTAAAATGACAACATATGGACAAATCCATGTTAGATAGTCAGGATGGAAGATGGCTGACAAATTCTGCAGCAGTAAAGGAATCTAAATGAACAGACAGAATCATGGCTGCTAAAATTTAGTGTTGATAAATTTAAAACATGTACATTAGAAGGGATAATCTGGACTACTCATCTTGTCTAATGAAGTCTAAATTAACTACAGTCACTTAGGAAAAACCTCAAAGTGTCATTGCAAGCTGCTTAATGAAAACTAGTGCTCAATACGCTGCAACAGTTAAACAACCAAGCAAAATGTTGGCTGCATGCATAACATGATTGAGGAGAATATTAAAAAAACCTCCTTCTTGCGCAAGGTCATTAGCCAAATCTATGGTTTTGTAGGCAGGGCTCTTTTGGGGCTGGGTTGTTGCTTTATTTGTTTTTCGTTTTTGTAGGAGAGTATCACACATATCTTTGACACAGTTTTCTTATATATTTCTTGTATACAAAAAATGTGCTCAAAACTGAGGTCACAGTAGAAATTAAATAGGAGATAGTAATTTTTTGCACAGTTCCCAAACCTCATAAACCCAGCTTATTCCCCAAAGAAATCCCTGCACAAATAACTCCTTGCATTTTCTTGGAGGACCATATTTCATGTTTTTTGTCTTTTTGGTTTTTGGCTGTTTCTCTGTCTTCTGCCTTTAAATACATAGATAGGCTCCACCTTACCTAATCTGAGACATTTACAGTGTAAGTGTTCATGACTGCAGATCCGCCACTGCTGACTCCCTCACCGATGAGAGAAAGGCACTTTTAAAGCACAAAACACACAACCCATTTTAGATATCTTACAAGCCATTTTAGGTATCTGTCTTGAGATAAGACAAATTATAAGACAAAAATGCCCAATTCTCTGCACTGACTGTAACGTGAGCCTAAAGTAACTAGCACAGGGCAGATGCTGACCTCTTGTCAGGTGAATGCCATTCTTATGGATAACCAACATCTCATGATTCCAGATCAATCACAACTTCTTTCTTTTCCAAAATATTGTATGTAATATATATAGAGAGAGTAGAAAATTTCAACTTTTTAACTAGCTTTTTCCAAAACAGGAATTTTTACTGCTTCTTCCATTTGTTCTTAATGACACATGGCCATCATATCAATAGCATAATTTCACTTGACCTTCATCATAAAAAACCAATAACTCCGACACATAAGTTGTTTGCAGAAGCTTGCTTGGAACCAGATGCTCAGTTCCAGTCACTCTGGCACAGAAATGTGTAAATAAAAACATGCCTTGAGATACAAACAAGACTTGAGAGAAATCATACTATATGATATGGAAACTGGAACTTTATGCCCTGTGAACTGTCACTGTCCTATGTACCTAAAACAAATGATGGCTTCCTTTACATATATTTTTGGTTCAGACAAGTTAATTTATTAGTTTTGTTGACAGAAACATGTCATATTCATTCTGCAGAACTGTTTAGCCATTTTTGAGATTTTCAAAAAAATACTAAAAATTATTCTGTTGTCTTATAGTGGACTGAATAACTGAGTAGACTACAGCTGCCTGGTACTTGGATGAAAGTGTGTCATGGGGTTTCAGGTGTCTTAGCTGCAAGCCAGAGTTATAACCACTTTAGGGCACACGAACACAAGAAGCTGAAAGTCTTCATCCAGTTTATTGTAACCAATGGATAGAAATAAAAACAACAAAAAAATCTTTATTTAATCTGTAGCAGATGGAAGCTAAACAACAATAACTGTATCTGAGAAAAGCATATAAGACTTACAAACTCGTAGGCCTCAAAAAAGAGTATTTAAAAATAGCTTTTCCAGACCTCAGCCTTTTACATGAAATTAATTCTGTTCTTCAGCCAATGTCTAATTTTTTTCCCATTAAATTCAATAATGACAGCCATACACAAAGTGGAGATGTCTGCTTGGGCACAGCACTAAGTAAATTAAGACATTCTGATAAGTACAGATAATAGGGATTCTTTTAACCCTCCCATATCCCAGTAGTTCTTCCAAAAAAAACAAAGCACAGAAAGGACAAGTTTGCAAATAATTGTAGATAAGTAGAACAGGCTGTTTAATACTCTTTGAATCCATACACAGCAGAAACCTGACATTCTCTGAAGATGTTAGGAAGGAGAGCTTGAACAACTTGCCATGATAAAGGACCTTCAGGGCATGAAGTTAGTCAGTGCCTTCTTCAACTATCAACAAATAAATTACATAGTGGGAAAAGGTCCTTCTGATTTAATGTTTGTGTAAGTGGACAAAGTATGCTTTTTTTTTTTTTTCAGCTTGCCAACCCTTCCTTTTATAAATATTTGTAAAAATGTTGTGCATTTTAAACAAAACTATTTGTATCCTGCCTTACTGTGAGTTGAATTTAGAGTGATTCAAGGCAATCCAAACCCTTCCCTGCAATTTTCAAACACACTGAATGGCTTAATAAAATTAACAACTTTGCATATTGTTGACTCTCTACTTATGTCTTTAGACCATCACAGTTACAGCAACGCTTGTACCATTCCCTGTGAATGCTGGAAATTTTGGGTTTTGATTTGTGTATAAAAATGAAGGATTTGCTCAGATTTGCTCCTGTTTTTCAGTTTTGACACTACACATGATTCTACTAATTATGCAAAGAATTAGGGAACAGACAAATGCATAAATAAAACAGATCTTCTGTAGGAGGACTAAGATATTTTGAAATTAGTATTTTGATGTAATATACATGGTCTTTTTCCAAAATTATTTTTGTTTACATTGTGGCATTCCTACTCAGAGAAACTGGGGGAAGTAGAACTGTTAAGTATGATGAAGAAAGATATGGCACCAACTTCAAATCTGTCATAATGGGTATGTAAAAGTCTTCCAGCACTTTGGCTGAATTATCTTTGTTAAATTGGAAATGGATGGAAAATTATGAAGACCTACAGAGGACTACTCAGAAGTGTAAGCAACACACACTAGTCAAGGCATTGTTTCACACCCCCCACACATCACAGATCAGTATTTTATGATATCCCTTAGCAAGAGGCTTTGAAGTCAATCATCTCAAAGGTTTATCATTGTGCCAAGAATCTGTGTACAAGGTATGACCATTCTGTCTACTCTCAGTCAAAATTCAGTTTTATTACATGCATTTAACCCATTCATATTTCTCTGTGAAGCAAATCTGCTAATATAAGATTCAGTGGATAGGGTCATTTTACAGTTAAAAATGCATATTGATTCACAAAATAGCAGAGGTGACTCTCAGTTGCTCAGTCAAACAGTTGTTAATTGACTAATCAACTACAGTACAGTGTTCCTCATCCACCCAATTGGCATTTGGGTCTCTGAAGATTTAATTTTTTCCTTAATTTAGGTAGTGCATTAAGACCA
The DNA here is from genome assembly GCA_035590195.1 of Aviceda cuculoides. NCBI lineage: Eukaryota > Metazoa > Chordata > Aves > Accipitriformes > Accipitridae > Aviceda > Aviceda cuculoides. Next base: position 61,909,984 of record JAVJGG010000074.1, read on the forward strand.
TTCTTTGAATAGGAAGGAAAGATTAAATCTGTCTGAATCTCCTGAAGGACTTTAAGAAGCCTAGTTATTAAAGCTAGCATTTTCCATCAGAAAAATATTTTGTCCCTGAGGAGTAAAATCTAAGGTAGACAATACTCCAGGTGAAAGAACTCCTAACCAGTGGCATAAGGAAACCATCTACAGAATGTCAGCTGCATACAGGGAGACTGTCCAAAGAGGTAATACCTTTTATTAGGCCAAGTGACAGAGCTGGAAAAACAGAAAAGCTTTCAGCTACATATATCCTTCTTTAAGGAAGGATATATCCTTATCCTTCAGGAAAAAGCCTAAAATATATTCCTTTTCCTATCCTTCGGGAAAAAGCCTAAAATTTTGTCTCTTAATTCCAGCTGTATTGCTTGGTCCAATAAAAGCGGATTTTATTTGCATTCAAGTGTAACCTGACTTGACTAAGGAGTGATTTTGAAAGTTTCCTCATCTAAGGTATAGAGGAATCTAAAAATGAGGATATTGGTGCAGCTTACTAAAAGTGCTTAGATCCTCAACATGTGTTCCAGAGTACCCAAAAAGTAGGAGAATGTATCCACACAGAAACTGCATTTGAGGAAATGCCTTCAAGTGATTGGTGATAAGCAGAAGGTGTTTCCATGGAACAAAGCTACGAGTACCTACCTGACTCCTTCTGGATTGGTAAGAAACTGATTCTTACAAGGAGCAAGAGTTATGTCTCACACAATTTTGGGGGGAATAGAAAAATAAGAAAATTCAAATTTAAAGTTCTATATATGCATTAGAAATAAGCTGGAAATAAGGGAAAATAATGATCTGCTGACTGAGTGGGGAAGAGTTATGACGGCTTGACAAAGCCCAGGTGTTCAATACCCTGTACTTGATGCCTTATTCAGTCTTTAAAATACAGATTGGCTTTCATGCATAGTGCAAGTTTAATAACAGGAGAGAAATGCATGCCAAAATAGCAAATATGTTAATGAATGTTCAGGCAATTCAGACATATTTAAGTCAGCAGACCCTGATGCTTCTGAAGGCATTAAGGAAACTGTTGAAGTAATCTCTAAACTATTAGTGATTATCTTTGAGTACTTGTGGAGTAAGTCCAAGAAATTAAACACAGGAAAGCTTAGAATGCATTAAAAAACAAAAAAAAAAAGTTAAAAGGAGAAGCTGAGGAATTATAGACCAATAAGCCCACTTAATGCCTGGAAATATTTAACACCAGAATGGTTTCCTGGCTCCTTATGTATGACAAGTCCATGAGACATAGCCACCATAAATGTGTTACTGGCATTGTTAACATCAATAACAAAGAATGTTAGACCAATTTGGTTGCCTTCATTGATAGGCTAACTAACCTGGCAGGTACAGGGGAGAAAATGAATGAGATTCCTCTTGATTTTAGTAAGGTTAACATCTAACAGAAATTTTCTACACAGCAGCAAAGGAAATATGCAGAAGAGAAACTGAACGAAATTAAAATCTGCCCTCAGATTAGTTATGAATGATTCACTGTCAAATTAGAAAGGCACTCTGAACATGGGTTGTCAGTGCACTTCTATTTGCTGCTGTGTTAATGACTTGGATGCCAGAATAAGGAAGTGATCAAATCTGAAGACACCAAGCTGGAGAGAAGTATTTGCAAGTGCTTCAAAGAACGGGATGAGAATTCTAAGTGGTCTTGATAGACTGATGGAGCAATCTGGAATCAATGAGATGAAATTTAATACAGACAAGTGCAAAGCGCTACCTTCCGGAAGAAGAGAGCAAATGCATAAATATGAGCTTTAAAATAACTGAGTAGATGGTGTTTCTAAAGAAACGGAGTTTGGGGCTGCAGTGTCCAAAAATTGAGTATGGGTAACACAGTGACAAGACAAATCTGACTCTTTGCAGAGTTAAGAAGTGTTATAAAGAACAAGGATGAGTCATTTCACTCAGCATTTGGAGGACTTTTGCTCTGTTTCGCAAGCTACACTTTAAGACAAATTGGGTGGATTATAGAGGACAGAAACAAGACAGATCAGAGCTTTAGAAACTTGTGAACAAATATTAAAGGATTATAATTTTAATTTAGAAAGGCTGGTTAGAAGAAGCAACATAATAACAGTACTTTAATACTTAAAAAAACAGATACAAAGAAAAAGAATTCATTAACCTCAGCTGGAGACAAGTTTGATAGCCCATGAGAAATCGTGAGCACTGACAGTGGCCCATGGGGAATGTCTAGCATAGGGCTATGAAGTAGACACTGTTCTGGGGTTCCCATAGTCTCCTTTGGCAGACAGCATTTTGATTTCATGCAGCATCTTTTTTAGTGATGTAGTTGAAAAGCTTGGCTTACTATGGTTCTGAATGTGCTTTTCTATGGTGTCGTGGTTTAACCCCAGCCAGCACTAAGCACCACACAGGCGCTCACTCACTTCCCCCTCCTCAGTGGGATGGGGGAGGAAATCAGGAAAAGAAGTAAAACTCGTGGGTTGAGATAAGAACAGTTTAATAGAACAG
>JAVJGG010000074.1:61912603-61933360 GCA_035590195.1 Aviceda cuculoides
GCCAGTTTGGGTCAGCAGCCCTGGCTGTGTCCTGTGCCAGCTTCTTGTGCCCCTCCAGCTTTCTCACCGGCTGGGCTCAAGAAGCTGAAAAGTCCTTGATTTCAGACTAAACACTACTCAGCAACAGCTGAAAACATCAGGGCATTATCAACATTCTTCTAATACTGAACTCAAAACACAGCACCGTACCAGCTACTATGGAGACAATTAACTCTATCCCAGCTGAAACCAGGACATATGGCAAATCAGTTTGCTGCACTTCTTAGTAAAGTCACCCAGGCACACACCATAATTTCTCTTTATGCTTTGAAGATGTGCTACGTACACTCTATTCCAGAGAAAATTCCTTTACATGCATTATGGCACCACATTTGAAAACATGATGAGTCTCTGAATCTCCCAAACTGTCAAAGTCCCATTGTTATAAAAATCTAACAAAAGATAAACCCAAGACATTTGACACAAATTGAGAGTCCATGCTCCAAGAATGCAATGATGTGTTAAATCAGGTGAAACAGCTCTGTGCCCCCAAATCCACCCAAAATGTCTTTATCCATGAACAGCTACTAAATCAATACTTGTTCAGCTAGTTAATTAAATACTGTGTCTTGACATTTTGATCCTGAACATCCACAATATTTTTACATGACTTCTTCATGGAACAGTAAGTCATCATAAATTCAAAATAAAATACAGCAAGACTAGTATTCAACACTTTTAACTTCAGCCTCTTAAAGCCTAGGCATCCAATCTAAGTCTGTTGCTTTGTTTCCTCCCACAGTCAAAGCAAAGGCACAGGACCTGTCAGAGAGCAGTTCATTCCACTGTATAATGACTGTGAAAGTCTGGTAGATGAATTTCCCATCCCAGGTTCTTATTTCTCTTCTTTGATTTTAAATAGAGCTTTGGTGACTGGCTTAGGCTAATACTTAACTGAAAGTTAGGAGAGATTAATTCTATTATAACTAACTGACCATATTGCTTAATAATCTATATTTACACAGATCTGAAGGGTCACAGACAAACAGACTTTTAAGAGGTTGAAGATGCTAGATGTGAAGAGGTAGAGAAAATTAACTTTGGACTAGAAACACAAAGAGAGATCAAAGGTAAAAAATATCCAGCAGTGACCTGAGCAATTACCAAGACAAACGTTTACTGACAAGCTCCAGAACTCCCCCGAAGTAGGAATTTCCTGAACATGAAGTACATGTTCTGCAACTTCTGTATGATGAAGATAAAAAGCAGGTTTTAAAATTACATAATTAATAGGTCTTCTCTTGTGACCAAAATGTTAAAGGCTATTAAACAAGACCTAAACAGTATATGACTGTATCAACAATTTTAATTAATTAATATTGTAAAATAAATACTTAAAAAAATAATATTCTCATGTACAAAGGATGCATTTTGCTTTTCTGACGAGGTAGGCAGAAATGACCTATGATGTATTTTATGATGACTGCTATAAGACATTTTCCTGAAAAGGCAGTTAGAGAAACATTACTTTCATAAAGGAAACATGAATCCATTTCACTGCTTCTCCTTGAACTGTGCACCCTGCACTGAGGCTCTGCAGAACTTCCATTACTGATGGAAATGCTTCTGAAATTCACCTTCACTAGAGTTACCCAAAGCAATTGCAAGCCTTGAAGTTTACTCATTACAGTGGCTTTCTTCTTCTAATTCTGTCAATATAAGACTATTTACAACACCTTCTCAAACTGAAGTTTATCCTCGGTGTTACAAATTAAATGTAAGGCATGGATAGCTGAACAATACTGCATTCATTCATATGGAGTTGAAGAGGTCTTGGCAGAATTTTATTTGGTGAATCACCTGTTTCTTTTATTTGAGACACTGTCTGTCAGAGGCACTATCTTTTATTAGGCTGATTTATCTAAGTGATATTCAAAAGCTAAACTGAAAGTGTGTATGGCACTGCATGGAAGTATCTTATGAATGACTTAAGGCAACCAGACATTCTTTGATTAATACTAGTGAATTATATGATTAATAGATTAGTAGATCTAGAGCATTGCTATTGGATTATTATACAGAACATCATGTTTTATATAATTATTAAGTCCTCTGTTAAAAGTGAGCTATAGATTTGACGCATCATCTATGCATCATAGCATGAACAGGTTCCATCTTGCAGCAATTGCTTTGTCTTATTTTACTCTAAGACCCATTTTGGAAATTCTAAATTACCTGTATGGTCAATAGTTAAATAAACCAAAACCAAAATAAATTATAATTGTTCATGCTTTCTGTAAAATACTGCCAACATTCAGAATGTCCTTAATCAGGTATCATGTCCATGCTTTTTTCCGGAAAAAAGGAGATATTTTTGCAAGGCTTTCATTGCCTCCCTCCCCTCTTTCTTCTTCTGTGCTCTCCTGCCATACATTTTGTATTCCAACTCTCCCAAAGGCTTACTGTCTCAGTAGAAAAAATATTTTTAAGAAAAGAAGGAGTGGTTTTTCAGACCTTTTACAGAAAATATTTTAATGTGTGTAGAAGTGTGTGGAATGTGCAAAGAGAACTCTCTAAAGTATGTGTTCTGCCTTTACATGCTATCATCAGACATGTGGAGCAACTACCTAACGCAACAGAGAAGATGGCAATTTATGCATTAAATGGTATTATTGAATATCATTTGCCTCTATTGACACATCCTCATTACTCTCTATAAAACACAGCAGAGGAGAGGAGAGTATCCTTCGTAGCCTGTATAGAGAGCAGAGAAAAAAGGAGACTACAGTGACCTGACATCCAGGTACCCAGGAATTAATCCAAAATTAATCTGCCTTTCCTGTAAGACTTATTTGTTCAAGTGCTGCTTGGCACCACTTACAATACCTCTAAAAACGTGCTACTGAGACACCTGCATTACCAGTTTAAATATTAACCACCTCTTATTTACTTTTGTTGTCTCCTTCATCACAGTGGAAAGAAAGCAGCATGTGGTGTGTGTGTACATGTGTGTGTTAAAGTTTGAACTATACTTAAAGAAATGAAAAAAGCATTCAGCTTCACAAAGCAGGTAAAACATGGCAGAGATTTATAGAGGATGGGATTGGTTACCTTGGAAACAGGTTTGAATTCTTTCATCAAACAACAAGATGCTCAGTGATGACCTATTTCCAACGGCTGTGTATGGATTTAAGGTGGAACTTTTTGCAAAGTTTATACAAAAATGTCTTCCTATCAACACTGAGTATATGTGTACTGCTTAAAAGCATTACTTCACTTCCTCTACACTTCTAAGCCTTTAAAGTGAGAAAGATGGTTGAGAACAGAAAAGGAAAAGTGTAGAAGGATGTGATCATCTCCTTGGCAAGAATTTGTTTCCAATGTATTTGAAGTACTTGTGAACACTTAAAAATGTTTTGGTCAACATATTATCTTCTTTACAATAATTACTTAATGAATACAAGTGAACAATTGCTTATGGAAACAAGCCACACCCCATCCTATTGCAGAACTTAGAAACCTGCAGTAAAGTTCCACCAAATATTTAGCATTATTTTATCTTCCATGACCTGAGCTCCAAAGGTTTGTTTTATTTATCAGTATTTATTTATCAGTAAGAACTGACATTTTACATGGCATGTTTTCATGAAGCCTATAACAACTAGCACTCGGTTCTGATAAGACCTTTGATGCAGTGCATTAACAATAGAAGGGTAACTGTGACTAAATCAATCTACCTTTCTCATCATATCCTATTAAACATCAGCATATAGGAAAGTGAAAACAGAAAGGATTATTAATGTAGGGATGATATACACACACAAATACAGATGGAGAGCATGTGTACAGCACCATGCATTACTAATTTAGGGATCCTCCTAGGTAGTCTGGATGTCTAAGTGATACAATGCAATGCAGCATCACACAGAGACTTGACATCAAATCCCAGAAGCAGTCAGATTTCCTGCCTGGTGCATACACCAATTATCATCTGGTCTGAACTATTTTGGGTGAATTGACTCTCTATTCCTTGGCATCATGGAAAGCCCAAGCTGGGGAATGAGCAGAAAGAAAGGAAAGCCAAAAACTCACCAACTGAAATTCAAGTAAACCTGATGAAGGAAGAAAGTAATTGGGAACTGCGTAAAGCAATACTGTGAAAATAGGATTGGGCTGCATTGCTAATGTACAGTTAGTTCAAATCATCATACCTAAGTGATAATGCGATTTTTAAAGCCATTCTAAAGGTCATTGTATATATAATATTTTCTGAAGCCATCTGTTTTTTAATAATTTCCACGGAAAACAGATGGATTTGTTTGTGGCAGGGTATGTTTCTTGCAAGGAAATATATTAAAGGTTATATGTTTGCAGCATTCTAAATGCCAAGATTTCATTTCTCTTAAAATTTCTCAAAAACCAGCACTTTCTTTGAAATACCAGCACTTGAGATTGTGGTATTACATGTAATTTTTTTAAAAGGTATATTGTTGGGCCTCATGGTCCTTGGTAAAGGTCTGAAAACATTTTAAACACCAAAAAAGGTGTAAAGGTACCTTAGAAGCCCAACCTGTGGAAACAAACCAAAATGGAGTCCTTTGCAAGACACACAGTCCCTTTCACCACAAAGCCTTACCAGTTTTAAGAGAGAACAAAATGTTTTCTTCGTTCTGATATTTCCCCCCATCCAGTTCTTACTTTGGTAATAATATTCTTTTGGAGATAAAAGAGAAGATTCTTGGATGGACTGAAATATTTTGTTTTAGTTTGGCCGCAGAAACAAGACTTACCCAGCCCAGTGATGTAGCCAGATGCAGGTCAGATAGGATATGTTCCCTACCTGTACACAAGGACCTACTTGTCTTTAAAATGTTGGGCATGTATCTGGCAGAGCATAGCTGAAAATTATTAGCAGAGCATTTATTTCTACATCCTTCTTTAGTGTATACAGTGTTCAGATCAGATAATTATTGACACTTATAATACAGTTTAAAAATCCATCATAAAAATCATTCATATGAACAAAGTGTCAACAATTAGGCTATAATCTCTTTGCAGTTCATAATGCCCCCAAAGTCCAATTGTCTGCTTTTCCTGTTATGTATTGACATACAAGTATAAGTAATATATTTTACAGACCTCATTCTCATATCCTTCCATTATTCTAATTAAATCTGTCTAGTTGAAGATTAACATCTTCCTTCCTAGGACATCTGTCAATGATGTATCACAGATCGCATTTTACCTAAAGCAGAAATCTTTTGTAAGTTTATACTTTCATGTTTGTGACTCTATTCTTCCCCAGATGTTTTTTTTTCCTTTTTTTTGGGTCATAGCTCAGTACAGATCAGCAACACCAAAAATCAGGTTGAAAGATATGTGGGAAAACTGATACTAGACAGGCTGCTCATCAACAGCACAGTTGCTTAAGCTGTAGAGCTGAAACCCAACTATTTCTTCAATTCTGAATATTGAAAAATGGTATTCCAGCGGTAGATCTTCCAAGTACTCCTTTAACAGTCATACATATGTGAAAATGACAATAAAGCAATCTGGATGTATTATTTGTGTGAAGAATATCCAAAATAATTACACAATATTAATGCTACTTTATTGTAGCATTGTAAAGTATGACCTACTTTAAGTCTTAACTTGCTCAAGGTATACAGTAGCAAAGTCCTTTTAATCACCATGAGAAGCAACGGGCTGTCTGAAGTTTCTTATCATACCTAAAAAAACAGCGTCTCTGTCTTCTTTAATGTGTAAGACGCCAAAGGCTGGATGTGCTGTGCTCAACAGACTCTTTGCTGTTTGTTATGTTTCTAGTTTATACTGTAGTTGCCACCTGTTTACTAAGTTACAGATATAGGTTTATATAGTATTGTTTTTAAATACATGGATATCATGAATTACCTGCTGCAATGAATTAATACACTGAGCAAAGCAATAAATGTCTGGAGGAAGAAACAAGCTCAGCTCCAGTGTATTTTATTTTCATTTTTTCACCTCCACATTTTTATATATGACAGGAGGCATACATTTTGACATATTTTTAATGTGAACATGGCATTTTGTCTTACAATCTGTCTGGAATTTGTTTAAAACTTGACAGACTTATATTCTCTTACCCCGTCCCATGGAGGTCTAAAGCTCTGCTGACGACGTGAAGGGCACCGGTGCTCCAGGAAGCTTGGCCACCCCTAGCACGTGCCCTGGCTGAGCAGAGGGATTTCCTGAGGCTTCCAAAAACAACAACTTGCTCTGGCTTTAAATTGCCCCTGGCCTGAAGGCTGAGTAACACTGCTCTTCTGTGTCACGGTGAGCTAGTACAAAACATGCGCCGCTTGTCAGCTGTCAGTGAAGACACGGGAAGTTTCCCAAAATGGAAAATGGCTGGAATGAGTACAGCCAATGCTGCTGACCTGATGAAAGCCCACCAGAACCACTTCATTTCTCAACTCTCTTTCTTCAAAAAAAAGATAAATGATTCTTACCATTTTTTCCTATCCTTCTGAAGCACGGTCCTCAGTATTCACACTCTCAACAGCCCCTTTCTTATAGCCCTTTAATTTGGGCATTTTATTTTTCACTCATGCTTTTTTCTTCTTTACTACATAGCCATCTCCCCAAAAGCCAAAGCCCAAAGAAATAATCTACATTCCCCAAACATCCTAATTTACACCTTTATGTGCACAGAGAACAAGCAGAAAAACACAACAAAATAGTCACCTGATTTAACAGAAAAGATTCCATCTCATTTTCTTCATGCCTTTTGCTTCTTTCCCCCCATCTAAATCCTAAGGAAAACTGAATGACATTCCCAGCAGACTTCATTGCTAAGGCTCAGAAGGAAACCATGTACTCCATCGTAAGGTATGTATGCATTCTTTACAAAAGTTCTCTCCTTCCACTCCCTTATTTTCCTTGGTCTTTTTTTATGAATGCAGAATTCAGTTTTCAGAAAAAAATAATCACCAGGAAATGTTAATCAAAAAATGCTAAAAATGTTGATTAACTGCTGAATATTACATAAGCAATACTCCAAGCATTCATATTTTTCAAAAAATTAATTAGGAAGGATTGGCTGATATCATCCTTGATAGCCTTAGCTATAGCTGAAGATGAGAAAGCAAAAGATATTTAAAACCTGATTTTTAATAGTGTGGAGGAATTCAGTTGTATCTGCAGCAGGTTCTTATGTGTATGAAATTGGCTATGGCTTTAAAAAAGGAAAAAATCAAAAAGGAGAGAAACCAATGTAATGAATCAATAGTTTTCAATTAAGTGGACCTAGGAAAGTGCAACAGTGCCTTCAGCATAAACAAAAAACTCCAAAAAGCAACACAGTAAAAATGAACATAATGAAATCTGTACTGACTGACTAAAAGTGAATCCAAACACTTGTGCTTATGAGCATTTTCCTCCCTTGGATTCTCATGCAGAATGTAGTGAGTTAGTTTTTCTTTTCAAATCTTACCACATAAGAAAGGAGTGCTGCATTTCCTAGAGTTTTTAATTAATACTCATATCAGTGATGCCTAATAAAAACAACTATACTAAATTCAAATATCAAATTAGTTACTTTATGATGCCATTCACCTCCTTGTGACTTTCAGTGATAGAAGATCCCTTTTTTTCAAAATCACAATCTTTAGTCCAAGTCAGTCCAAGTGTAAGAGAGATTGGTGTTGACTCCACTACAAGAAAGCACTATTAACAGGACGAATAAGCATAAGAAATATAGAAACAAATTGGACATGTACATACATCATGGAATAAGACAGCTGATGTTTGAAGTATTCTACTAAATAAGAATGGGCCTACATTATAATTTGCTTTGACAGGTTTTGCAGCTTGTAAAGTTTAATTTTTATTCATTTCCTCCAAGAACTTTATTAAAGAAAATGAAATCTAGAAACTGGTTTCAATATACTGTATTTTGGTGAGAATGCTGCACATCAGAAGACCTTTGTCTTTACAAAGGCAAACCCCACCTGCACGTAATGATAGGGACACATGCAGTCTGTGGGATTCTACAGTAATATTTCAATTCAACATGCACATACAACGCAACTTTGCACTTCAAAACGCTCCCCCACTTCTGCCTGACTGGCTAGGCACAGACAGAGGCTAGCAAGGTCTGTCCATGGCTGGTGAATAAGCTGGCTGCATATGAGGCAGCTTTAGTCTGGAAGCCTTAAATCAAACTTAAGCATTTCCTCTCTATGTGACAGTAGGACAGAGGAGCACTGGAGACTGCGTCCCGCTGTTCTTGCTTTGCACACCTCATGGAAATATGAACTGCCTTAACCTACCCAGTAGTTTAATGCAAGCCTTTACTTCTAGCACCTTTCTGTAACTCATGGGATGAACTCTAGTACTTGAAATTCTTCCTCCAGAAAGCAATGTGAGTTACCAGCCACGCTCAGGGGGAAGAGCTGACTGTGTTCTTACAGCAGGGTGCTGCCCATACAAGTGGGGATAACTGTGCTTTTCCAAGCCATTCCAGCACTTCTTGGATAGCAGAGTTCTGCACTTTTTTAAGCTGAGTGTGCTTTGACAGTGCATTCTAGCCCTCAGTGCTCAGGAAATGATTTTGTGGAGAAACGACTGTCATTACCAGCTTCAGCTTTGTGCTATGAATATACCAGATCAATATTGAAACACCCTTGTTTGGTCTTTTGTTGCACTGTTCTCAAGATAACCTTTTCTGTCAGAAAGGTCAACTTCTGCCGTTTATTACATAAAATCAGACTGAAATGCAAGAGGCTGCTTCAGAGACTTTCCAGCAATATGTATGTGTCCAAGAGTGAGCTCTGGCAGACCCTAAGTGAAAACAGAACTGTTCCAAGTCTTGTTTAAATACATTTTACAAACCTCCTTCTACTTTATGAAGTGCTCCCAGTCTGCAGCATTCTCCTTCCTAGCAAAAGCCTTTTCCCTTCCTCCTTTATACTTTCCCATGAAGCCTTTCACCAGTTAAGTTATCCCCTACAAACCCAATTTTTGGAAAAGAAGATGGTGGTGATTTGGACTCAGGAGAAAAACTAAGACAACCAGTGAAAATGAAGATGTCAATAGGCTAGAGGACATGGAATATAGCCACAGGGTAGTGAGAAATTATTTTTAAAGAGCTGCAGTGGAGACTAGGGAGGAAAATCAGCATGAGGGGATGTATCAATTAAATAAAGATCAATAACAGAAATACCAAATAAAGACAAGCTTCCAACGGCAGCACCCCAGTGACTTTGGCATGTGAGTCCTCCTGCTCCATCCCAGTCACAGTCTGAAGACAGGTGCTCAAGCTGTGGGGGATGATCGATGCTGCCTCATTCCCCAGCCCTCTCTCAACTCCCTCTGATTAGTGGCATCTTCTGGCTCCCGCAGGCCCCTGCGATACCTCTCACTGCCCTGTGGCCCCACTCCTGCTTGCAAGGACTGTGCCCCTCAGCAAGAGCTGCTGCCCTTCACTTACTGCAGAAGCTGTCTTGAGGAAAGCTCTGAAGGATGTCTGATCACCTTTCAGTCCTTGTCTACTAGAAATATATTTACTTTCCAACATAACTACCACTCTTGCCAAACACCTTTGTTTCTTCTTGGTTGACTTGGAGGACCTATTTCTTTTTTCAAGTCCTTTCTTTAGAAACCTCCTTTATGTCCATTTGCGATTTCACCATCCTCTCCAAAAAGGAGATGGAGCCTCAGATCATTCACTCCCTCTGCCTGCACTCCCTGTTTGCTGTGTGGGACAGAACTTTTGGTCTCTTTTAAGAGGCGCCCAGTTTTGTCACCCCCTTGCACAGTTCCCTTCTGCCTCCTGGGACATTTCACATTAAGCTGGCATGACAGGTCTTGTAAGCTCTGCCTGGATTTTCCTTGTGTGTATTTACTGGGAAAGAGAGAAACATGTAAGTATAGAACTGGAATTAAAACAAATTAAGCTTTATCTCCAGGCTTGCAGTTTAGATAGTCTTATAAAAGACCTTGTAACGTATCCCAAATTTCTTGAAAATATGAGCCCTGGAAATTCTCTCCTTTGTGAGGGCAAAAAGGACACCTAAATAACTATTTAAATTTAAAAACTTAACTTAGATGTGAGGAAAAGATTAGTTTTTGTTTTCTTAATAACACACTGGATCCAGTAGACTGTTTTACTGTGGCAGACAGTATGAAAAGCCCTTTAACAATCTCAGATAAACTCAGACTTCTCCTCTAGCCATCGTACCCATGCTTTTGTTTATACATCCAAGCTTTGACTGCAGTAACTAACCCAATGAAGAGTCTCCATGGGGACTGAAAAGTAATTTTAAACACTCATGACTTTCACAATATAAATCTCCCCTAACAGACATCATATGAATTTTCAGCTACAGGCAACATTTCCTGATCATTCTTGGTTACTTTTGTATTTTCTGTAATCTACTCACATAAATACACTCATAGACAACAAAACTCTGTGAAGATTATAAAAAATGAATAAATGTTTGTATCTAAGGTGCACTTCTAATATTGATTTTCCTTAATCTATGAAGGGAAAGTCTTTAAATCTGCTTAGAAATAGAACTTGAACTGTTATGTAAAGTGTTGAGCATTTGTGGTTTAAAAGCTCAGAAAAAATGTAGATTATAAATGCTGTACTAAATAAGGAGAGAGGCTAAGATGGCTAATTTCAATTTGTGCATCTAAAAATATAATACGAAAGTGATATTTATTATTTCTCTCAGCTTTTCCACAGCTTACATACATGGACTTTTAATCTATGCCTCTCTCTCTTTTTTAAAATTTTATTGCAGAAGCAGGTTTCTTGTGAGTGACTTGTCACTGGGTCTTAAAGATGTGTTTGCTGATTCTCTCCCAGCAACCAAAACTGAAAGGACTGATATTAAATATTACATCAAAGGAAGGTTTGCATCCCCATGCTTTCTGGCTGGCTCATATTTTGGTCTCTCCTTTTCTCTCAGAGGCTGTAACATTCAGTTCCATTATCTCCTTGTTTGTGGCAAGGGAGATGTAATATGCAGGTTCCTCTCACTGACTAGCAGCAGAAACTGCTAGAGTCCTGTTCTTTCTTCAGAATTGTTTTGAAACAGAATTTATTTCTTGTTTTTTTCTTTATTTTGGCTTCCTTTAGTACATTTTGCCTCTGCTAATGTATACACATAGATAAGTGTGAATTTCCTGTGTTCAATTAATATGGATTTCCTATGGAGTTTTGCCCTCCAGGAACAACTGGAAAAACAACCACTTCACATGACAGATGCTATTTTTGTTGTTTAGTGTGTGTCTGAAAGGCACAATTTAAAATGTAGATATGGAAAAACTGGGGACGTCATGCAGATTTGTCTCTGTCAAACTGGGCTTGAAATCAGTTTTGTCAGTATTATGGTTTTCCAAGGGAGCTATTCCCTATCAATTGTTTTTTAATTGGTATAACACCTTCTTTTCACTTGCTGTGAAGAAAGCATTGTAAATTGAGATTTATAGTGCAAGTGACAGGAAGTAATTCAAGATAAAATACATTGATTTATTCTTCCCCTTGGAGCCTGTTCCTCTTATGATGTGAACTCATGGCAGAGCACGTTTGCTACAAGTAGAGGGGAGCGGAGAGCTTATGAAAGCCTTCCCTGCTGTGAACATTGGACAGCTACAACTCTTCTCGTGACTTCATGTGTGAAACAAATTTTAGCTGCATTTTTAAAAATCCCAAAGGTTGCAAGAAAGAGGAAAGGGTGGAGTGAGGTCCCTATTGTCCCTGGTAGAGTTAGAGCTGACCTGATATGTAGCAGCATCTGCTTCTCCACACTTTGCTTGGTGTTTCCAGGAGTAATACACAGATCCAGTGCCTTCTAATTCCCTGTCCCCAACTCTACTGTAACCATAATTCACATCTCCTGCTGAAACACTAACGTATAGATGAAATACTTGTCACGTGATCACTAAGCTGTCACTGCCTGACCCCTTACAATGAACATCCCTAAATTGCTGAGGCTATTTATGCTGGGTTTTGTCACAGGGAGAACTGCAATGACTTTGCATGACAAATTTGTCTTTAAAGTCTATACTGCACAAACTAAGCACTGCACAGTGATATCCAAGTTTGGGTGGAGCAAATTAGCTTAAGTATTGGAAACAGTGTTATCCCAGAAACTCGCTGGGGCATCTCAGCTAGCTTGCATCTTTCTGTGCAGCATTGCATTGTACAGCAAAGGCAACAGCAACATATTCAGCCACTGAGATGATCGGTCAGTTGTTTGGTGGCCAGCACAGAGGAGGATTAAAGCAGAAAGACAGTCCCTCCTCTGGGGAGACTGGGGAGTTTTGTAAGTAGCTTGTGACCTCCAAGGCTCATTGTTGTCACTGCCAGTTTGTCCTGGTTTCAGCTGGGATAGGGTTAATTTTCTTCCTAGCAGCTGGTATAGTGCTGTGTTTTGGATTTAGTGCAAGAATAATGTTGATAATACACTGATGTTTTTAGTTGTTGCTAAGCAGTGCTTTTCAGCTTCTCATGTCCTGCCAGTGGAGGAGGCTGGGGGTGCACAATAAGCAGGGAGAAGACACAACCAGGACAGCTGACCCCACTGGCCACAAGCATATTCCATACCATAGGATGTCATACTCAGCACATAAACTGGGGGTAATTGGCCAGGGAGCAGCAATCGCTGCTCAGGGATGCACAGGGCATCGGTCATCAGGTGGTGAGCAATTGCATTGTGCATCACTTGTTTTGTATATTCTTTGATGTTTGTTGTTGTTGTTGTTATTTTCTCTTCCTTTGCCATCCTATTAAACTGTCTTAATCTCAGCCCCCAAGGTTTACTTTTTTTTCCTGATTCTCTTCCCCATCCCACTCTTTGTGGGGAGGACTGACTGAGTGGCTGCATGGTGCTCAGTTGCCCACTGGGGTTAAACAATGACGCAGTTCTGCAAGCATATCACATGGTGTCTGGAGAAATTAGATGCTGTTGAAATACATTTTCTGCTAAAGCCTATTTAATAAACACACAAACCCTTGGCCCAAATAGAAGACAGGCTTTTCTGTCCTACTTACTCTCCAGAAAGAGGAGGGCTTTAATGCCTCTTGTATTGTGGGATACATGAGTGAGCAGTGGGTAGAAGTAGAACCTCTAATTTGGATTAACAAGATATTTTTCCTTCTTCTTCCTTATTTTATAACTCTATATTCATAAACCTAGAAATTCAGAATTTCTTTGTCTTTAACATGCTGTCACCCAACACTAAGGGGACAGACAGGTTCTTTTAGGGATCCTTGGCAGAATGATTATGGCATTAAACTGCAGTTACAATTAAAGCTTTATTTTCTTAACAGAATTTTATGATTAGTATAGCACAGAATTTATGATTTAATGGCACAGGATTTCTACAAGCAGAATCAATGTAGTACAATCTATAAGTAGCATAATACAGAATTTATATTACAACTTAACATGATTTCTAATCACTTAGACTTGAATTTAATGTATGATTTCTAATCACTTAGACCTTCTGCAGACTGGGTCAGCTCTTAATACTGTATCAATATAACAATCATAATCTAGACTCAATAATCATGTAAAAGAAGACAAGTTAGTCAGTCCTCAGAGGACACAGACAATGGTGGAGGCCACCTGGCCACCAGAGGGGTCCCAGGTCTCACTCTCCAGGAGCAGCATCTCCAGTCCAGGTTCCCCATTTAAGACTTGAAGCTGCTTAGTTTTATAGACAGTGGTCTGGGTGCTGTTACGCTTACCTGTTCTGTGACAGGGTCATCACCACCTGGTTGGCCAGGTGCTTGCGACTTTCAAGGCTGGTTAGGAAGGGAGTAATCAGCCTGGCACCCAGGCATCTTGACATCAATAGGGAAAGGAAGAAGAAATCTGGTTTGCCTACTTGGTTCACAAGAGTTTCAGGGCCTGATAATGAGGGGAAAAGGAATGAATATGTGACCAACTAGGTCACCGAGAAAGGCTGTTTGCCTTATAAAATGGCATTAGTTATGCTAACCATATTACCAAGGGTTGGGAGCAGAAGGTACTGGTCACACCTGCATATGAAAAAAATAGATTTCCAGATGTAAACTCCTTCTTGAGGCTGTAGCTTTGGATTTTTTTTTTTTTTGTAACAAACAGACAGAGCTAGATTGGAATGCATTTACAGGATTGTAAAGCTTTTACGGGATTGTAAATTGTTGGATTTGTACCAGATATTTCCTGTTCAGCAAATAGCTGTGTCCTGAGCTTCCTAAGAGGCTGAAATATACAGTTCTTCAAGCACCATGCAATCTGGTCTGGTGGCCAGCTGGAATCTACTACCATAATAGTTTTAAGATCTGTTTTAAGTCACTGTTCATAACTTCCTTGAAACTAGAATTTCCAAAAGTTTCATTGTTCATGCCCTGATGTTCTCTGTGTGGATTTGGCAGTGGCTCAAACAACAAATGGGACTGGAAAAACTAGATTTTTTTTTTAATTGAAAATATTAATTATGAGGCATTCACTATAAATGTCTTAGTTCAATGATCAAGGCCCTGCAACATTTTGATGAAAGACACTCTCAAGGTTGCTTGATTTGCAGATCGGACCTAAATAGCATTAAGTTATAGTTTGAAAATAACAACTATTATTGGTTACATTGCCATGTCACTTTGCAGTTCGTGTTTCAATATAAGAACATTGAAGGCACTTTTCCTGCTTCATCAGAGGGCTGAATTCCAATAAAACTTGTACTCACCCATGCACAGCCTGTACCTCACATAGCTATCATCCTTTTAAAACTGCCAATGCTTGACACTCTAAACAAAAAGTGTTGAAATCAGATGCAGAGGAAAGGAGGAATCAAAAGCAGAGGAGCTAGCAGGAAAAAGGAAGCAGCCCAAGAGAAGCAGAGGTGAGGAAATTAATGAGGGAGAGGGAACGCAGTTAAACTTCTTCAGACTGCTCAGAAGGCTGTACACTGCTTTGCTGCTGACTCTCATCATCTCGGTTTTGTTGGCTTTTTGAACAAATAACCCCCAGGCTGCATGAATGAAACTGCAGCCTTTAGTGCTACTGACATATATTCTAATCCACAGAAGATAACTGCAAATCTGAAATCCCCCAAAGGAAGAGCTGTTTCAGCAAATCTTAAGGTTTGAGTTTGGTGCAGGAGCCATGATATTCCTCTGAAGTTAAGAATAACAGATTTGGAGTATTAGAGTATGGAGGAAAGTAAGTCTTTCGCAACTTGAGCTGAGAGTGAGAAGTGTTTAGGGACCTAACTGAGTCACTGAAAACTCACATGTTGTTGGTTGGCAGCAGAGCTTTCATCTGGGAATGCTGAGTGACAGTGTAACTTTGTCAACATGCACAGTTACAGGTAGATAAAAAGAGTGCATTAGTTACTGTTCAGCCAATAAAAACTACCATTGACACAAGATTTTATGACATTTATTAATTACAAAAATAAATATTGTGAGTTGATAACATGCTAGGTTTTGTTTCTTCTGCTGCTGGCTGGGTCTCTCTATGAAATAAAGAGACAGACTAGACTAAATATTGGAATCCGTCTTTCATATACCTCTTTTACTGTACAGTTATATTACCATGCTTAAGGTTGTTTATCTTCCTAATAAACTCCAGCAGCTCACCACTGGCCTCTCAGAGGCATTTTCCACTTTAACTTTTTGAAAAATAAAAGTGTTATCATATGAAAAAACAGACAAAACTGAAAATCTCATTAAGAGTATCTTAGCGTAGTCTAATTAATGGATAGCAGTTCAGCACAGCAGCATTTAGATGCTAATCAGATAATCTGGTTTTCTTTCATCTACCTCAGTGTAACCCTCAGTGACCATTTCTGAAGAAGAGCAGGATCTAGTACAGGACGGAAGACACCTCCTTTATTTAACAACAGTTCTCTGAATGTCTGAATATCTATCTTGCCTCATCAGCCATGCAACAAAGCTCCACTGTGAAATTTCCAGTCCAACAAAGTGAGTTTATATTCACACTGTCACATCTGCACTATTGTTATTAATTATTGATGTTCAATTCAGTTACTAGCTGAGGGACAGCAGGTTACAAAATAGGTATGTTCTGTTTCTTGCTGTGTGACCATGAAGACCAATGGGAAGAAATGCATGAACTAGATGATAATTCTGCTACATATGCTCCTGGGAAGTAGAACTGAAGTATAAGGATAATTAAGCCAGACCTGTACTCTTACCAGAGGTAGATAGTAGGCAGGCATGATTTGCTAGTTTGTCATGTTTTCCCAAATAAAAGATTTTGGGAAATGTTATGAAAAAATGTTTTATAACAGACAGGACTGCCACATTTTTATGAGTCAGGAAAGAAGGCCTAGGAAAGGAGTGATGCAGCTATCTGTGGTGGGTTGACCCTGACTGAATACCAGGTGCCCACAAAAGCCACTCTCTCACTCCCCTTCTTAGCTGGACAGGGGAGAGAAAATATAATGAAAGGCTCAGGGGTTGAGATAAGGACAGGGAGAGATCACCCACCAATTATCATAATGGGCAAACCAGACTTGACTTGGGGAAATTAATGTCGGTTATTACCATTCAGATCAGAGTAGGATAATGAGAAATAAAACCAAATCCTAAAAAAAAAACCTTCCCCCCACCCCTCCCTCCTTTCCCAGCTCAACTCTACTCCCAGTTTTCTCTATCTCCTCCCTGCCACTGGCACAGGAGGACGGGGAATGGGGGTTGGGTTCAGTTCATCACACATTGTCTCTGCTGCTCCTTCCTCCTCAGGGGACGGACTCCTCACTCGTCCCCTGCTCCATTGGGGGATCCCTCCCACAGGAGACAGTCCTCCATGAAACTCTCCAACATAAGTCCTTCTCACAGGCTGCAGTTTTTCACAAACTGCTCCAGCATGGGTCCCTTCCACAGGCTGCAGTCCTTCAGGAGGACACTGCTCCAGTGTGGGTCCTCCAAGGGGTCACAAGTCTTGCCAGAAAACCTGCTACAATGTGGGCTACTCTCTCCACAGATCCACAGGTCCTGACAGGAGCCTGCTCCAGCACAGGCTTCCCATGGGGTCACAGCCTCCTTTGGGCACCCACCTGCTCCGGCGTGGGTCCTCCCTGGGCTGCAGGTAGAGATCTGCTCCACCGTGGACCTCCATGGGCTGCAGGGGGACAGCCTGCCTCACCATGTTCTTCCCCATGGGCTGCAGGGGAATCTCCGTTCTGGCGCCTGGAGCATCTCCTCCCCCTCCTTCTTCACTGACCCGGAGGTCTGCAGGGTTGTTTCTCTCACATGTTCTCACTCTCTCTCTGGCTGCAATTGCACAGGGTTTTTTTTCCCCTTCTTAAATATTTTATCCCAGAGGCACTACCACCATCACTGATGGGCTTGGGCTTGGCCAGCGGTGGGTCCATCTTGGATTGGGCTGACACTGTCTCTATTGGACACAGGGGAAGCTTCTAGCAGCTTCTTACAGAAGCCGCCCCTGTAGTCCTCCCTCACTACCAAAACCTTGCCATGCAAATCCAATACACCTTTCTTACTACTGCCCAGCTCTAACAAGAAGAGAAGAAATTAACCCCCAGAACTGCAGCCCTTATCTTCAGGGCTGGGAGCTGTAGAGGAAGTGCAGCCACACCTGTGATGTAGTTTCCAATCTTGCAGCTAACAGAGAGGCTACAATCCATGATGCTGAAATAAGTCATGTCTAGTTATGGCCAACAGCAGTACTAATCAACTACCATGTAAGCTGAAATTAAAAAAAAAAAAAAAAAAAAAAAAAAAAAAAGAAAGGAAGTTATTTAAGCCATTCATTAGGCCAGTTAGGTCCAGTGGAAGTCAAGTGTGACTTAATCTTGCTCCTGAATTCCTGAAGTGCATTACTGAGATTAGCTCCACTGAGGAGCTCTACTCAGCCACCAGTGACCGAGCAGGATCTGGGTGAGTGATTGCTATCAATGACTTCACGACTGTGCTGCTTGATCTCAGATTTGAAGGAAAAGAAAGATATGGAACACTCTGAGAGAATTCTGTCCAGGCAGTATTTATTCCCATTTCTTATTAGACTCCTCTTTGGCAGCATTAATATGGTTTGATGCAGCTGAGGACAGTTAAATGAACACCCTGATACTGGGTGGCTGCCTAGTATCTAAGAAAATGGCACACCTATATTGAAGGAGGTTCAAGGGGGGTGCAGGAGCTTCTGCAGAAGTGCTTAGTCCCACAGCAAAATGAATGAAAGCAGCAAGTGTAAGAGCCAATAGGACATAGAACCACATATGGATAATTTCATTTCCATCAGTTTGTTTCTTTCTGTGGTTTAAGAACATAAAAATAGGAAAGAATGAAAAATGTAATGAAAACTTTAACAGCTGTATTTCCTGATTAACTGCTGCAATGCATGAATCATTTTTTTGACAGTAACCCTACTGAAAACATTTTATGATGAGTTTTGAACTCTTAAATCAAAGGTTTACTATTTTCAAGGCAAAAAACACTTGGATAAGGATTTGCATAAATTTCCATGTGTGATATATATATTTAAATTCAGGGTTTAGTAGAAAGAAAGAGATAAGAAAATATCTTCATCAAAGCAATGTTGTCCAGGCTACTGTGCTGTTTAAGTCTAACATCAGATACATTATCAGGAAGAGCTTTTAAAAAAACAGGCACATGTTCTTTTTTGTCACTGAGAGTTTTCCGGGCAAACCTAAAGCCATGTATTTGGCAATCTCAGTGATAAGAGAGGGTAATACATTATTTTCTGGCACATCCAAAACTTCAAGCAATGAAGAATAGTTTGAATGACACCATTAAATATTTTTTGTTGGTTTGTCAAAAGTGGTCACCTGAAAATTATAGAAACCTGTAATTAAAAATATAAACCAATCTATTTGCAACATTTTCCTATCATCATAGATGCCTTTTTTTTTAGGGAGACTCAGTTGCAGTATGTGCTGCTCCTTGAATCTCTATGGATGTGCCCTGTGCTTGAGTTTGAAACGCGGGAATACTCTTTTTTTGGGTATGCTGGGAGAAACATTGTGAAAGACTTTGGAGTGGGTCTGTGAAACTGGAAAGCATGTAGCTGGTTTGAGCTAGCACCAGTTTAGCATTTGTGAGCCAAATTTTGATGACAGACTTTTGAGGGAAAAGATAAGATGTCATCTCAGAGAACTAAGTTTTCTGTATGCAATTCACTACATCAGGAATTCCATACCAAATGACGGGTGAAAAATAGCTAAGCAAACTGACCTGGAATACAGAGTTTTGTTTAAATATTTTAAAACACATTCATTCCACCAAGAATAACTTTTTGATAAATGTCTTGATACTATTTTGAGTGAGAAATTTTTTTTTTTTTTTTTTTTTTAGAAAAAATAGCTTATTTGCCACTGGCCTTAGTTCTTCTTAAAGAAATAAAAAGTGAAAAGAAATAGCGAAAAGAATTTTAGTCTCATTTTGTGCACAACAGAAGTCCATTTCCACTAGCGAACATTAAAAGGGAAAAATTTGAATTTCATGTAATTGCAACCACTAACAATGTTTCAAATTGTAAAATGTGTTTGTTTCCTATATTTGTCTGTAAAGAATTTCCTCCTATGCTCATTCATTGTGCAGAAGAAAGACTTAGACACGAATGAAAAAATACACCAAACTCTGATTCTTTTGAAATATTCATCCTTGAATTTCACCCTCTTCTTTCCACAGAATATAATTTGTGCAATGTTAGCATTTCATTCTTTTGTTTTAAATAGGAGAATGACATCAAATTATCCACCAATGTGCAACTTCTTTCACCTGGTTGTCTGAAAACTATTACTATGTCAAAAAATACTTTATTTTTTAAAGAGTGAGGGCAATCAAAGTTTTTCCTAGGAAGCTGTCCTCCCTGCTCCCATAGGCCTCAGACAAAAATGCATGAAGAACCAATTCTGTAGACCTTGACAGGCTTAGGAAACAAAAATTGTCTGAAAATTTTAATAATTTAGAGCCTCTTAGGCTCCTTCAGCCTTGTGTGTCTCCTGAGGAAGCACCTCTGAATCTGAGACTTCAGCAATGTGGAATTACCAAATTTTGAATTCCTGCACAAGGAAGCCCTCCTTCCAAGGAAGGAGTGCCTTCAGCAGTCACCAGACAATGATAAAGATATTGCTGGACAAACACTTGAAGTTGAGACAACGTTTTCAGGAGCAGAGGAGCAACTTAAAGTGAGTGTAAAACAACTATACACAATGTGCTCTCTGTCCCTGTCTAGCCATCAGACTTGGCAAAATTTAAAGTCTAGGGTTTCAACTAGAACATAAAGCTTCACGCTTTTAGATCATGGTTTACATTGCTGCTGTTTTGACCTAGCCAGAGACACTGTGTTAGAAATACCCTGAGTATAAATAACTCTTCAACTCCAGTCATAAGTCTAGAAAGGTTGTATTTACAAATACAAGTTTAACTTCAACTCAGAGGCATTTATTTTCCTGACGCTTCTGTAGAACTCAACATACAGAGTTAGTAGCATTTGCAAAGATAGAACAAAGCCTTAACCCTCTCCTTCCTACCGTAAGGTAGCACTGACATAAAGCTAACATCTTATATGGACTGAACCACTAGGAGGAAATGAATGGGGCATAACAACTCCTAGTGAAATGTATTGATGGAAGAGGCTAATGTTGTGGCTTAACCCCAGCCAGCAACAAAGCACCACGCAGCCGCTCACTCACTCCCCCACCCACCCACTGGGATGGGGAAGAAAATCAGGAAAAGAAGTAAAACTCGTGGGTTGAGATAAGAACAGTTTAATAGAACAGAAAAGA
>JAVJGG010000074.1:61948705-61960245 GCA_035590195.1 Aviceda cuculoides
CCCCCCCCCCCCCCCCCCCCCCGGCGCCTGCCTTCCTTGGCAGACACCTGTCTTTCAAACCAAGACACATGGTGAGATGGCAGGCTGTCCCCCTGCAGCCCATGGAGGTCCACGGTGGAGCAGATCTCCACCTGCAGCCTGGGGAGAACCCCACGCCGGAGCAGGTGGATGCCCATAGGAGGCTGTGACCCTGTGGGAAAACCATGCTGGAGCAGGCTCCTGGCAGGACCTGAGGATCTGTGGAGAGAGGAGCCCACGCTGGAGCAGGTTCTCTGGCAGGACTTGTGACCCTGTGGGAAGCTGGACCAGGCTGTGCCTGAAGGAGTGCAGCCTGTGGAAGGGACCCACACTGGAGCAGTTCGTGAAGAACTGCAGCCTGTGGGAAGGACTTAAGTTGAAGAAGTTCCTGGAGGACTGTCTCCCATGGGAGGGACCCCACACTGGGGGGAAGAGTGTGAGGAGTCCTGCCTCTGAAGAGGAAGGATCGGCAGAGACAACGTGTGATGAACTGACCACAACCCCCCTCCCCATCCCCCTGTGCCGCTGGTGAGGAGGAGGCAGAGAAAAATCAGGAGTGGAGTTGAACCCAGAAGGAGGGAGGGGCAGGGGGGAAGGTGTTTTAAGATTTGGCTTTATTTCTTATTACCCTGCTCTCATTGATTGGCAATAAATTAATTTTCCCCAAGTGGAGTCTGTTTTGCCCATGATGGTAATTAGCGAGTGATCTCTCCTGTCCTTATCCCAAGTCATGAGTCTTTCATTATATTTTCTCTCCCCTGTCCAACTGAGGGGGGGACTGATAGAGTGGCTTTAGTGGGCACCTGGCATTCAGTCAGGGTCAACCTACCACAGTGTTCTTCTCTAGTTCATCTATTCATGGCTACATATCAGAGACAGCAAAACAACAGACAAGTAGGTATTAACAAGACTGGAAAAAATACTCAATTGATCTCACTTCAAATGTTTTTAAAGAGAACTTACGTGCATGGTAACTTGATGACTATCTCTTCTAAAAAGCAAGTGAATTCTGCTTTTACAGAAGTGAAAGACATCCTTTGAAAGGCTGACTTTGAACTCGGATCCAGAGGAAGTAAGTAACCTATGAGATCTTGTAGGCCTATTGGTTCTAAGACACCTGCTCTCTAATCTTTTTTTTATTTCTGTCCTTATCCTGTGTAGAAATCATGATCCATACCAGGTTGTCTTATTTTGTAAGTTGCATGCTCAGGAGCTGGAACACTACCAGCATCTTGCAAGTTTAAGATTTGAAATAAAATTTACAGAAGAGAGTGGAAAAGTGTACCCAAAGTTGTGACATGCAGATCATCACAAAGGTTCAGTGATTGACCATGAAGTTTTCTGCTATTTTGGCATAAATGAGTGAATTTTTCTGGAGCATTTTGCTGCAAGTGCATACATTTCTTGGAACAGAACCCAGTTCCAGTTGCTCTCGGAAATTTGTATCACCTGCTTTCAGCCAATTTACTTATATTTCCCTCTCTTTCTGAGGCAGGTCCATGGGCTTCATGAATTACATGCAGAAGTAACCTCTGCTATTGCCCTTACAGAATGCTAGGAAAAATTTCTAGGAAAGGTTTGTTGTGACATATGGAAAGAGCTCGTCATTATGTGTTCATCACTAATCATCTTTTCTCTTTGCGTGAAATTTCTTGCTAAGCTCAAAGCAAGCATACATTCAAAATATATCTGTTGCACTTACTTAATTTTCCTATCTTCTCTAGCAGAGTTCAAGTGCCTAAGATATGTAGCTTGCTTTTAAATTTTAACACATGCTTTTTATATTTGCTTCTTTTTTTTCCCCAGATTTACAGACTTCTGTCACTTTTCTGGTGCATCTGGCAAACAGAAGAAATCATAAAGTTCCTATTTATATTAGAAATAAGTTAAACCATTCATGAAAGCTGTGAGGCAAAAATACACTTAAATTTGAACACTGGCTTCACAAGTGCAACTAGTGAAACTGATACAAACCCAAAACCACAGGTGTTCAAAGACTTCTTTGGAATTACATGTTTCATGCTTGTCTTTATTTTTTTTTTCTTTTTTCTGGATCATAGCATTATAGATGGAATAATTCACAGTGATAGTGTGCCTGTCAGAGCTGTAACCAGTTTGCAAATGCTTATAGTTATGCTGGGCTCATTGTGATAAAATGTCAAACAAATCTCAATGATAGCTCTCACAATGGAGAAACATCTCTCACCCAAGCTTTTATGCAAATGTTCTTTCAGTCTTTCCTGAATCTTCATTGCTTAAAAGCCTGTGTCATTTCAAAGCTTGTTCTGCAATGTGTCTATTTGTTTTAAAGAGTTTATTCTTTGAGTTCTGTATTGGGTGAAAATTTGCTTGCATCTGTGGAAATGTAAAACCAAACCTTTTTTTCACAGCTTTCAGTGAATTTAATTGGAAAATCCTGTTATTTGCTTAATTGGAAATGGTAATGTAAAATTTACAAAGGCAATCCAAAGGAATTAAGCACAAAATCACTACATTACAATGCTAGCTTGTAGGTGTATTGTTAGTTGCCCTACCACCGTGGAAATTAATGTAGAAGCCCTACATACAAAGATAGCTAACTTTCTACCTTATATAATTTAGTATTTAAATAAACCCTGTTGGCCAAAATCAATTATTGCATAAGCCATTTTAGATGAAAATAGAGAGAAAAATTTGAATTGCACAGCACACATTTAGCAGGTCAACATTTAGATCTGTGTTGGTCCCTGAACATCATGCCACAAACAGCTTGTTTAAAATTTAGAATATCTTCTATTGTTTTCTTTCCTTTTCTTCTTTCATATTCTCTCCAGAACTCAGCACAGTGATACACGTTTACCTTTTCTATGCCTCTCTGTTGAAAGAACTTCTTTTTTATCACATGCTTCTCACATGACTCTCTTTCCAGACTTAAATTTGCACTTTGCTTCACCAGCCCTCAAAGTCCCCTCAATTTGATTGAATCAAGCATTTATGAAAAAAAAAGGAATACAAAAGGTAAAAGGACTTTTAAAATTTTCAAGGTCAGATGCCAGCTTGTGCTGCTTCAGAAGTGTTTCTTCTGAATGGCTAACAGGGATTCTGGTGGAACTGCAGATTAACTTTTGATGCATGATGTCATTTTTATATTTTATATTTCTGTTGTATTTTAACAGAACAGAAAAGAAGAAACTAATAATGATAATGATAACACTAATACAGTGACAACAGTAATAATAAAAGGAATGGAATGTACAAATGATGTGCAGTGCAACTGCTCACCACCCACCGATCGACACCCAGTTAGTCCCCGAGCAGCAAATAACCCCCGCGCCCCCACTTCGCCCAGTTTAAGTGACGTCCCATGGTATGGAATACCCTGTTGGCCAGTTTGGGTCAGCTGCCCTGGCTGCGTCCTGTGACAACTTCTTGTGCCCCTCCAGCTTTCTCACCGGCTGGGCTTGAGAAGCTGAAAAGTCCTTGATTTTAGACTAAACACTACTGAGCAACAACTGAAAACATCAGGGTGTTATCAACATTCTTCTCATACTGAACCCAAAACAGCACTATACCAGCTACTAGGAAGACAATTAACTCTATCCTAGCTGAAACCCAGACACATTCCTGGTAGTACAAGGAAGCACCTAAAATTTTAATTGGCCTAATGTACAAATTATGCAGTAGAGTGTTTATGATCATGTAAGAAATGAACCCAAACATCAGTAATCAATATTGCAAAACTTTTGTGTTCCACACATTCATAAGCATCTCCTTTGTATTCTTACTAGAATATATTCACAAACGCCCTAAAGACAGCTCCTTTTGTACTACTGTTAAGGAACCCAAATACCATTTGTCGGGAGAAATAGCACATTAGAAACATTAAAAACTTTAATATTAAATATTATATTTTATTATAATGATTTAATTTATTTGAAACAGATAATGCATCAATGTAAATGACCTTTTTCTCTGTTTATTAGCTTTTATTCTTACAGAAGAACTGAGCAGAAAAGAATGAATTTCCATATTTTACCATATTTGTATCTGTAAATCACTTTGATTTTATCCTCAGGTACTGTTTTGTACTTGTAAGTGAGCAAAACCTTCCCTAATTCAGGTATGGTTACTGGCTGCTGCTATGTTATCTTAGTCTGTTTTGCAAGACCATGGAATTAATCTGATGACCACCTTTTTAGGTTTAAATTCTGAAATATTACATCTGTATTTTGTACTGACTGATGTTCATTTCTAAGCAAACTAAATAAAATAAGCCTGAGGAAGAATAAAATTTGACCCATTATTGACTGCCATTTTAACCAAGGCAGTCCATTTCCATCTTTGATGGGCAGAAAACAAGACACATAGATAGTCTTGGAGGCCTTCTCATTTGTGTAGGTAATGTCTGGTAAGGACAACTGACTGTTCATTAAAGAAGTAGAGTGGAAAAGCAGAAGGGAATGAATGACAGTGAGGGAATGCTTTATGAAAAGTTCCATGCACAGAAGACAAAAAGAGGTATTTTACAAATCTTAGTCAAAACAAACGAAAAAGTGTCTCAGCAGCTGCAAGAAATATTTTCAAATGTTATATTCACTTTCATAAATTCTGTTTTTAATAAAGCTCCCACAATTCCATTAAGTTCTGGTTAGGTGATCCTATCTTAGTGGGTCTTTTTTAAAAGGCACCAGATTTTAGATATTAAATCACAGAATAAGGTTTAGTGGAATTAGTACTTCAGAAATTGTCCAGTTTCTGAGTATTGCATACAGCACACTGGCTAATAGCCCATGGCCCTGAGTATTTGGAAGACTCCAAGACTTGCACAGTTTGGCCTTGTGTGCTCTGTTGTCTCTAGTATGTTTCCGGGCTTTTTTTTCTTAATTATTTTTTTCATTTATGACTAAAATCAGACATTTACAAACATTTTTATGCTCCAGATCCTCATATGTATAATTTCATATTGCTAAAATTCATTGCTTTTTACCAGAAAGTCAAGAGCTAAAAGGACCAGTAAAGTTTTTCCATTAGTAAAGATCTTGAATAGGGCATGTATATCTATAGGTAGTGAAAGAGGAATGGTAGAGGTATAGATTGAATGCCAAAGATCTGTTTCTGGCTCAGGGTGAGGACAACAATCTGGTATGTATTTGGCCAACTCTCCTTTATCATATATGTATCAAATAGTATGGAGATAGATAATTCCAGATTACCTTGGGTGTTCATTTGAGTTAAACCGAGAGCTGTGAATTTGACAGTACAATAAAGCTCAAAGTGAAGATATATTATTTTTACAGTAACTACATGAACCCGTTTTTGTCCTGTGCTTCTCCCTTGAAACAACCCTTTACAATATTACGGGAAATTTCCTACAGATTCTCATTATTACTGTGTAACTGCCAGAGCATTGAAGGCCTTAGTGTATGGGGAATGCACCAGCTGCTGACAACAACACTCCCAGAGGAATGGAGAGATATAACGTAATAGCTGTCTGTGTAAGTAGAAACACTGGAATAGCAAGCCAGCTGACTCAAGAAGAACCTGTATTTCACAGAAAGTTAAGAGTTTATGGGGCTGGAAAGTCTCAAAATACAAAATAGAGAAACCAAGGCTCTAATAGTAATCTTGAAAATGATAACTATTTAGGCTTGTAAAGTACAGCTAGTTGAGTTGACTTAGCAGAAGTAAATCCCCCTTACTGTCAAATCCTGCTAAACTAGATTTAATCCAGAATGTGCTGTACCAGCTTGGACTATACCTATGTTTTTGAGAAATATGTTAAATTAGGCCTTTGAATTCATTTGCTGAGTGCATGCTCTCCCTCCCATCCTTGCCTAGCACTGCACCACTGACAGGAACAATACTTTATGTAAATGACTTCAAATTGGAGTTGCTCATTATTAATGCAGACAGTTTTGAAGGTGAAAGCAAACAGCATTTGGCAGCAAGAACTTTTAATGAGACTGTCACGAAGGAATTCAGTCTGCAAAACACAAACTTATTTTGTAGCACACTTGAGTGACTCTGCATTTCTGTCCTGTATGCTAAACATTCAAATGCCTTTTTAGATCCACTTCCCCACATTACTAGTTTTACTCATATCACAATACAGCTTGTGTCATGTGTTAAAAAACTGGCAGCAGTTGAGGAGGATTTCCTAGATGGCATTTGTATCTCTGCTGCATATCCACAACATTTGAAGGCAAAGCAAACAGAAAGATAAAATTAGAAATGTGAACTGGGTGAATTCTCACTTTGCAGGTCAAAATTTTCTGCTAAGATAAACAAAATTGGCACAGCAATCAAGAACTGCTGCTCCTTTATGAGTTTCATGTTTCTTTCCTGCTGTTGCTTCCCAAAGGTTATTTACACACTCTATCAAAGAGACTTTATATTTCTCTAATTTCTCCTACTGATACATAAAAAGACTCGAGGCAGTAAGTGAATGAAAATCTAAACTAGCTCATTTCAGAGCAGCACAAAAGATGTCTCTGATCTTTCCTCAGGGATCTCTGGGGTCTCAGGGAAGAAAGGATAAAAAGAAAAGTATGACAAAAAAAACCCAGTCAGAGAGCCATTCAGGGAGGGGCAAGGGACAACCTCTGCAAAAATCCTCTTGAGATGAGGGGTGGACAGGGATAAACCCACCTAAAGTCTGCTGCTAACAACCCTGGAAGAGCAGCTGTGGGTCTATACCAGAAGCAACTGGGCAGGGCACAAAGAAAGAGGACAAGTAGGAAAGCTGCTGGAGCAGGAGGAGCTGACTATCCCGGCAGCACCATTTCTCAACAAACAGCACTTCCAACAGAAAGTGTTAGGCACATAGAAATACAGCCAGCTGAACATTTACAACCAGGAATGGAAAACACAGTACAAAACAGTTTCTTTAGCTAATGTATGCACAAAAGATGTAACACTGCATATTTCCAACTCAGCCTTTGCTTATGTATCGAGCTCCTGTCAGCAGCTCTTTCCAGATTTCTCATGTCTTTGATTTCCCTGCACTTCTGTCTTTTATATACATATGTGTGTATATATACGTGTGTGTGTGTGTATGCATGCATTTGTAGCAATATA
The DNA here is from genome assembly GCA_035590195.1 of Aviceda cuculoides. Classification (NCBI taxonomy): domain Eukaryota; kingdom Metazoa; phylum Chordata; class Aves; order Accipitriformes; family Accipitridae; genus Aviceda; species Aviceda cuculoides. The sequence goes on from JAVJGG010000074.1 coordinate 61,955,780, forward strand.
TATGCATATCAAAAAAACATCCAGAGTGTGAAAAACCAGCTACTCAGCTTGTCAGTACACATCTGCAAGACCTATATGCTAGTCCTTAGAACTCACCCCAAAATCAGAGCTGGAAGTTCATTCATTGTATGGGAGGGATGTGGGAGCATTGCAGGGCCAGCTGGAAATAGTTGGGGCCAGAGCAATGGGGATAGCGTTATTCCAAATGTGGCTAGTAAAAAGGGCCTGACAGGGCTGTCCTGGCAGGCAGAATTTAGGGAAGAGCTTGCGCTAGAGAGATAGTTTGGCTCCTAAAAAGTCCGAGCTGGTGTTGTAAAAGTATTTCACAACCACATTTGCTTTCTCTCACTCCATCCATGCAGCTGGTGACTGTGCCTGAAGTTCATTTCCTTTTAGATTTTCTGTTTTTCTCCTTTCCTGTTCTTTCTTCTCTCTCCTTTATTCTTGACTCACATAAAATGTTCATTCTCTGCAGTTCAGATACCATGCCTTCGTAAAGCACAAAGTTTAGGAAAGGCATGGTGTCACTGCCTCCTGTCTAGCTCAGTGTAACTTGACCTCAGCTGCCATTGGTTCTGGACACAAGTTTTGAGCCCCATTGCAACCTCAGTGCATGCCTCCCTCTTTCCCTGTCACGAGCTGCAGCTTTCTCCTGGTCCTGTCTTCACTTTGGTTGTGGCCTGTCCTGCTCTGTTGGAGGTGAGGGTCAATTCCTCTTGTCCTTCTTCCCCTTCTTTGGACATACTTTATACAGCATCTGTCAGATCAGTAGGACCTGGCATTCTCTTCAAAAGTAAAACAGGTTAATTAAAGTTCCACTTTATATTTTAACCAACCTTCATGCTAGGTGTTAAGAAGAATTTATCTTTCTGGAAAGGCTCAGGTTTTGCTTTCAAGATCTTTTCTTTCTTTTATTTTATGAAAAATGTTACAGAATCAAACATTAAGTACAGCTGCCAAAAATGTATAGTGGAAATCATGAATTTACAAAATCTAATTTGCACTTCATGTAATAATGCAAGCTTGTAACTACAGCTAGTGAAAAATCAGTTGAATAACCTTCTATTTGTATTATTTTCAAATACTTGTAAATCAGACTGTAATATTTCCATTTTTTTCCTCTTTTTTTTAAATCTTTGTAGTCAGAGAGCAAAAATGTGTCCCAGTGCATAATGAAAAACAAAGGCATTTAATATGGACTGAAATTACTCTATTAAGAATAAAACTTTTACTAAAACCAAAATAATTTTGGAATGCTAACATCTGGCACTGAATTCTGGCAAAGCTTGAGAGGATCAGAACAACCTGCTTTTGAGTGAAAGGGACACAAAGAAATGTTAGATCTATAATAACATTACAAGGAACGGTAATCTTTGAAACTTGACACTCAAATACACTATGGACAATCTTCAGACTTGACAGAAAGCCTCCTTAAGCTCCAGGAGAGTCAAGGGCAATTTACACACTAAACAATGGTTGTCATACTTACACTGGGATGAGGATAGGTTGCAACAAAGTCAATCCTAATGCTGTAAGACTTATGCCTATTAAGAAACTAAGAAGCAGAGCTGTATCATCCACAGATGAAGCAGGCACTAAACAGACCTTCAGTCCTTATCTTACTTGGCTTTGGTGACTGCTAAAGGTATTTGCAACTTGTCAGAGTTTCAAACTGGCTTTTCAATCCACAAAGCTCTTGGTAGCCTCAAAATAGGTGTGTTCTTGCCTTATAAGTGTAGGGGGTTTTTTGGTTTGTTGGTTCTTTTAGTGGGGTGGGGCATTGTTTTGTTTTGTTTTGTTTTGGGTTGGGTTTTGATGTTGGTTTTTTTTTTACAGCTGTACTAAATCTTTTACATCTTTGCCTGATCTTCCACCATTTTTTAAAGGCATATGCCTTTCAGGTAGCAAAGATAGGAAAAAACACTGAGCTATATTATAAGTTCAGAGACTTAGAGTCAAGCTGACCATTATCACAGAGAACAATGTCGAGGTATATTGGAATGCCAGAGTATTTTACTCTTCCCATTTCTGTACTTTGATTATGTACTTCTAAATCTTTTAGATTCATTACTTCTCTCTAGAACTTGTTATTCATAAAATAAGAATAATAAGCTTTCACCTTTCTCTCTCCCTTGTCATTCTGTCCTATTCTGCATCTTGAAGGCAGCTTTCTCTACTAAAAAATTGCTCATATTTAATTAACTTGCCCTTATTATTCAGGATGAGGTGGGATCTATGGATAGAGAAAAGTTTCAGTAGCTCTATGTTAGTGGCTTATTGCACTGAACAAATTTGCATAATGGTGTCATCACCATACAATATTAGGCAAATCCATGTCCACTGATTAGCTAACAGTACCTCCTAACTATTGAGAGCTATGAACATAATCCTTTCCTCATGACAACACTGAGCTTAGCATATTTTTGTTCTGGGCCTTTTTTAGAAGCACTGTTTTGTAACTCTCCAACTCTAAGACAAAAATGAATTAGTGGTACAAAGGACCTTTTAAAGCCATAAACAAAGCATTCTTGCCAGAAACTCTCTCTCCACCTGTGCTTTTCCTTGTGATAAACCCATGTTTAACTCTGCAATGAAGTTTCTCTCATTTGGAACAAATTACAGGAATGTTCCTATATAAATATTAATAACCTTCCAAACCTTCCCAGGAGTAAAAGAATGCATTTCTGTGGAGAATATTAAGTTTGCAAAACATGTTTAAAGGTTCATTAGAGTTACTATCAACTTACGCGTTTTACATAAAAATGTTTTAAATCTCAATTACCTATAAAAAGGAAAAGAGACAATCTGGAACACAGAACAAGCCACATTTAACCTATTTTAAGCAAGAAACTATAAATGCAATATTTCAGCCACAGCTGAAGTTAAATCTTATTCAGAACTTCCATGAGGGCTGGTAAAAAGCATGGCTTAGTGCTTTAGAAAACCTGCAGAATAAAAGTACTGGACTACAGTGTGGTCTGTGCTGAACCAGTTTCCTCCTGCCTTGGTAAATTAATGCTGCTGTAGAGCTGCCTGGAAGATTCCTTGTAGGAAGATCTGTAGGTAACTTCTGTATCCTCTTTCTGTGACTGTGGCAGACATTGTCTTCTGGGGCAGACAAAGATACCTAAAGAAATTCTGGTAGCTCTTTGTATAGCATACCTTGGACAGGTATTTTAAGATTCTAAGAGTCAGCTGAAAAAGCACCTGGTGCTTTCTGGACAACTTCACCAGTGATGTATTGAAGCAGCAGAATGCCACCGTCTTTTCTCCACTAGCAACACAGTAGAAATAAACTTACCTGTTCTTCAGCCATTTTTCTTAAGCATCCATAACTGGCAACTATCACAGAGGAAGTACTGGACTAACTGGACCTTTGGTCTGATGCAATACAGTCATTCTTATGATCTTTTAAAACATTCAAGAAGGCTCAAATATCAGGTATTATAAAAATCTTGCTAGAAAATCTGATTTTTTTTTCTACAAAGAGGAATGAACAACAGTGGTCTCAACAACAGTTCAAACAAAGATGTATTTATACAAAAGTTTCTTCAATAAAAGAAGCAGTAGGTCAAGCAAAGAACAGGTATCAAAAGAAGAAAGATATTATCTAGGAAATTTTCCTCCTATATTTCAAAAAGCATCAGGCAAAAAAACAGCAGCAAGATTTCTACACTTGAAGGAATAGGCTTTAAGTTTTACAGGTGTCTACTGAGCTTGGCAAGAGAACTAGAACTAGTTTGTAACAAAAAGTGTATGACAAACTTTATAAATGCATAGGTGAGCCGATGCACTTTGAGAAAAAGAAATGTCCAGAAGTCCCCCTGCAAAGAAGTAACTTCCAAAATGAATTCAAGCTTTCAGGTGTTTTGCTGGATGAGGACTAGAATAGTAACCACATTCTGGGATCAAGTCTCAGATGAACAAACATTACTTCTTGGACTTTTAAAGAAATCTGATTTTTTAGACTTAGGCAAAGAAAGAGAGGTGAGGCTTAACATAATTTTTAAAACTAATAATTTCTGTTTAGAAATTCAGAAAAAGACTGTGAAACTGCTGGTGCTTTATCATTTAGAAGCAATGACCATTTTTAACTGTTACACATTAGTAACAGTTTACTGACTACTCACAGAGAGTAAATAATATGACACTACGGGTTAAAAAAAAACAAATCAAATTTTTCTTTACTAAAAATACTCATTATTTCAGTGTTAAATTAACTGAAGAAATAATACTGTCACTCTGGGTTTTTGATGCAATGTTATTTCACTGGAAAATGCTGAATTATCCAAATGAACTTTTGCTGCAGTTTCTATTTGTGTAGAAAAATTTCACTACAGAAGGTAATCGGAACAAATCCATGTGACGGTCTGACAAATTATAATCAATGTCTCAAACATTCGTTAAAGAACTTTGGTGAAAAGAAAACAGCCTCTGTAAAACTGCTGGAGTTTTGTGAACAGGGC